>CM042828.1:11192245-11813201 GCA_009982885.2 Hyles vespertilio
CAGCTACAAAGTGTACATACGACCTAGCATAGGTTGTTGGAAGTCGTTGGATATAGGCCAATTCCAACGGGTGTTTGTGAAAATACTTGGCCTTTGTTCAGTAGAGGATTTCCAGTTGCTGAAGAGTGAGAGAGAGAGAGAGAGTGAGCAAGAGGGAAAGAATAGAGAGGGAAGGAGAGACTGAGAGTGCGAGATGGGATGTGAGAGAACTGCCTACCCGTGGGGGATACGGGCGTGAGCTTATTTATCAATATAATATATTTCATAAGAAATCACAAAAAATCTTTTGAAAGATTGTTCAACATTTATAGTGACATTATTTATGTATATTGAAGTGTTAAATAGGCGTTCACAGATAAACTTACATCGGGAGAATTAATAATACTGGCATTTAGCATATTTTAATTAATATTACACTATATTTTTTTTTTCTTAAATCGATCCAAATATTTATGTGTAAGAAATCGCCTAGGCTAAAATAAGACCGCACTCCGTAAAATTTTAATAATTTACTAGCTGTACCCGCGACTTCTTCCGCGTGGAATTTCACAAAAAAGTTAATTTTTTTTTGTTTTTTTTTTTAAATAAAATATTTTTTCTAAAACAAACGTAGCCTAAGTTACTCCTTATTATATCAGCTAACTGAAAAAAAAAGTCTCGTCAAAATCGGTCCGGCCATTTCAGAGATTAGCCGGAACAAACAGACAGACGGACAGACAGACAAAAAAAATCTAATGTCATTTTCGTTATAGGTATCGTGTATATAACGATATTTAGTTGGACATTTTTTTTATTTTCATTTTACAAACAGACACTTCAATTTTATTTATACAGGGTATATCAAGACTGCTACCGAAAACGAAGCCGGGTGGTAGTTTAAGCGACTTCAGACACAATGCAACAGAAAAAGTTGCAAAAAAAAAGCGACAATTTTTTTTTTGTTATTTTTTTCCTATGGCCATATTTGGGTGGTAAATACATTTTTTCCTAAAATAATAGTATATACCCTTTTATTTATAAATACTCTAAGGTATAAAAGAGTTTAAATTATTATTTTACCAAAAACTATGGATTTACCACCCAAAAATGACGATATTTAAAAAATCATAAAAAAAATTGTCGCGTTTCTAGGCGAAATTTTTAATTGCATTGTGTTTGTAGTCACTAAAACTACCACCCGGCTTCGTTTTCGGTAGCAGTCTTGAGATACCCGGTATGTATAGATAATATCATTATGTTTTTTACCTTTTTGTGCGCAGTTAAGAATAAATAAATATTTAAAATAAGGACTGGCATCAGACGCCAAAGCTAAACTTTACATTAAGCTTATATGTATAACATATAATTACCTACTGTAGAAGAATATGTTATGACAAACATTTTTAGATGTATTTATGTCGCGTATTACCAAAGATTTTCTGTAAATTGTAATCTTAATTTAAAGTTTTCTGTATTAAAAGAATATTTATTCTAATGGAGCTGACTATATTGGACTTTTATTTGCCACGTTTGAATTAAGTATATATTATAACAACACACCCGAAGTTTCTGATATGAGTCAACAACTATGAACTTCATGGGCGTAGCCAGACATGGGCTCAGGGTGGGGCAGAAGTCTAAAATAATTTTTAAATAGCAAACTATATCTTGTCTCACCCCGCTTATTTTTTCATACAAAAAGGTTACACCCTATAGCACCATGTACAGTGGCGTAACAATAGGGTGGCATAGTGCGCAAAATGCTACGGGCCCCCGGCCTTAGGGGCCCCCGGTGCGGCGACCCAGCCGGGCCCCTCAGGCACGGGAGACCGTAAGCAGAGAAACAACCTAACTAATTTATTACCAACAAAATTGATAATCAAAAACTATTTTCTTAATTGTTATTAAAGATACCAAGGTTTATTTGTGATACATAAAAATAATAATGGTTCTTTAGATTTACGCGAATTTTACTCATTGAAATAAAACTATTTTGTACAGATTATAGCGCAGATTTGCTTTAAAAAAGAATAAAACTTCAATATTAGGCTTCTGAGGGGCCCCATCACCATTGCTGCGTTTGAGTTTCGGCCACCTAGTACCGAGTACGCCTAGATATTACAATGACTGATTGGTCATCATAGATTTTCGTAAATCCAGGGATCCAGCAAAATAAAGTCGCTTCCTACCGTAAGGAGAGCACTCACACAGATAGGTTATAGCGCCCAGGGAATTCTGAAGCAGGGAGTTAATTCCAGAGTTTGCACGTGCGTGGTAGAAAAGCTCACTGAAAACGTATGTAATTTCCGGGAACGGATAGTTTCCAAGTAGTAACATTGAACTCTACTGCGGCGCGGTGCGGGAAGTGTGATGGAAGATTAGCGATAGTGGCGCCATCGTCCTCAGAGCACTTTCCGTGGAACAATCGATAAATTACACAGAGAGACCCGAAGTCTCACCACAATCCTAACGGCTCCACATTCTCCGTGAGATCGGGATTATCGACGATTCGAAGAGCTCGGCGCTGTAAGGAGTCAAGTGGGCCGAGCTGGTATTTTGGGGCTTCTACCCAGAGGTGAGAGCAGTACTCCACGTGGTGCCAATCTCCAGGTGGTGAAGTATCACTTGGCTCTGTTGAGAATCCCTAGCTTTTTGCTGGCCAATCTGCCCTTGTCTTCCAAATAAATATATACATAAATACACCCAACAGTCACATACATAGTCCTGACCCCACACTCATATCAATTAAGTCTTGTGTCGTGGGTATCGGGAACTACGAGAGACTTTTCGGTCTCACAAACTCCCAGACCCGAGACAAATATTGGTGGAAGCATCGAGCCTTATGGAACACCAGAATTAATGGTCTTGGTCTCGATACAAAAGGCGTCCAATACGACTTTTATGCTCCGAGCATTCAGAAACCTGGCGATGTACTTTCAGAGTTCCTCGAGTTGAAACACCAGGCAAGAGCTTCACCAGAATGACGCCATGCCGCACTCGATAAAAATTTCAAGACCTACCGTAATCACCTCTTCCCTACTATCCAATGCCGCGGCCTGATGGTGTGTGGGATAAATGAGAAGATCAGATGACGTATTTCCATAACTCAACCTCACTCGAGGATGCTCTAGAAAAGGTATATTTTTAACTAAGCATACCATATTCGAGGATTCCTCGAATTCATTTTAAACTTCACCTCGACAAGGCTAAGGTTGAGGAATATTCGAGGAAACGTTTTAGAATACGGGTGTATGAATTCCAGCACAATCTCCCACGCAAGACTTATGAGGCTACCTAAAGGAGCCACCGGAGTAACTGCTCTGCGGTGCACTCTTACTAATTTTGATTCCGAGATGGACGACAGAGCACGTGATCTCGCCCACAAAATCTTAAAGGGGCGTCCAGATCTAGACATAAGTGGATATCAACTTTGCTCCCCACTGAGAAAGACCTGCGTCCTGGTTTTGCGCAGGTTTTTGTTAGGGACCCGCCTCGACCGCAATGTGCTGGCAGGCCAATGACAATGATATATTCTGATATATTCCTTTCGATCTCCTCCGGGGTACCTGAAAATAAACTTAACAGATTCCCTCTCCGTAAAAAAAAAAAGGGGGCCCCATCCGATGATTTTGCCACGGGCCCCACATGGTGTAGTTACGCCACTGACCTACTATCTACAGGATATCTAGTGTGCTACCGAAAACGAAGCCGAGTGGCAGTTTATGTGACTTTAGACACAAAACATTTTTTTTTGTTATTTTTTTTTCTATCAGCCTATTTGGGTGGCAAATACATAGTTGTTTTTCTAAAATAATAATATATATTCTTTTATTTTTAAAGGCGCTATGGTACGCAAGGGTTTAAATTATTTTTTAGTAATACTTAACTATGGATTTACCACTTATCACCTAAACACGACGATATTTAAAGAATCACAAAAAAATTGTCGTTTTGGCGAAAATTTTAGTTGCATTGGGTTTATAGTGTGGTCACAGATGCTACTATCTAGAGTTCATGGCCTTTCCTAGGTGCTACGAGTACGCGACCTCGGCCTCCGAGCTACTGCAGTCACCCAACCTTCCCTTCCGTAACAGCAGTATCCATTCCTACAGGTCATACTCTCCTTTCCTAAAATATCCTCTACCCACAAATCGTATTTTATTCCCCCGGTTAATGTCAGGCAGCAGCGTCATTAATGCGAGTTCCCTACTGCGCTCGCCTACCCGCCTGCCAAGCGTGGCGAGTAACGGCAAATACCCCCACAATGGCGACACAAACAGAGGCCCCCAGTCCCCGCCAGCCCCACTATTTCTGGCTATGGTAGGTGGTAGTTGAATTCCCGGGTTGGCCCCGGCTACCACCCCTGACGACAACTAACTCTCGTAACACACAACATACGCACGTTGAGGACAGACGAGAAGATTGTCGAACTGGAACAAGAATTAAGTGGGTTACATAAGACACTCTGAGGTAACTGGAAGTCCGAAGAATCGGAGAGGATACGATAACCCTGAAGTCTGGTAACCTGCTCTTCTACCGGGGGGACGACCCTGTTGGTCGTCCGACGTGTCGTCGACTTGTCTATTGGGCAAAGCTAGTTGTCTAGGCTGAAGACAGACGGCGTCCGCATATTGTTGACAAGGGCAGAGGTATTGAGGGAGATCGAGTGAGTCTACGGACAGCTTTACACCTCGGTTGCAGAACCTACTGATAGCTAGGCCGAAAACCCGAGAGCTAAGTTGATCCGACACAACAGCGATGATATACCGGACATCAGCCTGTGTGAGATTGAGATGGCCCTGAAGCAACTGAAGAAAAACAAGGCGCCGAATGAGGTCGGAATCACTTCAGAGCTCTTGAAAGCGGGCGGAACGCCGATAGTGAAAGTCCTTCAGAGGCTCTTCAATTCCGTTCTCCTTGAGAGCTCAACGTCAGACGCATGGAGCAATAGCGTGGTGGTACTGTTCTTCAAAAAAAGGTGATAACACTTTGCTGAAGAACTACAGGTCCATCTCGCTTCTGAGCCATGTCTATAAGTTGTTTTCGAGGGTCATCACAAATCGTCTCGAACGCAGGTTTGATGACTTCCACCCATTACATCACTCTGCCCAATAGGCACTTAGCATTATTCCTAATGCCCGGGCAATGTGATAAATTGATTGGTTATAATCACATTGCCCGCTCTTATTGGGCATTATTCATATTGCCCGGGCATTATGAATACTGCTCGCATTAATTACTTGGCCCATAACATATATACAATAACGCCACCATGTCGGTCCGAGTACAAGATCAGAGCACGAAAGCTATTCCACTACAGAGAGGCGTGAGACAGGGAGATGTCATATCTCCGAAACTGTTCACAGCCGCGCTGGAAAACGCCTTCAAGCTCTTGCAGTGGAAAGATTCGGCATCAACATCAAGCGAGTATATCACTCACCTTCGGTTTGCCGACGATATTGTAGTCTTGGCAGAATCGCTGTAAGACCTTAGCACTAAGCTCAAAGACCTCAATCGAGTCTCCCAACAGGTGGATCTTAAAATGAACATGGACAAAACGAAGATCATGTCGAATGTCCATGTTGTGCCCACCCCCATCGGTGTTGGGGGCTCGACTCTTGAAGTTGTTGACGAATATGTCTATTTAGGACAAGTAGTCCGGATAGGCACGTCCAACTTCGAGAAAGAGGTCAATCATCGAATCTAACTAGGTTGGGCAGCGTTCGGAAAACTACGCAACGTCTTCTCGTCCAAAATACCTCAGTGACTTAAATAAAAAGTCTTCGATAGTTGTGTGTTGCTAGTGATGACATGCCGAGAGTTTTGAGACATGGCCTCCTACTATTGGCCTTATTAGGAAGCTCAAAGTCACTAAAGGAGCTATGGAGGGGGCTATGCTCGGGGTTTCCCTACAAGATCGAATCAGAAATGAGGAGATCCGTAGAAGAATTAAAGTAACCAACATAGCCCAGCGGATTAGTAAGTTGAAGTGGCAGTGGGCGGGACACATAGCGTGGAGAACTGATGGCCGTTGAGGCCAAAAAGTTCCCGAATGGAGGCCACGTAGCGGAAAGTGCAGGGTGGGACTTTCATCCACAAGGTGGTCAGACAATCCGGTAAAGATCGCGGGACATCGCTGGATGCAGGCTGCCTCCAACAGGTCACTGTGGAAATCATTCGGGGAGGCCTATGTTAAGCAGTGGACTTCCTTTGGCTGATGAATGATGGATGATGTGTTTATAGTCACTAAAACTAGCACCCGGCTTTGGTTTCGGTCGCAGTCTTGTTATACCCTATTATGTATAATTCGAATTGACCAAAACATTTTTTTATTGCTCACCTTCCTACACCACGAAATCTTTAATCTAAAAATGTGTCTTACGCCCGAATACTGGAACGCAACTTAAATATAAGTTGCGCTTAACTACGTTAATCCCGTTTAAATTGCATTTTTTAGAGGACGCAATTTTATTTATGGCACATATGTGAGGATCAGTCAATAGAAGCTTAACCTCAAGTTTTTGGGGTCGCCACCCTTGTCCCCCGGCCGCCATCTTGGAAAAAGGGGTGAAAACACTTTTTTCGCGATATCTTGAAAACTATGCGTCTTACAAAAAAATGTTAAAACAAATCAGCTGAATGCTTTAGAAATGATTTCGGAACAAATAATAAAACACCCTATGCTCCTTTTCTCTTCCCACCGTTTTTCCTATCCGCTACTACTGGTTAGACGCCGCCTGTGAAACGAGAGGCCGCGGGTTCGATCCCGACACCGAGAGAAATCTTTATGCGGCCCACAAATATTTCTTTCTGGTTTGGCTGTTTGTGAGATCGAAAAATCTCTCTTAATTTCTAAGACTCACAATACGAGACTCGATCTTAGTGTAGGGTCAGGACTATATACGTGACTTTTGAGTGACTTTTTTAAACGTTGTGGATGTTAATGGGTGGTAGTGACCACTTATTATCAGGTGATCTGCTAACTCGATTGTAGGACCAATGCAATAAAAAAAATACGTACCTAAATATTAGTAATGTAAGTACTTACCTAATTTACTAGTGAACAAATTTAATTATAAAAATAAGTTGCCTAAGTACTACCTACAAGCTTTAGATAACTTTTAGTTTTAAAGTCAAAATAATATTGTCAAACCACAACGCCTTTCCCGTTCCTGTCCCGTCTCGTCCCTTTTCCATCTATCCCTGTCCCGCGTCTTTCATCCACTCTCATCATATTAATGTCTAGTTAAATTATTTATTAGAGGCTGTACCACCTACAGTCAAACCACCTAGGTGGTTTTGTAGGGTATATATGTATGTAATTAGACCTAAGTTCTTGTTGTGTAATAAATAAAATAATCTATACATATAAATAAAATTGAAGTGTCTGTTTTGAAAGTGAAAATAAAAAAAAATGTCCAACTACATATCTTTATATTATACACTATACCTGTGCCGAAAATGATATTATTTTTTTTTGTCTGTCTGTCTGTCTGTTTGTTCCGGCTAATCTTTGAAATGGCTGGACCGATTTTGACGGGACTTTTTTTGTCAGGTAGCTGATATAACAAGGAGTAACTTAGACTACATTTATTTTAGAAAAGTTATTTTCCGGCTAATCTCTGAAATGGCTGGACCGATTTTGAGGGGATTTTTATTGTCAGGTAGCTGATATAATAAGAAGTAACTTAGACTCCATTTGTTTTAAAAAAAATCATTTATTTAAAAAAATAACTTAAATAAACTAATAAACTTTTTTGTTAAACTCCACGCGGACGAAGTCGCGGGCACAGCTAGTAAATAATAAAATAAAAGATTTACTATGGTGTGTGAAGTCCGCCAACCCAGAAGAGACCAGCGCGGTAGACTATGGCTCAAGCCCTCTCAATGGAATTATTTTCTAGAGTAGAGCCACGTTTTCAACAGTTGGCGTACTCTTATTACATACATCTGCGTTAATATGGATGAAATATCACTTATCACGCAAACTATCAGTCGTAATGCTACTTTTACAAGAATTTTACTGGTCAATAAATTAGCAGCTATTCAAATAAATGTGAAAGGCTATATAGGAGTTTTGTGTTGTTTTTTTGGAACGAAGTTCCTTATCGCGCGGTGTGAAAGGGGGCTAGCCGAAAAAAAAAACCTCACGAAAAGTTGTAACAACACTTTAAAACATTTGACAATCGTTTTTTATTTCTTTATTTGAAAATGATGTTATACATTTTATTTAACTCTAATAGAGGCAATAAAATATCCAAATAGATATTATAATATGTTAAAGGCTATAGTAAAAACTAAGAATACGCTGAAGCCCAAAATTAAGTGGGAAACATTGCGACAATTTCTAATTTTCATCAAATGTCATAAATCAAATTGGTACAAAAGAAACATATCCTATCAAAACCATCCTGTAAAAAAATTCCAAGTCTCGCAGCTCAGTTTTTCTACCGCAAAAAGTTGTGAGATCCATGTAATACCAAGTTGATTAATTTATTGAGTCCTTGATTAAGGGACGTTCTGTATAAAGTTATTACGTAAGTTATTATCATATCAATATTATAGAATTCTTTACGTTTGAAATAAATAGATCGGCTTGGCCATCGCATGAAAACATAATGTATCGTACAATTTAGGCATAATGCTACTGGCCAAGTCGATCTATTTATTTCAAACGTAAAGAATTTTTAATATTGATATGATAATAACTTACGTAATAACTTTATACAGAAGGTCCCTTAATCAAGGACTAAATAAATTAATCAACTTGGTATTACATGGATCTCACAACTTTTTGCGGTAGAAAAACTGAGCTGCGAGACTTGGAATTTTTTTACAGGATGTTTTTGATGGGATCTCACGTCTTTTTGTAGAGTCCTACTTTATTCCTTTTCGGTACCTTTTATTTCTAGAATATATATAATGATTTTTCTTAAAGCCTCTGTCTTTTGGTTTTTTCTTATTTTTGTAGGTATCAATTTATCACAAATATAGCGGATTTGATTATTAGTGTTCTTTCTTTCATGGTGATTGTTTTCGAGCTATTTAGTCTATTTATTTGCAAGGTTATCTTTGTCATGTTTTTCTAGAGGAATGTTGTACAGTTTAATGGGCTGAATACACCCTTTCCCTCTTTATACCCCCCTCCTGTTATGCCTCATATATAATATATATAGATACCAATCTACAACTATTATTCCATTATATACGGGTACAACGAATCATTAACTGCAAATGTATCTTTGTAATCCTATACATTTATATGAGATTACAAAGTTATTCACGCAGTTGGTGTATCTAGAAAACTAGACAGAAATTATGAAATGTTTGAATTTTTCCTTACTTTAGACACTAAACACTAATTATATTCTAAATTTGAAGGTTCTATGTCTGCTAGAAGTGCCTTAGACTTTTGATGATCGGTCAGTCATTCAGTGAGTGACAAAATTGCGAAAGTTTGACAAGTTATAATTCTTAAACTACTGGTTCAAATTGAATGAAATTTTAAATATACCGTGTTTACACAATGCCTAATTAGTAACTGAAAATTCAGGCTTTTTGCTTTAACCACAACGAAGTTATGAGGGGTTGAAAATGGTCTGAATTGCTTCGAGAAAAGGATAGTACGGCTGTGCCGCTTTTTAGCTCGACTTGGAGGGGGCACTGCCGTGCCCCCAGAAATTGCATAAATATGTGAAAAAAAAAACCATAATGATGGTGATACCCAAATTATTCTTTTTATTAAAATTACATAATAAAACCATAATACATTGATTTTCGATCCTCCTTAATAAAATTATTATAATGGTTTCTTAGATTTACGCGAATGTTACACTGAAATAAAACTATTATTTACGGATTTTATCGCGGATTTGGTTTAACGTCGGGGATTCAAAAATGTAAAAATTAAACCAAATCCGCGATAAAATCCGTAAATAATAGTTTTATTTCAAATTTATTATTATTTACAATTTTAGTTTGTTACCCTGCTGTCAATCATCAACCCTAGATTTGGCTATGTATATTTGCTAATTATTATTAAAATTGAGCCTACTGATTAAGTATATTATATATTTTGTTATTTTACAAAAAATGCCGTTAACCACAATGTGTCGTAATTAATTTTGAAGATGGTTGTCCTGCGTGAAGTCGTAGCGCACCGCGAAGGCACAGGATTCGCGGAAGTTGCAGGCCACGCGCCCCTATTGGTCAGACACACGATAACGTGACGCAGCGCTCACGTCATTGGAGGAATAGCCGCGCAGCACTGCAACTACTAGAGTATTCTAAAGATGTATCTCGAACGCTTAGCAGATAGGTACAACAATTTCCCTCATTTTAGCCGGTGATTTTAACATCAACTTCAGTAATGAAAAATCAAAACCATTGCTACCGTTTCTAGAGGAAGAATTTGATTTAAGAATGAACAATAATCCAGCAGAATCAACAACAAAATATAATACTACCATTGATGCAGTTTTTTCAAGACATTTAAATAAAATAGAATCCCAAACATATTCCTACTTCAGTTACCACAAGCCAATTATTACTAAAATTGAGCCTACTGATTAAATTTATATCACATTGTATTTGTTTATAATAAAAAAAATATTATTATAACTTAAAAAATATATAGGTAGGTATTACAATTCCTTCACTAATTAATCGAAAGGAACTTCGTTCCATCCCGGTGTCCCTTGACACCAATCAACTTTATTTTTCATATAAACGATTGGACTATCTTTAGTAAATAAATGTTTAAAGTAGGTACTCATAATACATATCCTTAAATTTATAAATACTATAGGATAAATGGTCTGATAATAATTATTTATCAAGGGTTCATGGAAGTTATTGTCATTTGTTTGGTAGACAAACAAAGCTAAGGCCTTATATTCTAAATATAAATAAATAAATAACACCCAACAGTCACATACATAGTCTTGACCCCACACTAAGATCGAGTCTTTTGTCGTGGGTATTTGGAACTACGAGAGACTTTTCGGCCTCACAAACACCCAGACCCGAAAGAAATATTTGTGGGCCGCACAAACATTTCTCTCGATGCGGAGATCGAACCCGCGGCCTCTCGTTTCATAAGCGGCGTCTAACCGCCTGCGTCACAGAGACTGTCGATTCTATTTATACTCTATACCAGTGATTCTCAACCACTGTGCCGCGGCACTTTTGTGTGCCGCCAAATTTTGCAAATATATAATAATGTTAATATTATTAAATTATATCATTTAAAAAGAAAAATATTTTTAACATGAATATTTAAATCCACAAAAAAGTTAATTATTTTATTATTTGCTTTGCAACGCGTTTTATCTTAGTGCCAAATTATGATGAAGCGGCGTGCATAGCAATAGGAATATGTCTCAAGGCGCTCTTTGTGTGCCGCCAAATTTTGAAATCGTTAAATATGTGCCGCAACAAAAAAAGGTTGAGAATCACTGCTCTATACAATGTTATGTCATATGTGTATGGTGTACCTAATGATAACACTGGCAGACTGGGGAATTCCCTGGCAATCACATGATATAACTAAAATTAAACAGGGCTGATACAATGACATAAAAATATATAAATGATTTCTAATAAAACACTTAATAAACTTTATTGATGATCCACATATACAACTATCCCTTACATTTAGGAGCGCTGAACATGAATATGAAATTTACAAGATGGCATTGCTTGGACTTCAGCTGTTACTATACTGTTAATGCAGAGATTTGCTAATCCACCTCGAATCAGGCCACAGGTGTAGGCCACATACTGGAAAAAATACATATACATATATTTAATAATAGTTAACTTCAATAAAAAAATATCCAAAAAATATAACCTTATTTAGGTATTCTGCAAAATAGCTGGAATTAGTCATATTGCTACAATATTGAAGAAATGATGTAGGTTTGATTTGTTGCAAAATGTGAACATGCAAGGACTCAACTTCATGGTAATAGATCACAATGAGCCATAAATGGACACAACCCGTATAGTTAAATTAAATTGATTGATTCATCAATGTATTTTATTATGTATTGAAAGGAGACGGGCGAAATTGGGCCTGACCTTACACTTAAGAAATATTCACTAATATTCTTTTTATTTTTTTTGTTTCTCCTCGAAACATAAATATGTTTTACAATGGGAATATTAAATTAATAATTCATTGAGTATATAATAGATTTTCATAGCGGCCTGTCATCACGCCATCTTCTAATTAATGACATAAATGTCATATATCTCGAGTGCACCTAATTGCTGTGTGTACAGTGTGAATTCTGTTGAACTCATTGGTTGGATTTCAATATTGTAACTTCCTATTTTAACAACTTTGCTTATTTAAAAATATTTTGTCGAACTAATCACGTTTTTCGACTCATGTTTACCCGTGTACCGAATATTTGCGAATATAATAATAAAATAGAGCCTCTGGTTATTGAAGGGTATACTAAAATCTCCCCATATTACTGCAAAAATATATTTTTATTGATAGTTCTCTGGTTGGAAGACTAGGCATTAAACATTATTATAGTAATTATTTGTCGTAAAACGAACAACAGGTTGCTGTTACCATGTAACAATCATTTATTATATTATATATATTTATTTAACACAAAACAAAATAAATCATTCGTAATTGATTTATGATTAGATGATGTTCTAATTATTAATTGCTGAAGATGACAAATGAAATTGAAACGATAACATCTAATGAGTAAAATACGCCTTATCGTACAGTCTGGTCATAGACTGGTACAGTTACTCAGTCACTCTTGTCAGCATCCGTTGACATTTGACTTTACGTTTTTCTTCTTACTGCCAGCACCATCGATATACTATAAAAAGGTTGCACATGAAAACATGTCAGTTAGTAGTAATTTTATTTTGTAATAAATACCGATTATCTCTTTACTCCCATTTGGCACAAGGATTTTTAATTATAATTTCGATTTATTTATCTTATCCCTATAAAATAATGCATAAACCAACTCTGTAAGGCTAAGCCCAAGGTTCTATGAAGTTTCGCCCGTCTCCTTTGAAGTTTTGACTAAAAACTAAAAGCAGAACTTACTCTTGGTGCATACTCCAGATACTGGTGGCCATTAGAGAAGTTTGTCAGAAATCTGAAAGCATTATCTTGCAACACATAGACCCCCTGGTGATTTGTGCGCAAGTTGTCTATCTGTTTCTTATATATACATGTCCAGAAATCAGTGCATATGAACTTCATAGTGTCAAGTTCATCCTTAAACCGTGGCCATTCTCTTGTCAGCCTCTCCATTATTTTGTATCCTGCTGCAAACCCAATGTATTCCACAACCGATAAATCTACATCCTGTAAATAAGTTATACATGTTTTAATGGATTAACACAATAAGAGTTACGTACTAGTAAAGAAAGAGTTACAAATGGATGGTATTAAAAACAAATGCAATTTAATTTCTATTGAAAGTGACTACATTGAATAATTAGGAATGGTACTTGCTGATTATGCTATTCTCTACATTTGAGAAGAAAAATAATGTCAGAAGACATGGAGATGAATAATTATTGGTGTAACAAAAGGATTATCACTACCACTTTAAAATGCAAGAATAAAGTATTGGACTTACCTTTTTTTCATTATTATCTTTCGATTGTTCTAAAGAATAATTTATTATTTCTGAATGCAATAATTCAAATAAAATATCATCAGCCATCGTTATTAAATATATATTTCAAGCGAATTAACAGTTTAAGCTGATTTCTGATAATGTCACAAGTCGAATATTCACTCTTCAGCCTGTGATGGTGAATTATATGGAAAATAATATATAATAAGTAATTTTATAATAATTTATCGCAAATAAATTAGGTGGGTACAATTTACAATTAAAGCAATAGAAACCAGGGGGGTGACACTGTTATGTCAATGACAGATGACAGCTGTTACACTGCCATCACGAAATTGGATCTGAAAGTTTTTTGTAATGATTAAATACATAATAATCCCAATAGATGTCAGTACTTAACACTAGGATTTAGCATCTAAGAAGATGAGATAGAATACAAGTATGCAGTGTTTCCTATAATCTTCGCCCATCATTTTTTTTATGTTTCCTAATTCTTATAGTTTGCATTAAAAATGTTGAACCAATTATGAGCTTGGTAAAAAATAATAAAGGTAATATCTCTTATAATTCTCCAAATTTTTTAACTCCTGATTTTTTCCCCTTTCTCTCGTGCGCTTCTGTTGAAGTGCTAAGTGTGAATTGCATACACGTTTTTTATTTCTAGAGTATTTATGGTATACAAATATGTATAAGTGAAATTTATTCGTTTTCTTTTTTCACTCCTATATTTTACTCTCATTATTAGTTCAACTACTATAGGCGTATATGGGTTAATTATTTTTTTTATATTTCAGGCTGTTCTGATCTACCCCAAAGTGCCAACTTCATTCAGGTGCTTCATGAGCACAACTACCCTTCAGCTAGTAGACACAAACATATTAGTGCTAAAAACGGTATGTATATAGTCTAAACTCAATTATGTATTTCTTGGAATGTATCTGTATTAGTATATCATATACATCCCACTGCAGGGCACGGGCCTCCTCTAAAATCAGAGAGTATGATTAAGAGGAATTAGACATTATAGTATGTGGTGACTATTAATACACGCATGACTCCGAAAAGTCAGAAGTGTATCCAGGAATTTGAACTCATGACCACTATTTGCACATATTTCCAACTGTATCTGGTCCATTGCAAAGAGATTACCACGCACTTTACTCATTATCTCTTATAATAATATGTTTTTTTTTACAGCTCCCCAGAAGTCGCCACTACCAAGATATAATTGCGTCAAAGTCAGATTATGCAAATCCAGCTCAAAAGATTACGTAGTGAAGTTTGTCGATTGAAAAAGCGTGGCACATTTACAACCAGACTGGCTAATGCTCAAAAATTATCGGAAAATGTAATGTTTCACCAAATAGTAGGTAGGATGGCTAAACCATCTCAACTTTTTATCCAAATGCAAATGCAAGCTGCAAAACAAGCAAAGGGTAGGCGTTTTACGATAGAGGAAAAGGTTTTGTCTTTATCCTTATACAAAAAAAGTCCTAAATGTTATCCTCTTTTGCAAAAATACTTCACTTTGCCATCAATAAAAACGATGAAAAGACTTTTAGGCAAGATTAAATTATGTCCAGGAATAAATCCTCATATTTTTGAGAGAATCAAGTAAAACATAGCGGAAAAAGACACCATAGACAGGTTGTGTAGCTTGGCATTTGACGAAATGTCTTTAACTCCACAAATTAATTATAATTCTAATAAAGACACCATTGAAGGGTGTGCTACCAATAACGAAAACCAATTTGCTAATCATGCGCTAGTATTCATGGTCAAAGGAATAAAACGAAATTTTAAACAACCTATTGCCTACTATTTTACCAATCGGCTAAATAAGGGAGAGTTAAAAAAATTAATAAAAACAGTCATCCGCCACGCTCAAAACGCTGGCTTAATTATAATTAATACGGTATGTGACCAGAGCACTGTAAATGTTAGTGCTATCAACGAATTTATAAATGATGAAAGAGTGGCATATTTGCGGCGCAATAAAGAGTGGCGGCATGATTGTTTTTCGGTCAACGGGCGTCAAATCATTCCTCTTTTCGACACTCCTCATTTATTTAAAGGTATTCGAAATAACCTTCTAACAAAAGATTTAAAATATAAAGTAAATAACCAAGAAAAAACTGTTAAATGGGACTATTTTGAAAAAGTTTACCATGCGGACAAATCTTACGGAGAGTTAAAACTACCCCATAAAATTACCGAAGAACACATAAACCCACATAAAATAAACAAAATGCGTGTCAAACACGCAACTCAGCTATTTAGTCATAGTTTTGCAGTCGTTGCCGAGCATTTAACTGCTAGAGGAGATGTCCCAGAGGAATGTCGTCAGCTCGTTGACATAACTGTTATACTGAACAATTTATTTGACTCTCTGAATGTGAGCACTTTACACGTGCCGGATGGTAAAATTTACAAAGGAGCCATAAAAAAAAATCCCCTCATCATATGTTTTGGGATGAATCTAAAAAAATGTTAAAAACTGTAAAATTTGTGTCGAAAAAACAAACCGGTAACAAAATCCGATTAATAGAATCAAATGTTCCATCAATCACAAATTTAATTAAAACAATTGATGGAATGAAAGCTATTTGGCAGATATTGTCGAAAAAATATGGTCTAGATGCAATGCTGACGAGAAATTTTAACCAAGACCCTGTCGAGAACTTTTTTGGGAATATCAGAAGCTATGGAGCAAGAAACAATGCCCCTAATACAATTTCTTTTGAAGGGGCATTCAAAGCATTGCTGCTGAACAATTATGGGTCTGCCCATTCGAAAAGGGCAAATTGTGAGGACGATAAAAGCGAATGCCTTGAAAATTTAGATTTTTTTTTACGTGCAAGCTCTAACAACTCCGTGTCAAAAAATGCTTCTGATATTCCCCAAGGTAACATTCATTTCGATGAAGAAATATGTGTTGAATACCAGCATCAAGAAGACGCAGGGCAACGACATTATGTTTGCGGGTGGGTCTTGCGAAAATGTTTAAAATATATTTGTAAATCTTGTCAGCAATGCAGACAGACTCTATTGACCACTTCCACAGATAATTCTTATGCAAAAGCAAAAGAATATAGCAACAAAAGTTGGCTCTGTTATCCAATTGCTGAAATAGAAAATTGCTTCCAAGAAATACAAAAAATAACCACAGCTTACTTTAAAAAAATATGCCCAAACAAAATGTTAAAAAAACAATAATTATGTATTGTGATATTTTAGTACAATATCCATTTAAATGTGCGACACACAAGAAACAATTAAGTGAATATTTTTTAAACACTACAATTAATGTTATATAGTTGGTGTCGAAATATTAATCGGATTTTGTCAGGAAAAATAAATTACGAAGGCGATGATGATGTTAAAAAAAAGTGCTGCTATGTATTATAATAAGTATAAGCATTATAAATATAAAAAATGAAAAGAAAGAAAAAAGATGTGTTTCATTAAACCTAATTTATAATGCTCACTCTCAATGTTATCACAACACTGTATTTTTCGCCCAAGGAAATGTTTGTTTTCAAAGATTTCTTCTGTTAATTATCAGCTTTGTACCAAAAAATGCAACAAATATTTCTCCACTATCCAATTGTCTCTGATGCTTATATTACAGTTAACATATCTATCAAGGCATATATTTGAGAAGTGGATAAAGTATATTAACATTTTTGGTACAAGGTTGATAATTGTCATAACACAATATTTTCACTATAATCTGTAGGGTGCATACCTATATATATATATATAGATTGATAAAGTTTACGGAAACAAATACCAGGTGGCGCTTCAAAATATGTTGTACCGTAAACCGCGAGAGGGCTCTCTTCTTCCTATATATTATTATACTCTTTGATAGAAACCCTATTGCCCTATTGTTTTGCTAATAATTTGTACCACAACTTGTACTCACTACACAGTGGTCTCCACTACAGACTAATAAACGACTGTTGACAATCGACTGTTGAAAAGATATGGCGGCGACGGCGCACGCCGGCACACGCACACATTCATAAAAGTGAAAGAGATGGGGCGAAAACGGCATATGAGAAAGCGAGATAGAAAATTGGGTTACTTTTTAAGTCCGAGTTTTTTTTTTCTCTTTATTTGTTCGGGGACTTTGAGTCAAAATTGACTATGCCAGTCCCATAGTGTTCACAATTTTGTAATAAACAGTAACTATTTTAGGCTCAGTTGTACCAAGTAACTTTGCCAATACCTTTGCCTATGAAAATGTCATCGCCATACATTTGAGATGTATTTGACCTTGCGAATGTATGGAATTGACAGTTTCAAGGGCAAACGTATTGGCAAAGTTAGTTTGTGCAATTGAGCCTTAGACTACTATCAATTTTAAACAGCTTAAATGCAGACATATATAAAAATCCAGCGGCATCAGAAGAATTTGCCGCTAGAATGGTTTGGAATATACCTACGTCTAAACAATTTATATTTAAGCGGTTGTACAATTCCTGTCTCATATTTGAACTCCTAACACACTCCGATAAGAAATGAAAAACATCATCGACACAATTACACAATGTACAATTTGGGCTATCTACTTTCTTCATTATGAATTTGAACTTATTTGAAAGAACGCAACCTAAGGGCTACCTACTACTAAATGGTCACGGCTTAAATTAGAGTGTGCAAACCATGGGACACGAGGAGGTTCACTCGCTAGCGTTCGGTACCAAATACCCTTCTCTCGAGATATCGCATCAAAATACTCTTTCCACTCCAATAACAAATAACTTTTATATTTCGATAATAATACACAATGATCCGGCCTAACTTGAACCTCTGTACCTTTTGATATGGCTTCTCGAGCTAATTTGTCTGCCTCCTCATTCCCACGTATACCAACATGTGACGGAACCCACTGCAATCCTAGAGATACGCTACGAGACACCAGCAGGGAAACTTTACGTAAAATAGTATATGCAATCGATGTACCTCTGTAACCAGAGGCGCACCGAGCTAAATGTTGCAAAGCGCTTCTGCTATCAGACAGAATAACCGCTTTATTAATTCCGGTACTAATAACATACGACAATGCCTCCGAAATCGCAAAGAGCTCCACACACATGATGTTACATTCCGAGTTATTAACTATTTTAAAGGATTCTATCACATTGTGAATGGGAACATAAAAAGCAGCACCGCAGCCTGCTTGACTCTGAGATCCATCAGAAAATATTTTAAGCCAACCTTTATACTTATTATGTAGCATGTGCAACGAATTAAATTTGAGAACTGTATTATCAATTTTTTTCTTAGGCTCTGTGGCACCTTCAATTAATGTTTCAATAAAATCCATATTAAAATTGGACATCCACGTATCCAATGTAAACATGTTCAAGGGATTAGAAATATTTATCTTTTCGTCTTTAGTACCATCATATACATTAATGAGGAGAGGTTTCTTTTTTCTATGAAAATAACTTGAGTTGGAGAGACTAAGTAGACTTCTTAAGGCTTTGATGCATATATTGTTTGTCCATGATTGCGCCTTCAAACAATATTTTGTAGCTAAATACTTTCGACGCAAATGGAGTGGATTTAAACATAGCTCATACTCCATAACATGTACAGGAGTACTTCTGATGTATCCTCCTATAACTCGCAATGCTACATTTTGGAATCGATCTAACTGTAGTAAATGAGTTTTTGCAGCATTATCGTATACAAAACTACAATAATCCATTCTACTTCTTATTAATGATATATAAATTCTACGCAGATGCAGGGGATGTACGCCCCACGAGGGCCCTGCCAAAACCTTAAGTAGATTCATACGCTTCAATGATCGCGAAAGTAATTCATTAATGTGTCGTTTCCATAAAATACCTTTATCCAACCAGAGTCCTAAATATCTAATGCAATCTATCTGTGGGATAAGGTTATCGTTAATTACTAAGGATATCGGATTTTGTTTCCTTTTCCGGCGAAAAAGACATATTTGTGTTTTGGTAAATGAAATTTCCAATCCTATACGACCCAATAATGAACAAACCATATTTATACCATTTTGAATTTTGACTGTGCTAGTGATAATATTAGCGTTTTGCACAAATAAAACTAAGTCATCTGCATATTGCAGGTAATGCAGATCATTCTCGATGGCCTGGCTCAGCTTGGATGTTGCTATATTAAATAGGAGAGGAGAAATTGGGTCTCCTTGTGCTAAGCCTTTTCCTGTCCATCGGACTAAACTATGGTCCTTACCAGAAATATCATGAGTTATATTTAAATACCTACGTTTTAAAAATGTAAACAAATATTTACAAATTTTAGCGCCAACTTGCAGATCATCTAACATCAAAGCGAGCTGATCAACCAAAACATTATTGTACGCATTATCTATATCTAAAAAACAAGCAAGTGTAGAAACATTATTAGCAAAACCGCATTGTATTTGTGAAACTAAACGGACTACAATCCACACTCGACTGCCCTCTTCGAAATCCTGAAGTTGATGGTCCTAATATTTTATTCTTTTCTACAAACCACTCTAAACGTTTCATTAACATGAGATGAAAAATTTTACAAATACATGACATTAAGGAAATTCGTCTTAATTTTGGCTCAGAATTATTGTGATTTATTTTAGGAATGGGTATTATTTTAATGTCTCGCCACTGTTCAGGTATTGAACAATGTTTTAAAACTAAATTGTATATAATAAGCAGTAATAATTTACCTACACGAGGAAGATAATAAATCATAGAATATGTGATATTATCGACACCTGGCGCTGTATCCGTCTTTTTTAAACAATTTTGGAGTTCGTATAAAGAAAAGTCACTTTCTAATTTAACATTTTTGGAACGAAATATTGGCTGAGGAGTCTCAACAAAAACTGGGGCTAATGATTTCAACAGTTGTTCTTCACTGTGATCTGAAACTGTAACTACTTTATTTCTAACTCCTTTCATCCACTGCATTTTTTTCCACATTTCAGTTGATGAAGTTGTTTGATCTATTTCGCTAGTAAATTTTTTCCAACTTTTTGATTTCTCCTGTCTTAAAACTTTCTTTGCTTCAGTTATACTCTTAGTAAGGCTATCAAAATTATCTGGTGTAGGGTTTTGTCTAAACCGTTTCAATGCTAAGCGCCGTTTAGCAATCGCGTGAGAAATAGCTGCGCACCAGCGGCGTGCACAGGATTATGACACTGGGTATGCGGCGGAGTACTCGGTCACAAAAACTTTTTCTTTTATAGTTTTTTAGCATAGCCACAGCCACGCGACGGATCTCTAAGTCGGAAACCATGCCAACATAACAAGTCTTAGATGTACTACTATTCATGTCCATCTTCTACGGCAACGCAGACAAAACAGCGATCGATCGTCGCGGCGGAAGAAATTGCTATACCTATCCCGATGTAAATAAACGCAAGATTTCGGCCACCTCATTCATTCATTTGATAAACACACATTTTTAACACAAACCTCGCAATAATATAACATTTAAAAAAATAAACAAACACACTAGTAAAAGCAAATGACTACAATTAATATCGAAACTTAGTAATAAACTGTTAAATGTACACACTTTCAAATGTTAAAATGAAAAATCCGTTAAGAAATCTATTTTTTTTACAAACATACTAGTATAAAATAGTAAACAATGCAAAAACTCATAAAAAAAGCAAAATGGCCCCCGCGAAACACAAAACATTTCTATTTAAACAAATAAAACCTTACTAACCAAAAATGCATAATGTGCATAGATGATTTATTAGATTCCAGCCTATTAATTTTACTCGGATTATAGGCAACGAACATTTACGATTACTCCCGACAACTGCCGAACTCCCGAGGCCTGCCGCAGGAGTCGCGGCTTTCAATATTCATGGGTGTGTGCGTTTGCGACTGTGCACGGACACCAAAATTACTACACACATGCAAACAAATGTAATGCGGGACGCGGCGGCATGACTTGGTTGATTAGGTACATTAATTCGCTTTGCAGCGCCTCTTGCTTTTCGCTTGGCAAACATAATGTTTGCGTGATTGCAAATAGGTGCTATTTATAAAATATTAGGCGTTTTGAAGTTATTATATTTTGTTTATTCATTTACTTACTATAAATTAAAGTCATCTAAAACGTACGAACGTTATAATAAAATATCTGTGAATGGCAAGTAAAGCACTGCATTTCTGCCTACAAGGAGTGCACGCCCCTGCTGCGCACCAATAATTTTTCGGCTTAAATGATAGTAAATGATCAGTATTTATCTTCACAAAAGGTATACTCCTATCAGCTGAGTAATTAATTATGTCTATAAAAAAATCATAGAAAGTCTGTACATTGTAACTAGCCGGATTAAAGTTTTGTTCCGCAATAGCCTTTTCAAATGTATTGCGATAAAGTGTCCAATCAGCTAATTTAAAATTACGACGTCTTATGTAATGAGGTTCAAAACTAAAATATTGTAAATCAAACTTTATAAAAATGTGATCACTACCTAAACTCTCATTCGTGACATGCCATTGAAAAAAGACAGCAATATCTGTGGAAACGAAAGTTACATCGGGCGTACTTTCCTGTAACTTCGCATTAACTAACTTGACTCGTGAAGACATTCCATTATTTAATGAAATAAAATTATGATCCACAGTAAAATCAAATAATTGTGTGCCCCTAGTATCAATTCTATTCGACCAATTTGAATGATGTGCTTTGAAATCGCCT
Organism: Hyles vespertilio; assembly: GCA_009982885.2. NCBI lineage: Eukaryota > Metazoa > Arthropoda > Insecta > Lepidoptera > Sphingidae > Hyles > Hyles vespertilio. The sequence continues at coordinate 11,214,568 of CM042828.1, forward strand.
GCAATAATTGACTTTTCACTAAAGATAGTAAACAAATCGTCCCAATCACACTGTGAGGTCCCTACTGAAGGCGCACAATAAACCGATGCCACAAAATTTAACAAACTACAGTTACATATTTTTACACAAATAATCTCAATTCCTGAATTTCTAACAGATACAGGGAAAGCATGTGCACTTATTGATCTATGAACAAAAATTGCAACACCACCGTAACCATCTTGTCTATTTTTCGAAAAACATTATAACCAGAAATATTAAAATCTTTGTCAGAAGTTAACCAAGTTTCGCTAACTATACATATGTACATTTTTTCTTGGCTTAATAAAAGTTCAAACTCCTGTTTTTTAGGTATCAGACTCTGAGAATTCCATTGCCCGATATGCAAACAATGAATATTAGAACTTCGAGAACTTCTTAAATCGCGTTTACATACATTGCCAATATTATCCATTAATATTAATTGAACTAGTAAAAAGTTTAAATATATCGCAATTACTTACAAATCTTACAAGAAAACATTTGACTTCATCAAAACATATTTGTAACGCTTGAATAAATTTTTGCTCAAAACTAATATTAGTAAATAATAACATTTTTATTTTGTCCCACCAACGTAAAGGTTCCGCATTATGACATTCAGCCTTGACTTACCATCATCTTCTTTTCGATTTATGCGGTTACTTGTAACTGTCTCATTATTATGATGGATTTTTATTTTTTTTCTTAGTGTAGTTGGACTATTATTGTTAGGCCCTTTCGATCTCTTAAGCTTCCGACTTTTATTTTTCTTCTGTTTATTTGTTATATTTAAATTGTTAGTATCATCTTCACTGCTTCTTAAGATGCCCTCACCATATTCACTGTTCGCAGAATCGCTTTCAAATTCTCTGGAACTGATAGCCTGCGCCACTGTTTCGCCAAAATTCTGTACGTTTAAATCTTCCATGTTTAATTGCTGTAACTCCGTTTCACTCTCAATATTCTTACTATTCTCGTCGTTTTTCTTTGATTGAATATATTTAGATAAGGCTATCTTGTAAGTGCAAGTTTCACTACACATTATTCCTCTAATATGTTTTTCTTTTACGAAAACTGGGCAACCTCTATAAAAAGCCATATGCTCACCCTGACAATTTAAGCATTTGTAAGTTGTGGTATCGCAAGTTTTATGATCTCCAGTACATTTAGGACACACAGGTTTTTTAACAGAGCACATATGACTCAGGTGACCATACTTCCAGCAACTAGAACACTGTGTCACTGGGAAAGTATAAGGGTCAACTTTAAAGCGACAATCATACCCGTCTACATAGTTAGGCAGTACGTTGCCCTTGAAGCAAAATCTTACTGTTTCACTGTCGATCCACTCGCCTTTATCGTCCAATCGTTTTAATCTTTTGACAGAAATAATTTCAAAATCACAGTTGAATGACTTCATAAGTTCTTCCTCTTTAATATCCAGTTCTACATATTTCACCACGCCGTATATAAGGCTTACTTCATTTGTTAAGCGACATCTATATCCCAAATCCATAAATTTCGGGTTATTTATAAGTTTTTCAGCATTTTCCCTACTTTCAATCTTAATCAATAGTTTATACGGACTTTTATACTTAATTTGAATTATGCTTGGTATATCTTGTTGTTGTTGTTTTGGGGTGTAAGTGGTCCATCAACACCTAAGGACCAAAGCCAACCTCACCTGCTCGCGGTGCACTCTGCTGACCTTACGAACGAGGCAATGGCGAACCTTTGGTTCCCAATTTATTGGTTGCGGGGGTCAGACGGCGGGTCGCCCCACGTAATACCAAAAGCTCCGTCATATCAAATGACATGGAAAAAGGGAACAGTCTTGGTACGGCTAGGGCGTCGCTGCAAAACGACGCGCAGGCCCATCGCCCTAAGCCTGTGACAAGTGGGCAAGGGCTACCGCGCACGGTACGGGCGCGGCCAAAGACGCGAGTACCAACCAAGCTCCGTTTCGCCACATGGAACATTGGCTCTCTCACCGGTAAATGCCGAGAGCTTGCAGATGTTCTCGAGAGACGTCGGGTGCAAGTCGCGTTTCTTCAAGAGACGCGATGGAAGGGTGGCAAGTCTAGGGATATCGGGCAGGGTTACAAGCTGATTTACAGTGGATCTCCCACTGGCCGGAATGGGGTTGCCGTAGTGTTGTCTTCGAGCGTTCGGGAGAGTATTCTTGAAGTCGACAGACGGAGTGACCGGCTTGTGCGGGTTAAAGTAATGATTGAGGGGGTTGTTACCAACTTGATCAGTGCTTACGCCCCGCAAGCTGGTTGTTCGGAGTCGGAGAAAGAAGCCTTCTGGACCCTTGTTGATGATACTATGCGTAATCTGCCCCAATCCGAGAGCATTGTGGTGGGTGGGGACCTGAATGGGCATGTAGGTGAGGACCGTCGGGAAAATGAGCGTGTTCATGGCGGCTATGGTTTTGGCGCACGTAACGCAGAGGGGGACTCTGTTCTCAGAGCCTGCCTTGTGGCAGACCTGGCCGTTGTGAATACGTTCTTCCAAAAGAAACCCGAACATCTCATCACATACAAAAGTGGGCCCCACTCAACAAAAATTGACTACCTGCTCATAAGGAGATGCCACATCAGCAAAGTGACCAACTGCAAGGTTATCCCGGGAGAATGTCTCACGACACAGCATCGTCTCCTTGTTATGGATGTGAAGGTAACACCGAAACCCAAAGTGACCGAGTATCGAGCACCAAGGATAAAGTGGTGGTTGCTGGATGGACCTGCTGTGCATGGTTTCCGCGAAGCTTTGATCCCCTTATTAGAAAATAGTATGGGGATCGAAGATGTGGGGGAACTGTGGGGCGGCATTCAATCAGCAATCACCACCCTTGCGAAGTCGAAGCTCGGAACAACTAAGGGCGGTCGCACCCTTAACAGGGAGACTTGATGGTGGAGTGGGACAGTCCGGGAGGCAATTCTCAGGAAGAAGACACTCTTCAAAAAGTGGCAAGTGACTAACTCTCCTGAAGACCGCGCTGCGTACAACCTCGCCAAATGCGCTGCAAAGCGAGCGGTGGCCAAGGCCCGACACGAGTCTCTGACTCCTCTGTATGAGAAGTTGGAGACTGTGGAGGGTCAAAAGCTCATCTATCGACTCGCAAAGACTCGGGAAAAGGCGACACTCGACATTACCAAATGTCGATGTGTCAAGGATTCCCGAGGCGCCTTGGTATGTGAGGCTAGCGCGGTGAAGGAGAGGTGGCGCTCTTACTTCCACGGTTTATTTAACACCATACCTTTGGGAGTGTCCTACCCTGAATTGCCCCCGAACCAAGGTCTTATTGCACCTATTGCACCTGAAGAAGTTCTCTGTAGTCTTCGTCGCATGAAGAACCGGAAAGCGGTAGGGCCTGACCATATTCCGATCGAGGCGTGGAAGTCGTTGGGGCTTCATGGTGTGGAGCTTCTTGCTGCGTTATTTAACCGCATCCTGAATACCAAAAACATGCCTGACTCATGGCGGTTGAGTGTGATAACTCCCGTGTACAAAGGTAAAGGCTGTGTTCAGGAATGCGGTAATTATCGTGGCATTAAGGTCATGAGTCATACCATGAAGCTCTTCGAACGCGTCATCGAGTCCAGGCTCCGCCAAGAGTGTACAGTCTCTGGGTGTCAATACGGCTTCCGTCCTGGCAGTGGTACGACCGACCCGATATTTGCACTCAGGATGCTCGGCGAGGCATACAGGGCGAAGAAGACGCCACTGCACATGGCTTTCTTGGACCTGCAGAAGGCCTTCGACTGTGTGCCGCGACAGGCAATCTGGTGGGCGATGAGGGTGAAAGGGATACCGGAAGCCTATGTGGACATTATCAGAGACATGTACCTCCGATCCGAGTCCTTCGTTCGGACCGCCGTTGGCGATACGAATCCTTTCCCGATTGATGTCGGTGTGCACCAAGGCTCGGCGCTGAGCCCATTCCTCTTCAGTGTTGTGCTCGACGCCATTACGTCTCACATCCAGGACCCTGCGCCCTGGTTGTTGATGTATGCCGATGACATTGCACTGCTGGAGGAGGACCGGCGACTTTTGGAGCGCAAGGTCAACCGGTGGAAGGAGACGCTCGAGAGCGGTGGTCTGAAGTTAAATGTGGCGAAGACCGAGTACATGGCTTGCGGGAGTACGGACCCCCAAAGCATCGTGATAGGGAACGAACTTGCCGTGAAGACGGACAAGTTCAAGTACCTTGGGTCCGTACTGCATGAGTCCGGTGACATCGACCTTGACGTCAAAGCCCGTATAAGCCCTGCTTGGGCTAAGTGGAGGGAGGTCTCGGGCATACTCTGCGACCGCAGGATGCCGATGAGGCTCAAGGGTCTCATCTATAAAAGCATCGTGCGGCCGGTGCTCCTGTATGGTTCTGAGACGTGGCCTGCCCTCAAGCGGCACGTCCAGGAGGTCCACGTCGCGGAGATGAAGATGCTGCGGTGGATGTGCAACGTTACGCGTTTGGACAAAATCCGTAACGAGCACATCCGTGGCAGTCTTGGTGTCCGCGATGTGGCTGATAAACTCCAGGAATCCCGCTTGAGATGGTATGGTCACGTCCTAAGGAAACCGCAGGAGTACGTCGGTAATGTATGCCTGAGCCTCAATATTCCCGGACCTCGACCGCGGGGTAGACCCAAGAAGCGCTGGCTCGATGTCGTCAAGGAAGATATGAGGGTCAATGGCCTTAGTATTGAGGATGCCGAAGATCGGGCGAAATGGAGGAGAATTTGCCGGAAGGCGGACCCTGGCACGGGCCGGGATAACGCCAGGTAGAAGAAGAAGAAGATATCTTGTTGTTTCAATAACTTGGCGAAGCCAATTTGTTTTGGTAGCAAATTGCCTGAAGAAACCAATGATAAATGAATTATAAAGGATCACGCACAAAAGTAGCTATATATGTCAAGTTATAGTTATGTTAAGAATATCGACGCGGAATGTACATTTATGTATCTGTCTCATTTACACAAAGCTGACTTGTCACTTAATGAAAGAGACAAATAATAATTCCTTTGTTTCGAATATGGCAATATTTTGTTCACTAACCACACTGGGACCGCCCATAGACCGAAATGACGCCATTTTAGTTATGCTTTCGAAACCACAGACTTAAACCAATGATAAAAGAATTATAAAGGATTACGCACAAAAGTAGCTATATATGTCAAGTTATAGTTATGTTAAGAATATCGACGCGGAATGTACATTTATGTATCTGTCTCATTTACACAAAGCTGACTTGTCCCTTAATGAAAGAGACAAATAATAATTCCTTTGTTTCGAATATGGCAATATTTTGTTCACTAACCACACTGGGACCGCCCATAGACCAAAATGACGCCATTTTAGTTATGCTTTCGAAACCACAGACTATTAAACCAAAAACTGCATGAAATGTCAAACTGTGGCGTTATCTGTTTCTAATTGGTCTGTGGTTATCTGTCAATGGGAGTAAACAAATCTGCACAATCAAAGAATTTCGGATTATTCATTGGTTAATCTCGTTTGTTGAGTTTGTTTAGTTTGCTTATTAGTTTATTTCTTAAGTTTTTAAAATGCCTCAGTGTTGTGTTAAAGGATTCGAGTCGAGTTCAAGCAAAAAGGACCCTAACATTTCTTTTCATAGGTTAGTAACTGTTTTTACGAAATACTAACAAATATGTGCTAAATTTACATTTTGGGTTTATTTTTATCATTTATAAATGTATTTGGATCTTGTTGATTAAGTTTTAGACTCTTCTAGGCGTTATTTATACAAGTAGTGTAAATAACAACCTCATTGTTTGTTTACACACAAGTTTAGAGGTGAGTGGATTCGATACGAAATTATTCATATCGATATTATCATTTTTAAATATTTAAATCTTTATTTTTCAAAAAAAGAAAAAAATAGTTTATATTTAAATATATATTCAGACCGACAAACAAAGTGAAATTAAAAATATTTTTTAGATTCTCTATAAACATACAAACCAGGACAAAATGGATACAAAAAATTGGAAGCTATTGGAACCCTGCAATAAATACATTTATTTGTTCATTACATTTTGAAAAAGAAAACAGCTTTCCAACAATATTCCCGGTAAGTGAAATTGTAGTAATTATGATATTTTACCTAATAATCCTATTAATAATACAACTGTTAATCAATAACAAAGATGACATGCAAGATAATTTGGACAATTGGTAGTCTATTGTCTAATGTTCTGGAGAACCTTTTAATGAACAGAAATAGTTTTATATTTTATTATTAATTATTATAATTGTTTATCTTAACCAACACTTTCATATTCATTGATTGAATTCTAAGTGAGACATAATGATTTTCCTCAGTCAAATAATAGCAATAAAAATCTACCTATGTTATTTTATTTTATTTGGTATGTATTAAATATCCTGATAGGTATTTTTGATTTTAGCAAAGAATGGTGCAACGTAATAATGAACGAAATGTATTAGATGCAACTGGGTGTTTGTTTCGACAGGTATAACCTTGTAACGGTTGTAACATGTAAATTAGTATTAGTTGGTCATATGTTTACATTATGGCGACTAAAAAAGTAACGATAATTGTAAAGTATAAGTATATTTTTAGGAATATCAAGAAATAATTACCTCCAACCGTCACATACATAGTCTGACCCCACACTAAGATCAAAATGTTTAATACATCATATTACTATTATTTACGTAGCAGTTGCATTTTTATTAGTTTTGTTACAAATAAATTTATCATAATATTAATATTTATACATACATAAACTCACGCCTTTTTCCCAGAATGGGTAGGCAGAGGTGCAACCAGGACACCCACATTTCAGCCTCCGTGGCGCAGGCGGTAAGACGCCGTTTGTGAATCGAGAGGCCGCGGGTTCGATCCCCGCACCGAGAGAAATGTTTGTGCGGCCCACAAATATTTCTCTCGGGTCTGTGTGTTTGTGAGACCGAAAAGTCTCTCGTAGTTCCTGATACCCACGACACAAGACTCGATCTTAATGTGGGGTCAGGACTATGTATGTGACTGTTGGGTGTTATTTATTTATTTCGCCTTGTATGTTCCGTCCTACGATGTTGTGGGTGGCGAGCCTATCGCAATATCGGGCACAAATTCCTGACTGTACTGATAATGAATAGAAAAATCCGATATCACTTTGCGCGACCCGGGATTCGAATTTGAGACCTCAGCTTTGTAACCGTACCATAATACAACTACGCCACTGAGGCAGTCAATATTTATACATAAATTAAAATCTATAGTCCACATTATTCACCGCTTGTATGTTTATGTATGTATGTACCTTATGTTTTTTTTGTTTGATTGAATTATTCGAAAAATATTTTTATTCTAGTGCTGATTTCCTGTCGTCGTTCGTGATGTCCGCTACAATTCCTTTATTCAAAATCAAAATCAAAATATTCTTTATAATTTAAGTTCATTTCATTTGGCGATCTAGTGTTGTTACATAGTTTATTAAGTCTTTTAATTATTATTTTTTTTCGAGTTTCTTATTTTTTTATATAAAGCAGCTGTTAAATAAATAATTGTCGAAAGAGACTGACTTCTGTTATACAGGGCTTCCTAGTTCAGGAGTCAGGGTGTTATTATGTTGTAAACATGTTGTAATGAAATAAAGATTAATTATTATTATTATTATTTATTCAAATAGTCTTTCAAAAGATCTTTTGGATTGTTCATTTCTGCTACCACCGCTTCGGAACGTGTTGTAGCTGTGAAGAAGAAGTGGCGCGAGAAACTTCGTCAGCAACACGAACTGTCTTCTTTTTTCTTTTTTTTATATCGCCATTTAAAATTACAATGGTTCATGTCACAGAACACAATAATGTCAGTTTATTTAGTTAATTGTTTAATTTCTATTTTTACATTTTAATTGTTAATTTTGTGTAGATATTTTATTTCTATTTATATATTTAAGTTGTTAGTTTAGTGTACATATTTTCATTGTTGTTTGCTAAATGTCTGTTTTTTTTTAGATTTTAGTTATAATTTGGCAAAAGAAATATTGACATGGTGAAAATTGGTGCTTAAGGAAAAAAGTGTGGTATATTCGAAGTCGCAACCAAATTCTAGCTATTAATAAAGTTGTATTTTATCTCACGTATGTATTATTTGACAAATCCATTCCAATCATCAGGTAAAACTTACCCATCAAATAAATCATAGCATGAAAAAAATATCAAAACATTGACCTATTATTATCAGATTTCATTTTTAAAGACTTGACTGTCAAGTCCTAAAATCCCCTGTTTATACTCAATTGACATGTAAAGCAAAAATTAAAAATGTTATATTAATGTTAGTCGTATGCCACTGTTGATGATCGATATCGATAAAAAATTTGGTACTAGCGTATCACTATTTTTAGGGGCGGAGCCGCCGCCATGTTTGTGAATCAAAGTGGTACGCGTCACGTGACCTTATGCTTTATCCCCTCTATTCTTTAATCATTGACTTAAACCAAAAACTTCATGAAATGTCAAACTGTGGCGTTATCTGTCAATCGGAGTAAACAAATCTGCACAATCTCGCTTTTCACTTATAAAATACAACTGAACTTTCAAAGCCTGTTTTACCCTATTCTGTTACAACTTATTTACTCCCTAAATTGAATTTGAAGCAGAAAGTTAATTATATACGTTGCTTTTATATTTTATTTTGTAGTAGTTAATAATTAAATTAGTTTCAGATCCTGATTTAAGTAAAAAAAAACAGGTTGTGTAATAGTCATGTAATAGTAAATTTAAATTGGGTAACACTAATGTAACTTGTTGAAAAAACTACAACAATAAATAAATACATAAAAATGGCGGATTGTGTCTGTACGGTGGTGTTTCGTGGACAGCTTAACATATTGTTGGAGTTAATTTAAGGCACTGTGACATCGGTAATTGACGTGTAATTGTGATATAATTGCTAAATAATATCATCATTTTAGTTCGTAACTTTTGTTCCGCAAATGGATGGAAATAATTCAGTGACAATAAAAGATGGCGACTCGACGCGGCCATCTCTGACTGAGGCGCCATCAGTCGTCGAAAAACAGAAACAGTCGGTACTTGACGGAACAGTAAAAAAGAAAAGGAGACGCGGGAAATCTAAACGGAAATTATTGAAACCTTTTGTGAAAGCACCGTGGCAAGATCGGCGGAATGACAAGACCAAAAGACTCAACCGGTACCGGAAAATTGTTTTATCGAAAACACACGCTCCTTTCAATAACAACCAGTTTCTTATGGAAATACATAAACCTGAACCTGAAAATACCTTTCAGATTTTACAAACACCTTCCGCGCGAACGCGCGACTCGAGTTTTAGTGTGGACTCTGAGGACAATTATTTCTTCTCTTTACCTGAAGATGAAGAGGAATACTTAACAAAAGAATTTTCAAGTGTCTATGAAGATGCCCAAAGTGAACGTCTGTCTAATATGTCCAAAAATGAGTTGATACAGGAATATCTGCTGCTCGAAGCTAAGTATGAGAATCTCGTTAAAAGAACAGAACGATCGAAAATTAAAACTGGGGATGAAGATAAGGACTCATCAATTGATGACAAAGAAATGTTAGTTAGCGTGAGGGACGGCGGTGCCGCAGACAGAGATTCATCAGGAACATCCATTGGTTCGAGTGGCGTGGATGACGCATCATTCAGCGATATGTTGCAGCGGATGAAAGAACAGGATGAGCAGATTCGGGAACTTACTTTGTCAAATGAGAAATTGAGACTGGAAAACGATCATTTACGTCAGAGACAACAGGACTCGTCGAGTGCGGACTCTGAAAGTGATAGTTCTTCTTCATCAGATAGTGACAGCAGTTCCAGCCGGAGTGCAAGTGCTGTGGATGAACCCATTGCGGAGCTCGAAGACTGTCCCGATGAGAACCATGTTCAGGCCAATGGCCAAATTGTGGAGACTGAGGAATTGGAAAATCAAAACCATTTGGTCAATGGTTTTCACAATCCAAATGATTTAATTTAATTGCACATTCTATGTAAGATGATATTTTGATAGTGTGTAAATAAATGAATAGTATTGTAAGGCACTTATGTTTATGCATCTCATACTTCTATTGTGGTAGGAATACATTGATTCTAATGCATTTAGTTACTTGCCGGAAATATTTTTTTGCACCTGTACAAACTCCATTCTCTCTTTATCCCTGTAGAAATGTAAATGTGAGATCTCATAGTTAGGGTTAGTGGAAATTTTCTGTGATATCCATGTGGATATTTTTATTCAATAGAGATTGTTTATGCATGTTTTTAATTTGTGACAGATCTCACTTTTATGTTGATGCAGTGTGATGAAATGCCAGTTAGTTATATGAATTAGATTTAAGAAATAAAATGTGTTGTATTATTAGCCATTTTGAATATTATACATATATTTTATAGTTATTGTTGACCTTGTTATGAATGTTTGCTTTTCAGTTTCCTATGTTTGAAACCAAATTGTGTCAAGTACTTGGTAGCATAGGGATTTTAATTAGTCGTAAGTTTAATATTAACAGAGATTGTAATAATAAAAAAATATTTCCGCTGCTCCATTAAAAACACAAAGTTATACAATAGATTTCTTTTACCTTAAAAATGATATAATATTAACTAAAGATAATTGATGAATGCAATCAATAAACAAATATTAGAATAACCACAATGGTTTATTTATATATAAATATATAAAAAGTTTTTCACAAATAGAATATATTAATAACAGAAAACCAACTAAAAACATATTGTTTGTAACAATTACAAAATTATAAGTCTATGTTTTCTCCTTCTTCACTTTTGATTCTGGAGCATTAGGGTTGACACCCTTATAAAATTGTTTGAGAAGAGCCATGGCCTCATCAGCTAACAAATTTCCATTCAATATGTAGTTATATTCATAAATTTTACTGATATCTAGTACAGTTTTACCACCAAATCTGTCATTGGCACAACCATATGTAACTTCCTTTACATTCAAGTTGCTGAGGGCGGCTGCACACATTATGCAAGGCTCAACAGTAACATAGACACTTATTTGCTTGAAGTATGTTCTGTGGTCAATATTATTTAATTTACAGTATTCCACAACAGTGTCTATACAATTTATTTCGGCATGTCTAGTAGGATTGCGGGTGGCATTAACACTATTTCTAGATTCAGCTACTATATTTTCATTCACTACAAAAACACACCCCACAGGAACTTCTTGGGCAGATAATGATTCTGTTGCCAGTTCAAGGGCTCTTCTCATAAAATCAATCATTATTATTAATAATTACTTCTTCTTCTTCTTCTTCTTTTAAAAGTTGTATGGCTCCATCGGAATTCGATGATTTTGCCAATGTCGAAGTAGGGCAAGAAAGAGGAATAAAAATGGCGCGGTGATCAGTATAAATTTAATCTGTTGTAGTGTTTATAGAGTTGTAGTTATCTGAAATATACCAAACACCAACTACCATAAGACAGCACACATATATAAAATAACACATGTATTAAAAATATAATAGTACTTCAGGGACAAACACAAAGAAAGGGAAGCGAATACAGGCGATAGTTACAATTGGATTTGGTTAATTCTAATAAATTTGAAAAAGGCAATGTTCATAGAATCGTTACTTAAAGTTAAAACAAATGGGATATTAATTGGACGAGGAACATCTACAGGGATAAGGTCGTAAAGAGGAGCCAGTAGTCTAGGACACGAGAAGAATAAATGCTCGAGGGTGCCTTCCTCTAAGCCACACTCACAAAGAGAGTGGTCTCGAACTCTAATTTTTGCTAAAAATACTGGGGTACAAACAAATCCAAGTCGTAGTCTAGTTATAGTTGATACAAGAGCTTTACTCAGGTATTTGTATTTATTAAACCAACATTTAGGCGGAATTGTAGGTTGTATGCTACCATAAAACTTCCCTTTGATTAGATAAGACCTCTGCCATAATATATTCCATTTTTTAATCATAGAAGGTTTTGCAAGACATTGAAGATCTCGAGGAAAACTACTAAAATACTTCTCGCTACCCCAATGGATTGAAGCCCTAGCAATAGCGTCTACGTTCATATTGCCTATAATTCCGGAGTGGCTAGGTATCCATCCTAATGCTACTTGAATTCCTGAATAATGACATTTGTACAGGAGTTCTTTGTTTTTTAAAACAAGGGGAAAAATTGTGCGTGAGCGGAAACAGCTTTTGATAGATCCTGCAGACAGCTCAGAGAATCAGAGAGGATGATTGACTTATTTAAATTATGGGTTAAAACGTATGATATTGCTTCTAAGATAGCTATAGCTTCACCTGTAAAAATAGAGCTATATGGTGAACAACGAAAGTTTAAAATGACTTTAAATTTAGGAATCCAGACCGCGGCACCAATGTTGAAGTTTTCGGAAGATTTTGAGGCATCTGTATATATGGTTAGCCAATCTTGCCAATTCTCAGCCAGGATAGCATTAAGTTTGACATTGGCAGCAGGATCATACTTAGCTATACCTAGGTTTAAATTGATATTTGGTTTGAATATTAAAGATTCATACGAGACTTCGAACAACGGGTTAATGTTGGATTGAAATGTTGGGATATGTAGACTTTGAAAATTATTGAAACTGTTAACCAGGAGAGGGGGCACTTTATGGGACCAGTATTGGGAAGAGGCGATTAGAGCCGAAAGTGTACGAAGAAGGGGGATAAGGGGATGTGACTGAATTTGGATAACATTGAAAAAAAACCTATCTGAAAGGAATTGTCTGCGCAAATGTAGCGTGGGGTCTAAGCACTCCACTTGCAATGCATTAGTGGGAGAACATTTCATGGCACCCGTGATGATTCGTAGGCTTTTAGCCTGGATTTTATCTAGCTTAGCTATTGCAGTTTTGCTGCACGGCTCCAAGAGAAAACAGGCATAATCGAAGTGGCTTCTCACGATGGCGTTATACAAATTTTTTTGTGTGGATGGGTGTGAACCCCATCGAACATCAGAAAGAGCTCGTAGGATGTTAACCCCTCGTTCACATTTTTTAATTATATAATCAAGATGGTGGATACCTGATAAATTTGAGTCGAGTAAGAGGCCAAGAAATTTCACCTTTTCCACAAGAGTTATGGGTTCGTTATCTACATGGAGATTGATATCAGGAACGCAGCGTTTGCGGGAAAATATTACAGCATTACATTTGGAAACAGATAAACTTAGACCATGATCTGTTAACCATTGGTTTAAGTAATGCAAGGCTGAGTTAATGCGGGTAGAAGCAGTAGGAATAGATGGAGAATTAAAATACAGAAGGATGTCGTCTGCATATTGCAAAGTTTTGCAGAAGCAATTAGTTGATGTGTCTAAATCATGAGTGTATAGGTTATATAAAATGGGACTCAGGACGGAGCCCTGAGGAAGGCCCTTCCATATCTGACGGGACGGAGTAAGAGAGCCTTGATGGCGAATTCGAATAGAACGGGCCATTAAGAGGTTGCATATGAAGGTGGTCAACCTCACAGGGATGTTCAGATGATGCAACTTTTGCCTGAGCAGTGGAAGTATGACATTATCATATGCGGATGCTATATCCAAAAATACCCCTATGACACTTTCATTCTTCGAAAAGGCAATCCGTATATCAGATATGAAAATGCTTAAGCTGTCCAATGTTCCTTTACCTCTACGGAAACCAAATTGGAATTTGGATAATAAGCCCCTAGATTCTAAAATCCACTCAAGCCTGTTTTTAACGAGATTTTCGGTGATTTTGGCGAGCACAGAGGATAAGGCAATTGGCCTATAAGAGGCAGATTCATTAGGGTTCTTACCCGGTTTTAAAATTGGCACTACAATTTGGGACTTCCAAGAGTCTGGAATTATACCAGAGTAGAAGAAGGTATTGATGAGATTAAGGAGGTATTTTTTTGCTGGAAGGGGGAGATTTGCAAATAAAAGAATACGGAATACCATCTATTCCTGGGGCAGAATCCCTGCAGTGATCTAAAACACTCGAGAGTTCAGAAAGAGAGAAGGGTTCATCAAATTTATCAGGAGGCGAGGGAAATGAGGGGTTTATAGGAGGAAAGCAATCTATATTTGGGGCGAAAGGAGGAGCTAATTTGTTAAAAAAATCTTCTAACCAAGAGCTGGAATCATTTGAAGCAATATCATCGGTATCAACACAAGATCTGCGAAATTTCTTAATTTTTTCTCAAACAATCGAGGCAGGTGAACGTGGAGATAGCGATTCACAAAAATTGTACCAACCAGATCTCTTTTTTCTAGCCAATAGTCTACGGGTCTGAGCAGAAATCTTTTTAAGTTTAAATAATTGGGTATATTAATATCAGCTGCATATTTATCCTCTGCTTCCTTACGTCTGCGGACGCTGTCTGTACACTCGGCATCCCACCAAGGCGGAGACAGGCGAAACTTGCCTTCACATCTTTTTAAAGGGATAGAAACGTCAGCCGCGTGAATAAGACAGCTAATAAAAGAATTATATGATTCCAATGAATTTGATTGTACAATTTCAGGGAGTGTTTGTATTTCTGAGTCTAGTAAAGATGAGAATTTATCCCAATCAGCTTGAGGTAATCGGTATTTTAAAAGAGGAGGAATGGAAGGCTTTGGAGAATAAGAGCTATGGGATGTAATTAGAATGGGGAAGTGATCACTCCCACACGAATTTGGGAGGACAGTCCAGGAAAGGATAGATGCCAAGGAGGGGGAAGCTAAAGAGAGATCTGGAATACTAACGTTTTGAAGTGGCGACGTTCTACGAGTGGCAGAACCATTGTTAAGGACACATAAATTAATATCCTCTAAAATTTCAAGCAGGGAGTAGGAGGATATGTCATTAATACTTGAGCCCCATAAGGAATGCCGGCAGTTGAAGTCTCCCAGCACTAATAAGGGACCAGGGATGGAAGAAAGGATAGATTTGAATTCAGAAAACATATTGACATTGGGGTGAGGAAAATATACAGAAACAAATGAAATGTTAAAGGCTCTAGCAGCTACAACTTGAAAGTTAGATGTGGGATGAGGAATTGGAATTTGGGAGAAAGTTACAGATCTGCTTATTAACAGAGCACATCCTGCTCGACCATCATTTCTGTCATTCCGGATGCATGCAAAGCCTGAGACTCTAAAACGGGAATCAGGCCTTAACCATGTCTCCGAGATAGCAAGTATAGATGGGTTATGTTAGTTTAATAAATTAAGTAAATCACTTATTCGCAGACGGATACTTCTACAATTCCACTGAAGTATTTTGTAACCTATGTTTACTAATCCACGAGTTTAAGAGTTCTTCAATCAGTGTAAGGACATTGTTCGGTACTGCATCACTAAATTTGGAGAGGATATTAATTAGGGAACAAGTGAGAAGTTCTATCAAATTATCATTTGGTGTAACACATGGGGTGGTTTCAATATGTGGGTTGTTCAAGGCACATCCATTAGGTTGAGAAGAGGAAGGAGAACTCACAATGGCTTGGTGTTTTTTGGAATCATATGTTTTGCCCAATTCTGGCTTGGGACGAGGAGAGGAAAGAATAGTTTTTGTATATGATGATTTAAGAGGAGGAGAATTAGGGGACATAGGTTGAGTCGCAGTTGAGAGAAGTGGAGGGGAAATTTGGGATGAGAATGTGTAGTTGGGTTGTGGGGGATGCCAACTGTCTGTAACCTCGGAGTACAGTCGTTTTGAATAGGGGAATCTAATTGCAGCTTCACGGTAGCTAAGGTTTTCTTGGGACATAACCATTTTTATAGCCCTTTGTCTAGAGTGTTCGGGGCATTTATAGTCTGTCGCCTTATGTTTACCACCTCTGCATAGGAGGCATGTAACCATAGAGTCTGGAACATCACAATTAACCCCATTATGGGGTTGTGCACAGCGAAAACACCTGGGTTTTGATCTGCATTGTGCCTGAATATGTCCAAAGCGGAGGCAATTATGGCATTGGATGGTTGGGAGATGATAAATGGATACTGGAAGGGATGCACTGTAGCAATAAATTTTGTCTGGAAGTATTTGTCCAGAGAATGTCAGCACAACCGTGGAGGAAGGAGACCAAGTTACACTGTTGTCACTTTTATTTTTGTAATTTAACCTCCTTGCTTTAATCACTTCACCACAGTTGGAAGGTGTATTGATGCCTAATACTAATTCCTCTAGAGACCAGTCCGTTGGAATGTCACGAACAACACCCATACGTGTTACCTGAAATCTTGGGATGAAGGCTTTGTAACCATTTTTATCCAAAATCGGGTCATCCACAAATTTATTTGCAGCTGTAGCAAGTTGGAACTGAATAGATATTTTGTTACGGCCCAATGACTTGATTCCACCTTCTACTATTTCTTTGATATTATTTGTATGTAAGAATTGTGCAAATTTTAATGTTTTCAAAACAGGGGCTGTATTATGTTCCGTCACAGACCTTGAAACTAAGACAGTAAACGGACCTTTATCAGTGGAATTGTAGTTCATATTTACATTATTGTCAAAACCTGGCTTGCAAAACACCGATTGAATCGAGTCTGCTGGCGACCTATTCTTCTTAATGTCATTTAGCACGACTGGTTCAGGATTAGCCGAACGCTTTAAAATTGACCTAACTGGAGGGATCGGGTCAGATGGATTTTCCTGGTGAATTGTCATTTCAATGTCAGGAGGAGGACCCCCGCCCCCATCAGGGGGCTCTTCGGACATCATTTAGACAATATGTTAGGTTATAAACTGCATAAATAATAAAACAATATTATATATATAAGTTATTAGCTTTCCCAATTTAACACACACAATACGTTAAAGGACACAAAACTATAAACGATAATAATAAAGAATTAAACAGGAATAGACGGGATGAACAAGAGATTTAAAAAGTTAATGCACACTTTACAACCTCTAAGCTTACCCTCTCTAATAATTACTTAGCCCTTATCTATGTATGTAGGTTGTCCTTAAAACTAATTAGCTGTGGAGGTATCTCTTTGATAATATTGCAAAAGATTATTCCTTTTTAAGCATTCGTGGGCTTGTTCATACCACTTTTTTTCGCTTCCAGATCTTGGGCTAGGATGGGGCATATACACTATCTGTAAAATAGAAATGTGAATTAAAAGTAGTTCTTACAATTAAATAAGCAATAATATCCTTCTATGTGTCCTTGACACATTTACACGATGTTATCCAAATAGACTGCCTCGGTGGCATAGTTCTACTAGGGTATGGTTATAAAGCTGAGGTTTCGCGTTCGAATCCCGGGTTGGGAAAAGTGATATTAGATTTTTCTATTCATTATCAGCCCAGAGTCAGGAATTTGTGCGCGATATGGCAATAGGCTCGCCACCTATCGCCATATCCCGATAGGCAGACAGCCTCCGTGGCGCCGTTAGTTAGACGCCGGCTGCGAAACGAGAGACCGCGGGTTCGATCCCCGCACCAAAACAAATATTTGTGTGAACCACAGGTATTTGTTTCGGGCCTGGGTGTTTGTGAGACCAAAAAGTTCCTGATAACCATGACACAAGACTCGATCTTAGTGTGGGGTCAGGACTATGTATGTAATTGTTGGAACAAAAATCTGTCACATCGTGGGACGGAACATGCACGCGAAATGAGGGTGTCCTGGCACCTCTTCTAGGTAAAAAGGCTTTTATGTATGTATGTATCTAAATAGCTTTTAAATTTTAATGCTATTAATCATGGAACAAATAGATTAAGGATTTTTCCGTCAGCTGTTTGCCTGACCGATTTAGCTCGAGACTGATTCCAAACGAATGCCGCGCTGTTGCATTACTTTACGGACCATACACACTGTGAATGAGAAAATGTTATAACTGCGAATGGATGATGCCTCATGAAATATAAATAAAAAATAAATAAAAAATAAAAAAATGTTTATTTACACCAAAACTAGATAAACGTAGAGAACATAAAGAAAATACATTTTAAGGGAGCAAGGATAATAATTCAGCCTAAACCAACTGCATTTGTCTCAACAAAAAAGTGATCTGCTGATACCTATGCTAGGAGAACCTGTGTTATAGGTATCAGTGAAACCTCCAAGACAACATTCTTAGGTATGTAAATCAAATTCAGTTTGACTTTTATACTATCATATTAAAATCAGTTAGGTGAATGAACATCCGCTATTCACATATTATATACATTTGTGCTTGCAAAAACTACGATTGTCCAGTATTATGGTTTTTAATTATTATAAATTTTAATTATTATTTCATTCGTGTGTAGAGTGTGTAGGTGTGTGTATAGGTGTGATGATTGTTGTGCTCTGTGTGATGTAAGTATATGAGAGAACAAAGTGTGAATGTGTGTGTAAGTGTTAGATGCCTATTTGGAGCAAAAAACTATTTAGTTATACTACGTTAGAACTACATAGTAGCGCCTCAGTTTGCAAATAGGACAGAGATAAAAGCCATTTCTTAATAGCACGTTTACAGGAAAATTTCGAATAGAATCGAAGAAATATGTTCTACCGTCTATGTTCAGGTAAATACCTGTTAGTGCATACTGTTTCCTCTTACAGCTTTGAGATCTCGTTACGACCAGAATGACCAAGAGGTTGTCTAGTTGTAGATACTAAGATCACTGCAGCACTAAATCGAGAAGTAGTTTACCGGCTTCTTCTATTGTTTCGATCATTGCAACCACCACACTGGCATATTCCGTTTGTTAAACTTTATTCTAGAGATTTCTAACAATTTCTATACCATAGAAATCTTATCTAATACCATAGAAATTCTTAGGTACATAATTATTAGATGTTAGATTCCTCATGATGTTTGCCTTAAACGTTAGGTATAGTGCGTGGTCACACATAACTTCGAACAGTCCCATGAGCTACGGGAACTTAAGTAAATGTAGGTATATTTATTAATTCCCAGTACATAGTAGGAAAATCGAAATAAACTACAAATATATTATTTTTGTCAGATTGGTACCTACTCAAGGGCGGAGCAGGTTTAAACACGCTGGGGCCGGGCCTACATTCCACGATGTGCAAAATAATCAAATCACTGTCCCTAACGAAGTTTCACGACAAAGTTAATATGATTGATTTGTTAGATTTAATAACATTATTGCATGTGTTAACTTATTTAATCGATCTGGATTAATGCTGATAAGATTAAGATGGATTTACATAAGATAGCTTGGTTAGTAGTATCTAGAAAGCAAGTTCTAATCCGCGGGTTCGAATCCAGTCGGTTTCCAAACTGCAGCTTCTAATTTTCGTCTCTGAGCAGAGTACATTATTCCTTTGTATATGATTCGTTGTAAGTCGGCAATAGTAGCAATCATACTATTAATAATAATAATAAAACTCTTTATTATTGCACCACAAAACATAAAATAAAAATATGAGACAGAAGAACATTTGGTGAAACAATCGGCGGCCTTATCACTAAAAGCGATCTCTTCCAGACAACCATTAAATCAGGTAAAAATGCCAGGAGACATTGGCGGTGCTTTATGTTATAAACTTGCATAAAGAATACTTACATATATAGTATATATTTCTAGAATTACATATATATATATTAAATTCAGCACATTAATAAACTATATGGCCTTAATAACTAAACACATTAATAACTATATGGACTATATGACCTAACCACTCTCAATCATACTGTCGATTGTAGAGGAGGCCCGTGCCCTGCAGTGGGACGTATATGGGCTGATACATTAATAAACTGACATAAAAATACATAACAAATACATACATATACTTAATAATGTATGGACATTATACTACTACTAGCATTTATGACAACAGGTGTCACTCACCTCCTCTTTAAGTCCGGTTGTACCACGGAACCAAAGAATTACAGACCCATTACATGCCTTCCAACTATTTATAAAATTTTGACCTCCATAATTAGATCCAAAATTACAGACCACATCATTTCTAACCAAATTCTTTTTCCCGGCCAAACAGGTTGCATGAATGGGTCCCGTGGTACTAAGGAGCTCCTTCTCACTAACATGACCATTTGCCAACAGGCTCGTCACAACCGGAGGAATTTATCAGCTGCCTGGATAGATTATAAAAAGGCCTATGATTCGGTGCCCCATACATGGCTCATGAGGGTGTTGAATTTGTATAAAATTAATACAAATTTGTGCAACTTCCTTGGGTCTTGTATGGGGCAGTGGACCACTGTCCTGAGATATCCAGGTAGTACGGCTCCTCCTGATTGCGATGAGCCGATTAGAATTAAGCGGGGTATATTCCAGGGCGACAGTCTGAGTCCACTGTGGTTTTGCATGGCCCTGAATCCTCTCAGCACTCTGTTGTTGGATTCAGGGTTAGGCTACCGTCTGCGGAGAGGGTCTGAGCCTATTTCTCACTTGCTCTACATGGATGACCTCAAGTTATTTGCATCAAAACAAACCGAATTGGTTGAGTTGTTAAAAATAACTGAAAGATTTAGCAACTCAATCAATATGGAGTTTGGTGTAGATAAATGTGCGGTTATCCATGTGAAGCGAGGGAAGGTTGCGGTCTCTGTTGACATACAAGTCTCAGAGACTGTAAGACTCAGACATCTCTCTGTGACGGAAACATACAAATATTTGGGTATGCCTGAGGCTCTAGGTATCATGGGTGCAGATGTAAAACAATCGTTGAAAGAGCGTTTCTTCAGCCGCCTGGCAAAAGTACTTAACAGTTTTTTGTCAGGTGGAAACAGGATTCGCGCTTTTAACGGTTGGGTTATGCCTGTACTCATGTACTCTTTTGGCATACTCAAATGGACTCAGACCGAATTGGACGCCCTGGATCGTAAAGTCCGAACTCTCCTGACTGCACATCGTATGCATCATCCACGTTCATCAGTGATGAGATTGTACATCCCGCGGAGATGTGGGGGCCGAGGCATTCTTAATGCTAAGGACTTGCATAATCGCGAGGTGTGCAATCTTAGGGATTATTTCCTTCACAGTGACGTGGATATGCATAGGGTTGTGGTTATGGTGGATAAAGGATTTACCCCGCTCTCTTTGGCGATTGAGAACTGGCGAAAACCTCTGGTGATGGGCATTAAGGATCGCGAGGACATATGGAAGAGCAAAGAGCTGCACGGTCGGTTCTATCGAGCCTTTCATGGGCCTGATGTGGACCGACTAGCGTCGGTATCTTGGCTACGCTTCGGTAACCTCTTTGGGGAAACCGAGGGTTTTGTCTTTGCAATTATGGACGAAGTTATTAAGACGAACAACTATAGGAAATACATCCTGAAGGACGGTACGGTCGACATCTGTCGGGCATGCCACCGTCCTGGCGAGTCTATCAGGCATGTTATCTCCGATTGTTCGTATCTTGCTAACGGCGAGTATTTGCATAGACATAACCTAGTAGCCAAGATCATACACCAGCAAATTGCCCTTCGATATGGACTTGTAACTCCTGGAATGCCATATTACCAGTATGTGCCCCAACCAGTTCTCGAAAATGGTCATGCAACGCTGTATTGGGATCGATCTATTATCACAGATAGGACTATTCTAGCCAATAAGCCTGATATTGTGATAATAGATCGATTGGCGCGCCGGGCTATACTTGTTGACGTCACCATCCCGCATGACGATAACCTTGTCAAAGCTGAAAAAGACAAAATGTCTAAATATTTAGATTTGGCACACGAGGTTACCGACATGTGGGATGTCGACTCAACAATTATTGTCCCGATTGTCGTTTCTGCTCATGGGTTGATACCAAAGAGCCTCGACCAACATCTACAGAGGCTCTCAATCGGCTGTTGGGTCAGGAGTCAGATTCAGAAGGCAGTATTGCTTGACACGGCACGTATTGTGAGGCGGTTCCTCACTTTGGGCTCCTAACCACCGGTGGCTTGGGTCTCGAGCCTCGCCATCGTTGGATAACTTTTTATATTTTTATATGTATTTTGTATACTAATATTATATATATAAAAATGTAAAAAAAAAAGAAATTTAAAATAAAGGATAATAATAAAACTCTTTATTATTGCACCACAAAACATAAAATAAAAATATGAGACAGAAGAACATTTGGTGAAACAATCGGCGGCCTTATCACTAAAAGCGATCTCTTCCAGACAACCATTAAATCAGGTAAAAATGCCAGGAGACATTGGCGGTGCTTTATGTTATAAACTTGCATAAAGAATACTTACATATATAGTATATATTTTTAGAATTACATATATATATATATATATATATATATATATATTATTAAATTCAGCACATTAATAAACTATATGGCCTTAATAACTAAACACATTAATAACTATATGGACTATATGGCCTAACCACTCTCAATCATACTGTCGATTGTAGAGGAGGCCCGTGCCCTGCAGTGGGACGTATATGGGCTGATACATTAATAAACTGACATAAAAATACATAACAAATACATACATATACTTAATAATGTATGGACATTATACTACTACGAGAGATAGTAAGCCTTTACATGTAGTTTGAAGGTTTCCAGCGAAGAAGAACGTTTAATAGAGAGAGGCAGTGCGTTCCATAACCGTACTGCTTCTACCGTAATAGAGCGGCCATAAAATGATGTCCTATGTGCTGGAAACTTAAGCATAACATTCTCTGACGACCGAAGAAAAAGTGAATTGGCAGCATGTAGGAAACTAAAGCGTTCCTGAAGGTAGCGCGGAGACGAGGGATTAAACAGTATATTGTAGAGAAGAGATAGGATATGAACATCCCGGCGGCGGCGTATAGGAAGCCACTTGAGCTTAATACTATATTCAGAAACATGGTCATATTTGCGCAGTCCAAATATAAACCTGATACAGAAATTTTGGAGACGCTCAAGCTTATTTAGCTAGGCCTCGGAAAGATCAAGATAGCTGGCGTCGGCATAATCAAGAATAGGGAGCAAGAGACTGTGCAAGCGCAATCTTAGTGGTAGGATTCGGCATCAACATCAACGGCGAGTATATCACTCACTTTCGGTTTGCCGACGATATTGTAGTCTTGGCAGAATCGCTGGAAGACCTTAACACTATGCTCGAAGACCTCAATCGAGTCTCCCAACAGGTGGGTCTTAAAATGAAAATGGACAAAACGAAGATCATGTCGAATGTCCATGTTGTGCCCACCCCCATCGGTGTTGGGGGCTCGACTCTTGAAGTTGTTGACGAATATGTCTATTTAGGACAAGTGGTCCGGTTAGGCAGGTCCAACTTCGAGAGAGAGGTCAATCGTCGAATTCAACTCGGTTGGGCAGCGTTCGGGAAACTACGCGACGTCTTCTCGTCCAAAATACCTTAGTGCCTTAAATCGAAAGTCTTCGATAGTTGTGTGTTGCCAGTGATGACTTACGGCACCGAGACGTGGCCTCTCACTATGGGCCCTATTAGGAAGCTCAAAGTCACTCAACGAGCTATGGAGAGGGCTATTGCTCGGGGTTTCCCTACGAGATCGAATCAGAAATGAGGAGATCCGTAGGAGAACTAAAATAACCGACATAGCCCACCGGATTAGCAAGTTGAAGTGGCAATGGGCAGGGCACATAGCGCGGAGATCTGATGACCGATGGGGTCGGAAAGTGCTCGAATGGAGGCCACGTAGCGGAAAGCGCAGCGTAGGACGTCCACCCACAAGATGGTCCGACGACCTGGTAAAGGTCGCGGGACGTCGCTGGATGCAGGCTGCCTCCAGCAGGTCTCTGTGGAAATCATTGGGGGAGGCCTATGTTCAGCAGTGGACTTCCTTTGGCTGATGGATGGATGGATGGATACTATTATAGTTGTTTTAGAAATCTTTAACTGTAAATAAAATACCGTCAAAACACTAGTCAAAGAAAATCAGTAATTGATTAGGTCACCACAGGTCATGAGGATTGGCCCATAAGGCCAAACTCTGAATTCACTGTAGAGAAAATGAAAACATTGATTACCTGGACTGAATTTTGTGACATATATTTTTCAACACATTTCTGAGCTCTTGTTTCACAGAATCTCCCAATAGCAACAATTATTTTTACTTCATAGAGCTCAACAATTCTACTAAAAATCGGATCACAAATGCTGTAAAGTTGTTGTGCTTCATTTGCCTGTAACAGGAGCAGATAAATTGTTTATTTTATCATTTAAAATACATGTTGACAAGGGAAAAGTAAGAAGACTTAAACACTGAAAACATAATACTAGTAGACTACTCTATTGGTGCTACTCATACGAATAAAGAATGGGATTGAAAATAGTGGTACTTGCATTGACCTCTCGTACACACACTATCGCTAGCTATACTCTCACTCGCCGATTAAGTAAACAAAAAAAACACGGTGACTAGCGTATTTCGTAGTGTGATCTAAGGCCGATAAGGGGACTAAAATGGGCCCAGAGTGATATCATGAATCTTGATGATCTTTTGAAAATATGCATACCCATATATTTCCCTACTCAAAAAAATAGGTTTCATCGAGGGACAAACATTTTCGCTCCAATACTAAGTTTCATAGTAAAATGGGCATTCTTCAGCCAATATCGGTGAAAGTCCAAGTAGCAGAATTTGATCATAATGGACTTAAAAAACCGGCCAAGTGCAAGTCGGAGTCGCGCGCGAACGGTTCCGTACCATCCTTACATAATATTATAAAAAGAAGTCCCCCGGCCGCGTCTTACTGTTCTCCTGTTTGTCTGAAAGTGATAAACTCAAAAACTACCAAACGGATTTTTATACGGTTTTCAACAATATAAAGAGTGGTTCTTGAGGAAGGTTTAGGTATTTAATTTATTATGCTTTTATGTAAATAAGCAGAAATACCGCGATAAATGTTGAAGAGATCTCGCCAACTGGGAGCTTTCCGTTCTTTACGCGAACGCAGCGTAAACTAGCAAAGATATAGGCTAGTAATGTACTAGCGAATTCAAACTCTATAAAAATAAAACAGTATAAAGAAATCCTAAAAATCACCTTTGGTCCTGTTTATTAAGATTGAGTTAAATATTGCTTAAAAATTTCGTTTCTTCTATGGAAAAGGGGGGCCTTTAATATTTACTTTATTTTTATTTATTTATTTTGAATGGTAATATAAAATTAAATATTCTGTGAACATTTCAAGCGTTAATAAATTTCATTAACCCCATACTTGTGGGGTACCTATGGATAGAACTTCAAAAATTATATTGAGGTTTCTAATATCATTTTTTTAACTTAATAGTTTGCGCGAGAGACACTTCCAAAGTCATAAAATGTGTGTGACCCCCCCCCCCCTGTAATTTTTAAAATAGAAACTTTTTTTTATTGCAGTAAATGGCGAGACGAGCATGCCGTTCGCATGATGGTAAGCGATGCGACCGCTCATGAACAGTAGCAAAACCAAACAACACCTTGAATTTCAAAGCAATGCTTGGCATTCCACTGCGCTCGCCATCCTGAGACATAAGATGTTAAGTCTCAATATGTCCAGTAGTTACTCTGGCTACAATGTCCTTCAATCCGAAACACAACAGTGCATTTAAACTGCTGTTTGACGGGAGAAATAGACATTGCAGTGGTACCCACCCAGGCAGCCTCTCACATATGAGAGACCTACCACCAGTAAACGACCACCACCACAACTACCACCGAAAATTGGTTTGGATGAGATCTATTAAGTAGTTTTTTTAATACGTCATAAATCGTAAACCGCAATATACAATAATTATAAAAAATAAATATACCGTAAATTTGAGTCGATTGTCGTGATGGGTGAACTTTTACTTATGTGTACTCATACCAACAAGTTTGTACAGAACCCCAAAGTCCGACTCGCACTTGGCAGTTTTACTACTAGCACTGAGCAGGTTGACTATACAGGCATTATGATCCACTATTTCTAATCCCATTCTATATGTTTGGGGTAGTACTTTGATATTGTTGGATTGTAGTAAAATTAAGATGCACATACTTTCAAAATTTCTGGCGTGAGGTTGGTACCATTGTCCTTCATCCACTGCTGGGGCAAATAGTTGTATACAAAGCTGGTTTCAAAAAACTTTTCTGGTGTTCCGCACAGGTTTTTGAAGAATCCCCAAAATCTTTTACCACTTTCCTGTAATATTTATGAAAGTATAATTAGGCACAGATTTCAAAAAAATAATGATATCTTCATTGTAACTTTGATTGAATAACTACCATGAACCAAAAATATTGTTTTTTACATGAGTATTACAATATTTTTTTAGCAGAAATAGGATAATATAATTCTCATCAGAAAAATCGAAACACCTTAGAAGTTTAGATTTTGTAAAGATTATCAGAAAAATGAGTATATTAATTAGTAAATTGAAGTGTCGTAAAGTGAAAATAATGTCCAACTACATATCGTTATATACACGATACCTATAACGAAAGTGACCTTAGAATTTTTTTGTCTGTCTGTCTGTTTGTTTCGGCTAATCTCTGAAATGGCTGGGCCTATTTTGACGGGCCTTTTATTGTCAGGTAGCTGATATAATAAGGAGTAACTTAGGGTACATTTATTTTAGAAAAAATCTTTTATTGTAAAAAAATAAAGTAATCCAAGTACTGTCCAATACCGCGCGCATGCCACCACTGGGCCGTCACGTCGGGCGCCTCCCACCACTTCTCCCACCAACGAAATAATATCACAAAGGCTGCCTTTAGGTGAGGAGTGGAGTGAAAGAATATCTTCACCCAGGCGAAGCTGGGCCAGGCCGCTAGTTTAGGAATATAATTATGTCAAATGTTGTTTATTAGTGAATAATATGAGTTTTTTTAAATCCTAATGTTGATGCTTTAAATTCAATATAAATTTCTAAAAATTTTTCCTATAATCCTTACAAAACATAAACTTGCAAGGTGTTTCGATTTTTCGGATGAGACGTAAATTTTCTATGAACGAAATTACATCAATTTTGTTTATTTTTCCAGGCACTTAGGCTAGGTTCAGATGACCGCGAGGTGCCGCGCGGTACAAAATCTAACTAAAGAGTGTGTACCGTTCACATTCGCACGCCACCGTAATGCGCGATTATGTGAACAATACGAATTGTCTAGTTGATCTTGTACCGCGCGGTTTTATGGTTCCGCGGTCATTTGAACCTAGCCTTATTGTGTTATGACACCTACATGATCAGGTTCTTATTACAATTTGGTGTTTGATTTAAAAGGTATATTACATTGTAATATAGGTATGTAATATGTTTTTTACATATCAACTTCTTTGTTTAAGTACTGTAGAAACAGTTTTAAAATAACAAAATCACCTCCTTTCTAGTGCATTCAAATCCGTTAACAGGTCGTGACTTAATTTCCTTGGGTGGTTTTCCAACAGGTCCCTGTATGCCCAGCCAATCTCTTATTGATGATATTTCACCAAAAGGAACCTGAAATGTGAAGGTATATGATACAGTAAAAATCATTGTAACTTTAAAATAGCAAATGATATGAATGCAAAAAAATATAACTACATATACACCAGGGCTTCAAACATGGTAAAAAATTAAATAAAATTACATTAGAATGAAACCCATTAGAAAAGAAGGGGAATGTGATAAAAATGAAAAGAAAAATAAATTATGGTCTATCCGAGTTCGGGAAGTGGGAGGGTGTGAGTTTTTAAGGGTAAAAAATGGTTTATCTCGATTTCCAGCAAAACTACAAGTCAAAGTTTTCAATAAAGGCAAACAAAACATTTAATAGCTAAAATAGATTTATAAAATGTATATGAATAAGGCTGTTAATATACAGGGTGTCCCTAGTATTTTTCTATTTAATGTGCATAATAAAATTATAGTTTATATTAATGAAGGGCTTAAAACATGCAATTATCCAAAACCTTAAACCCAGTTAAACTTTTTTTTTTTTCAAATTTAAAAGGATGTCTTCATTCAGTAACATTGACTATCTATAATATTCAAGGTACTTTCCTGTAGCTGTAGTGTGTAGCTTTACTATGGGACAACCTGCATTCTACTACAAATAAAATTGCTCCTCACATATAAACATAGTAATTTTATCTAACTATTTTAATTTAAATATATTTGTAAATATAAATCTAATAATTCCAAAACAGCCACATAGTGCACTAAACACATAAAAGCAATAATGAGCATTGCTATTTATTCTAATTCAATAAAACTGAAATAAGATTTCATTAAAATAAATAAATAGATAATTAATGAATAGATATTCATGCAGTTATTTAGGTATATGTGGATACTGCCAATAATATTCAATTCTTACTCCAGTCTGCGACATTCCCCAGGGTCCAGGATTCATGCCAAAATACATAATTAGTTTCTTTTTACTACAGTATTTTCGGACGTACATCTCGAATGTGTGTCTCGCGTACATTGTGGGATTGTACACACAATGAACACTAGGTGGAAAGCTGAATCCATCTAATTGATTATTTAACTCATCAACGAAATGTAGAAAATCATCACTTATATCTTGTGAACCTCTTTCGGACGCATCATTTGAAAAGAATGTAGATATTACTTG
Organism: Hyles vespertilio; assembly: GCA_009982885.2. NCBI lineage: Eukaryota > Metazoa > Arthropoda > Insecta > Lepidoptera > Sphingidae > Hyles > Hyles vespertilio. The sequence continues at coordinate 11,243,091 of CM042828.1, forward strand.
TGTATCCGACATTTTAGAAACATTTACTCACCTTATCTTATCTTTTGAAGTTTTGGCAAGTATTTTTATCCGTATCAGTCATAAAGCAAATATTTAGCTTTTGTTGTTTATAAAATCAAAACATCAAAAATCATCAAAATGCAACCAAAATGCAATTGCAATTTGCAACCACAGATTAAGTTGGCACTTGGCTTGGCAACCAAGTTTACGAAATAACCACAGACTTAGCACTAGTGTTGGAATAATTAATAGCAATAGCAATCACAAATAGCAAATGAATTAGATAATAAAAACAAGTTACATATTATATATTTTGCGATTTGTGATTGTGATTCGCAAAGCCTTAAACTAGTAGGATAGTTTTATACAATTTCGTGTAATACTACTAAGAAATAAACAACCAACCAACCTCCACTTTCTATGTTATTGAGCACAGACTAATGTAAGCCATACACACTACGGTCTACCGGAGAGGTCATCTGTGCAGGTATGCCTGCGCAGGTAGACCGAACATTGGTACCGTCAACCGTGTATGGGAAAGTTACGGTGTACCGGAGCGGTCTTCAGTTCTTTTTGCGATGGCATCGAATGAGGACGATGACGCGCTGGCATTGCTATGCCTTGCTTTAATTTTAAGATAAAAGATACAAAACAGTGAAAAGGAAGCGAAAGAAGAAAAAAGGGAAAGTAAATAAACGCAAAAAAAGAAATGGAACAAACATGAATGTAGATAACAATAAACACTTTTAATTAAATTAATTAGGGTGCAACAACAATACATGTATTTATAAAATGTCATGTAATGGTATAAGAATAGATTATAAAGGATCATAAATGTTTTAAGGGACGTTAATCGGTCATGCTAGAAAAAAACGGACGCGACCTGCGCAGGCGACTGGAGTACAGTCACACACGCACAGGTACGCCCTACGGTGTCACTCGAAAGAATTGATTTTCGATACTGCGCCGGTCGCCTGCACAGGCTCAAAAAACTGCACAGGTCTATACCCACACACATTCCGGTATATCTGCATGGTATAAGGGCAGGCATATCTGCACAGGTGGACCTTTCCGATGGACCGTAGCATGTATGGCAGCCATAAGAAAAGCCGTGAAGAAGAGTAAAGTTATGAGAGTGACGTTTTCGACCTTGTTTTCGACGGTCAGTACTTTTCATTCCACGTTAAAAGATTTGATAATTATCATAATGGGGATTCTCGCCGCGGTGTGTCTGTGAGCAACACGTGTGTCAGAATTATTTTCTTTATATTTTGTTATTTATTATTGTATTAAATACTGTAATAATACACCAGCGTGGTGGACTATATGGCCTAACCACTTTCAATCGTATTCTCGATTGTAGAGTAGGCCCGTGCCCTGCAGTGGGACGTATATGGGCTGATACATTAAATACTGTAACCTATTGTGATTGTTTTTGTGAAGCGTCTGTGTTTGTAAATATTAGATATTTATTATGTACTAACAACTGTTTTAGTGTAGTTTCGTGTTTTAGTTTTTTAGGTTAACATGAATAGTAATAAACCCCCTGACCCTCCCGATGTGACTCCACCGTTTTCTCCAACCTTCTCTTCCCCCCCTGTTCTACAGGAAAATCCCAATCCCCTTTCCCAATTCGCTGAAGTTGCTTGCAGCCTAATGGAATCGGGTGCTATTCCCCAAACAGGCAGCACTAACAAACGACCGGCAGAAGACAATAGACCTTCCGATATACGTCCATCGAAGTATTCGAAAAGCCAGGTTGGGCGAACTAAATACAACATAATAGACCAGGGCCCTTTCGTTGTTCACGTTTCGAGGATTGAAACACAACCTAATTCTGGTACCACTTTACACCCTGTCACTTTTGGCCTTTTCCTCTTCAAAAACAATATACACAATGTAGTGAAAGATGGAGTCAAGAGAGTAGGACGAAATCGAGTTTCTGTTGAGTTTAGTACTCAACAGGATGCAAACGCTTTTCTCTCCAACAACCTTTTAGCAAAACACAAGTTCGGTGCCTCCATCCCAACATTTCATGTGACTAGAATGAGCGTCGTGTCTGGAGTCCCTGTGGACATGTCGGAAGAGTCGGTTAAACAATACATTACTGTTCCACCTGGATGTGGCCACATCCGTAAAATTAGACGCATTAACAGAAGAGTGCTTAGAGACGGAGCTTCTGAGTGGATACCAACAGAGACTTGCGTTCTTACATTCGACGGTCAGATCCTGCCTAAGCGAGTGTTCTGCTGCTACATTTCTTTGCCTGTAGAACAATATATCTATCCAACAATACAGTGCAGGAATTGTTGCAGATTTGGCCACATAGAGAATGTCTGTAGATCGAAGCCTCGTTGCAGTAAATGTGGCCGTGACCACCCAGGGAATGGTTGCGACATATCTGAAAAGGAGGCTTTCTGTGTGCTGTGTTCTGGATAACACTTTGCGAACACCAAGGCATGTCCGGAATATAGTAGACAGAGAGCTATTAAAACTACGATGGCTGAAAAAACGATTTCATACGCGGAAGCAAGCAAATGCATCCCAGCAGCTTCACGTAGTTATACTGATACTCTGAAATCCCCCCAAACTCCTCTCTCCTATCGCAAAACAGTTTTTAGACAACCCAAAACCCATATTCCTCTTTCCCCATCCTATGATAAAGTCACACACCGGTCTATTACTAACCCACCCCCACCGTCACAGCATAATGGCTGTGCTATAAACACTGCTCACTCCGATACTAACACTGTTGATACCATAATCCAACTTTTAACATAACTTTTAACCTTGAATTCCTTTCAAAACGTTGCCCAACAATTAATTAATACATTAATACATTTTAAGAATGGCTACGCCAATAGTATTCCTTCAGTGGAATGTGAGGAGCGTGTCTCATAAGAAGCACGACCTCACCTTCCTTATTAATAAATATAAACCTTTAACTTGCGCCTTGGCTGAGACTTGGTTACTTCCAAATCTAAGCTTCCGTATACCACACTACAACATTTTTAGATGCGACAGGCCTGATGGCTATGGAGGTTCTGCATTGTTAGTAAATAATCAAATCCCTTTCGTTACGTCCTCCATCAACCCCTTGATAGGAGACATAAACATTGTCGCGGGCAGAGTAGAGGGTATAAGTGTAATGTCTATTTATATCTCCCATCCTGATTCAGCTTTCCTCCCTGTTATCAGGGATACACTTCAATATGCAGATCGACCACTACTAGTCATGGGTGATTTTAACTGCTATCATTACAGATGGGGTTCTGATCGCTGCGATTCTTTCGGATCAGGCTTAGTTGATATGTTGGATGAACTCAGTCTCTGCGTGCTGAACAATGGTTGTTCCACTCGCCGAATCTTAGGCACTTGTCTCACCGGCATCGATTAACGAGTAACGAGTAGAGCTAGAACTAGAAACGAGTTAGTGAGACGCGGGGAGCGAATGCGTAGTTCCGATATTTGTGTAGCTCGGCTATAAGCAAGTGTGCGAGTGAGGCGGGCGATTACTCGCATCACTCGCTCGCGGCAGTCAAGCGTACAGTCGACAGTACAGTCTGTCTTGCGGAAATGACCACTGGTTGCTCTCTCAGCGTGAGTTGTAATCGCTTGGCGAATAACGCCGAGCGAGTGTTATCTTTCATAGCTCTTGTCGCTCAGCGACAAACTAGTGAAGCGAGTGCTCGCCGGCAGTGTGAACAGTCAGCGATCAACTGTTTGTATATGCATCTCTTTTGTTCACACGGAAAGTATATCTATTGTACGTTTCTTGAGCGAGAAAATAGCCGATAGTTAGTCGTTTTCTCGTCGTTGGTGGGACAACTGCCTTACCGGGAAAACAAAAAAGTTGCGTCGATATCTCCTTTTGTTCATCTGATATCGCAGCATCTGCATGCTGGCAGTGTACAGACTTGTCGCATGAGAGTGATCACTATCCTATTATTATTACCTTAACCCAAAGAACCTATTTGGCAAAATCCCCTCCCCCTCTTCTAAAATATAACCTATCAGATCCAGATTGGTCAAAATTTGCACGATTACTAAAAAAAAAAATTATATAATAAAGACCTATAATTAATGATTCAAATTTAACTGATATTAACCCCTCCCATGTGAACTTCTGTTACGAGCAATTAGTGGAAGCCCTAACATCCTGTGCCGATTCTTGCTTCCCTATTAGAAACAGCAGCAGACAAAAAATACCATCCCCACCATGGTGGGACAGTGAATGCACCATGGCTATCAGGGAAAGAAAATCGGCAGAGAAGAGATACAATCAGGACATGAGCGCACAGAATTTATTGAGTTACAAACAAATATTCGCAAGGACTCAACGAATTCTGAGATGAAAGAAACGCGTGGGTTGGTCTAACTTTTGTAGTTCGTTGTCGCCTTCAACTCCATGCACTGTAGTTTGGAAATCTATTAATAGATTCCGGTCTGGATGTTCTCCAACGGTCTCCTCTCCTATCTCCCGTGATGTTGCTGAACTTTTCTTCGGAAAGATTGCTCCTCCATATGTACCCTCGCTACCAGAAACATGCATCGGCCCGATTGTCACATCAGATGATCCACATGATGTCCCATTTTCTGCAGAAGAACTAGACTTGGTTCTTGGCAGTGTACGAGAGTCCGCTCCGGGTATTGATGGCTTACCTTATTCTTTTTTAGTCCACTCTGGTAAAAATACAAAAAAGTACTTTCTGGACCTCATAAATTTTTGCTTTGTAAATGGGCTAATACCGAATCCCTGGAAGACGCAAATAATAATCCCAATTTTAAAAACCGGAAAACATGCAGATGACCCGAATAATTTTAGGCCCATCGCTCTATCATCTATCATGGCAAAAACTTTCGAACACCTGATAAAAAACCGGTTAGAGTGGATAGCAGAGTCTAGAAATATCCTCCCTAACTCCCAATTTGGTTTCCGGAAGGGACTTGGTACGGCGGATAGCATTGGAACCCTGGTGACGGATATTCGATTAGCCCTGTCTAAAAATAAATCAGTTGTGGCTTCATTCTTAGACATATCTTCTGCATATGATAACGTCCTCCTTCCTCTTCTCAGGCAGAAAATGCAAGAGCTGAGATTCCCGGCAAGGATGATTCACTGCATATGCTCAATGCTTATGTCGAGATCCCTGACCATAAGATCCCAAGGTGTAGAGTTTGAACAAAAGCTGACGTGGAAAGGGTTGCCTCAAGGTTCAGTACTCAGCCCAATACTTTGCAACCTTTACACAGCTGATATCGACACATGCTTAAACTACAACTGCCATATTTTGCAATATGCTGACGACTTGGCTTTGTATGTATCCAGTTCCTCAATTTATGATGCAGGCACATCCCTTTCTCTCTCCTTAAACTCCTTTAATCATTGGCTATTGAGATATGGTTTGAGCTTGTCAGCACCAAAGAGCTCGGCAGTGGTATTTACCCGTAAAAAACAACTTCCTTCATTCGAAATTAACATCGAAGGTCACAATATCCCAATTGTTCCCTTGAAACTCCTGTGTATACATCTCATAGACTTCCAATCTTCAGCACTGAATTTGAAATTTTATGTTTTAGACCAAACATTCTTTTTGACATTGGAGTCTTCAAAGACTCCGTTTCAGCTGACAGAACTTTTAATGCTTGTGTTGGCGAGCATTGGTCTAATTTTCATAAATTTTACACTGATGCATCCAAATTTTCCTATACTGAATATACTGGTGTTGCAGTATATTACCAAAATTCTAAGATCATATTGCAATTTAAATGCCCTAGAGAATCCTCGGTATTCACTGGAGAGTGCATTGGCATCCTAGAAGCTTGCCTTTACATCCAAACCCATAACATTACAAAGGGTATTATATTCACAGACTCACTAAGCTCTCTTAAGGCCCTAATACAAAATACCTTTAAAAGTAAATTACACAGTTCCTTACTCCTACAAATAAGAAAATGTCTGTTTAGTTGTGCAAAAATGGGTAAAATTGTTCAATTGGCATGGATCCCAAGTCACTGCGATATACTTGGGAATGAGTATGCCGATAGATTGGCGAAAAACGCAACTTTCTCTGAATCGGCTGATCTAAAACATTTTCTGCTCCATCCCTACGATCTACTAAGCCTTTCCCGGAGGACTCTGATGATTTCGTGGCAGAATCAGTGGAATTATTCATCTAAAAGAGTAGGCAAACATTATTACGCCATACAGCCAGTGATTCCGCCGAAACCCTGGTTCTATAAATATAAAAAACTTTCAAAACTGGTTATGTCGACAATCTGTCGAATCCGTATTGGTCACTGTTCATCTCCTGTGTTCCTGAACAAAATTTGGGTTCGGGATTCGTCTTTATGTGAATGTGGCTTAGATGAAGGTACTCTGGAACACATATTCTTCAATTGCCCCAGGAACAATTCAGCACTAGATGTTTACAAAGTTATAATTTCTCTAAATATTCCCGTCCCCATTAATTTTCCTTCTTTGTTAACACACTTCTCTAATGAACTCCTCGAAACAATGCTGAAATTCATACGTACTTGCACGTCCCGACCTCCGATTTTGACAGTTGACGTTTGTCAAATTCAATTTGTCAGCCTAATGTAAATAGAAATAGGGTTTATTTTAAAAAATTGACATTGACAGTGGACGTGCAGGTAGATACGGACTAATGCCATCAGACTGTGAACCTGAAACGTCAGAAATGTTTAGGGTGGAATACAAAATATTTTATTCAATGGTTTTAATTATTTTACAATTTATTTTATACAATTGTTTTAATTATTTATATTTTTCTTTACTTTATTTTAACTTTATTTTATTTTTTACTCATATTCATTTTGCCTTATTTGTGTGTCCTTTCGTCTCATTGTACCAACCACGTTGCCGTTATTTAATACATTTAGTTTAATGTCGACTTATTGCTTGCAATCAATTGATAACCAAATGAAATAAATCAATCTTTACTTCGTACTCGCAGCCTACCAAAACACACGGGTACTCATAGCACATTTGACATTGGCAGAATCAGGCAGAATTGTCGACATCGGCACTGTTTGCCATAAATAAAAAACTGAACTGAACTGAATTATCATAATACAATTTTTATTTATACAGCGGTCCAAAATTTAAAAATATCGTAGTATAATAATATTATACCCATATTTTATAACTATAATTGTTTTTTTAATAATACTTTTCTTTCTAATTTTGTACATATATTTTTTTATAATTATTTTGAAACTATGTTTGCCATGAGAATGGAACGCAAATGATTAGTGCTGTGGATGTATATTTTTATTTTTATATTTTTAAAAACAATGACCCAACAATAACAAAAATATGAAGATTTATTACAATGAATGTAATAAATCTTCATATTTTTGTTATATTACAATGAATGTAATAAATCTTCATATTTTTGTTATTGTTGGGGTATTACATGAGTAAGCACCAACAATATTATCTGTCTTTGATTTTGTGTACATCTGCTTGTTAGAAACTTAACATATTCATTTCAATGTATGACAAGAAGGTATGATGAGACATATGATGTAATTTAACTTTAACTGATATTGTGGGGGTTAACACTAACTGATATTGTGGTGGCTGTTTCACGTTAACTGTTACTACGTTGTACAACTAACGTTGTATGTGTTGTTTTTTATTTTTATTGCAATGAAATGCGAGACGAGCATGCCTCTCGTCTGATGCTAAATGATAGGGTCGCTCATTAACAATACCAAAACCAAACAATGCCTTGAATTACAAAGCAATGTTTGGGATTTCAGTTCGGAAGATATTAAGTCTCAATATGTCTAGTAGTTACTCTGGCTACAATGTCCCTCAAACTGAAACAAAACAATGCATTTACACTACTGTTTGGCGGGAGAAATAGACATTGCGGTGGTACTTGCCTAGGCGGACTCTCACATATAAGAGACCACTAAATTATTAACTTTTAGCAGTAACTGTTATTAACTTTTAGCAGTTATTTATGTAAGCTATAAATAGCAATAACACACAACACAAAAAAAAAAACAAACGTCAAAACAAAATTTTCATTTGCTATTTGCTTCGCGAATGTGTTCGCGAACTTCACCGAACTGCATAGATAGTGATAGATGCACTTGGATTCACAGATTGAAATTAAATCTTTAAATTTTATATAATAGTGATTAAGTGAATATTTTAAATGTCGGTTTTAAATGAGGAAGTTGTTCGCAGCGTAATAGCGAAAGCTAGCGCACCGTTAGTATTTCGCGGATTTGTTGATAACTGGTCAATATGCCAATGGAATGTTGAAAAATGGTGTTCAGTATTCGGAGAGAAGGAAATACCCTTTCGTTGTATGAAACGAGATTTTATATCTGACGAGCCTTGCTGGGAGAGGAGATGCAAGGTGAAGAGCATGACATTCAAAAGTTTTGTAGACAGTTTGCCGACCAGTGATGAATGGATGTATTTCGACTACAAGTATGTCCACCAGTGGTTTACTGGAGAACATGAATTATACAAGGTGAATATTAATTTTTTTGTATGAATAGTATATGTTTTTGATTTGACTTTGACTCGTTATACAGTACGTTATTAAGGCATTCAAGATTTTAACTCGTATTTAATATATTTCGATCGCTTAGAAACAATTACAAAATATGTATTCTTTTTGAATTATATTAGAATGTTACGATTAAGAAGATTTTACTATCAAAAAGTATTTTCGCAAATAACAGTACTTCAATATTTTTTTAAAGATTTTTACGTGTCCAATTATTAATTACCTTAAGGTCCATTCTTCACACAAAGTGAATTGTAACACAATATGTATAATAGGGTATTTGACTCCAATTTTTTTTATTATATTTATCAAAACGTATCCATAGCTATGGTCTAACAAACAAAGAAATTTATAAATCCATTCAGAATGAAACAAGTTAGAAACGTTTTAAAACTTTTAGTGGGGGTAACAGAAAAGAAATGCAAAGCCAAGATAGTGACGTCACTAGGGTTATTATACATTACAGTGTGCGCGTGTGAAAGAGACAGCAAGATGTCCCCGCTACACCTCTACTCTTTAATTTTAAATATTAATATTTGCCTTATTTTACAAGTTACTTTAATACTTTTTTGACAGCAAGGCTTTATTTTTAACATATTTGTGTTTGTAAGCGAAATAATACCAAAAATCAATAATAGTCAAATACCCTATTGTTACTTCTTATTAGTGTACAGTTTCCTTTATATTAACATTGGGTTTATACAAATGTAATAAGATTGTATAACTGTGGAATTGCAATCTGCACATGTGGGTCATATATCAACACAAAGTAATTCTTACATCAAATCAAATACTCATGTGTCAATCATCATTCCTTTAAATGTACCTTTTGTACAATGAATTAGATAGCTTGCTGCCAACAACAACAGAAGTTATGTCACACATGCAGCGCCGGATCTAGGTATTTTCCAAGGCGGGGCAAAAACTGAAAAATGCCACCCCACCTGACTATATTTTTACCTTAATCATAATCATCATTTTTAGCAACAATATGACACAGGCCTTCGGGAAAGTACGCCATTTTACCACCGGGTTAAGCATTTTTTACACGCTTTATATGAGGTTCACTTTTATGTAGCTTCACTTTTGAGGGTTAACGTCACTCGCGTCCGTAGACTTTAACTCTAGTTTCACTACACGTGACCCCTGGGTAGTACCAAATGAATGACACAGTTCGTGGTGGTAGGACTTAAGTGTCCGACCAGCTAGCAGCCGCCGTCCACGGGGCGTAAAGATCGCCATAGTGATCCCCGTAAGGGACCAGGTTCCGGGATCAGCCCGTGTTATTCCGGTTTTTCGTGGGGCTTGACTCCGGGCATGAGGTGTACCGTGCGGGTATTTTCGGTCCCTGTCGAAAGGAAAAGTGTTGCCCCCTGGTCAGGGAAACCCGTAGAAAGGGTTGTCCGCTGGCCGCCCGCGGTATAGTACAGGGGCCCAATAGTGGCTAATCACCACGAGACGCTGCCTCACCATGCTGCGCATAATCTTAGGTGGCCCCGTCGGCGTCGTGCCGATTCCTGACCGGATGCGGGGTCCCGGTGACTCATCCCGGGAGGGTACGGGGGCCTTTCCATCCGGCGGATCAATTCGCCACCTGCCGACCCTTTCGTGCCGGTGTCCATTCGGCCTTAGGCTCCTCGATGCCTCTTCATGAAACCCATCCCCTCAACTTCATGACAGTGCAATTAAACAGAGCAGGTCCTTCAGCGGTGCATAACCCCACCACCGCGTTCACTTTGGAATTTACCAACATCCGCGGACTCCATATGAACCTCAATGCCGTCCACCATGATCTCGAGATGGCCCGGCTTGCTTTGCTCTTCTTGACGGAGACGCAGATTCGTTTGTTTTTCGTCCGCCCAAAAATTCCTACCTGCTTTACCCCGTTTATTCGCTTAAAGAAAACTTCAAGCCGAAAGCCGGGGTATGCTTGTATGTACGGTCGGACATCTGCTGTTGCCGTTTGCGCTGCATGGAGGACCCTTCCTTCTACGCTTTGTGGGTGCACGTGGATCTAGGTTCCCTGAGCCGCATCTGCGTGTGCCTTTACAGGTCTCACAACGGGGAAAATGAGACTCGGCTGTTCAGGTATCTTAGCAAGGCGGCTGATGACGCGCGGGCGCAGTTCCCGCCGGCCGAAATAGGGGTCTTCATGGGGGTCTTGGTCGTCGTGGTAGTCTTTCAATGCATCCCACGAACTATGGCTTGGCTCCTCCAAGACTGATCATGCTGGTTCCTCTGGCCTCTAGGCACTTGCGATCAATATTTGTTTGGGTCGTCGGTACCGTTCGCTTCACCTCCACGTGCCGTGCAGGTTGAGCGGAGGGTCTGGCATTACTCGTCGGCAGATTGGAATGGTGTGTAAGTTTATTAGTTCTCTCAAAGAAGCCTACAACCGAGCCATCAAGCCACACAAGAAGGCCTACGGGCGTCCGCTCTAGCCCAGCGCGTTAGCAAGATTAGACGTGCCTTGGCCAATCACCCAACTAGCAGGCGTGCTTATTGGAGTTTGGCCAAGGCCGTTCAATCTAACTTCTGCCGTCCAGCGTTGCCACCGCTGAGATATCGGGAAGGGTCGCTGGCTCATAAGCCGCAAGAGAAGGCTGCCTTACTGGCAAATCTCTTTGCGGCTCCTTCCCGCCTCGAGGACCGTGGTTCCCGGACGCTGCATACACTTTCTGATTGCGGTTTCTCAATGGCGGATATCCGCATTAGGCAGTGCGCATGTGCGGCATAAGCTATGGTCTTTCGATGTGCGAAACGCCAATGGCCCGGATGGAATACCGGCGGCGGTTTTAAGAGTTTGTGCAGCCGAGTTGTTTCCTGCACTGACTTGCCTCTATCGAGTGACCTACCGTGCAGGAGTTGTGCCTGAATCTTGGAAGGAGGCCAATGTGCAATCTATCCCCAAAAAGGGTGATCGGTCAGACCCTACCAACTATCGCTCTATCGCTACCACCTCAGTAATGTGTAAGGTCATGGAGCGGATCATAAACTTTCCATTGATCCGCTACTTGATCACTCGTTGATCAGTGACATACATCGCGGATTCCGTCAAAATCGACCAACAGGTGAAACTACTTGCGTTTGTCCTATATCGCTGGGATGAGGCGATTGACTGGCGTGGCGAGGCTCTTGCTATGAGCCTTGACATAGCCAAGGCTTTTGATAGGGTCTGGCACCGTGGTCTTCTTTTCAAAGTACACATATGGTCTGCCCGACAACCTGTGTTCGTAGAATACGTGTCGTCGTCGACGGACACGCTTCGGCGCTCATGTCAGTAAATGCCGAAGTTCCTCAGGGCTCGGTGCTGCCGCCCACGCTGTTTATTCTCCATATCAATAATATGTTGTCGCTAGGCAACATTCATTGCTATGCAGATGACAACCCCATTCTTGGGCGATACCGCTATGGGCCTCCGGGTTGCCGGGTCGACACTGTGAGGGGACGCGAGATCTTGTCATTGAGCTCACATGGGTTTCCAGGAATATGGTTAAGTACAATGAAAACCCATGTGTGTGCGTTCACGTGCAAAAAATACCCGTTCTCTCCCTTCCCAATTTTTCAGGGTGCTTCCCTCGCAATGCAGAATGACCTGAATATCCTTGGTGTGGATATACGCTGTGTATATCCATCTCAATCCAAGGAATCACGTCGAGGGCGTAATATCTGCCAGAGCACGCAAGCTTGGAGTCCTGAACCGGGTGCGTCGGCCTTTGTTTTTGAATATTAGCTATAAGGGGTGGAAATAAAGGATAATTTCATAGCTGAATAGAAGATGGGAAGGACCCAAGAGAATGCTGAGAATGTTTTATGTGGATTTTTGTAAAAAGCTTTCGCAGAGTTCACAATGTAGTGTAGTTATAGCGGTATAACGTTGGTTTGCTGGTTGCAAACATCACTACATACTTAGTATAAAACAAAGTCGCTATCTCTGTCCCTATGTCCCCTTGTTTGCTTAAATCTTTAAAACTACGCAACGGATTTTGATGCGGTTTTTTTTAATAGATAGAGTGATTCAATAGAAAGGTTTACATGTATAATAACATCCATTAAATAGTGGATAAATATTGTTATTTTTGAGGTTTCTAATGTGATGTCGTTAGTTATCATTTTTTTTTCCGCTTACATTGCAAACGCAGGCTGAACCCTACGAGATTTATCAAAATAATGTACTACATATTTGTACACGTTGAAAAGGTCTACAGAAAACTCCCCGATGGTATATGTCTATCTCTTATGGATATCCCACAATAACATTTTTTTGTCATTTACTTTTTACGACAAATAATGGCTAATTTTCGAAGCGATTTTAACCAATACAGCATTAATCCTTATCCAATTAAATAGCTTAAATACATTGTTGATTTAATATAGATCTATATGGTTCTTTACAGCACAAGATTTAAATGAATATTTTCGAAGATATTACAGATTTAAAATTGCGGACGTAGCGCTTGCGGCGGTACTGGCCGGCCGGGGCGGCGGCGGCAGCGTGCCTATATAGGAAGGTTTATATGTATAATAATAATACGTACATATTATTGTACAGAAATCTATTTGTACCCGGGCGAAGCTGTGCCGGGCCGCTAGTATTATCATAATACAGGGTATCTCAAGACTGTTACCGAAAACGAAGCCGGGTGGTAGTTTTAGTGGCTACAAACACAATGCAATTAAAAATTTCGCATAGAAACGCGACAATTATTTTTTATGATTTTTTAAATATCGTCAATTTTGGGTGGTAAATCCATAGTTTTTGCTAAAATAATAATTTAAACTCTTTTGTACCTTAGAGTATTTATAAATAAAAGGATATACACTATTATTTTAGGAAAAAATGTATTTACTACCCAAATATGGCCATAGGAAAAAAATAACAAAAAAAAAATTGTCGCTTTTTTTCGCAACTTTTTCTGTTGCATTGTGTCTGATGTCGCTTAAACTATCACCCGGCTTCGTTTTCGGTAGCAGTCTTGATATACCCGGTATAAACGTAGACGAAGTCGCGGACAAACTCCTGTACCAAATAAAATATGTTTCTTCGTCCGGTTAATCAACAAAACTAACTAGTGAACACAATTGAATATTTGAAACCAAACGTAGTCGTTGAGATCGATGAAGGAGTTTCCAAATATACCTTCATCTCTTTTTCATACGCCCCTATCGCCTATTCATCAATATTCGCTCCCCGCGAAAAAAAAGAAATTGAATTCCGCAGTGCCCGTGTAAGTGGTGTTACGTTATTGGTCAGTTGTGTAGTTGTCTCCCAAGATTCAATATGCCGCCCCCTGAAATTGCCGCCCGGGGCACAGACCCCGTCTTGCCCCCCCCCCCCCCCCCCCCCCCAGATCCGGGTCTGCACACATGTCAGCTTACTGACACAGTTTTTTTATAGCCTGTACTAGCGGCCCGACCCAGCTTCGCCTGGGTGCATATATTTCTTGATTCCACTCCACACCAAATACATGTTGTTTTTCGTATAAACTCTTGTATACCTAAACTTGACATAGCTATCCTACTGTCCGGCACAATCCCGTCTCATCCGCCTGTTCAGTCTCTTCCCAATCCGTCCCATCCCTTCTCTTTATTATCCATCCCGTTTTATAACGTGCATTTACATTTCGTCCTAACAAATCTGTCATCTATCCCAGCCCTCTCCCGTACCTTTCATTCTATTTTACTTTATGTCCCTTCTCTCCATATACATCCATATTAGTGGCGGTACTTCCATACAAGCCCAAAAGCCCGGCTTGCCTTACTTAATACGCATATACTCAACCCTAAAGGCAAATTAGTACCTAACATAAAATACATTCGTTTAATGCAATACGTCTATCATTTTTAAATTTACCGCGTCGCGGCGTGCCATTGGAGCCCCGCGCCTGCGACGGAGCACCCCCGCCCGCAGCACCGCACCCGGCAACTCGCCTAAGCGAGCGCCGCGGTCAAAAACGAATATAAAATTATTTCATTCAAAATCAACGCTGGTCCACGCGTGACGCAATATCTTAAAAAAACAGAACACACCAAAGTATTATCCATAGATGTAGTATAGAACATAGATCGGCAATGTGTCATTTTGAGCGCGACCAAAACTGATTTACGATTGTGTGCGTGAAGTTTACATGTGTGCTTGACATATAGTGGTGTACCATGCACTTTCGATAGTATCATATCGATATCGATATAGCTGTCAGCCTGTAGTTGTGAAATAAAATGTTATGGATATATGCGACATTTTATTATATAATAACAGAAACTTATTGATGTGTTTATTTCAATACAGATTGATAAACACACAAATAAATAAAGATAAATTGTCATATTATTTGGAAAACATTTTGTTTGAGATATTTTGTATGAGTCTTTTGTACAGACATCTAATTAAACTGAGAACAATATAAAATAAAACTATAATTTACAAAGTTTTAGCGTTTTCGGTTTATTTTTTTAATTTCCCGTCGCGAAGTTTCGATTACTTTACAGCTTTCGTAGTCGTAGAGTGGACTCAGTCTGCAACAAAATCCATGATTATTAGTTTTTTTCAATGAGTAAAATTCGCGTAAGTATATTTATACTAGAGTTAAAAAAATATGCTTATTTAAGTCAATTAATTGACTTGTAACACATTGGGAAGTGTTGGACGCCTGCTAGGCCGCGTTGGAGGTGTACGGAGGAGCTTGTAGGAAGTCGTTGGATGCAGGCAGCTTACAACAAACTGATGTAGACATTCTTGTGGAAGGCCTATGTTCATTAGTCGCATTCCTGTGACTGAAGAGACAGTTTAATAAACTACCAAGGTTTTCTCGATCTCGTCACCTAAACTAATGTTTTTCCTATGAGAATTATAAATTTTAAACCTATACCTAACGTGACCATACGTCCCGCTTTGGGCGGGACAGTCCCGCTTTCAGGAAGTCTGTCCCGGTGTCCACAGCAAGGCCGATATAGTCCCGCTCTTGCAAACAGACCAAACGATAATTTAAAATGTATTTTCCGCTCGAAATTCTTTACCGAACTACTGCTAAAAACCGTGGTCGTATTATTCCAGCTCTTTCGTAAATACAATCTTGCTTTAAAAACTTTTACTCAATTATTGAGTAAATAACATGTCTGTCTGGAAGTAACGCACCTATCGAAGATATTTAACTCACATTAACAAAATATAGCCAAGTGATAAAACACATTTGAGTGTCGCAGTAATGAAAACTATTTTGATTACGAAAATAAATATAAATTAATCATGTACTAAGTTTCACACTTATTTAAAAACTATACACGTTGTTTTGAAATAAATTGGTTTAGGCGACAAATACAAAAATACGACTACGATTATAATTTTATATTATAGATTGTATAATATAAAATTTTATTATAAAAAAAAATGGTTGCCTGTAAAGTCGGTTTTACGGGCGAAGATTTTACGTGACAACGTCTTTTTCTCGGTAGAATATTTATTGATATGAATATAATTAAATTGCACAATAGGAACAAGGAATTGAATGAAAATAAGAATTGCACAAATTTTAACTATAGAAATATATTTTGTTTACTAAAACATTGTACATGTAATGACGAATCTAAGCACTCCATATTTTCACTACAGACACAGCTGACGATACTTTAACCACACGTGTGAACTTGTATTGTGACGCTTTCTTGTTTTTCCAACGCCAAGAACGTTCGAGAAAGACAAAGACAGAGACACAAGCATGCGCCGATTCAATGCGCCTAATTCTCTAGTGCTGCGCGCGCACCGTTACGTTACCGGGCGTTACACTTTTTCATAAGTGACTCCCAGCCGCAACCTAATTTAAGACGTTGTCACGTCAAAAACTTGTAAAAACTTTATTATTATTATTATTTAATTCCTCAGATGTCCCGCTCTGGTACAAAAAATAAATGGTCACGTTACCTTTACCTAATGTTATGATAAATGAATAATGTTGCTTCAAGGTTTGGATGATGATATTGTGCATAGAAGTATCGCATATTTTATAATAATATCGAATATGTTCTTGTTTTACTATTATAAATTGTCAGCCTCTTGGCAGAGATTGAAACAGGTTCTTAATTCATAAATCACACACATGAAGTGTTATAATAAATATTCCACAAATATAAAAAAATGAGAAAAAGTAAAGTAATAAGTAATATTGTAGAATGAATACTATAATAATGGCCGGGGAAATATGGCCGAGATAACGCCAGGTAGAAGAAGGAGAAAAATGCACACTATCACAACATACTATAGCCCCATAAAAATGTAGGGAAACATATGTTGTAATCGACGATTTTATCGACAACCTTTTATTGATCGAACCTGTCAGACAATCCCTAGCTACTTTAGGTTGAAATTATTGTAAATTCACGTATTTGATATTATTTTTTATACGCAATGGATGCTTTCAGCGTATTAATACAATGAAATACTGCATTCTTTTCTACCGATATGTATACACGGATTTCCATTTAATTCTATAATATCGTCACAAAAAAATATTGTGCAAAAGTGGCCGGTACCTGTGAAAACTGTAATTATTTCGGATTTTTACGCCTGCATGAACCACACCTTGGCACTACACAATGCACTATAATAAACTACGTTTAATAAATATAACCAAGTACTGTAAAATTAAATAAATTATGAAAATAAGCAAATTTTGTTGCTCGCTTAGTTTGACATATTTTGACTCTGGGTCACTGCTGGCTACTTCTGTGTAAACGAATGGTCGCATCATGCATCTCGCTTTAACGTATGAGTTAAATTATTCTATCTCTTTCACATTGCCGATCTATGTTTTATACTAAATCTATGGTATTATCTATCGTTTTCCCTCTCGTGTGCTTTTGCCTGGCTTTTGGCGTATATATTGCCCTCTCAGTCGCACCTATGGGTGAATTGTTACTACCATGACACTACGTACCTATGCATATAGCTATTCTATAATGCAATTTGTACCAAGCAAAATGCCCGGCTTGGCGTAGTGAAGTTGTGCACTTGACGCGTCATATTATGATCCAAATTTATCGAAAAATATTTATGTTTTGCTATAAGTTATAATGGATAATATATAAAATAAATTGATATTTTTTGAGACCGTATTATGATGCTTTAAATATTTTTATTAATATATAATTTGAATACTTAATTTGGAATTGTCCATTATTTAGGACCTGTGGAAAGCTTCACGTTTATTATGTCTTTCGAGCGGACGATTAACCAGTATATAATCATTGAACATCTACGTTTAGTTTTCGTTTAATTATAGTATTTTACGTTTATTACGTATAATAATGGGTGAAAATGTGCCTTGTGATGGTTTAAAGTGTGTGCAACTGTTGATCGGCGAGGAAAAGGTAAATTCATTACATTTCGTAGACAAACAATTACTCGTATCTGGTCCAAAACCTACGCTAGATTGTTTGTGTATTTGTTGTTTATGTAAAGTAGTGAAAACTATAGAATACAATTTCATAGATCAGTGTACAACTACATGGATTGCTGGATGTTCTCATACTAATAAGTTATACATACTGTTGGTGTTGCATATTTTTTTCGAACGATGTACTTATATTTTTGGAATTGTTCCGGCTATAGTGGTTTAAATAATTTAACTGGTACTTTTATAGTCATTGACAAAAACTTGTGAATGCATTAATATCTTTTCATAATTCCGGTAAACAGCGTATAGAAACCTCTTTATGCGTCAAATACATATGTGATGAGATTTCAAATATTATGCTCGCGTAGGCAGCAATCGTAGTGTTTTTCAGATATTAGTTGACATTGTTTGCCATTGAGCTCATCAAGAGCTTCCTTTCAGGGCTCATGATGAATCAAAAAATCACATACATACACAAAAACATAACATGAATGCATTAATAATAATTTCTGGCCGCGAAGTTAAACACGGCGCCGTACTTGTGCCGTTTATTAATTTATAAAATAATTACAATATAAAGTTACGTATGCATGCCCAAAAGTCATTTAACTTACACATTTGTTTTGTTCATCTATTTAAAACTAATGATAGGCCCTTCAGTATGTTAACAATATTAAATAGATGGCTGTGAAAATCGCGCCATTTATTAGATTATTTCGAAACAACTTATTGTGATAGATTTTTTCATAACGGTGATAAAGATAGTTATTATTTTATTGGGTTTTATCCTAATCTTATATAGATCGTGTGGTAGGTCTAGAACAGCCTCGATGGCGCAAAGTTGAGGCCTCGGATTTGAATCTCGGGTCGTTTTTCTATATATTTTTTTATTTATTAACATCGCATAGGCTCGCGCCCTATCGCATGATGAACACGTTCTTCTTTCTTAATACCATTTTGCTCCTGAACCAATACATATTTCCACTAAAAAAGTATTGGGCTTGCCCTAGTCCAGAACCCTAGGCACGCCACTGATCCATATACATATACATATAAAGATTGCCTTATGAATTTTTGACATTAAAAACGTTTGCGTTTTTTATTGTCCATCCAATATTCCTTCCCTTACTTCAGCACCAAAATGCTGTTTTTCCAAAAAATATTGCACGCCATTACTTTTTGTTAGTAATAAAGAGTTGAAATATAAAATTTTTATAGGCATTACTTCAGTGGTTTCGATTTTCTTAGACATAACATTTCAACCCTTTTTTACCCCCTTTAGGTATAATATAACCTATCTCACTACGATGTACATTTCTATCAGTGAATTATAGCGAAGGAAAGGCCACTGTAAAAAATCGTGATAAAAATGGCATTCGATCTTGAAAAGGAGTAAGTATAACTTCTTATGCTGCATTTACACGCTTGGCCAACTTCAGCCAGCCTCGACCAACGGCAGCGTGTAAACGGAGTGTTTGGCTCGGCTGGCATTATGTTTTTCATAGTTAATAGCTTGGAATTGGTAGACGTTGGCCCAGCCTCATCCAACATGTAAATCTACCATTACGTGTGAACATTATTTATTTCATTGTCCTATATTAATGTAGCTTGATATATTCTCCTTAGTTTATACAAAATAAATTTCTGAACGCATGCCTAAACAATTACAATCAAATAAAATGTCAATCCATTTTCACCACTGTCAATATTTTACATCTTTAAAATCTAAAATACGCCATTAATCGAATATTGTGTTGTCGATTCGAAACCTTTATTTAAATACGTCCTTTAATTTGAGGGAAGAGTTTACCATATCGACAGGGTGAAAATTATGTTTGACAGTTACAAACCCATGAACATTTTGTATGGGAAAATCACGCACACTGTTTTGATAGATATGATTGAATTTGAACTTTGTTTAGCGGTAATAAAGTGCAAATTGACTCTTTGACGTTAGGAACATACCTACATTGTTTAAACAACAGTGAGTGCTTGTAATTTAATATGAACTTTATACAATAGCAATAAAGCTCAAATTGACTTTACGTTTTAGTTAGAAAACGTTTGTATGGGAAAAAGAAAAGGGCTGTTTTTAGGGTTTTTCCGGCAATTATTTGATTTTTTCTCGCCGTAAGAACCATCCTTGGACTTCCACAAATATTTAAAAAAAAGAATGATCGAAATCGATTCAGCCGTTCACACGTGATGCCGTGACAACGCGAAACGGGTTTCATTTTTATATATATAGACTAGCGGCCCGGCCCAGCTTCGCCTGGGTGCATATATTTTTTGATTCCACTCCACACCAAATACATGTTATTTTTCCTATAAACTCTTGTATACCTAAACTTGCCGTAGCTGTCCGGCTCAATCCCGTCTCATCCGTCTGTTCAATCTCTTCCCGATCCGTCCCGTCCCTTCTCTTTATTATCCATCCCGTCTTATAACGTGCATTTACATTTGGTCCTATCAAATCTGTCAGATATCCCAGTCCTCTCCCGTACCTTCCACTCTATTATATCCCGTCTCTCCATATACTTGTACATATAAAGATTGCCTTATGAAATTTTGACATTAAAAACTTAAGCGTTTTTTATTGTTCATCCAATATTCCTTCCCTTAATTCAGCACCAAAATGCTGTTTTTCCAAATAATATTGCACGCCATTACTTTTTGTTAGTAATAAAGTAATAATATCCATTTAAAAAAAAGAATTGGCCAAATTGGTCCAGGCGTTGTTGAGTTTTGCGCTTACCAACACATTTTGCGATTCATTTTTATATTATAGAAGAAGAAGATATAGTCCACCCCGCTGCCTTAATGCGGGTTGGCGGATTTTATTTGACGTAGAAATTAATCCGATAAGTCAGAGGTGTGCCCTGAGATTTGAACCCGTGACCATCGTAAACTTGTTGGCAGTCGCGTCTAGTACGTTACCATATACAAATTAATAAAACCTTCATACTGCCTTACCAGGTGACGTAAGTAATAAAACAAATATTTAAAAATATAAAACTGCATATCGGTTCATTATAATGTCTAGATACGGCATCAACGTAGCATTTTTTTTTATACTTGAGTCTGAAAACAATACTAATGCGGAATTTAAATTTGTCCCCCAGCGCATCTAAAAGTATCAATTCAAAAGACAATGTCGTTTATGAAAACGAAACATTATAATTAGATATATTTTGGTGTACTCCGGCAAAACGCTTCGATAGAGTATACCTTGTTTAAAACTGTTGCAATAATCTAAAAAAACAATGGGCTATTTTGGTAGATATGGACATCGTTTTATTTTACATTTAACAAAATTACGCGCAAGACGCCGTATCTAGATAATATTATATACACGTTGTACACATTTTTTGAATTTTGTTCTATTTCGTCAGCCGTCAATGAAAGACAATGGAAAGATAGATCATTTTACGTTGGATGGTAGTTGAAGCTGGACCATCTGTTACGTCTCCCGTCAAATAAACAAAGATCATCCTATATTGGCTGGACTAAAAAAGGTTTTTAGTATCTTACTTAGAAATTTTCCAATTTTTCTCACTCCTAAAATCTTCCCAGAACTTTTACGAATATTTCAAGACCAAAATAAGCCAAATCGGTTCAGCCGTTCACACGTGATGCCGTGACAACGCGAAACGGGTTTCATTTTTATATATATAGATATATAGATTTTGTACCAATGCTGAGCAAAGGCTTCCTGTTTTTTTTGGCCCTGTCTTTGTTACATAGTTGTTTATATTCTACCTTGATTGTATCCAACATATCTGTCCTTGTGGGTTTTACAACAAGCATTTTATTTTTAGGACATATCATGGAAGCAGTTTGGGTATCCTAACAAGGGTGCGACAGACACCACACTGTGGGTAGGCAGTAAGGGAGCACACACACCCGCACACCAGGATACTTATGGTGTGAATATTGTTGCACAGCTGTATGGAAAGTGAGATTCTAATTGTTTTATATTGTCAAAATCTGTATTTTATATATTCTGGCATGGCACAGTGACTGTAATTCACTTGGTGGTAATTGCAAATGCAGTCCAGATCGAGTATCAAATGGAATCAGATGGTGGTCTCATGACAATATAATACAATCATGCTGGGCCACAAAGATGCCTCATGACTCTACAGTGGGAGGACAGAAAAAGGGAATGTATATTATTATGTACATAAACAGTACTATAATAAGTATATTTTTTGAACGCTTATAGGGTGAGATGAATAGTAGAGGTGCGGAAGATAGATTGAGGATAGATATTAGCCTGCCAATATGTTTGTATTTTAGACTACGGTATATGCAATGATGAGCCACCAGTGTGAATATTTATACTATTTGTATCTATATATTATAAGCCCATATAAATTTCATCACCATTAAGCCAGCATTTTAATAAAGAGATGTTTAAGTGTTAATCTGTTATAATGGTGTAGTGCAAGTTGATGTAAACTCCATGTTTTGAAAATGCGTTCACAAAACTTTTGGAAATGTAGTGATGCTTGAAATATTTACCGTTATGGTTAATACCATAACTTTTAAGAGATAAATAATTTTATCAGGAAAGCAATGCACATATGTAGATCAATTCTGTTACTAGAGTTGATAAGGTCACTGTGATTGTTTTAATATAATTATGTACTTATTAGCTAAGCTAGGTAAAATTAATATTTATAATTTTTCAGAAAACGCTGGATACTGTTTCCACCAGAAACTGGTGGCATGAAGCCAACTAGAGTGCCATATGAAGAATCCAGTGTCTATAGTGAATTGAACTTTTACTGTCCCAATAATATTGATCTTCTTAGTGGTGAGTCTCTAGTTGATAATTATAACAATAAAAAGTGTTACTGTATGCTAAATGATACTTGCAGCTTTAAAAAAAAGACCAACAAGTTGATACTATTTTGAGCTATGTTGTGCCATTTCTGTAAAAAAATATTCATATTAAAACTAGTTAATGACATAAAACAAGCCAGTTATCCATCGTTTATAAGCATTTATTCAAGTACTTAGTTAAAAATTGCTTGCTATAACTTAATATACTATGAGAGCGGGTGCGGCCACCACAATACCAGTTAAGAGTTAAATTACATCATATGTGTCATCATACATTGATATGCAAATGCTAAGTTTCTAACATGCAGGTGTACACAAAAACAAAGATAGATATGTAATATTGTTGGTAATTACTGATGTAATACCGCAGCAATAAATAAATTACTACGATTTATTACGGACATTGTTTTTAAAAATATAAACATAAGAACCATTCTGTAAAATAATAGTCTGGGACTTTGTAACAAATAATAAGCTATAATGTTATGTTTAGTTGTCTCGCGTTTATTGCAGGTATAACAGGAGCCAGAATGGTGGAGCTTTCAGCTGGCGACGCACTCTTAGTGCCGCGCGGGTGGTGGCATTACGTACAAAACTTGGACCCTTTGAATATATCCCTCAACATATGGCTGCCACATGTAAGTAGCTGCAGACAGAGTCATCACTTGTTTCGACTTTCCTGGGACTGTATCATTTCTGACACTGTCCCGGGCGCTATTTCCCCACTCACTTTTGATATGACCCGAATCGATGGTTGAATGAAACAATGGTCGGTCTTGGGAAACGTGTCTCCCAAAATCGAACATTTGTCCCGATTTTATTTATCAAAATAGAGGCTACCCTAGTCGCGTGATCTGTGTGATGTTCATCGTTATTGTTCACGGAGCACATCCTTTACGAGCAATTAATTGTGTTATACTTGATGAATGTGGATGAATAATAGTAGAACAATATAAAATGTAACAGATTTGTTCCTTCCGTTGTTTCAAGGATTTTTGCCGCGGTATTAATTGTCTAGATTTAGAGATGGACGGGATTGTGCTCATTTTTTTAAATATCAAGGTTGCAGCTTTATGGATAAGAGAATTAGGACAAACAATGTGATGATAAACAAATATAAAAAGTTACTATTCAATTATGCAAAAACTTATCTATGGCTTTTTCTTCCAATCCGTTTAAGGCCACGAAAATTTACAAAACTTCGCGTGATTTATCAAAAAGCGTAAACATAATAACGCTTCTTCGGGACGTAAGACAATTTCATTGACATTGAGACTGTCCCTACGAAAAGCGTAACAAGTGGAAACACTCTAGTAAACATTTATTGCTAAACAAATATATTGATATCTAAATTCTTATATTGCGCTTGGTTAAAGCTTGGTTACTTTGTCATAAGTGCGTGGTGGCCTGTTGCTAAACGGACTAGACGCGACTGCCAACATGTTCACGGTGGTCGCGGGTTCGAATCCCAGGGCACACCTCTGACTTTTCGGAGTCATGTGTGTATTGATAGTCAATCACCACGCACTAAAACGGTGAAGGAAAACATCGTGAGGAAACCTGCATACCATAGCGATTTATAAAAATTTCTATGGTATGTAAGTCCGCCAACCCGCACTAGGCCAGCGTGGTGGACTATATGTCCTAACCACTCTCAATCGTACTCTCGATTGTAGAGGAGGCCCGTGCCCTGCAGTGGGACGTATATGGGCTGATACAGACTTTGTCATATGTAATTTAAGGAAATATTTTGCCATAACTATTCATAAGCTATTATGACTATAATTACGGTGCAGAAATAAAATGGTATGTTATTGATATTATTCGTGTTCTATATGCGGTTTTCCTTGTTATTGCAGGATAAAGATGGCTCGGCTCAGGTATCAGAAGCTCTAATCAAGATTTTAGTTGCTCAAATATGCAAGGACCTGCCACAGGAAACTGCAAAGTTAATAGTTAACCCTAACGAGGTGAGTAAATTTCATAGAAATTGTACATTGTCCTAATTGTCTAGACATGTCATGACACATTTCCACATACCTACATAGGAGAGTCGGTTACGTCATTTCTAATATGGAATAGCCGCAGTGTCTAGTTTTGTTACGTGCTATAGCGGCTATGTTTATTAAGTTGTCGGAAGTCACAGGAAATTAGGCTTGCGTCATCATTAGATCATCAGTGAGCGTTTCAATGCAGGTAGATTAAATTTAGGTATTAAATTAATCGTAAAATTTTATTGATAAACACACCCAAAAAGTGACATATTTTTCTCACTCTGAGATATAAAATGTAGTGTAGTGGGTATTGGATATTTTTTTTTGGTTTTTCAACTGGCGTTTCAAATGTATGAGAAAAATAAAAATATTTGCCTCCGTACGGGTAGCGTACCTCTGGCAACTAATATTAATTATTTTGAACGTTTATTATTTAGAATGAACAGAAGATACAACTTTCGACCTCGGATTCACAACTTCACATATAATTCATTCCACTGTACCAAAGTGGCAATTAATTTAAGAATTCTAATTAAGAACACGTAATTGTTTGTTCAGGACGATTTATCAGACACGCCGTTAGCAGTGCTATTCTTGCAGTTGGAAACTGTTGCCAACGCTTATTTAGACGCGAGGCGCAAGCTGCGGCGCGCCAAACGGCAGCGGACTTGCGAGGAGGACCCCGTGCCCTCCGTCGCAGAGGAGTACGATCTCAAAACTCTACTCGAAAATCAAGCGAATAACCTCGAAATGGCACCATCTATCACCACTGAGGACCTCATCAATTTACTAAAGCAGAATCTCAGGGAATACGTGAATATGGACAGAGCTCTGCAAGATGACGAAGTAGATGGCGCCACCACAACGCTTTGTCTAACGAAAGCCGTGATCGACGCTTTCAGCGAGAGCAACGTCATCGACCTCGTGAAACAAAACCTTTTTGCTCGTCTGAGCTAGTCTTGTACTTCATAAGACTGTGTTCAATGTATTGTGAATTTATTTACTAAATTATTTATACTACTTTTTAAACGACCTTGTTAAATTAAGTTATCCAGTACCATCCGTGTTCAGGAGGTATTAAAAGTATTAAAGCAATATATTTTTTAGATTTACTTTGCCTTGATAAGAACTGAAATATATATTTTATAAACATAATAATATTCTATTTTGTAGCATAAGAGAAATCGGTATTGGATATCATATTATTGTATAATTGCAATATTATGCAGTGTTCATAGCGTAATGGCGAGTCCATTTCAATATTTCTCAATTATCTTACGATATTATGGAATAATCCATTTGAAGTATGTTTTAGTAATAATTTAAGCTTTACTGAACGATTTAAGTGATGTATAACATTCACTGTGGTTTTTCCATGTTCACTGGGATGTCTAAACATCTTTGGTCAGTTTTACCATATATAGGTATTAAATAAGGATTAACGTGATTTGTATCTCTTTGGATGTTTAAGATTTTAAAGCACTGTTGTTCACGTAGTTGGTATAACGCAAAATGTGATATTTATGTAGAAATTAAACATAGAACTGAATATGAAACAAGTATTTTATTTTGGTGTATTCCTTAATTAAATAAATTAAGTGATATATTAATTTTTTGCTTTCTTGTCGGTCTTTATGTAGGATCTGTAGTAGAAGTCCAAGAACAGTATGACCATGAATAAGTTTTGTGGTATGAGCAGGTAGGCGGGTTGTCGAGGGTATCCGCAGTCTTTCGCGACGGCCAGAACTATGAAGTGCACCATCAACATTGTGAACTGCAGCTGAAACGTTACAAGATCGTTATTATTTAATACATAATAAAGTTGCTGTGTAATCAGATTTTATACTTATTTAAGTAGTACGAACACAGCGGCTTCAGTCAGTACGATTTTAGTATATAGTAGTTACACGCCCTGCTTTGCACCTTAAATCTTGAGGCAAGAGGTCATTCACCGCCATTATGATACTACTAGTCCAATGACGACGCCTTTTAAGGTGTCTCATCTAATTTTAACTGGATACATTGACGGGGTTTTTAGCTACAAGAGAGCCTTTCATCTCAAATCACGTCTAAGCTACAAAAATGACAACACAGAACACTATTATACAATTAGATATTTTTGCTACTTCTTTATATACTTACAATTTGAATCTGTGTGACATGTTTCTTCCACCAGATGGATTTCTTGTAGGATTCATCCCATATGGTGAGGAGATAGTACATGTACATCACTATATGTACAAACGAGTTTATAGTCACGAGGAATGTGCCGTGTCCACCTGTAACATATTTCCAGAATAAGAAGTGGGGAATACTAAGGCTGATTTTAGAGTCACGCTGACCGCGTGCTGACCGTCAGCGCTGAGAGTTCAAATGTATGAGCTTCTAAGGAGCGTTTTAGAACAACGCTTAGTTGTCAGCGCTGACCTCCGACCGTAAACTACGCGCTGAGCTGTCAGCGCTGACGGTCAGCGCGCAGTCAGCGTGACTATAAAATCAGCCTAACACTTAACACTTTAATTAAATAAATGTACGGTTTGCGTAGTGAGTATCAGAAACTAAGTTATACTTTTCGGTCTCACAAATAACCTGAAAGAAATCCTCTTTGACTACCTACACAAACATTTATCTGGGAACGGTGATCGAACTTGCGCCCTCAATTTTAGAACAGCTTACTAATTACCGTTTAATTTACCAAGTGGCGCGTATCCTCTTTACGTAAAACAAAAATGTATGACTTACATACTGACATGTATCACCTCTTGCGTCGCGTTAAATAAAAAATATAAACAGTGCAAAAATTGTATGCATTTTGTAAACGGCGGACATTAAGAAACATCTTATTAAATTACCTGGCAACCATTTCACTATTCCCCAAGACACTGCGACCATACCAACATGATGGTACACGTGTAGGAATGATACTTGATTTTGTTTTTTTCTTAAACTGAAAAATACCTGGAAAACAAATGTTTTAATGTTATAATTAACTAAATAAATTATTCGCAGTGTCGGACGCCCGCCTGCAAGGTGGTCGAACGACCTGGCTAAGGTTGCAAGTCGCTGGATGCAGGCCGCTTGCAATAAGTCTATAGGAAATAGGTTACGGGTGAAAAATAAAAAGAATATA
Source organism: Hyles vespertilio (assembly GCA_009982885.2). Lineage (NCBI taxonomy): Eukaryota > Metazoa > Arthropoda > Insecta > Lepidoptera > Sphingidae > Hyles > Hyles vespertilio. The sequence continues at coordinate 11,271,007 of CM042828.1, forward strand.
CTTTGAAATAATTCACATGTATTGAATGCTTCACGAGGAAGTTCTGCGTCTGTTTCCTAGCACAGCACACGACGGAATAAAAAAAAGTATCTGATTGCAAGCCTTTTATATACTTGTTTATAGATAAATGTTGGGGGTACAGAAAATATAAATGATTAATTTTTGTAACATTAAAGGATTTTCCAACACGCCCCCTCAAAAATTAATATATTTTATACTATTCATTTTACATAATGTTCAATCACTATTTTATCTAAAACAAACCACATTCCTTCCAAGTGCTTCTGGGAAAATTATTTTTTTTTTTTTTTTTTTTTTTTTTATTGCATTGAATGACGAGACGAGCAAGCCGTTCGCCTGATGGTAAGCGATACGAACGCTCATGAACAGTAGCAACATTCCACTGCGCTCGCCATCCTGAGACATAAGATGTTAAGTCTCAATATGTCCTGTAGTTGCTCTGGCTACAATGTCCTTCAATCCGAAACACAACAGTGCATTTAGGCAGTGTTGTTTCACGGGAGAAATAGACATTGCGGTGGTACCTACCCAGATGGCCTCTCACATATGAGAGACCTACCACCAGTAATTATATTAATAATGGTCCAACATTTGCTGCAGAGGATTAGGAAAAACCCAGAAAAACCTAATCAGACCATAAAAAAATACACACAAATAATTATGATTTAATAAGATCACACAAATCAATTACAAAATAAAATTAATCATTCCAAATTCATATCACTTCGACATTTCTGAAAGGTAACAGCTGGTAGCGGCTTGGTCAGCATATCCGCTATTTGTTCACCTGTGGGTATATAATGCAATTTTATTACATTTTTCTCAATCTGTTCTCTGGAGAAATGATATTTTATGTCAATGTGTTTAGACCTTTTATGACTACTTTGGGTTGTTTGCAATACTAATACAACCATTATTGTCTTCAATACCAATTTTAATACTTATTGCTAGAGATCTAAGCCACAAAGCTTCCTTTACGGCTTCAAACAACGCCATATACTCAGCCATGGGCGTAGCCAGCCATGGGCTCAGGGTGGGGCAGAAGTCTAAAATAATATTTAAGTAGCAAACTATACTCATGGTTTCCCCGGTTATTTTTGGAACGAAGTTCCTTATTTTCATACAAAATGGTTACACCCTATGTATCCACAGGGTATATCAAGTGTGCTACCGAAAACGAAGCCGGGTGGCGGTTTAAGTAACTTCAGGCACAATTCTACTAAAAATTTTGCGAAATCAAATTATAGTTTTAAAAAAGTACGCTTTTTATACGATTCAACTAAAAACCAAAAAAAAATGATAATGAGTTTAAGATTAGAAAATGGAGTAAAATACATACATTTTATTGTTACAAAGCGTGGGGTGCTTACAACCTTTACTACATCGTATCAATCGAAAGTGTGTCGAGCAGGGTAGTTTACCTTATAGGTACTTAGAATATCAAAAATATATTCGTTGAAGGTCATACAGGTATATGCACCGACCTCGACACGACCAGATGAAGAAGTAGAGGAGATGTAAGTGGGGCCCTACATACTTCCAAACCCTCCTTTAATGTTGTTATAGGGTATTTCAACGCAGAGTTGAAAGTGGGGCAATTTGGACATAGGCTACAGAACCCCAGGGGTAAGAGGCTGGCCGACTTTCTGGAGAAAGAGAGGCTCTTTACGATGAACTATTTTTTCCAGAAGCCGCCTCACAGGAAATGGACCTGGCTGAGTCCTGACGGTTCTACGAGAAACGAGATAGATTTCATCTTGACGACGAATAGACGGATAGTTCAGTCACACATGTCTCTGTGATCAACAGGATGAAAACTGGCAGTGATCACCGAATGGATAGGGGCACATTGAATATCAATGTCCAATTAGAAAGGCGTCGCTTGATGAAGTCGCGCCCATATCCAAAACCCCGAGACCTTTCAACTTGAACTAACAAATCGCTTTGATTGTCAAAAGTGAAGTGGTTTGGTAAAAGCTGTACATCGATGGGATTTAAATATTTTAGACCTTACCGTAGAGATAGCCCACAAAACTCTCAATCCACACTCTTGACCTCATGGCCGAACGTCGGCCTATGGCGCTGCAGTCTTCCGTTAACGCCGAAGCATGTCGGCTGCTCAATAGACCGATCTGAAATCCTTACGGCACAATGTCAAAGCACATAGTGCGAAGAACTGATGGTCGGTGGGGCCAAAAAGTTCTCGAATGGAGGCCACGTAGCGGAAAACGCAGCGTAGGACGTCCACTCACAAGGTCAGACAACCTGGTAAAGGTCGTGGGACGTCTATGTTCAGCAGTGGACTTCCTTTGGCTGATGGATGATGGACGATGTGTTTATAGTCACTAAAACTAGCGCTTGGCTTCGTTTTCGGTCGCAACCTTGATATATCCTGTTATGTATATATATATATTATGTATATATTTTCATATTCACACCTTTTGTAAATGAGTTTTAAATTTATTGTGCCTTTCAAATATCTTAATATTCTTTTTAGGCACTTCCATAATTCTTTGCTATTTTTATTTGTGTATCTACTCATTATACAGGGTATATCAAGACTGCTACCGAAAACGAAGCCGGGTGGTAGTTAAAGCGACTTCAGACACAATGCAACAGAAAAAGTTGCAAAAAAAACCGAAAATTTTTTTTTTGTTATTTTTTTCCTATGACCATATTTGGGTGGTAAATACATTTTTTCCTAAAATAATAGTGTATACCCTTTTATTTATAAATAATCTAAAGTATAAAAGTGTTTAAATTATTATTTTAGCAAAAACTATGGATTTACCACCCAAAAATGACGATATTTAAAAAATCATAAAAAATCATTGTCGCGTTTCTTTGCGAAATTTTTAGTTGCATTGTGTTTGTAGTCACTAAAACTACCACTCGGCTTCGTTTTCGGTAGCAGTCTTGAGATACCCGGTATTGACACAGGTGCTTAAATCTGGACGAGTGCACAACATGACATATATTAAACACCCAATAAGATTGCGACACGGAACATCACACTCACTTGGCATGTTTAACAATTCATAATCGAGTTTATTTTCTATAGGAGTGCTTATAGGATTGCAATTGGACATATTAAACTTCTCCAATATCGTTTTTATATATTCACTTTGATCTAAAGTTATATTATTATCATTTCTAATTATTCTAATACCAATAAATAATTTTATTTCATTCAAATCACTCATTTTAAATTTACTCATTAGATAATTTTTACACGAATTCATTATTTGTAAATTAGCACATACTAAAACCAAATCATCAACGTATAAAAGAACGTAAATATTTTTACGAGTATCACCATTATCTAAAATATACATACATCTATCTACTGATGAACTTTGAAAACCTTTTTCAATGAGAGTCTGCTCAAATACTTGAAACCAATATCTAGCTGCCTGTTTTAATCCATATAAGGCTTTATTTAATTTACAGACATAATTATTACTATTAACAATACCTTCGGGAACTTTCATGTAAATTTCTTCTTTTAGACTTCCGTTTAAAAAGGCAGTTTTAACATCCATATGATGAACTAATAAATTAAATTGATTTGCAAAACATATAACTCACTCAAAGAAATAACTCACATGTATTGAATGCTTCACGAGGAAGTTCTGCGTCTGTTTCCTAGCACAGCACACGACGGAATAAAAAAAAGTATCTGATTGCAAGCCTTTTTATATACTTGTTTATAGATAAATGTTGGGGGTACAGAAAATATAAATGATTAATTTTTGTAACATTAAAGGATTTTCCAACAAAGTCGATGTGGATATCTTTGTGGGACGTCTGTGTTCGGCAGTGGACTTCCTGTGGCTGAAGAGAGAGGGAGAGAGAGAAATAATGTAGCGATCATGTGATCGTTAACATAAAATCATAAATAATTAAGTAAAGCGACCAGATATCCTTTAATCTAACCTCCCGCCACTATCTCAGTATAACTGGACCACCGAGGCAATGTGCAGTCGGCACCGACACATAAAAATCAAAGATCCATAAAAGCAATAACGTCATGTTATGATAGTCTTGGGGCCGCTGTGACTAATAGTGTCACGCTTTTATCTGTCATTACTCAGCATGAATGGGCAGGCTCGTCTGGGGTATTATCACTATATCACAGGTTTTCTTCCCATCCTTTTCCCTTATTGCTCCCTATCTGATTTGATGGTCCGGCAATACATCCGTGATCCCATTATGAAAGCAACCACATGCTATCAGATAGCTGCCCACTCACTTCGAACTTTTGTCATAAACAAAAACATTTAGGTAAGTCGATCACACTTACCATTGAACTTCAATGACTTGTTACTTAACATGCACATAATCTAAATAGTCATTGTCACTTTACGTATAATGACAAAGCACAACATTTGATTTAAATTTTAATTATGTTTGCCTTTTTTCACCTTTTGGCGGATGAGGAAGAGAGAATTCGTAATTAATTATATAATACTTTGTCGAAATTATATATAATGTTTTGTAGTGCAGAATGCAAAAGACCAGGCAATACCTCTAGCAAAGGTTCATCTGAAGAGCAGAACTTACCACATATCGGGATAATAGGCGTGACGACAGTATCAAAATATCAAATATTTTATGATGTTAGGGGGAAAAACATATTAGAAGGATTTAAAACGTTGTTTTAGTTTTAATCTAGAATTGGAGATTAACAAGATTTTCAATAAAATAAAAGTATAAAATATAGCAATCGGCCATTTTGACAGAAACGCTAGCCACAACGCATGACGTCACGCCTATGGAAAACCTGCCGTAAACATTACCAATTTATTTAGAAATGTGGAATGTGAACTTTACCGGAACCACTTATAGACTTTAGAATTCATTTTTATCAAACGAAATATGATTTGTTTCGTTAACTTTCTTCGCTGCGCATAGACACAATTACATGTTTACCTAGTGGTGACGTTATAACGGACGCCATGACACCTACTAGCTTTTTCTGTGCACTATTGAAAGATTATTAGAAAAATGGCTTAAAACTATGTTAAACCTTTGTTAATTCTTGAAATATAGATTATTTCGTATATAATAAATGTGTATCTATATTATAAAACATGATTTTAAAATAATTCGTCTTGCCTATTGTACTTGTTAGAATAAAATGACACGTTTTTAAACCGATGTTGATAATTGAAATAAAATGAATGTTTTCAGATTTTATCGCGGATATGGTTTAATTTTACATGATTTGGTTTGTTTTGTCGCACAAAATAGGAGCTGTCGCTGGTTTTCGCTCAACGTTTATCTTCATTGTTAGACCTAGCTTTTGTTCGCAATTTCATCTTCGTAATTAATTGTACTTTACAATATATTTTATAAACTTAGTTATCGGTAGATACATCCTTAAACCCTATTTCACCCTCATTTCTCCCCTCAATAGGAGAAAAACCTAAAACTACGAATGACGTTAATATTATTTAATTGTAATTTTCCGTCCCCTTTCATTGTCACTTAAGGCATTTAATCCAGTCCCATCATATTCATCTTGAGTATAAAAAAGTAAAAATATATCTGAATTCCTTCCTCATCCCACGGGAACATTACATTTTTCGGGATAAAAATTAGTCTCCAGGATGTCAGCTACCTCCACGCCAAATTTCTACGAAATCTGTTAAGCCGTTTCTGAGTTCATCGCTCAGAACCGCACAGACAAACAGACAAAAATTTTAAAAATCTTTTTCGGGTTTTATTACGTTAATATAGTCCCCCCCGTTTTTTTTCCATTCATAATTCATGTTCGAACAGACAACGATTGGCTATGTGTAGACGACTGGTAGATAACGCATTACTAATCCGCAAATAACGCTTAAGTCCATCTTTGCATCTTCATAATTATTACTTACCATTAGGTCACCTGAATCTATAGCGCACTTACTAGTTACTACCTACTTATTGATTATCTACAAATGATTATAAAACTATGATAAGTTATACAAATGCTATACTCGTACTTACCGTATCCATTAGATCTATTAATTTCAGCATAAAATATCCATAGCAAACTTTCCAGGCATAGTCCACACTGTATGGCCCCTCGTCTGCAGGTTGGCAAACCAGTTTGTAATGATTCAGCCATCCCAATACCATGCTCTGTTGAAAAATATATTCATTACATATTAAGCACTTAAAAAAGAAAAGTGAAAAATATTAGAACTTTCGTCTTTATCATGAAATGGAAATGTATCTAGCAGATGTTTCATAATTCATAAATAACGGGCCATATCACAATGTTTAAGGTTTAATGCGAAGGCTTAGAGTATTTATAAATATAGAGGGAGCGCTGTCATACATTCGCGTTTTGAAAAACGTAGATATTTTCTTGTTCGTAATGTGGTAGTGCTCCTATATTAGTAAAAATTAAATTAATTATTTAGCAATAAATTGCTATAAATTCCTTTAATAGCTGAAATTATATTTAGCTATTATCCTTTTAAAACGAGTTTGAGTGGAATTAAATAGACCTAAACTACTTATTTTTAATTTTTCTTTCAAATAATTTATGTATGTTGCACAACCTGTTCAAATATTAGCCAATAGGAGGGCAGAAAAAGGTGGCCCGGCACCACCATTTTTATCTACGTTTTTGAAGTACCAGCGCTTCCTCTCTATATATATATATATATATACTCTAAGTGCGAAGGTTTGGAATTAGTTGCTTCGTATACAGTTCAGATGTTCAACGTTCACAAATAAGCCCGGCCTCACATATCCGGAATAGCTATCTGAATTGACTCCGATCCGGAATTCAGAACGCTTATCAGTATCATTTTTACAAATTAATCTGAGAAATTCAGAATCTGAAAATTCTGAATGTGTGTGGTTTATTAAAATTGTATAGTATTCCGGGCTTTCTAAATAAATAACATGAATATTCAAGATAGCTATTCCTGTGGCTATTCCGGATGCATGGGGCCGGGCTAAGATAAAAGATTTCCAAGTTTAAAAATCTATTCTATTCTCTATGAAACTTATCATTCACTCCGAACTTGGTCTATGTTTACGACGTACGATAAAGGGTTCCAGCATTTTGTAAAGTATTTAGGCATATTCGTACAGTGAAACGTAGAACAGATTAACCCCCTAAGTGTCTTTTCTTCTAATGGGAATGGTTAGGCCAATTCTTGTGGGTAACTCACAGGTAGTTAGTTAAGCAGGGTCACCTTCATCATTCATGGAAAATAACAGGTTATTTTTATGGCCCTGATTTTGCAACTACTTTTCGTTACACCTAAACTTTTCAGTTACTATGTTTGAAGTAAAAACTTTTGTTCATATAAAGACAAACCACTTACTTGGTACAATACGTAAGCACATCCAATAATCTGTAGTATGTTATAAATTGCTATGACCATCCGCAGTTCGTACGCAGGTCGTTTGTTCATGAAGTTGGGTAGCCAGCGGAAGACCGCCATCAGGTAGACTGCTAATATAGCCAACCCTGTCCATGGCGACTTCATGAGAAACCAATCTTGCGTCCTAGGGTCTTGTAAAGATAATGTTAGGCTTGGTAATTATCAATGGATTATCATTATTGAAAGTAATATATATTTTATAACTTTATTGAAGGATCTCGCTCACAGCGAGATCTGCGCGCGAATCCGCCTAAATTTCGAACTCGTTTCGGATTTCACCAAGGATCGACACCGTCTTTACAAGTCGCTTGAATAGACCACAATCAGAAGGCTCAGGCCTAGGTATTGTTTCCACAACGCAGGACCGGTCCCGCGTTCGTAAAGGTCTGTTGTATAACTTTATTTGAATTACATGTATGTAGATCGCTTGATGAGTGTTGATAAAACTAAATTAGTTAATGGGTTTCAATGAAAAATAAAATATTTACGAATTAATTAAGTATTTAGGTACTAGTCCGTAGGTACCTAGTGGATATAATAAGCTGTATTTAGTGCAAAATTTTAGTATTTTTTGCACCTACATGAAATGTCTGTGTTTTATTACTATTGGATTAAAAACATGTAATAGAAACTTACCAGCAATTTCATCATTGAGGTAATAATACAATTTCACAGCTCCTTTAAGAATGACCGACATTGCAGTCAAATTTTATTTAAAAAAATACTTAAAAATACACTGCGATAGCTACACTATACACGCATGGTTCGACACTGAATGAAACATTGAATTTGCGTAACTAATTTAATTATAACATGCAAATCGCATGAATATACAAGCATAATTAATGTATTTAAGGGGAGACTTTTTTGTTTTAACAAATTTTGAAATGAAACACCTTTACGCACCAAATAATTTGAATTTTATTACGCTATACTCCTGAATAATTATAGGTATAAGCATATGAAATGAAATTTCACTAATGGAAAATTCATTCAACCAAATATCATTGCCTCACTAGAAAATCGAACTTAGAACCGATTCCATTAAGCAAGTTAATATGCAAGGTGCAAATATCATGTAATTTGAACAAACCTCCCTGCGAGCTTCAACTTGCATGTGGGTAGTTTGAACTTGCATATTTTTATTCCAGTGACGCTCAAATTTAATGCGCAAAAGTATATTACATAATTTCGTCTTCCACCCCTAATTATCTATACAATTTCGAACGTTTTAACGTTTATTCAAGTGAAACTTCCATGCAATAAATAGAAAAAATATTGAGCAATATTTACGCAAATGTGACGTCATACTTGAATGGAAGACTTGCATAATAGTCAGGGATGCTCTTATCTAGTGGTCATGGCCTGTCCTAGAATCGGTGCTACGAGTACACGACCTCGGCCCCCGAGCTACTACAGTCACTACCAATCATCCCCTCCATGACTGCAGTATCCACTCTTTCTCATTTATTTTTTCCCATTATTTCCTCTACCAACAGACCCTATCTCCTTTCTCCGGTTGATGATGGGCAGCAGCGTCTTCAGCGCGAGTCTGAGATGATGATGATTTTCTATTCCTGTCGCGGTCGGATAACTTGACCTTAACTACTTATTCCATGGATTGTGTATGTTCATAGAGTAGTTGCGAGTTTCAAAGGCGTAAATGTGATCGTTATTGAAATATAACGTCAATTTACCTATGGATTTAAATTAATGTTAAAACGTATTTTTTCCAATTATTACAGATACGTAGAAGAAATATATTAAAATGATTACAGTGATACCTGGGTAAGGCTCATATTTTTTGGGTTATCGCACAACAGAAATCACAACGGAATGTGTCACTACTGAAATAATGTGTTACAACAGAATTTGTAAACCTTAGTACACCATAGCTCTAAAAAAGAGTTTCTTTTGCATTTTATAGTTTGGGATATTATAGTTTGTATGTGTGGGTGTATATTTAGATTTCTATTTATTTTATGAATATAAATAAATAGATAAAAGATTATTAAGTAAGAAATAAAATGTTATGAAAATTAAAAAAAAAGAATTTCTGTATATTTCAATATTTTTATTTATTTATAATCTTCTGAAGGTTTACAGGCTTGGGCTTATATTTTACCCGTAGTCGTGTTTGAGGGGTAAATAGCAAAAAAAACATTAATGAACACTCACTTATTTTGAAAGGCGCCATGGTACGCAAATATTTACATAATTATTTTAACAAAATCGTCTGTTTTTACCACCCAAATATGACTATACTTGAAGAATATCGTTCCTTTTTGCGAAATCTGTAGTTGCATTGTCCGTCTAAAGTCACTCAACTTACCACCTGGCTTCATTTTTGCTCGCAGTTTCTTAGTTTATGTTATTTATTATAGTGACTTAATAGATCACTTTGGTGGTTATAAGTGTAGGTATTAGAATAAGCACTCACTTCCAGGAACTAACTATTGTATATTTTGTAAATTAACACTTAATACATTCACAGACAGAGTAAAATTATAACTATGCGATTCGGAGCGAGATGTGCTCGTGACGAGAGATAGCGACGTCTACGAAACCTAGCTGGTGAGAATATGTCGGAATCTACTGTCCGTACACTTTGGCAAGGACGATTGCCAACGGTCTTACAGCCCATCCTAGCAACTGTTATCAGTCTTAATAAGAATATAAAAATAAAGGTATTATTCGTCATTATTTAAAAATTAGCAATCAATATCCACCAACATCAATATATGCGCTTTAACTTAACAGCCCACAGCTGGACATAGGTCGATACTAACGTAGTCCGAAAATCAACTTTTATTGTTATGAGAATATTAATATAATTATTATAGTTCCTTAGATTTACGCGAAATTTACACATTGAAATAAAACTATTATATACGGATTTTATCGCGGATTGGATTATATACCTATTTTAATTTTTTAACGTCCCGTTGTTTCGATTACTTTCCAGCTTTCATGGTCACGGGCGGCCTGAGGTATTAATCTTCCGCTCAGTGAATGTTACTATTTATCTACCTTTCATTTACAATTATTAAATTAAAAAGTTAATATAAAAAAGTTAATCTGTTTTCTGATCGGAACGCAAAACCCCACTCCGCCCCGTGACCACGAAAGTTGTAAAGTAATTGAAACGTCGGGAAGTTAGAAAATTTAAAAACGAAACCAAATCCCCGATAAAATCCGTATATAAAAGTTTTTATTTCAAAGAATATGAATATGTTCAATAAGGTAGTTATTTAGTTTCAGTGTCAGCAGTCGGCTTTGTTAATAACTTACTATTTTAGAAATAATGCTTATGCGTAAAAAATAAATAAATACAATCAGTGTAGTGATAATAAATTAATTTGTTCTAAAATATTATAATATACACTTACCTTTATAACTTCCGTTGTGATACGTCACACAATATGTGTCACAATGTCGCACAACGGACGTAATTTTCGACACGACCTAACTTAAAAAAAATCATAACGTGTAAATTAATACTTAAATCTTTCAAACACTGCCACATTTCAACAAAGAAATGATTGTACTATATGATTTAAAGCTACGAACGGGGCCAGCAGTTTAATTAATGCCAATTTAAAATAGTAAATCTTACCTTTTCTTAACGACACACAGTCTATTCCAACACGTTCTTCCAACTGACACGAGAAAAAGATGGCGAAAACATTTAGAAATGTGCCAAATACGATCATCCAGTATTGCCCCTTCAAATAAAATAATTATTTATGGTAGATTATGAACAAGTTCAGGAAATATCGCGTTACACAACTGAAGTGTTACAAGGGAATAAAATTTGGGACACCTCTTGAGTTGTAAATAAAAACAATACCAAGGGATAAATTATAGCTATTTTCATTTTATGTTATAGTTAAGATCTAATTTATCAAGATATACCCGAAAATAAAAACTCACAGTGATAAAAAAATAATATATGTTATCATTTGTGTGGAGTGCGCCTATGCAGACAGCAACAAAATGTATGGAACGAAAAGTAGGTCTTTTTTTTAATTGAATGTATAAAAGTATATAACAGAAATATATTGACGAAAAAAATTGACGTAATAAAAATATATACATACTTTGCTTTGTATTTATAAAAATAGACTTAATATATTTTTTAATATTTCTTTTTTGTAGTCAAACTATTCGGACAGCAATTTTACACGAAGTGCGCTAAAAATATGAGCCTTACCCACCTACCATAATGATGTTTCATTTATTTGTATATTCTGTGGTTTCATTATCAGAATTGCCGGACACGAGCCTCCTCTACAATAGAGATTTTAATAAGACGGGTTAGGCCGTAGAGTCCAGTAGGGCGATTCACGTATTTTATTAACTTCAGCTGCAGTGCAGTTGCGGTTAAGTTTCGATGAAAACAGCCCTTTTCGTATTCTCGTAATTTTGACAACCGCTGTCAAATACGCTCGCGTCAAGTTCGCGTCACGCAAACGTTTGCGCGTTTAGGTCAATGTCAAACAAATTTAAAACGTCTGACGTACAGTTGACGGGCAGCTCACGCGCAGTTCACGCGCAGCTAAACACATACAAGAATACCATTTTGTACCAAAGCGTAAACTTAATTGTAACCGCACCGCAACTTGATCGGCGCGTCAAAAAGTTACGTGAATCGCACTACAGCACGTTAGCGTAGTGCGGGTTGGCGGACTTTACATACCATAGAAATTCATACAAATCGCTTTGGTATGCAGGTTTACTCACGATCTTTTCATTCACCGCGCCGTTTTGATGCGTGGCGATCAATCACTAATTTTATGATCATATTGTATGATCAATCACTTAATATTACTGAGTGTGAACGTGTCTATTGGTAGTCAACTATCAGAGGTGTGCAGTGTGCTCTAGGATTTGAACCCGCGACCACTGTGAACATGTTGGCAACCGCGCAAAACGCCCAACTAGAATTGACTTGACAATAATGTTTGTCTATCGTCCTGTGTCCACTTCACACCCCACTGATTACTGGCATGACTGATACACGCGTAGTTGTTGTATTTATTTCAAAATCAGCAATATCAAAATAAAAAATCAACGAAGTGATAAATCGTATAGGTGTAGTATAAAGGATGTTTCCCGTACATGATGAATAAAATCGTAGTAAAATATTTTTATTAGGTACTAAATTTTTTGTGAATTTCTGTTTTATTTTGATACTTTCAAGAGGCCTCCATTTTTTACATATTTCGTGATTCTATAATCTTGATTCTAGATCAATGGGAAGTATCGCGTTTAGCCTAGTAGGTTTCGTTGAAACTTGAAGAACAGTCGCAGAACTTAGTGTTCCAATAAAAGGATTTTTTTAAGCGTAGTTACAATTAGCGGTAGGTTTATGTAATTTTAAATTGCAGAAGGTTTGTGCCATAGTCATTCTAATGGGTTTTGTTCTTCACCATTACATTCAAAATCTAAAATGTTTTACAAATTTTATTTACTTTACAGATTATACATTTTTTTCATATAAAAAATTAGGAATGGTAATATTTGGCTTTGTTATTTACTTTTTAAATGGGAATTCTGGGTGTTTTTCAACACCTCGAAAGAATGAGAAGTCACAAATACGTCCATTTTCACCACGATCGACGGCGGCCAGATCCTTCATCTCGTTAGAGCTTAGCTCAAAGTCCCATAATGATATATTCTGAAACAAATTATGGTCTTAGAGTTCAATTGACAATGTTCCAATTATTACCATTGACATTTTAATTTATAAGATACACTAAGTAAAATGTAAATAGATTTTTCTAGAATAAAGCAAATATACTACAGGTTTAATAAATAATAATACCGCTTTAAAAAAATAATATTGCAAATGGCAATACATTTTTTTTGCTTTAGTTTTTACCCAGCTGTATCCCTCGTTTCCAAATGGACAAATGAGTATATATTTGCCTAATTAGCCGCCAAGCATCGGTGTGTAATCACCTTTGTATTCACCGTTTGGTAGTAGGAATATCAGTCTTACACCTAATATCTGCATGTTGTGAGAGCAATTCAGTATTTCATAATAAGTTCTGAGTTGTTTTGCCTCATGTTTATAGGCAGGCGTAACCTTATTACGTGGGTATTTATAAGAAAATTTACCTGTTTTATGCGTTCTGGGTTAGTGCTCTTAGGAATGACTGCAATTCCTCGTTGTATTGTGTAGCGCAACAAAATCTGTCCAGGTGTACGTCCGTGTGATTGTGCTATGCGTTGCACCACAGGCAGTGTAAGCAGATCCGGATACTCGCGGCTACAATTGTCACTTGATTATTACTATATTCAGCAGAATTTATAATACTTTAAAATAGTTGAGGCATTTACCCAGTTTTTGCTGAAAGGGAGTCAGCTAGTGCTTTGGATCCGAGTGGCGAGTACGCTACAACAGGAATGCCAAGCTTTTGGGACGCCTCAAGCATTGCTTCTTGTTGGCAGAGTGCGTGGATCTCTATTTGCAAACATGCTGGCTTTTCAACAGCGGTCAGCCTTTTTAACTGCTCTTCGTTGACATTAGATACGCCGACGTGACGAACACGGCCGGTTTTTTTTAGTTTCAATATGCTCTGTAAAACAAAATATATGTAAAACTCGTAAGCTTTGTTTCTTATCTTATCATGGTGCTCAAACCTTACTTGTTTAGTCTTTTTTGACAAGTACTTCACCGGGTCTGCATATTTTATTGAGATGTTTAGCAACAGATTTGAGACTTGAGGTTTCAAGGGATGAGTCTCTTATGACTAAAGGCTTTTCAAGTCTAATGACCGATTTCGTGCTGTTGCGTGCAATGGACAAAGCATCTAGTGTGGACGAGTTACTGAACTGTTTCGGCAAGTGAAGGACTATAACGTTGTGCTTCCTGTGTGTCATACGACTTTTCATTTTTTTAATTTTCATTTTCCTTACTAAAGTGTACATCATGACTTGTAGAGTGCTTGGTGGTTTGGAACTTCTTCTGAATCGTCGTCGCCATTTCAGACTAAGTATGCTCTCTAGCGAGGAGAGCCGAGACACGGACCGAGTGAGCACGTGGGATATGATTTCTAGACTTTGATTAGAGTTGACGCTGTGCTGGCAGGAAAAGTCGTTGTTTGTCATCACGGATGAGTCGGTACCGTGCAATATTTCAGTAACATTATTTTGTGTAGTTGTGCGTGCACCGCGTGTCGGGAAAACTTTCAGATTATGTCGTACATTTCTCTGCATCGCTCCTCTTATTTGTTTTCTCCTTAAACAAGAAAAAAATATATTTCCTAGTAAGTTTTTTGTTTTTTTCATCTTGTACAGAGGAGTACGTTTTAAAGGAGCAATATAAGTCTGTCCGAATGTACGAGTATTTGGCGCTGACATGTGTACAATGTTTGGATTGCGATAAGTAAAATGTGATTCATCTAATACATTACTGCTTTCAGTCCCCAGTACTTCTTGAGTAGATACTGGATTGAATTCAGAGTTCTTAGTGTGATCTGTTGCATGTAAAGGTGGTTTATATGACCATTGCCTTTGGTTGTTGGACCATGTTGCAGCAAAGTTGGTTACCGTGCAGTAGTACACGCCAGGTTGATTTTTATTCAAGGCACAAGGTGCTTCTTTGTGTTTTGTTCGTTTGGTACGTTTCTTTTGGTACTCCACGTGTTCATGCTTTCTTGTGATTTTATCGGGTCGCCGTTCGCGTTGATTTTTATGCATTATTTTATCAAAGCACCATCCACAGCAAAATATGTATTTCCAGAAGTATTCACAGTCTCGCATTCCCCGATGCCGCTTGCACTTGCGGGAGCGGCATCCTCGGCAGCCACCGTACGATGAAGTAGTTACTTGTGATGATCCCATTGTATTTCCAATTCATAATTATTCAATTTCAATTAGATTCATTTTATCCAAACGACAATATCGACATCCGGTGCGGTACTTATTAATATTTTTCCGTAGGTAATTTCATGAACACATTGTTTCTTTGAATAAAACTACCATTTCAACGTGGAGTAAGTATACAGGATTATTCACTCGAAATAATTTTTGGTGGTTACCAATTAATCTTTCAAAATGGTTTTTCTGTCATAAATTATGTCATAGTTTTTGTTCTTAATTTTTTGCTATAATACCAACTGTTTGGCTGATGTAAAACACAGTAGGCATTTCATTAAATGACAATTATTGTTAAATAATAAAGTCAATAAATGTATAATTAGGTATATGGAAATGAATTATTTCAGCACAAAGAAACTTGACAGCGATAAAATATAATTGGAATTAGAATTAATTATTTAACTGTATCAACTTTGTATGGATATCTTAATTGCTTGTGATAAAAAAATATTTTACGTGAGTTTAAATGGTTTTAAGAGAATCGCTGCATTTTTGTAAGTATTTCGTAGTATAATGCTTGCTATTTTCCTGTATAATTTTGGAGGCTTTTTTGATTTAATACTTCTATGCATGCATATGATGCTCATGAGGGACGGATCCAGATTTTGCATTGCTAGTGGTATGTTGTGTTTGCATTGCAAATCGACGCTCTCGTAGGAGTCCGCTTTGATTTCATTACCGTAAGCCTCCATGCGGTCATCGCCTCCTCCAGTACAACAGGGGCAGAACAATTTAGGTGTGACGAATATTCTACGCCACAATATTTTTGTATTAGAAGGCTGTACGCTTTTATGCAAACAAGAAACAGAAGTATCCACTGTTTGAATTGCTTTTACCGGATCATTTTTAACTTCCTCGTTTTGTCCACATTCGTTGGGTACGGCATGTTCAGCTAGTGGAGTTGTTTGGTCGATAATTATTTTATCCTCACTGTATTTTCTAATGGGTGATTTATAAACTTTCGACCATGAACACAAATCGTTCAGTTTAATTTTCTTGGTTTCGTCTAGTATGGCGATTTTTTTTGTTTGGTTCTTTAAAGATTTTAACGTAGGAACCTGCAAACTGCATGTTTGGTAAACAGCGCTAGTGCGGTATACAGCGTTCATATTAATTTCCTTTATTCGCTGTTGTTTTTCTTTCGTTTGTTCGTCCGTGTATGTCACACCCATTTTTAAAATTGGGTAATATAACTCTCTCTGTAGAATGTGTTTAAATAATATTGATTATGTGAGCAACACGTATAATTTACATATTTAAAAAAATCTAATAAAACGAAAATTACTTTACGACAAATCTGACTTTTTGAAAATTGACAATGTCATACGCTTATTATACAGATAGCAACAACAAACAAGTATGTAATGAGCACCATAAAATATATAGGGTATATCAAGACTGCTACCGAAAACGAAGCCGTGTGGTATATAGTTTAAGCGACTTCAGACACAATGCAATAGAAAATGTTACAAAAAAAAGCGACGTTTTTACACGCTTTATATTAGCTTCACTTGTATGTTTGTTTGTAACCGACTCCTTAAGACGCGATTTTTTATTTAAATCTTTATTGTACACATAAAAAAAATACAACATACAGAAACTAAAAAAAAAAGTACAAATGGCGGTCTTATCGCTTAAAGCAATGTCTTACAGACAACCATGGGATGGATTTAAAAGAAAGAGAAAGAGAGGGCAGTGTAAAATAAATAAATAAAAGTGAGGAAACTAGATAATACTCATACTATCTAAACATAAAAATACACCAAGATAACATACATAATAAAAAGCATAAATACATACATATATAATACTACATACATATATATACATATATAATAAATACAAATTTTAAATGATTTAGAAGTAGGAAATAACATTATCCACTAAAATCTGTTTATTTAAAGAAAGATGTAATGTTCTTTAACTTGCCTCTTGAACGAAGACAGCGATTGCGCCTGTCTCACCACAACAGGAAGCGCGTTCCACAATCGAACTGCTTTGACAGTAAAAGACTTGTCCATAAATGTCGTGGTGTGCACAGGCATTCTCAGCTTAAGATTCTCGGACGACCTCAAGGACCTCAAATGTGAGTCATGAAGAAAAATAAAGCGTTCTTTAAGATAAGATGGAGTGAGAGGATTAAACAAAATATGGTAAAGAAAGAGAGAATGTGAGTATTCCGACGAAGCCGTATAGGTAACCACTTGAGCTTAGCACGAAACTCAGAAACATGGTCATATTTGCGAAGACCAAATATGAATCTTATGCAGAAATTTTGAAGACGCTCAAGTTTATTTAGTTGGTCTTCGGTGAGATCTAGATAGCTGACATCGGCATAATCAAGGATGGGGAGAAGGAGGGTTTGTGCAAGTGAAATCTTCGTGGTAACGGGTAGGAAGTTGCGTAACCTTCGCAGGGACTTAGCTGAAACAAACAGCTTACGGCTTATTTCACGAAGTTGAGGACCCCAAGTAAATGACTTATCAATATGTAAGCCCAAATTGCGGACGGTGTCACTGTAAGGGATGGCTATCCCATTACAATAAACACTGGGGAGTTGATTCCAATCCAGCTTCGAGATCATCCTAGGGCTACCGACCACAATGACTTGGGTTTTCAAGGGATTGATCTTCAAACCATGAGCTCTACTCCAATCACAGATGTGTTGGATGTCTGTATTAATAAACGCAATTGCATCGGTCATATTGTCCACAGGTGCCTGAGTATATATTTGGAGATCATCTGCGTAGAGGTGGTAGGAGGAGCGTAAAAAGTTCGTTATTGAGTTAATAAATACAGCGAAGAGAAGAGGAGATAGCACGCCGCTCTGAGGAACGCCAGCAGCTACGGGGCACCAAGAGGAAAATCTATCCTCCACATGGATGCGTTGCCAGCGTCCATACAGGTAACTACGAAACCAATCAATAGCCATTGGAGATATGTTAAGAAAACGTAGCATGGAAAGTAAAACGTCATAGTCCACGGTATTAAAGGCATTACTGAAGTCTAGCAAAGCTAAAACTGTCAGCTTGCCGTCCTCCATGCCGGATCTTATATCATCTGTGATATGGGTCAAAGTGGTGGTCGTACTATGCCCTGGACGAAACCCAGATTGGAGAGGATTTAAGAGGTTGTTCTTGGAGAGGAAATCATTAAGTTGGGAATGGATTAAACGTTCTAGGACTTTGGAAAGGAAAGAAAGTATGGAAATAGGACGAAATTCGGAAGGCAGAGATGCATTGGATTTTTTGGGAAGAGGGATAATGTGGGCTTCCTTCCAAACAGTTGGAAAGATCCCAGTGGACATGGAGTGGTTTAAAATGTGGGAAATGATAAGAAGGGTTTCGTCTAAGACATAGAGAATCATGTTACGACTAACATTATCGCTACCCATAGCGTTAGATGACAAAAGAGTAATCGTCTTCTTAACATCACAAGTGGCGAATTGTTTGAAAACAAAGGTAGAACAAGCGGGAGTGTTAAGGGTAGAAAGATGCTTAATGGTGTTATTTTTAGTCATCCCATCAAAGTAGGATGGAGAAGAGAAGTGACTGTTTAAGGAATTTAAATCTATAGATTGGGGAATAGAATCTTGTGGTGATTTACCCACTCCCAGTGTTTTTAGAAATTTCCAGACTTTGGCTGGGTCATCGTTTTCGACTGACTTGTGAATGTATCGGCGTTGAGCATTTCTACACACCTTACTGCAGTGATTCCGAATAGCTACATACTTCAGCCAATTCGATTCAATTGGACGACGATTATATTTACTCTTGGCCGACGCTTTTTTTGTTAGTAATACCTTGATATCTGCAGTGAGCCAAGGTGAGGGTTGGTGCTTAACTTTAATTGGCCTAACAGGCGCAGGTCTATCAAAAAGGTCGGTCAACTTTTGATTGAAAGTATGCAGTTTAGTGTCAACACAGTCTGAAAGAAGAATAGAGCTCCAGTCAATGCTGTCGGCATCCCTACGAAGATTATCAAGATTCATACCCCGAAAATTCCGTTGCATTAGGACTTTAGGTAGGGATTTGGGGGGACGGACACGATAGGAAAGGAATAACAGATCATGA
The DNA here is from genome assembly GCA_009982885.2 of Hyles vespertilio. Taxonomy (NCBI): domain Eukaryota; kingdom Metazoa; phylum Arthropoda; class Insecta; order Lepidoptera; family Sphingidae; genus Hyles; species Hyles vespertilio. The sequence goes on from CM042828.1 coordinate 11,290,379, forward strand.
CAGGAAAAGGCATCAGCGGAACATTGACCATGTTTAGCAACTAGGTTTGGAGAGGAAACAATAATAAGGTCAAGAAGAGAAGGAGTGTTGTTAATGATGAGTGGCAGACATTGGAAGAGTAGAAAGGTTACAGGATTTAATAGTATTTAGGAAGGAGATAGAACGACGATCGTTCTTGAGGATACAAGTATTGAAATCACCCATGATTATGGTCTGACTGTACAATGGGACAAGATTTTCAAGAATGATTTCGAAAGAAGAAAAGAAGTCGACGCGAAGAGAAGGACAATAGTACACACCGAGTAAAAGTTTCTTAAGTGAGAATTCCACCTCTAAGAAGAGGTGTTCGCCAGCATTTAATGGTGGAGGTTGTGGGGATGCACTTACAACGGCATACCGAAACTGAGATCGGAGATAAATAGCAACACCACCACCGCCTCGTCCTGTGCGATCATTTCTGATGAGGTGGAATCCTGGTAGGGAGTAAGCTGAGGAAGATAGACATGGTGAAGAGACATGATTTTTTTTTTGTTATTTTTGCCTATGTTCGTATTTGGGTAGTAAATATATTTTTTGATGGAGGTTTATAGCTGTTAATATTTTATATCACTAATATCTGGTCTCTTCTTTGACCTTCTTGTGAGAACTCTTTCTCACATGTTTAGTGAAATGAATACTCAGCAGAGTTCAGCCATAGCAAGCGTTTAATGTTATACATACATTAGGTATAAACTTTAATCACAACACAATAAGAACTTAGCAAAAATATATATATGTGAAAAATATTTGATGTTTATGACATATGTAAACTTGCGTGTTTACAATAACAACTTTGAACAACGACTGACGTCCCAAATATTTTTCACACATTCGAAGGCTTATTTTATTTTTGAATCTACATTCAAAAATACCTTCCAGCCTGTCTTACACACTGACATGAGGTTATACACAGTCCAATAGCAACTCTATGCTCTAACACTCCTCCTTAACCTAATGTCCATGCAAGTACCTTACACTGCTTAAACACATATACCCATACCTCTCACACAAAACTCAAACTTCCCTCTTGAAAGTGGTTTCGTTAAAGCATCTGCAATCATGCATGCTGTCTCCTTATATTTCAGTATCACATTATTATTCACAATTGCCTCACGTACAAAGTGGTACCTAACATCTATATGTTTGGTCCGTTGGTGGTGTACTGGGTTCTTAGCGATAGCAATGGCAGACTGTCTATCAGAGTAAACAGTCATGGGTTCACTTGACTTATACTGTCCATTCGATATTTCAGCAAAAAATCTTTGCAAAAATATTGCTTCTCTAGCAGTTTCGGGTATTGCTACGTACTCTGCCTCCGCTGTACTAAGAGCAATCGTCCGTTGTTTCGTACTTTGCCAGTGTTTCTCTGCATAACATTCATTGAACTGGCTAAGGTAGTTCACTACGTGAGCTATATCTGGTCGTGTACATACTGCAAGATACATAAGTGACCCTATCAATGCTCGATACGGAATCCTTTCGTCTGATTTCTTGCTATGTGACGGCTTCTCTAGCCTTTGGCCTGGTGCAAATGGTGTGACCACAGGTTTACAATCCTCCATGTTGTATGCCTTCAGAATTTTATCTACATCCTTCTCTTGATGTAACTTAATTCCATTGTCATCTTGCACAATATGGATTCCTAGCATCAATTCAGCCTTGCCAAGATCTTTTGTTTCAAAATTGGACATCAATTCACTTTTGACCTTAAGCAGTTCTTGTTTGTTGTTCCAGAACAGTAACATATCATCAACATACACAGCAATAATAATTGTGTTTCCATTCTGTGTCCGCATGTAAACACATGGATGAACCATGTGTTTATGTGTTCTGATCTTTTAAATTTCAATCTTGTGAATACTGAATGAAGTTTTTCATTCCATGCTCGTGGAGCCTGCTTCAGCCCATATAAAGATTTTTGTAGAAGACATACATAATCTTCTTTTCCTTTTACTTCAAACCCCTCGGGCTGCTTCATGTAGACTACTTCATTTAAATTTCCATTTAAGAAAGCTGTCTTAACATCCATTTGATCAATTTTCAGTCCTTCTCTCGCAGCTAATGCTATCAGTGTCCTTAACGAGCTATGTCTGATAACAGGTGAAAGCGTATCAAAATAATCAATGCCTCGCCGTTGACTGAAGCCTCTTGCAACGAGTCGAGCCTTATAACGAGTCTTTCCCCCCGCTTCTTCTTTGATTCTGAATAACCATTTAGAATCAACGATGTTACTCGACCTCGGTGGCTTCACTAATTTCCAAGTATTGTTTTTATTCAGAGCATTGATCTCCTCCTAGATAAAGCTTCACTCACTGTTAAGGGACAATCACTTTCGAGAGCTTGATAAGTGACGTGATCTGGAAATTCTTTTGGTTTTCTTTCTCTGAGTGGATATCTCCTATTAGTATGGTGTTCTGATTCTATAACATCTTCCACTTCTTCGGTTGGTTCTGACTGTAGAAATTCAACATCGTCTTCATCTCTCCCATCCACAGATTCCCACTCTTCACAGCTTTCTGCATCATTATAATTTGGACATGAATCCTGATCTATTTCTTGGATTTCAATATCCTTTTGTGCGTTCTCATCAATTCTTATTGATTCTAATGATTCTTCATTTTCAAAAGAAAGGAGTGTCTCGTTCTCTCTTGAGTTAGCACTTTTTTCGATTGATTCGAATTTGTTTTCAAAGAAAACAACATCTCTTGCTTTGTGAACCATCTTTGTTTTTGGATCAAACAACCGGTAGCCTTTTGAATTTTCGCAATATCGAATGTGAAGCATTTCTTTGCATTTCGAATCCCATTTTGTACGTTTCTCTTTAGGTATATGCATAAACGCTTTGCATCCGAAAACTCTTATGAACTTCAAGTTTTGTTTGATTCCAGTCCATGCTTCTTCTGGAGTTTTGTTTCTCACTGCTTTGGTTGGGGATCTGTTTTTCAGAAAAACAGCGGTATTTACCGCTTCCGCCCAAAGTTCATTGCTTAATCCAGCATCTTGGATCATACTCCTGGCTCTTTCAACAATTGATCTGTTTGCCCTTTCCGCTACACCATTCTGCTCAGGCGTGTATTCAACTGTTAATTGATGATGAATGCCGTATTTCTTTAAGAATTTTTTCATTTTTGTGCTTACATATTCTTTGGCATTATCAGAACGAATCACTTTCAATCGTTTTCCAGTCTGCAACTCAGCAAAAGTCTTAAATTCTACCAATTTGTCAAATACTTCACTCTTACATTTAAGAAAATAAACGAAGGTTTTTCGCGTAAAATCATCTATAAATGTCAAGAAGTAATTGAATCCACTGATTGACTTTACATTCATCGGCCCGCACACGTCCGTATGAACCAGTTCAAGTATATCGTTAGCTCTCGTAGCTATGCTGCTTTTCTTAAATTGCTGCCCGGTTTGTTTTCCCTTCAAGCAACCTACACACTCTAGTGTTGGAAAATTGTTCGAAACACTCACCCCTTTTGCCATACGATCACGTAATAATTTGAGGTTACGTACACCAAGATGACCCATCCTTTGATGCCACAACTCCATCTCACTAATAGATGCAGTTGCCAGTGCTGTGTGCTCTAAGCTTTGTTTTAATTTGTACACACCATTCTCCTCTACACCTAAAAGTAAGGGTTCGCCGGATAAATTGCACTCGTCACTTCGTATTATGTTAAAACCTCCTTTATAAAACAGAACATTCATACCCTTCTTTGTTATAGCACTCACGCTCAAAAGGTTTGATGCTAATTTAGGCACATACATTGCATCAATTGTAATATTCGGTTTTTTACTCACCACTGTACCACTTCCAAGACCTTGCAAACGTTCCCCATTTGCACATGCCACAGTCACTTCTCTTTCATACTTCTTCAGATCATGCAACCATTCACGCCTTGAAGTCATATGATTAGAAGCTCCAGAATCCACTATCCAAAAATCTTCTGAAGTCGAAGTCGTCATCGCTAAAGCCACAGATGCATCATTTGTTTTCTTATTTCTTTTCTCTGGACAAACGTTAGCCTTATGTGGTCCATTGCAGATAAAACATTTCAGCTTTGGTCGTTTTCGTTGAGGATTAGGATTTCTTTTCTTGGATAAAAGTGCTTGACTGTCAACATTCCTAGCAGTATATATTTCCTCCATTTGGTACAGTTTTGTTTTAACAAAATCGGTTGTCAATTCGATATTCGAATTTTCAATTGCCAATCTCATGGCTTGAAAGTTATCTGTCAAACCTTGCAACATCAAGGAGGCCAATAGTTCATCATCGATTTCTTTTCCTAAATCAGAAATCATTTGCGCCGTCGTCATTAATGCTGCAATGTATTCTCTTATAGTCAGAAACTGCTCTAGTTTCAGACTCACCAGCTTAGATAACAATCTACAGCGATTATTCAGACCCTTGTCTTTGTATGCCTTCTGTAACGCATGCCAAGCCTCTTTAGCTGTCTTCGCTTGACGTACATGAACTAGGCATTCGGGTTTTACCATCAAGCAAATCTTCGCTCTTGCTTTTTGGTCTCTTTTCTTACTAATCGCATCTTCAGGGGTAGTCGATGTATATTCCCATAAGTCATCATGGGTTAAATACAGTTCCATCATAAACTTCCATGAGTTATAGTTGGTTGCACCATCTAGTTTTTCAAATGATGTCAAACTCATGTTATTTTCACTTTTGCTATTCATGTTTTCCGAGTGATTAATCGCGCTGCTATGAGCTTTGTGTAGGGCCATAACCTGATGGAGGTTTATAGCTGTTATTATTTTATATCACTAATATCTGGTCTCTTCTTTGACCTTCTTGTGAGAACTCTTTCTCACATGTTTAGTGAAATGAATACTCAGCAGAGTTCAGCCATAGCAAGCGTTTAATGTTATACATACATTAGGTATAAACGTTAATCACAACACAATAAGAACTTAGCAAAAATACATATATGTGAAAAATATTTGATGTTTATGACATATGTAAACTTGCGTGTTTACAATAACAACTTTGAACAACGACTGACGTCCCAAATATTTTTCACACATTCGAAGGCTTATTTTATTTTTGAATCTACATTCAAAAATACCTTCCAGCCTGTCTTACACACTGACATGAGGTTACATGAAGTCCAATAGCAACTCTATGCTCTAACATTTTTATCCTAAAATAATAGTGTAAACCATTTTATTTATAAAAACTCTAAGGTATAAAAGAGATCGAATCATTATTTTAGAAAAAACTATGGATTTACCACCCAAAAATGATGATATTTAAAAAATCATAAAAAGAAATTGTCGCTTAACTTTGAAAATTTTTTGATTGCATTGTGTTTGTAGTCACTAAAACTACCACCCGGCTTCGTTTTCGGTAGCAGTCTTGATATACCCGGTAGAATGTATTATTTCTACAAGAATTATTTTAACATTAAAATTTTATCATATTAAAATTTTATAAACAAAGTTGCACAAGAAATTCTAGGAAATGCCGCTAGCTAGGTGAATATTTATATAGGAAATCCTATCGAAAAAACTATACGTGAGTTGTACGGCTTGAATTTGTGGATGTATTTATTCGAAAACGGGTTCACTGTACCTTCCATACTTCGATGGGGTCGGTGGTGAGGTCGACCTTCATTGTGCCATCAGGGTTAGCAGGATGCAGGTCGCCAGGAACATGTTGGAACGCGAAGGGAACATGCATTAGATACAAGTCCACGTAATCTAGACCTAAATCTTTTAACGAGGCGTCGAAATACTCCGGAACCAAGTGCGGGTGCATTCCTGTATGAGAAACAAAAAGGAGCCTATATCATGGTGTCTAAACCTTTTCCTATTTGTTCTAGACGTCAAATTTTTATTAGGTACCACATTTTGTGATTTTACTATGCAGGATCAGATTTTAATGCGGAAAAAATTAATGCAAAGTATTATGTTCGTATTGATAAAGTTGACTTAGTTGGAAAGTGTTTTAATTTAGAGCTTTATACGAGTACAAAAAGTTAATGTAATTCCGTAAACCACTGACCTCCCGGCGGCAGTTTGGTGACAACAAACAACTCCTTCCTCTTGGAGGCATCTCCTCCAATCCATTTGTTCAGGGCTTCACCTAATGCTGCCTCGTTCTCGTAGGCACGCGCCGTATCAAAATGTCGATATCCTGCATCCAACGCTGCTGCCACGGCTTTCTGTAGCACTTCACTTGATGCCTACAGCGAAAGATTAGTGTCAGTATAAATTTTTCATTGGAAAGAATTGCGAGACGAGCATGAAATTCGCCTGATGGTAACCGATGCGATCGCTCATGGACGGTAACAAAACCAAACAACACTACAAATACAATGCAATTCTTTGTATTCCACTGCGTTCGCCATCCTGAGACGTAAGATGTTAAGTGTCAATATGTCCAGTAGATAAAATAGTAAATATTTCCATACATATTAGCTCGTTAATTAACTGTTATGTTTCCTTTTTTTATTGTAATGAATGGCGAGACGAGCATGCCGTTCGCCTGATGGTAAGCGATACGACGGCACATGAACAGTAGCAAAACCAAACAACGCCTTGAATTACAACGCAATGCTTGGCATTCCACTGCGCTGGCCATCTTGAGGCACATGGTGTTAAGTCTCAATATGTCCAGTAGTTACTCTGGCTACAATGTCCTTCAATCCGAAACACAACAGTGCAACATTTCGATGGTATGTACCTGCTCAGGCGACCTCTCCAAAATCTCTTGCCTACTTATTGCTTAGTGATGGCCGGCGCATATCAAATATGGAAAATCATCCATCCATCCATCCATCAGCCAAAGGAAGTCCACTGCTGAACATAGGCCTCCCCCAATGATTTCCACAGAGACCTGTTGGAGGCAGCCTGCATCCAGCGACGTCCCGCGACCTTTACCAGGTCGTCGGACCATCTTGTGGGTGGACGTCCTACGCTGCGCTTTCTGCTACGTGGCCTCCATTCGAGCACTTTCCGACCCCATCGGTCATCAGATCTCCGCGCTATGTGCCCTGCCCATTGCCACTTCAACTTGCTAATCCGGTGGGCTATGTCGGTTATTTTAGTTCTCCTACGGATCTCCTCATTTCTGATTCGATCTCGTAGGGAAACCCCGAGCATAGCCCTCTCCATAGCTCGTTGAGTGACTTTGAGCTTCCTAATAAGGCCCATAGTGAGAGGCCACGTCTCGGTGCCGTAAGTCATCACTGGCAACACACAACTATCGAAGACTTTCGATTTAAGGCACTGAGGTATTTTGGACGAGAAGACGTCGCGTAGTTTCCCGAACGCTGCCCAACCGAGTTGGATTCGACGATTGACCTCTCTCTCGAAGTTGGACCTGCCTAACCGGACCACTTGTCCTAAATAGACATATTCGTCAACAATTTCAAGAGTCGAGCCCCCAACACCGATGGGGGTGGGCACAACATGGACATTCGACATGATCTTCGTTTTGTCCATGTTCATTTTAAGACCCACCTGTTGGGAGACTCGATTGAGGTCTTCGAGCATAGTGCTAAGGTCTTCCAGCGATTCTGCCAAGACTACAATATCGTCGGCAAACCGAAGGTGAGTGATATGTACTCGCCGTTTAATATGGTAAATAAGCATCACGAATAATGAATCGGCTTACTCATAGTTTACTCCATCGTCCATACAAGAGAGACATGTATATCATGAATGTCATCACTTAACATTTCGAAAATATGATGTTATAACAGGTACTTTTCGTATATTATGTACCTTATGACCTTTATGGATGATCAAATGTCATTGTCGATGCAAACAATGTCATGATGACAATAAATCATTCAATATTTTGTGTTTTTATACGGTTTTTTAATTAAGATGCTAATGTTCGATTATATTTGAACTGCCACTAAACGAATATCCATTGGTTTATTAGTTTAGTATTTCTTTCTATTTACTTTGACGCAAATGCCAAGATCAAGGAATTCGAAAACATCAACATCAATATTTTCCAATATCTGGCACTTACATATCTTTATTACGTTATAAGATGATTGATTTCATATTTATGGATAGATCTTGTTGAACAATGTCATTCAAAGCAGCGAAAACATGCAACGATATTCAACCGCCCAAGGAAAGGTGGTGTCTGGACACTACAGCTTGCCGAGCTTCCACATCTAGAGCTTTGTCTCGTTCCAGCGGCGATTTCGACAACGAAAACAGTTTGGATTGTAGTGATCAATGTTCCTGTAACTCCAATTCTATGGAATATATCGAGAAACCCTTCTCTATTGTCGATTCTTCAACAATCCTTCACAAATCCAAGTGGAACATATTTAAAAAGTATTTCAAGTGCTATACCAGACGCAAAAAGAAAAAACCAAACAAAGCCAACAATGTTGTTGAGAAAAATAAATCTGTTGAGACCAAATAGACGCAAGGAAAGAATCCATAAATAAGCTCCACCACTTTACTGTTGTGAATTAATTATGATATTTGAATACAAATATAATTAGTGCACGTTTTAATTTTGTTTTAAATAAGAACACCTAAATATAATTTGACGCATATTTTTATATATAATAGTCCACCAACCTGCATTAGGCCAGCGTGGTGGTCTATATAGTCTAATCTTTCTCATGTTCTCAATCGCACTGTCGATTGTAGAAGAGGCCCGTGCCCTGCAGGAGGAGCAGAATAGTTTTAAGCTGTAGATTATTTTTGCTTGTTTCATCTAACATTTTCTGCTTCTGTTTTTGTTTAAATCGCAACTTAATTTCTGCCTAAATTCTCCCTTTTAACTATAATGTCAAGTAAGTCGTCCTTATGTTTTTTTTAACAAAGAGTGGTATTGCTCAAAGAAAGGAAAATAAATACGCAGAAGATAAAATTACACTCATTGTTGATGAAAGTAACGCAATCTTAACCAACAGAAATAAGACACAAACATAAGAATAAAGGATTCTTGGTACATCATTTGCAGAAAATAATGGCCGGCAAGTCCCTTCGTACCTACTTTGGGTAACAATTAATAATAAGTTATGCGGTCTATATTTGATTTGTGAGTAACAAATAGCTAGAGTAACCAGAAAGAGTAAACTGGGCATAATGACACTTAACATCTAATGCCTCAGGAAGGCGAGCGAATTCATGGTGTCGTTACTGTCCCTGAGCTGTTGTGTCGCTTACCATCAGACGAATGATATGCTCGCCATTCATTGCTATAAAAAATATATCAATACGTATTATATATTAACTATGTGAAAATTGAGGACTTCAAGTAAAATAACTGATACTTAATGGACATACATACGCCCCAGTGCTCAGCACCGATCTCTTCTAGAAGTATATAAGTAGAAATAATATATTTGCGCCATAACATTACAGATTTACAATTTAAATAAATCGAATAACTATATTAATTTTATAAAAGTGTTTCGATTGTACTCTGATGTCCAAATAAATATTTAACATGCGGCCTAGGCACCAGTGATTCAAATTGTAAATAGCAATTGTTTATAACAATTTAATAAGCATTATCATCATATAAAGAAGAAAACAAAACAAAAAAATCAAAATTAGTATGTGCTAATAATTAGGTAGATACTTATTAGATCGTGTATTCGTGTACCAAAATGGGTATGTGTGAGTATTTGTGATCAAACTATTGTAATTAACGTGGGTTTAGGTCTTATCGTCAGATTAGGTTAGTCCTTTATAATAGTTGTCTAGTATAGGCTGGAGTTTCACATGGTACCTACTTGCTCATTGCTGCTTACCATTTTTTTGTGAATGTAAGGAAATGCAGGTTTCTTTGCAATGCGAAAAATACGAAAACTAAAGTTGTCTGCCTTAGATTCAAACTCCAAACCTCTATTTCTTTTTTCCGGTATAAGGTCAGGTTGGCAAATTCCGTCTATTGGGCGTAATTTTCTATTTCTTTATTCTTCTATTAATTAAATTTAGTACATTCAAATTACAGCTCTGAGAGTTGGCATATTAGAACACCATCGCTTTTTGCTTCAAATTCAATTTAGGGAGTAAATAAGTTGTTACAGAATAGGCTAAAACAGGCTTTGAAAGTTCAGTTGTATTTTATAAGTGAGCTATATAAGTGAGCTATAGCCCAGCTTCGCCAGGGAACAAATAGATTTCTGTACAATAATATGTATGTATTATACATATAAACCTTCCTCTTGAATCACTCTATCTATTAAAAAAACCGCATCAAAATCCGTTGCGTAGTTTTAAAGATTTAAGCATACAAAGGGACCTAGGGACATAGAGACAGAGAAAGCGACTTTGTTTTATACTATGTAGTGATTAAAGAAACCCCGATAACTACAACTCAATGCATTACTATTTCAGTTACCTATAACAAACCTAATGTAATTACAAACGACGTATAGATATACTTTGTTCATTCTCTATTTATTTTCATACTATTGTTTATCTTTAACAGGAAAGTACCGTTTGAGTTTAGTTATTTAATATCAATAGACATAATATACTGGTCTCCAAGATACAGGCTCAACTGCAGCTGTTATAATTTGTGTAAGCACTAACATGATTGTCATCCTATGCATTAAAAATGTAACCTTTGTAATTTTGTCCCAAATAAAAGTTTTTATTATTAAAAAAAAAAAGAGACTGTTACGTTATTTTTAACAATTTTATTTGTTCTGTTGATTTGATTTTAAAAGATATAAGATGTATAAAAAAAAGGACCAAAAGTTTTCGTCAACTTTTTGAACATTGACAACGTCCTAATCATGATTTTTTTAATTGGTGTCTTTATTCAATCCTAAGCCTGAAACTAAACTAACTGGTCACTTTTATCTAAATGGCAAAATACTCCAATATCTATATACAGGGTATATCAAGACTGCTACCGAAAACGAAGCCGGGTGGTAGTCTAAGCGACTTCAGACACAATGCAACAGAAAAAGTTGCAAAAAAAAGCGACAATTTTTTTTTGTTATTTTTTTCCTATGGCCATATTTGGGTGGTAAATACATTTTTTCCTAAAATAATAGTGTATACCCTTTTATTTATAAATACTCTAAGGTATAAAAGAGTTTAAATTATTATTTTAGCAAAAACTATGGATTTACCACCCAAAAATGACAATATTTAAAAAATCATAAAAAATAATTGTCGCGTTTCTATACGAAATTTTTAATTGCATTGTGTTTGTAGCCACTAAAACTACCACCCGGCTTCGTTTTCGGTAGCAGTCTTGAGACAAAATCTTATGTTATTACTAGCTGTCGGACCCGGCTTCGCCCGGGTGCAGATAGCTGTTGAGTCCAGTATTGATTTGGCAACAACATATTATTTCGCGTAATAACTATATTTCCCGTCTCGTTCTATCCGGTTTATGTCCCGTCTCATTCAGTCACATGATGAAATTTTAATTATCATTTATTTTCAGTTTTTAGTTTTAGCTTTATTTAAAAAAATCTTTATATACAATATTTTGTAAATGTGATATTTATTCGTTGGTGGGAGAAGTGGTGGGAGGCGCCCGACGTGACAGCCCAGTGGTGGCATGCGCGTGAGCTGCGCGCGGGCATTGCAACATTACTTTATTTTTTGAAAATAAAATATTTTTTCTAAAATAAATGTAGCCTAAGTTACTCCTTGTTATATCAGCTACCTGACAAAAAAAGTCCCGTCAAAATCGGTCCAGCCATTTCATACATTAGCCGGAACAAACAGACAGAAAATAACTTTTCTAAAATAAATGTAGCCTAAGTTACTCCTTGTTATATCAGCTACCTGACAAAAAAGTCCCGTCAAAATCGGTCCAGCCATTTCAGAGATTAGCCGGAACAAACAGACAGACAAGACAGACAAAAATATTTTAAATATCACTTTCGGCACAGGTATCGTGTACAATGATATGTAGTAGGACATTTTTTATTTTCACTCTTAAAACAGACACTTCAATTTTATTTATATGTATAGATGACTAGTAGAAATAGATTTAGGTACCCCTGACTTCACTAATATGACGGGATAGCCCCAAAACATTTAATTATACCAAAATACCTAAATAAATAAACTACCAAAATACCTGTTTTATACCCATTACAATTAGGCCCTGCAACATAAAGATGGTAGCTGGTGCTTATTGTACAGGGCTGTCCTAGTTTAAGCACCAGCCGTTTCTCCTTAATGTTATATCTTAGCCTAAGCACTTCTGGCATAAGTAAAAATTATTTTGTTTCTTATCTAGGTTAAGGAAAGTTTTAATAAAACATTTTATTATTATTTTATTATTATTATTTTAATAAAACATTTTATTATTATTATAATTAAAAATGAATCGCGAACACGACTAGATATTTAAGATCCTGAACCTAATTATTAATGATCCTCTTCCACCAATGAACAATAACATTACATGTATTCTTAAAACAAATATTATTCTCTATGAAATATTGATTTTTCCCGATTTTGCAGAGAAAATCCGTATAGTATCCATTTTTCACAAAAATATTTTTATTTTATTTCTTTGGATAGCTAAAGTACATATTATGCTAAATGCATTTAAAAGTTTAACACTCTGTTTATCATATAATAAAATAATAATGCCAAACAAATTAAAACTTGATAAAAAACTATGCCGGAATTTGCCACCCTGATCTTACTACCCACTAAGCCACCGGCCAATAAAATAACAAAAATTAGATAATTATTACTAGCGTTTATTCAAGGTTTATTCACTTTATAAATTAAAATGTGTTATAAAAGATTCAATTACCTTTTTTATGACGGAAGTGCAGTTTATATTCAATTTATTTTACCGTAATTTGACCGTGAGAGAATGAAATAAACTCTCACGACTATTTAATTGAACTTTATGTTGAAAGAAATAACGTGACCGCTAATTCATTGCATATTTAATAATTTTTTTGTAGGTAATTGACATTGTTTGAGGTGCTTAATGTTCACAGGTCTTAAATCTAATTTATTCAATTATATTGTTTCTACAATAAAGTATTTATAAAAACGGAAAGATGGCCTAATTTGAATCTAAACAATGAGGAACATTGTAATGGCTAAGGAAAACATCACGTGTAAATCTGCCTACTGATTCTGAGGATTCTCCGTGACGATTTTAAAGGTAAAATAAATTATATGTATAGATGTACATTCATTTATTTGCTTAAAAGCCTTTATATCAAGTAAAAACCGACAATCGCCATAGATTATCCCGCATTTTGCAAGAGAACTATGTTGCACCGACCCTGTATATGTGTGGGTTAAGGTCACATAGAAGAATTAAAATTGATAAGTACTTGTAGTAAATAATCATCATCACAGACGTCCTACGTACCTAATGCTTTATTTATTTATTTACATACTACATTGTAAACCACATTATTAGAATGAAAACTTAAGGCGTGGTAACAATTATTGGCGACCTTATCGCTTCTTGCCACTTTACATTCTTCTTCGAGAAATAGGTAGACCGTATTAAAAAGCGTAGATTATAATAATTAGGGATAGAGTTTAATTATTCACCGTCAGCACATTTGTGTCAATGAATAGATAGCGTAAAACTGTAATTAATCAATTTTTGTGAGTGCACACGTGAACTGATACAACGATTTGTTTATCTTTATCTTGGTTTACATTTAAACAGTAGTAAAAAACGGTGTATAGTAATGAGCCGGTAAGATAAAGATACATTATAACATAAATCGACGCACTAAGTAGGTAACAAACTCACTTGCCAAGTTCCGAATCCGATTCGTGGCATGCGATCGCCTCCTTCCAGCTCTATGTATTGCGAGATCGACATTGTTCAATTATAAAGTCACAAATACACCAATTGTATATCTTTTTCTAGTTGATTTTTATATGTATGCGGTGTTATCTGTGCAGCGCGCTAAACACAATGGTGCCTGGAGGCGTTCGCGCGGCAGTTTGGTACACACGACAACCTTGGCTTTCCGCTTCATGCAACAACTAAAGTACCGGTTTAAGGCGAAGTAGCCCAGTCCGTGATGAACCGTTACACTAAAATCAAACTCGATCCATAAAGATATTTAATGAGACCGTGTGTACCTAGTATTAAACAAAAAAAAACAGGAAGTTTTTAACTATTGAACACTTTCTTAAATAAACATGATGATAAATATGCCGCAATTATTTTCTTATTTGGATTGGAAAGTGTTGCGGCGGTATCAACACGTTAAATAAGTATAAAGTATACATAACCGGCAAATGTTTTTGAAATCTATCGTTTATCAAAATACCATTACAGTTTAGACACATTCCTCTATTCATAGTAAAGGATAGTGTTTAAGTAATTGTCTGCCACTTCCACTTTAACCACGACGGTACGAGTAAGCCTTGAGATGAGAGGAAGTTGGTGAAAATCAATACTGCTATTTATTTACAAAACTGCCAGTCCGATTTTGATGCGGTTTTCAGTGACAGGTTTGGGTTTGATTGGTGCATGTTCTTAGATAGGTGTTACGATAACAACTCACCAGGGAGCATGGCAGTAAATAAAATATATTCTCTCCTCTAATTGTAGAGCTGCGGCTCAATGTTTCCTACATTATATCAAATTATTTTTTTAATTCTAGTTAAAAATATCGAGTTGAGTTACAACAAAGCCCACGGCAAAGTTCAGTTGTAAATAATATTAAGTATACGGATAAATATAACTAGGTATTCTATCCACTTTTTAATCGTAAGGACAACCCTTTAACAACTACTACATTGCAAAGTTTAATTAAGATAAAACGGACGGAAGATCGAGTCTTGTGTCGTGGGTATCAGGAACTACGAGAGACTTTTCGGTCTCACAACACCCAGACCCGGAAGAAATATTTGTGGGCCACACAAACATTTCTCTCGGTGCAGGGATCGAACCCTCTCGCTTCACAGGCGGTGTCTAACCAACTGCGCCACGGAGGCTGTCATTGCCTTATAAGAACGCCAACTACGGTACTTTTTATGTATGTGATTTTCAATTGTATTTGATTCTTTTGTGAGTGCAAAAAGTGTTTAAAAATAAATGTCTACTACCCATAATTACTCAGTAGGTGCAAAAACTATGTAAGTTTACTGACGCTGACGTTCACTTTTGTCCACCTTTATGAAGAGTTAAGGCCATAATTAATGGCTCATACATATGTTTGTATATCAATATTTGCATCCATCAACAGTGTTGTACTCAATTTTCTTAAATATGAGATGTTTTTAAATTTTACCATATTTACACTATATTGTCAATATTTTGTAGTTACCAGAGGCCTGCATGTTAATTGCTACATTGTGGATTTTCAAAGAAGTTCGATTTTAAATATCTTTCTGCAGATTTCGATCCTAGCAACCATAGAGACCATTTTGTATATGATTAAGACCTCAAAATCATTAATGTTATGTTTTTGCAACAACACCAAACTTTTTTCTGATTTGCTTATCTTAATCCAATCAACGAAACGAATAAAAGTAACCGAAATACATTGGCCAGATAATTGGCTTCGGGATGTAAACATCTGCAACAGATATCATTGCGGTTCATCTGTAATTGCTATTGTTAGGGTTGTTGTTTGTCGCGAGTGGTTACTGTGGGCACTCACCGCGGATCCCTTTTATGTCGCAACGTTTAACTATATTATAATGCGGTCCTAAACAACCTATTGTAGTAATCAACAATACAAATCTGTCAACATAACTTGTGTATTGGCAAATAATTCTTTGCACGTTTAATTTCCTGCGAGGAAAAGTAGGTAATTATCTGATATAGTATCGATAGTGGGATTGTTGACATCAAAATAATTCCGATTGTAGATTGCTTTTATTTGTTATGAAGTTACTTTATCAGCGCCGACCGTTACTAGAAAAAATATACCTAAGTACTAGGTATGTACAATTTTACAATAAAAGGTTTTATACCTACTTATATTTATGTACGTCATTTAAGGGTTGTATAAGTCAATCCAATTACAATAGGTATACGAATAAAAACAGGCACACATTGGTTCATCTACAGATTGTTATGAAATTTCAATTTGCGATCAATATGCAGTATCACGTTGCAACTCATTAACTTTTGTAACATAATACATTACAAATTAATTTTCCCACATACCCTTAAAGTAATAACATTCTATTGTGCGAACAGTATCTATTTCCCATTCATGCTGGGTCTCGTATGAATGAGTTTACGTCACAACACTTTCGAGATCATTGGTGCGTGTCCCCCATTGATTGCGGTTACTGATAACAAATTCATCTCTAAGGGCGGGGCTCCCTGGCTCCTCCCATTATTTGGGGTAATTTTAAGGGTGGTATGACGGGAGTTGCGTTTATTCATGTTTGTTTAGTGGTCAGAGTAAATATGGATTCGTCCCCAGTGCAGTCTACTTCTAGTTGTTTGCGTTCTGATTTTAGTATCGAGAGGATTTTGAGTGATGATTCGGGAAGTAGCAGAGAGAGCAGAAACGACACGCCGAGTTGGTTGTGTTGTACCCGGTATAGGCCGCCTCGTGTACCACGTTAGTATTATACAGTGTTAATGTAGATATAATCCGAACGTACATAAATGTGCGTTACTTCCATTAAAAAGTGGAAGTGAATCCTCCAACGGATAGCGGTGTCCATTTTTAATAACAGTGATATCTAGGCCAGACAGTTCACCCATTTTTGTTTTGACAGCCTCCGTGGCGCTGACGGTTAGACACCGCCTGTGAAACGAAAGGCCGCGGGTTCGATCCCCGCACCGAGAGAAATGTTTGTGTGGCCCACAAATATTTCTTTCGGGTCTGGGTGTTTGTGAGACCGAAAAGTCTCTCGTAGTTCCTGATACCCACGACACAAGACTCGATCTAAGTGTGGGGTCAGGACTATGTATGTGACTGTTGGGTGTTATTTATTATTTATTTATTTATTTGTTATTTTGTTATTTATTTTTATAAAACGATGGTGTTTAACTGCGTGGCGGCTTGTTGGTAAACGGACCATACCCGGCTGCCAACATGCTCACGGTGGTCGCGGTTTGGAATCCTAGGGCACACCTCTGACTTTTCGGAGTCATGTGAGTATCGATAGTCAATCACCACGCATTATAACGGTGAGGGAAAACATCGTGCGGAAACCTGCATACCACAGCGTTTTTGTATGATTTGTTTATGGTATTTAAAGTCCGCCAACCTGCATTAGGCCAGCACTGCGGTTATATGGCCTAAACCACTCAATGTATTTGCGATTGTAGAAGAGGTCCGTGCCCTGTGAGACCTATATGGGCTGACACAGATGGTATTTCATCCGTAAATAATTTCAAGTGTATTAGCTTTACTATATCTACAGGAGATCGGTTACTGTATTTTTTAAACTAGGTATATTTTGTTTCCTTAGTTGTTTAATTTGGTTGGGGCTTAAAGTTATTGTCCTAAAGAGACTTGTTGAGCTTTCTTACTCATACATACATATATAAACTTACGCCTTTTTCCCAGAAAGTGTAGACAGTGGTTCCCCTGATCCCAGGACACCCTTTTTCCTTTTTTTATGTATTCCGTCCCACGATGTGATAGGTTCCTGACTCCGGTCGGATAGTGAATAGAAAAATCCAATATCACTAATTTTTTATTATGATAGTCATAAAGTCACATACATACGATTTTAACAGGATCAGCGCCCAGCACGTGCAAGTCTCGTCGGTCTGGGCGGCACGCGCGGGTGCCGTTCACGGCGGCGCAGGCAGCGGCACTAGAGGCGGCGTATGCGCGCGCCCCGTACCTAGCTCCGCCGGCGCTGCGGGCCCTGGCAGCCGCATTGCAATTGCGTGACGATCGAGTGAGTTTCCCTTTTATTAGATGTAATTATTTCAACATTGGATAAACTCCTGCCGAAGAAAACTGGCAAGATTCCTCGATAGTAATGTACAGCTAGTCTATATGAACTTTACCTGGCTATGTCTATCTTTATACCTACGTAGATATTTCTTTCTAATTAGTTTTATTCTGATATTAAATTAAACATGTATCATAATCAACATCAGCCCCTCCGCGTCCACTGCTGGACATAAGCCTCTCCTATGGCATGCCACCGGGCTTGATCTTCAGCCTATCGCGTCGTCTCCAACTGCTACCAACCATTTTCGAATGTTATGTATAAAGCGTTTCCTTTTCAGATAAAAATTTGGTTCCAAAATCGCCGAGCCCGGGAAAGGAGAGAAAAGTACGCTAATATTTCTCCACAACTTGCTGTGACTCTACCTCCTACGGCTTCACCGCACATAAACATGTTAAATTCACATATGCCTTGGATTTCACATCAGAAGAACGAAGTAGCATCCAATACATCGTCTGTTAAACTCATTTCATTTGATAATGAAAGTGAAACTGTACAAATGTCTTGCTCCTTCTCATCCATGAATCATTCTGTATCGAGCGAAGAAGAAAGACCTGAAACTCCATTAGATATTGAGTCTTTAGAAGAATAAATTAGGGCATAGATTAATAATTAATAAATCTATATTTTACTGTGATAATTGTGTAAATTAACATATGTATAGTAATAAAAGGATATGAAAGATTTACTTAAAGTTTTATTTATAAGTATGTAACGACTGAACATTTTATAATATTCGAAACGAGGCAAGGAATTTTCTTTGCAACTGAGGTGTATTTTTTTTATTTTAATTTTCTAATTTTTAGTAGGTTGTTTATCCAAAATTAATAATATAATTCAGTTGATTGTTAAAGATTCAACTTAAAAATGAAAAATCCAATTAATTTTTAAAATTCAACCGTAATTAACCTACATACTTGGGAAACCACCTATATTCGCTATGTACTATATATATCCTATATTTTGTGCAAATAAATGATTTTTCGATAACCATTATTACTAATACTCATACTAATACTAAAGGAATTCCATGACTGGAAATAGTTTTGATGACATAGTTTGATATCACAAATCTAGTCATGTCACACGAGCTGCTATTAAACTATTACACAGTAATCAATATTTATCTGATTATTCTACAGTCAGTAATCAACTTATGGGTTCAAATACATACAAGAATAAAACATATCCCTTTCACAAAGGGGTCAGTAGCTATGTCATGGGGTGTCTGCCACCCTTTTAACCGACCGGTTCTCGGGCTTGTATGATTCGTTTGCACTGTATGGTATGGGGATCGAGGACTGTAAACTTGTACCACCCTACACCTTAATGTCTATCATAATTTTAATCTGGGATAATGATTAACGTCATCGCGATAACGGGTAAATATCCATGTAGCAGAATTGAAATTTATTTTCAAGAAATCAACGGGTTTTTCGGCTTTTTCAATATGAGATTAAATTGCTGGCATCGATAGTTATGTTTTGGATTTTGTGATAATTGTAATAAAGGATTTATATTTCTTATCTTCTTCTGTAAGGCGCAAGATAGATTGCATGATTTGCTCTCATAAACACCATACCTAGTTGCTTTACTTTAGCCACACTGTTAAATTTAATACAGCTAACGATATCTTCAAATTTTACGGTATAACGACTAGATTTGATACGTGTTATTAAGGCAACCATCAAAAGGTGTTTCTTTAGTAGTCATAGCCACACTGTTTGTTAAATTACATATTATTACGATATCTACAAACGTTACACTTTACACAACTCTTACTTGCTCAATTTTATGTTATTAATGCAACTAACTAACTGTATCCTTAGGGCCGAAACTGCGTTAAGCGGGCACTCGCGCGGTTTCATACAAAAGTGCTCCGTCGCGGGGATCCGCGCGGGCGTCCAGCACGGGGAGGCGCGTCCCGCACCCGCGCCGCGGGGCCCGTCTTCGTGCGTCGGAACCCGTCGCGGGGGCACGCACGGTACAGCGCGCGGTGTCCACCAGCGGTAACATGGCGGTGATGACATACGGCACCGAGACGTGGCCTCTCACTTTGGGCTTCATTAGAAGGCTCAAAGTCGCTCAACGAGCAATGGAGAGGGCTATGCTCGGTATTTCCCTACGAGATCTACTCAGTAAGGTTCTAGATTGGAGGCCACGTACAGGCAAGCAAAATGTCAGACGCCCGCTTACAAGGTGGACGGACGACTTGGCTACATTTGCAGGAAGTCGCTGGATGCAGGCCGCTTCCAACAGGTCGATGCGGAGACCGTTGGGGGAGGCCGATGTTCAGCGGACTTCTTATGGCTGAGATGATGATGATGATGAATATACTTGAGCAAAAATAAAGATTTTTTACTTAGCGCAATGTTATTGCCAGCCTTTCCATTGGTGATATGACTAATACAGATTTTACTCTTAAATTGTTGACCTTCAAATATGGTTCCAGTTTCGAAGATAATTCGCCATAGACCAGTATCGAAACTTTAAAATATTTGTAAAATGAGTTTTCATTTTCTCTTCATTTACTGAACTTTACAACAAATTCTCCGCCTAGCAACCTAAATTCAATAAACAGCCTTCCTGGCTGTCGTTTTTTTTTTGCTAGTCGTCGTTTTGCTATGTAATAATATATTAAGCTCTCCATCGACATGACTGTACATGCACACCTTTAAAATTGAACCAGCGACACTGCATAAATCCGGTCTCCGCGACGGGTACCCGCGACGGGGACCGTCGCGTTCTCACGGAGCCCGCCCGCGTGTCCACGCGAGGAGACGCGCGACGGTTGCCCGTCGCGGGCGCCCGCTTAACGCAGTTTCGGCCCTTAATAGTCAGATACTTTATGGTTCATTTATCTTGCCAGACACATTAAAGCTGATAACTTTCAAAGCGACCACGATCGGATCTTCAAAATAGCTGATCGTGCGAAGCCTATGTTAGAGGTATGTGTAGACAAACTTTCAGTTTTTATATAATGACGAAAGTCTGGCAGCCACGGTCTCTTGCTTTATTAAATTGACACATGCTTACGAATTTAAAATCTATCGCCGCCAAGTACCTGCACCCTGACCTCTCAGTGATTACGGCTTAAGATTATTTAATGAGACAGTTATGAGAGTATCGATAAAGTGCAAGTACCTATGTATCGACCCACCGCGCGTTCCATTACATGTTTTTGATAAGTGGCACTCGCGCTTGGTAGTAATCAACAATGCATAGAAATCGTAAATATTGCACAAACAATAAACAAGCGCTTTTTACTAGATGTCATATGGAGTTCGCAATTATCTATTCCTACCTAACTACCTACGTACGCTAGATAGAAAAACTCTTATGAGGGGACTGTACTAACTTAGAACCCGTAACAATGATTGATAGAATTTATGTCTCTGTTCGTGCACGCTAATATCAGAAACGATTTAAAGGACTTTGATTAAATGTATGAAGGTAGCTGACAACCTGGATTAACACATAGGCTTTTTATCCCGAAAAATTTAGTGTTCCCGTGAGATGAGTAAGGGAATCAAAGTAGTAGTAATTTTTTGATCGCAAAGGGATGAAACGAGACAGGTCGGGATATAAAGCGATGAGACGGGAAAAGCAGCAGATGACGACAATCACGTTGGGTTTATTTAACGAAGTCTAGGGCAATCATTGATTTCTGTCGCGTTATCGAATGCTTAAAAAAACAAAAGTATTAGAAATCTATACAAAAGGAGCTTTTCTCGTTTTGTGTGCATTCCAAATAAATATTAATGTTTATTTATCGTAACGTTTGAATCTTATTTGGACTTTGATAAAACGTTCATTAAGGATTGCTATTCATAATGGTCTTTTTATTTTATATAATATTGCTATTTCACAAAAAAAGTGATTTAATTCACTTGAGAGTACATCCGCCATGAATCAAAAGCAAGCAAAGTAATCAAAACCAATGGCCGGATCTCGGCCATTTTAAAGTTAATAAGCTGTTAAATAGCTGATTAGTGATTTTGACGTCTATGAATAACGTTTTAGAGTCAGCTCTTAATACCGGCATTTGAAAATTGCGTTATGTTCTTATGAATAAGGGGAGCAGAGTTCAGACCCGCAATAGATACTTTTGGGTCTAAGGATAGTCTCGGTGCGGGGATTGAGCATGCGGCACCACGTATCACAACCCGCTCTCAACGAATTATGCCACGGACTATAATAACAACACGATATGACGTAGGTAAGTCACGTTACGAGTTCATGATAATAGTATTTTTTATTCGTCCACTGCTAACTTTCGTTACATTAAGTAGCCATACGTACTATTTAATTAGATAAATGTTAATGTATTCATTGGAAGCTATAGTGTATAATGTTTTAGGGGTCATTTTACATTTACGCCTCTTTACGTAGCAAAATAGTGTCTGTACTATTTTTCATCCACATCTACGGCTGAACATGGGCCTTTTCTAAAAATTATGATTACGATATTACGATTTATAGGTAGCGGTCATAACCACAAATATATTATGAATAAAGATTTTCATTTCATGAGGGCGTAAACAGCATCTCTTGGAGCATTCATGATTTAACCCCACAATAAAAAGCGATCATTTCAAAGTTGAATAATACGTATATGTATAAATGGTTTTTAATTAGTAATTTTTTAGGTCGGGGTAGGGGTCGCCATCCTTTTGAGTTGGAAGAGCCAAAAATTACAATTTACCAAATTTATAAAATGCTTAATGTAAAGAGCCACATATTTTTTCGGACGCCTGTGACGACGCGTGTTGCAGGAGAGAGGTGCGGTAAAAAGCAAGGATAAGTGGCTAAGAGATAGAAATGGTGCCTAATCCTCATTAATCGAATATTTTTTTTTTTATCAAATGAATAATGTTGGCGTATGGACTTAAAAAGCAGCCGCTTCACATCCAAAGAGCCGCATGTGGCTCGCGAGCCGCAAGTTGCCGATCCTTCGTAGAAATAGTTGAATTGGTTGGAACAATAAAAATACAGACTTTATTCGCTACTTCATTTATTGCTGCTATGAACATTAAAAAAATAAATAGTGGAATTATCTTTCATAATCTTTAGAGTCACAATTTACTACAAAGAATAATTAAAATTTATGAATAAGAAATCTTAAAATTCTTAACTATTTTTTTCTTGTTATTTGGTATGACATTTAGCATTGAGTATATTGTAACGTCTGTTTTGCATTCTTGATTCTACATAAACATACTGTTCTACAATATTACACACCGCATTTGTATATGAAAAAAGAAAAGAAATAATTTATATATGAAGAGAAATATACTTTGTGTAAAGAATCAGAGGGTTTAAAATTGCAGAGGACATCGCACGTATATTATAGGGTTAGAAATATTACAAAAAATAAGTGTAAAATCTTCCCTATGACGTTTATCGTGGACAATGGCTATATTCGGCTAGCATTAGACACGAGCACTAGGTTTCTAATGTCACGATTGCGTGTTGGCCACGATAACTGACTGCACACGAGCACTCGCCGTTTCTGTGGGGGCTGCTTTTGCTTCGTCTTCAATCGCCTTGCTCAGGATCTCATAGTGAGCTGCCTCTTCCTTTGGTGGACTAGTTTCATCTGTGTCGTATCTGATAACAAAAAAATACAACTATGTTATGAGTTGTGTATGTTTAGGTGTAATGAACCGGTAAATGATTTAAACGCGCGATAAACCTAGTTTTTTTATTGCCATGAATGGCGAGACGAGCATGCCTTTTGCCTGATGGCTACGCTCGCCGTTCTGAGATATAAGATGTTAAGTCTCAATATCTCCAGTAGTTACTCTAGCTACAATGTACTTCAATCTGAAACACAACAATACATTTACACTGCTATTTGTCGGAAGAAGCAGACATTGCGGTGGTACCTAACCAGGCGGCCTCTCACATATGAGCGACCAGTGCAGTTTTTTTTTTATTATTATTATTCTGCTTTATACTTGTGCTGTATGTGTGGACCTATGTATTTTTAGTTACATTGTGTCTGAACTCACTAAAACTACCACGCAGCTTCGTTTTCGGTAGCAGTCTTGATATACCCTGTATATATGTTTATAAATGAGAGAGTATCATCACCCGCAAGCTTTGAAGAAGGCGGTGGCGGCGGGGTTGTGCGTGAGCACTGTGAGCCTGACGCAGCGCATGCGCGTGGCCTGCGCGAGTCGCTCCAGCACCGTGAGCACGCGCAGCCCCAGCCCGCGCCGCCGACCCTCGCCCATCACCTGCACCTCGTAGCTGCCACAAACATCACATATTTTCACTTGCTGTTATTTTTAGTTTTTAACTAACTTCAAAAAATGAAGGACGTTCCCAATTCGACTGTAAAGTGTAAGGTCAGGGTGGCATATACCGTCATAGTTTTTTTAAAAACTCACATTTGTTTGCTTACAAATTATCAAGGATTAATTTTTTTGGCAATGTTATTTCATTATATGATAAACAGTGTATATTATACTTTTAAATGCATTTAGCACATGTAATTTAGCTATGCAAAGAAATAAGATAAAAATATTTTTGCTAAAAATGGATACCATACGGATTTTCTGGTCAAAATCGGGAAAATCCGTCTAACATCAATATTTCAAAGAAATTATTATTTGTTTTAAGAATACACGTAATTTTATTGTTCATTGTTGGAGGAGGATCATTTATCATCTTCGGGATTTTAAATATCTAGTCGTGTTCGCGGTTTATTTGTAATTAAGTGTTTTAGGCAGGGATCGAAACCGGTTGCACATAGCGGTACCGGTATCGACCAATTTCGGTTACCTTTAAGATTTGGGGACCCGTTATGACGGTAACCAATGCAAATTATAAAGGTTACCCTTATTTACGGGAACCGATTTAATACTGATAACCTAAAAAAGACCTTGACGGCATTGGAGAATAGTTACTCATTTCCATATTGCATACCAAGTGAAACATATACTTGGCGTGTTGTTTACCCAATATCCCTGGAATCGGTTCATTTTACTTGCGATGTAATAGTGTTGAAAATAAAAGGAAATGAGTAAAGGCAAGGATTTGGTGTAATGTACTGTATAGTAAAGATATTTTTATATCTCAGTATATTTAATTCAATAAATAAATAGATAGATACCTAAATTCACATAAATAATATTATTTAGTACAAAAACCCTACATTTTTAAATTATAAAACATTAAAATAAGATAAGCCACGTCCCGAGCAAATGACCTTGAGCATTTATGTCTTTCTAATGCCTACTATACACGACGTCGTATTCGGTTGCGTCCGCCGACGTATAAAGGAGGTGATTTGTGCGTCTGTTATAGGTATTTAACGTCCACAGATGCGTCCGCCTCGAATCCGATTGTTGTTGGTTTTTGTGGCACGGATCAAAGGGTTTTGTTGCGCACGTCCGACTTCTGTCCACAAGTATTCGCTTTTTTTACCATCGCACCACACTTTACCGCAGTAGAGTTCATTCGAGGGGGTTAACGTCTCTCGCGTCCGTAGGCTTTGACCCTAGATTCCCTACACTTGACCCCTGGGTAGTGCCAAATGAGTGATACAGTTCGTGGTGGTAGGACTTAAGTGTCCGCCCGGGTAGCGACCACCGTCCAAAAGGCGTAAAGGCCGTCATAGTGATCTCCATAAGGGGATCGGTTCCGGGATCAGCTCATGGTTTTCCGTTTTTTTCAAGGGGCTTGAGTCCAGGCATGAGGTTGTACCGTGTGGGTATTTTCGGTCGTTTGTCGAAAGGAGGAATGTTGATCCGCCGGCCAGGGAGACCCGTAGAAACGGTTGACCGCTGGCCGCCCGCGGTATAGTACAGGGGCTAACCACCTCAAGAGGCTGCCTCACCATGCCGCGCATAATCTTGGGTGGGCCCATCATGCCGGTTGGTGACCGGAAGTGGGGTCTCGGCGGCCCATCCCGGGAGGTACGGGGGCCCTTCCGACCGGCGGATCAATTCGCTTCCTGCCGACCCTTTCGTGCTGGTTCCCATTCGGCCTTCTTAGTGCCCGAACTTAAGCCCTTCGTTGCCTTTGCACCAATCCCATCCTTTCAAACATGACAGTGCAATTAAACAGAGCAGGTCCTTCAGCGGTACATAACCCCACCACTGCGTTCACTATGGAGCTAACTGATATCCGCGGACGAACCTCAATGCCGTCCATCACCATCTCGAGACGGCCCAGCCTGCTTTGTTCTTCCTAACGGATACGCAGATTCGTTGTCCGGCCGATGATTCTTACCTGTTGTATCCCGGTTATTCGCTTGAAGTAAATTTCAAGCCTAAAGCCGGGGTATGCTTGTGTGTTCGGTCGGACATCTGCTGTCGCCGTTTGCACTGCATGGAGGACCCCTCGTTCTCCGCTCTGTGGGTGCACGTGGATCTAGGTTCCCTGAGCCGCATCTACGTGTTTTTTTATTTACTTATTTTTTTTTATTTTTTTATAGGGGGCAATCGAGCATGCGGTTCACCTGAAGGTAAGTGAACACCGCCGCCCATGGACATCTGCAACACCATAGGGCATGGAGATGCGTTGCCGGCCTTTGAGGTGGGAATACGCTCGTTTTTTGAAGGTCGCCAGGTCGTATCTGTCCGGGAATGATGCCGCTGGCAACTGGTTCCACAGATTTGTAGTACGTGGGAGAAAGTGCCGGGAAAAACGTACTGTAGTAGATTTCCAACCTCCAAGGTGATGTTGGTGGTATTTGGAGGTTTGTCGTGTTGTACGGTGGCGGAACTCTGCAGCAGGGATAAGTCCGAATTCTTGAGAACACTCCCCGTGGTAAATGCGATAGAGAATGCAGAGCGAAGCTACATCTCTACGCAAAGCCAAAGGATCAAGCCGGTCGGAGAGAACCTGATCGTCAATGATTCGAGCAGCCCGACGTTGAATGCGGTCGAAAGGAAGAAGCTGGTACTGGGGTGCCCCTGCCCAAAGATGGGAGCAGTATTCCACGTGGGGCCGGACTTGCGCCTTATAAAGTTGCATAAGTTGACCCGACGTGAAATATCGCCTCGATCTGTTGAGCACACCAAGCTTCTTTGAGGCCAATTTGGCCTTACTTTCAAGGTGACCGCGGAACTGAACGTCACTCGATATCTCGACACCAAGAATTCCGATACTGGCTGTGGCATTTAGAGGAGTGTCTTGAAATTGAGGTGATACGACGAAAATAAAATAAAAACGAAGATAAAACAGTGTGCCTTTACAGCTCTCACCACGGGGACGATGAAGCGACTCGACTGTTCAGGTATCTTAGCCAGGCAGCTAATGACGCGCAGGCGCAGTTCCCGTTAGCCGAAATGGTGGTCTTGGGGGATTTCAATGCTCATCGTGAACTGTGACTGGGATCCTCCAAGACTGATCATGCTGACAGAGCTGCCCATGCATTCGCTCTGACTCATGACGTGACACAACTGCTGAATCAGCCCACCAGGATCCCGGAGATTTTTTTTTTTATTGCAGTGAATGGCGAGACGAGCATGCCGTTCGCCTGATGGTAAGCGATGCGACCGCTCATGAATAGTAGCAAAACCCAACCACACCTTGATTACAAAGCAATGCTTGGCCTTCCACTGTGCTCGCCATCCTGAGACATAAGATGTTAAGTCTCAATATGTCCAGTAGTTACTCTGGCTACAATGTCCTTCAATCCGAAACACAACAGTGCGTTTAAACTGCTGTTTGACGGGAGAAATAGACATTGCGGTGGTACCCACCCAGGCAGCCTCTCACATATGAAAGGCCTACCACCAGTAGCGTGTGGCGAGTCATGCGCCTTCTCTGCTGGAACTTCTGCTGGCGAGTCACCCAACCGGGTATCGTGTGACCGTTAGTGTGCCTCTGGGCACTTCTGATAACTGCCTGGTTGGGTCGTCATTACCGTTCGCATCACCACCACGTTCCGTGCAAGTTAAGCGGAGGGTCTGGCATTACTCGTGGCAGATTGGGATGGTATGCGGGAATATTTCGCATTCATCAAATTCTTTTTTATTCCGTACCATCAGGCTGTGGAATTGTTTGCCTTCTTGCGTGTTCCCTCCTTCCTACAATCCTGGGTCCTTCCGCCGTAGTGTGAAGAGGCACCTTAGCAGGCCGGCATAATTGTTTCCATTGGCATGGGACTGCCGTCCGATGCCAATGGATACTCTGCCTGGGCGGCATTAGCGCTTACCACCAGGTGCAATGCCGCCACTATGCCAGGCCATTATAAAAAAAAACATATTGTCCTATATCAACGAGTGATCCTCCAGGTAGCGGACCAATTGAGCGTTTATGATCCGCTCCATGAGCTTACACATCACTGAGGTGATAGCGATAGGGCGGTAATTGGTTGGGTCCGACGGATCACCCTTTTTTGGGATCGGCTGCACATTGGCCTCCCTCCAAGATTCCGGCACAAAACCTGTGCGGTAGGTCGCTCGGTAGAGGCGAGTCAGTGCAGGAGACAACTTGGCTGCACAAGCTCTTAAAACCACGGTTGGTATCATATCCCATCCAGACCACTGGCTTTCCAAACATCGAGAGACCGTAACTCACGCTGCACATCACACTGCCTGATGCGAATATCCGCACATTGAGAAACCGCAATCAGGCAGTGTGAGCAGTGTCTGGGAACCACGGTCTTCGACGCGGGAATTAGCCGCAAAGAGATTTGCCAGCAAGGCAGCCTTCTCTTGCGGCTTGTGGGCCAGCGACCCTTCTGGGTACCTCAGCGGTGGCAACGCTGGACGGCAGAAGTTAGATTGAACGGCCCCGGCCAAACTCCAATAAGCACGACTACTAGTTGGGTGATTGGCCAACGCACGCCCAATCCTGCTAACGCGCTGGGCATCCGCCCTAACGTAGGCCTTCTTGCAAGCCATGGTTGTAGGCTTCTTTGAGGGAACTGATATTGGGATCCTTCATGGCGCGACTCCTGATCCAAGCGCGGTACGCCGCCTGTTTGTCACCGACAGCATCGGCGCATGCACGATCGAACCAGGAGCGTCCACGGCCCTTACTGGCGATCTCAAAGGAAGGAATGTAATATTCCATTCCAAGTTTGATCTCGTCAGCAATAGCGTTGACACTTGCTGAGGGATCTTTACCCTCAAAGCAGCGCCGCCTCCAAGAGATGAATGCGAAATATTCCCGCATACCATCCTAATCTGCCACGAGTAATGCCAGACCCTCTGCTTAACCTGCACGGAACGTGGTGGTGATGCGAACGGTAATGACGACCCAACCAGGCAGTTATCAGAAGTGCCCAGAGGCGCACTAACGGTCACACGATACCCGGCGGGGTAACCTGCCAGCAGAAGTTCCAGCAGAGAAGGCGCATGACTCGCCACATCCGGGATCCTGGTGGGCTGATTCAGCAGTTGTGTCACGTCATGAGTCAGAGCGAATGCATGGGCAGCTCTGTCAGCATGATCAGTCTTGGAGGATCCCAGCCACAGTTCATGATGAGCATTGAAATCCCCCAAGACCACCATTTCGGCTAACGGGAACTGCACCTGCGCGTCATTAGCTGCCTGGCTAAGATACCTGAACAGCCGAGTCGCCTCATCGTCCCCGTGGTGAGAGCTGTAAAGGCACACGTAGATGCGGCTCAGGGAACCTGGGTGGGATCCACGTGCACCCACAGAGCGGAGAACGAGGGGTCCTCCATGCAGTGCAAACGGCGACAGCAGATGTCCGACCGAACACACAAGCATACCCCGGCTTTAGGCTTGAAGTTTACTTCAAGCGAATAACCGGGATACAACAGGTAAGAATCATCGGCCGGACAACGAATCTGCGTCTCCGTTAGGAAGAACAAAGCAGGCTGGGCCGTCTCGAGATGGTGATGGACGTCATTGAGGTTCGTATGGGGTCCACGGATATTTGTTAACTCCATAGTGAACGCAGTGGTGGTTATGCACCGCTGAAGGACCTGCTCTGTTTAATTGCACTGTCATTGTTGAAAGGATGGGATTGGTGCAGAGGCAACGAAGGGCTTAAGTTCGGGCACTAAGAAGGCCGAATGGGCACCGGCACGAAAGGGTCGGCAGGGAGCGAATTGATCCGCCGGACGGAAGGGCCCCCGTACCCTCCCGGGATGGGCCGCCGAGACCCCACTTCCGGTCACCAACCGGCATGATGGACCCACCCAAGATTATGCGCAGCATGGTGAGGCAGCCTCTTGAGGTGGTTAGCCCCTGTACTATACCGCGGGCGGCCAGCGGTCAACCGTTTCTACGGGTCTCCCTGGCCGGCGGATCAACATTCCTCCTTTAGACAAACGACCGAAAATACCCACACGGTACAACCTCATGCCTGGACTCAAGCCTCTTGAAAAAAAACGGAAAACCATGAGCTGATCCCGGAACGCGATCCCCTTATGGAGATCACAATGACGGCCTTTACGCCTTTGTGGACGGTGGTCGCTACCCGGGCGGACACTTAAGTCCTACCACCACGAACTGTATCACTCATTTGGCACTACCCAGGGGTCAAGTGTAGGGAATCTAGGGTCAAAGCCTACGGACGCGAGTGACGTTAACCCCCTTGAATGAACTCTACTGCGGTAAAGTGTGGTGCGATGGTAAAAAAAGTGAAGACTTGTGGACAGAAGTCGGACGTTCGCAACAAAACCCTTTGATCCGTGCCACAAAAACCGACAACAATCGGATTCGAGGCGGACGCATCTGTGGACGTTAAATACCTATAACAGACGCACAAATCACCTCCTTTATACGTCGGCGGACGCAACCGAATACGACGTCGTGTATAGTAGGCATTAGAAAGACATAAATGCTCAAGGTCATTTGCTCGGGACGTGGCTTATCTTATTTTTTTCAAAGTATATAAGGTAATCCGATTCCAAACCAAACAAATAATTAAACACTCTCGTGCGACGTGCGTACTGAATGAAATATCAATTAAGAGTCTCAAAATTAAAAAATCGCAAAGAACGCGTTTGCGTCGAATTGGTGCAAGTTACAATATGCACCAACCGGGGCGACGGCCTTGAGGTCGTGTTTGGTCGACACACGGCGCATCGACGCTTTGAATTTTGCCGACGACGCTTGAAACATAGAGGTAATCCTTATTTCGGTTACCGGTATGATACCGGTTAAATTCTAGGAATCTAATAAAATCGGCGTATAGGGGTTACCTTTAAAAATACTGGTATTTTTTTTTTCGGTTGATACCAAAAAATACCGGTATTTCCGGAACCGTTTTCGGTCCCTGGTTTTAGGGGCTATCCCGTCATATTGGTGAACTCAAGGGGGGTAAACGTATTTAGGACCTACACCTATTTCTACTAGTCATAATAACATAAGATATTGTCAATATCTAGATATTGAAGTATTTACCATTTAGATAAAAGTGACAAGTTAGTTTAGTTTCAGGCTTATGATTGAATAAAGTTACCCATTAAAAAACATGATGCAGACGTTGTCAGTGTTAAAAAAGTTTACAAAACTTTTAGTTGAACAAAATTTTAAATCTTATAACGTTTTTTTTTTTATTATAGGGTGCAACCGAGCATGCGGTTCCCCTGATGGTAAGTGAACACCGCCGCCCATGGACATCTACAACACCATAGGGCATGGAGATGCGTTGCCGGCCTTTGAGGTGGGAATACACTCGTTTTTTGAAGGTCGCCAGGTCGTATCTGTCCGGGAATGATGCCGCTGGCAACAGGTTCCACAGATTTGTAGTACGTGGGAGAAAGTGCCGGGAAAAACGTACTGTAGATTTCCAA
The DNA here is from genome assembly GCA_009982885.2 of Hyles vespertilio. Taxonomy (NCBI): domain Eukaryota; kingdom Metazoa; phylum Arthropoda; class Insecta; order Lepidoptera; family Sphingidae; genus Hyles; species Hyles vespertilio. The sequence goes on from CM042828.1 coordinate 11,322,009, forward strand.
CCTCCAAGGTGATGTGGGTTTACGTTTAAAATTAAAATCAACAGAACTAATAAAATTTTAAAAAAAGGTAACAATCAGTCTCATGATATAAAATAAACTCCAGCGGTACCTTCCTGTCAAAGATAAACAGTAGTAAGAAAATAAATAGAGAATTAACTAAGTATATCTATACGTCGCGTCACTTGTAATTAGATTAGGTTTCTTATAGGTAACTGAAATAGTAATGAATTGAGTTGTAAGGAAAAGTTATATAATATGAAAATTGTTTACGAAGTCTGAAAAAGTCTTTTCCAGCAAAGTAAAACAAAAATTACTTAAATGAACACTGAACTTCCTATAACATGGTCACTTAACACTGTTGACTATGAATTTTTTCACTTATGTTAGGTAAAACGGGGGAGGGTGTCACTCGCATTTCACTTATAAAATACAACTGATTCAAAGCCTGTTTTAGCCTATTCTGTAACAACTTATTTATTCCCTAAATTGAATTTGAAACAAAAAACGATGTTCTAACATGACAACTCTCAGAACTGTAATTTGAATGTAGGTACTACATTTAATTGGAAATAGACGATTTCGGCCCATAGACGGAATTTGACACCCTCACCTTATATTTTTTAATTATTATTTTTATTGTTTATTAATTTTGTACTGGGTGACCCGATTTTGATTATTATTTATTTGATTGAAAGTAGGTGCATGACATTTGTTCTCATAAAAATGGTAAAGATCTGATGAATATCTTGGGACCCGGAGAGGAGAACTCCTCAAATTTGAGTAGGATTCCAATGTTTTTTTGTAGTTTATTTAGAATAAAAGTTAAGCTACAATGGGAGGGAAGAAGGGGTGTGGGTGGTGAATAAAGTAATCTATATATTAATACGTGATGCCAAAACTTTGGACCCCTTTTTACGAAAATTGCGCGGACGCAGGAACATAAAATTTGGCACACTTATAGTTTATGTGTAGGAGAAGTGCAGAACGCTAATTTTTCAATAATAATGCTTATAAAGTACATTAAATCAAAAAATAAAACATTACACACACTACCATGCATTTCACACACACATAAATACACAAGTATTTGTACACGCATACATATTCTGGTGTCAAATTGTTTCTTTTGTTTTTCATTTTGTTCTTCTGACATAGACATATAAAAAAAAGATTTATTTGCCTAATGAGGTAATAATATTAATATTAAAAGAGAATATTAATTTTAAATGAGGCAATATTATTAATATAAGGCCTAATATTAAATGTTATATAAAAAAGATTTTAATAATAATGCATAAAAAGTACATTAAATCAATAAATAAACCAGCATGCATTTGACACACGCATACACAAGTATTTGTACACGTATACATACTCTTTGGTCAAATTGTTTCTTTGGTTTATTATAGACATAGTTGAATGTCAAACAGAAAAGATTTATTTGACGACTACTACGTGAAATACTGAGCGCTTATACAAATTGTGTAGCAGTAAGATACATTGAAATAGATACGGGCTATCATTATATGCATAAAGAAAGTTCTGTAGCAGCAATCTGCAATAACAACATTCAGGTACAAAAAAAAATATAATTTGCTATTGCTGGTTCAAAGCAATTATTGTAGTTTACGATTCCAGTAATTGCATATACTTCAGGATAAATAAGTGATTTTGAGAGATACGTACATTTAAATGTGCACGAATTATCAGAATAACAACATCATTATACAGGTAAAAACTTTTTCTCTTCTTGATTTGGTCGAATTTCGACCACTAGGCGATCACTAGTACACGTAAAGACTCAATATTTTCGGTAGGCTTTAAGAGCGTTTATACCCTGCACGCGCTTTTTGGCTTAAAAACAGGACTTTTCAAATGAGTTAATAGCCACCAATAAACAATTTAAAGGAAAAATAATTATTACTAATTTTAGAAAAGGTTGTCATCTAGGGATTTTGGTGGAAAACATTATAGATTGATGGATAATTTGTGAGTACTATACGGATTACTGAACACAAGTTTCGTTATTTAGGCTTTAAATCGCAATTTAGAAGCTTAAGATATCCGAAACCACTAAATATAAGATGAAAATAAAAATAATATCAGACTAATAAGACCCTTATGGAGGGATTTTGCTGAGAAAAATAATCTTTTTGTGTTTAGTTCCTGAAAAATAAAAATTTAAACAATGCGAAATTATTCAGAATCTCTCGTCAAGAACATTTTTTTTTTCACCAACTTATCGTACATAATTTTTTATAGCAATTGCATATTACAATAGAAGAACATCTTATCAATAAATTGCCATTTTTATATTTCAACAAAATTAGTTTTCATATTATCTACAAATATTTTAAAAACCACTATAAAACACGCTGTCCGACGTGGATCAAATCAGACCGCCGCAAGGCCTTCTAGAGGGAGGATGTATCGCTCGTCGCTCCGGCCTGGCTGCAGTCGATTATGCCGCGCGTAGTAAAAATAGCCACGCGCGGAATGCGATTACCACATCTTAGTACTTTGGTAGTAAAATATTTAATTATTTTTATTACCTACAATGATTTTGTAGTGAGTATAAATTATGTTTCAGGTAATATAATGGGATGTAATTCCGAGGCTAAATTATGTTATGTATTGTAATATAAAATTAAATATATTTCGTAATTGTAAGGTGTTGTAAGGCCCCTAACACTGCCTAACACTATTTATGTGTTCGAACACGAAATGATTAATAAAACATCCGTAGTGTATACTGTTTGAACACTGATTTGAATGCAACTTAACAATGTAATAATAACGAAAATATGATTAGTATCCAAAATCTGTATTATTCTTTGCTTGCACAGTAATATTCGTCTACTTATAATGCAAATAAAATATTTTTATGATATTATATTACAGTTACATTTCAATTGAATATTTGAAGCGCACGGATCAAAGTTGTTTGAGCCGATTGTATAGCGAGCCGACGCGGCAGCTCTACGCACACAGCTTTGGTCGCTTATGTGTGCGTGAAATTAACGAAGAAATACCTATAGTTGACTTTACGCGCAAGGTGTATACGCTCTTAACCGATTTTAGAGATTTCTTTTTCATCGGAAGGAACATATTATCGTTTTATAATATATTGTATTCCTTGTGTAGTACAATTAAATCAATATTATGTTTGCTTTGCAGTGGTATTTTTATTTTAATGTTTATCGTTTTTTTTAAAGTTGATTTTAATTTTTCTGATGTTCTTTATTTTGGATAACGAGCAAGCAACTTATCAATCACCATAATCACCATCACCATACACACTTAACCTGACGCCTTTTTTCCCAGATGGGATATTGCTAACAGGGCACCCCCCGTTTCGCCTTGTGTGTTCCATTTCACAATGAGATAGGGGGGTGTGCCTATCGCCATCTCGGCTACAAATTCCTGACTTCGAGCTGGTAATTAATAGAAAAATTCTTCTTTCCAACCTGGAATTTGAAACCGAGTTTTTTGAGTCCTCAGTCTTGTAATGTATAATACAGGGTATATCAAGACTGCTACCGAAAACGAAGCCGGCTGGTAGTTTAAGCTACTTCAGACACAATGCAACAGAAAAAGTTGCAAAAAAAAGCGACAATTTTTTTTTTGATATTTTTTTCCTATGGCCATATTTGGGTTGTAAATACATTTTTTCCTAAAATAATAGTGTATACCCTTTTATTTATAACTAATCTAAGGTATAAAAGTGTTTAAATTATTACTTTGGCAAAAACTATGGATTTACCACCCAAAAATGACGATGTTTAAAAAATCATAAAAAATAATTGTCGCGTTTCTATGCGAAATTTTTAGTTGCATTGTGTTTGTAGTCACTAAAACTACCACCCAGCTTCGTTTTCGGTAGCAGTCTTGAGATACCCGGTATATACAACTCCGCCATCATCATCATTATACTTCGGAAAATGATAACACATAAAACCCGCGATTAGTGCCAATTACCTACAATTGATATGCGGATTGCGGGTTCATCTCCTTGTAATCAATTGCGTGTTTTCAAAACGTGCGTCGAAAGGACGGATATATCAACACTCATTTCAAAGTATAACTTAATTTCTCAATTCCTTTTCCGCCGGACTGTTCTCATGCAATCTTATAGTAGACCCGATCTCAAGAGTTCAGTTGTCACGTTGACTTTGAATTGGGGTAAATTAAATCGACTAATATTAGTATTTCGCACCTCAAAAGTCGTTACAAATGTTGTTTAAAGGCTGCGTTGGTTGTATACTTATAAATTATAATACAGTACGATTACAACGCCGAGGTTTCGGATTCGCATCCCGTGTCGGTAGCGATGTTGGATTTTTCCATTCATAATCAGCCCGTAGTCAGGAATTTATACCCAATATAGCGATAGCCTAGCCCCTTATCACATCGTGAGACGGAACACATAAGCTGAAACGTGAGTGTCCTGGAATTAGAAACTCTGCCTACCCCTTCTGGGAAAAAGTCGTTAGTTAATGTTTGTGGGTATAATAATGATGATTGTATGGGTTCCTTTCTCGCTATCCGATATAATGACCAGCAACAGAAAAATAAAAACTGACTTAAAAACAAAAACAATAAAAAGTAAAAATACCACTGCAAAGCAAAAATAATATTGATTTGATTGTACTTGTATTTAAAATGAATGTTATTAACTTAACATCTATTTATTTCTTTCTGATTAATTTCGATGCGGGTTAAACATAAGCTAGTGTCCGTAAGAGACTCGCTGTGTTCCGAAGCTCGGTGATAATTCTCTGCGTGCTTCTATTGGTCCAGGCTGACAGGAGTTGATGCGGTGAGTGCGTGGGCGAGAAAGTATCTAATATAAGTTTGTTTCTATCTAGATCGAAATAATCAAATAAAAAGGACTCTAACTGAAATTAAATGACTGTCTAGTCAGTAGTAACTTATTCGCTAACTAGCATTCGGTCATAGTGATGGAAAGTGATATCAAGTCTATTATATGGATAACTACACACTTGATCTAAATAACTGAAAATACTAAGACTCATAGAAGCATCCAGAGAACCGTAGGTCATGGACATTTGACGTGTCAATCCGGACCCCGAGTACATTCAATTAGTGATTAATTTACGTCTATTTTTATAAGTATCACTATACGGTCGAATGATCGCTTCGCATTATCTTAGAACGAAATCTTCACTCATTGACATTCGCGCGGGTCAATACAATGTGACTGCATACGTATTACTATGATGCATTTATGGAAGGGGTTAATGAGCTGATAAAAATTAATTGGAGACTGGCATCTTAATTATTGAAACGCAATTTACGTAAAATCTTTAGAAAGTGTAATCTATAGTTGCCACGCTGTGGGATATTGTGCTAATTGATAACAAATCTAGAATATTCTGGTACTTTCTTGTTTTCACCAATTCGTATCTTCTGCACACATAAAAATATATACCAAATAGTTTATATCATTAGGTATTTGCAAATGGACATATTCACTAGTACCAACGTATTTTTAATAAGGTACGAGCGCCGATGCAAAATAGTTCGTCTAGTGTAAAATTTTCTCTGTGAGATTTTTTATAACTTCATTATTTTTGTAATACAATATAAAATATTGAGCTGTTCTACTATCACAATATGTCACGTTACTTAAGCCATTTTTAAATTATGAACCAATCAACTATTTTAGCATTTTAAATTTATATACTACTCACAAAAATTATCTTTTTTTTTATCGAATTTTTTGGGTGTTTTCTGAGATCTTAGAGAAAATTGATCGTTAAGAAATTCCAAAACCAGGAATTAGAAGCCTGGAATGTCTATTTTTCAGATATTGGTCTATTTCTTTATCACATGCCTGGTTGATAAGCAATCGTAAGAAAACCAATGAGAAAAAAAGTTGCAAACTTTTACTCATTTTTGATACCGTGAATTTACTTGGGTAGTGTTATTTTTATGACATCATTGTAACGTTCTCGTAGACAAATTAATTGTGTTTAATTTGATATACTAGAGACTTCCGCGGCATGATTTGGAGCTGAGCTATGTAAATCAAAGTAAAAATGGCCTATCCCACTTTGACACTAGATTCCTCCATAAATATCGATCATGCGGAAAACAAAATTAAGGTTTTGTTAACTTGAAAACATACTCTCTAAGATGGTATTAAAGTCTTATGATAAACATCAGTATTTCTGAGTGAAATTGTTAACTGAACACAAGGTTTAAAAACGGTTATTTAAGGATATTCGGAAAACTTTGCATATCGTTGGATCAAATAGGCAAACAAAGGATATCGTTGGTAACCTTTCAACCTTAGAGTATCCTAAAGAAACCCTGAAAATTTTAAACGGCTCCGATGTGATTATCTTGGTATTCGAAAGGTTTAAAGATACTGTATTCGCCAAAAATCGTCGTAATGTCGTGGCCCGTGAGGAATTGTGATACGCAATAATCGTGTCTTTGTTAAACGATCACGTACGCAAGGAAAATATTGGTATAGATGCCGTCCCTTCAAAGATACCTCCCATCTATTTTGCCATTCATCTAATAGTTCGCTATATACCATTGAAACCGGTTTAAATAATCTGTCAACTTTTAAAAGTTCACGTGCGGAAAAAAAAAACTTTTATCCATATTCTCCCTATTAGAGTAATACATCGTGGCGCGACGTTGCACCTCCAGGTCGACTGGAAGTACACCCGCTAGGACAGGCAAAGCTTCGGTACTAACAGTTCTATATGCCTTGCACAAGAATATCAACGCCAAACGTTGGCTCTGGAGCAGTTTTCTTCGCACATAATAAAATATCAAAATCAAAATATTCTTTATTCAAATAGTCTTTCACAAGATCTTTTGAATCGTTTTTTTCTGCTACCACCGCTTCGGAACATGTTGTAGCTGTGAAGAAGAAGCGGCGCAAGAAACTCCCTCAGCAACACGAACTGTCTTCTTTTTTCTTTCTTTTTCTTTTATTTTTTTATATCGCCATTTACAAATAAAATGGTTCATGTCACAAGTTACAATAATGTCAGTTAATTTAAATTATTTAAAATGTCAGTTAATACAATTTTATGCTAAACATGATAAATTTATTCCCAAGCAGTTTTATCTTCCACATAATCTGAGATTCTATAATATGCCTTTTTACACAGCTTAACTTTTATTACTTTTTTAAACTTATTAATTGGAAGTTCTCTTAAACTGTTGGGAAGCTTGTTACAGAAGCGTATTCTTTGACCCATAAAAGAATTATTTATCTTGTGGAGACGAGTAACGTGTGAGGCAAGATTATGTTTGTTCCTAGTGTTCTTACTATGCATGTCACAATTACGCTTAAATTGAGTTAATATTTTTACGAACATATAATAAATTTTCATAAATATATTGAGATGCAACAGTAAGAATATCTACTTCTTTAAGCTTTTCTCTCAATGAAACTCATGGACCAAGTTGATAAATGGCCCTAACTGCTCTTTTTTTGTAAAATAAAAATACTATTAATATCCGCAGTATTTCCCCAGAGAAGAATTCCATAAGACATTATACTATGAAAATAGCTGAAATAGACAATTCTTGCCGCTGCCTAATCCGTTAACGCCTAATGGTTTTAACTGCATATGCCGCTGAACTTAATCTACCACATAGTTTATTGATATGCGGCCCCCACTGGAGTTTAGCGTCGACCGTAATGCCCAGAAACGTAGTAGACGCAACAGGATCCAATTCTTCACCGTTAATTTGTACAGTGGTGGATAATTGCCTAACATTGGCCAGTGTGAATTTAATACATTTAGTTTTTTTAGCATTAAGCAATAAATTATTAATATTAAACCAATGTACAACTTCACTAAGGGCACTGTTTACTTCATCAAAATCTAATTGTTGTCTTTTAATTTTAAATGTCAAAGATGTATCATCCGCAAACCACACAACTTCGTGATTATTCCCGACGTGATAAGGTAAGTCATTTATGTAGACCAGGTATAGAAAAGGTCCCACAATTGAACCCAGCGGTACTCCCATGGTAACCGCAGATCCTCCAGAAAGTTTTTCATTAATATCAACCTTCTGTACCCTATTGCTCAAATAGGAGGACAAAAGATTGAGAGCTCGGTTCCTGATACCATAGTGGCGTAATTTCCTGACCAGAGTGTCGTGCTCTACGCAGTCAAAGGCTTTGAGAAGTCACAGAATACACCAAGTGCATCCTGCGACTCTTCCCAAGCGTCATAGATTTGTTTTAGGAGAGATACTCCCGCGTCAATTGTTGATCGACCCCTCGTAAATCCGAACTGTTTCTGGTGTAGCAAGTTATTGGTGTTGAAATGTGTTAATAATTGAGTAAGAATTATTTTCTTAAATAACTTGCTAAGCGTTGGTAAAAATGAAACAGGTCGGAAATTGGTCGGATCCGAGCAATTATATATATTTTTAAAGCAACCTCGTAATTTCAACTGCTACCTATACATACTCATTTGTCAATACTTTATGACAATTTTAGTGAATGAAACAGATTATACAGAAAGTACGAGACGAAAAGAGATAGCATTGCGCTATCCAAACATAGAATCGAAGCGATAGAAACAGAAGGGTAACGATAAATAAAACTACCTATTTGGGTTTATAAGTATTTAATATATTAACTTTGAGGTTGCTACATGAGTCTACCTGTGGTACGGCCATCCTGAAACAAATATATTTTTATTTGCTTACAACCTTGATAAAATAAAAAATAAATTGATTGCCGTTTTTTATATTAGTTTATGGTAAGCATGCACTGAAAAATGTCTCTTATTAATATTTTTTTTGTTTTAATGATGACAAGTGATACGACCGCTCGTGGACATAAGCGAAACCAAGACACCTTAAATTACAAAGCAATGCTTGGCATTCACTGCGCTCGCCATCCCGAGACATAAGATCTTAACTATAAGTACAGCGATTACTCGGGAGAGAATTCCTTTGAACCGGAACATAACATGGCATTTAAACTGCCGTGTGGCGGGGGAAATAGACATTGCGGTGGTACCTACACATGGTGGTAACGTATGAGCGACCTGCCACTGGTAAACAACCGATTCAACAACCGATGGTGCAGGGTTTGTTAGGTGGATATATATATTTTCGTAGTTGTATATTTTTAATCATAATTAAATGTGCTAAACCAATATTAATCAGTTTTAAAGGCATCCAGTCACGATCCCCTCTTTTTGTCCGAGCTGTGCTTAGTGCATATCCATTTACGTCTCAAAAGCTCATCACGTGGAAATCTGGTAATATTCAATGATATATGTAAATATAGTTATTCAAAATATATGGGGAAGCTAATGTATTTAATAATGTTATTTATTATGAAAATAATTCATAACAAATAACTTAATCGTTTTAAATATGATTGAATTAGAAACAAATATACAACTATCCAAATCCATTCAAACTTTCATCGTCAATTTTCTGTATGATCGGTTTCGCTTCTGACTTGTTAATCTATAACGTACGCTTTTTGTCCCTATCGCACTTCACAATCTTTGTATTAGGCGATCCTTCTTATACAATTGAAGGCGGTGTTTACTAATTTAAAATAAAAATTAAATTTTGTGTGGTTTTTATATACTTACGTATAGTGTGTAGGTCCAATTTAGTTTCATATTTTTGCACCATTGTTTTAACACTTTTAAAACACACAATTCGACACTTTAGACAATATTTTCGAAATAAATTATGTTTACAGCACTGAGGTCTTCCCTCTGTCGCCGTTGCTATGCGACTAGATGAAATTACACCAATTGCCCGAATTTGAACGCCTCACTTTTGAAGTGCTAGTGCGATATCTACGTCGTATTTGTATAATATATCATTGACCTATTCGCTTTAAATTCATGGTATAAAGGAGACCACGGACCTTCACTATCTAACCGGGCCACAATTTTACGTAACAAATTACCTTTCGATTTTTGGACGGCCGCTTTATAATGTGATCTGGCAACTCTCAGTTTATTTAAATCAGATGTAATTGCTTCCTTTGTGACACAACATCTCTTAAGCCCGTTGAAACGCCTACGCGCTCTGAACGTCTACGAAAAGTCCGACGTAGTTGGACTAGTAAGTCATTCCACCAATCGCACCTCCGAGTGTTAGTGATGGAACCTCGACCGATGGCAATGGCTGCGCAATATGTAAAAATGTCCGACATAATCTCGGCACAGATTTCAGCTGATAGATCATTGCGAGTGAAGTCCCCAGCATGCCGAGCAAAGTAGAAAGAGGGAGAGTAATAATTAGTTATGGAAAAAAAAACTTTATTCTATAATAGGCGTCCCGCTGAAGAACTCAAAATCCCGATTATTTTCATGTCCTGTCCCGAATTTTCAAAAATTGAACCTGGCTACACTAGCCTATTGGCTATCTATACATAAAAATAAAATTCAAGTGTATGTTTGTAAAGTGAAAATAAACAAAATGTCCAACTACGTATCGGTATTTACAAGATACCTATACCGAAAATGACGTTATTTTTTTTGCCTTTCTGTCTGTCGTTCTGTTGGTAATCGCTAACCTCGAAACGGCTGCACCGATTTTAACTGGACTTTCACTGAAGGATAGCTAATAGTTATTTTATAAAATATGGTATTACGACACAGAGTTGAAATAGAAAGTTAATTAGAAAGGCTGTATTTTGAAAACTATCGGGGATAGGATTGTATTTTTTTTGGTTCCTGTGCCGTCATAGGTTGGTCTATCTCTGGTTACCAGTTTATCATCTAGCTATGGGACATCCTGTATATATTTATATTACGATGTTAATTTAAAATATAGCAGATCATTTATTAATAATAATTAAGAACACTTTAATCGATTTCTTTACTATAATAATGTCTCAGATAGGCTAAAATTGATTCAAGTCGATCGGCGTAAAACCAAAATATTTTGTCTTCCTCCCCAGACAAAAATTATCAGATGTAATAAAAAATTGTTAACGTTGTATTTATATTGTATACATGTTTGGACTTATACGTAGTACATTTAATAAAAAGAGTTCTGAAGATAATCAAACTTTAAAATTTATAAATAAATATATAATATTGGTTTATTAAAATATTGTACTTATAATGAAAACTAATTTAGAAGTTGTTATTTTAAATTGAATTATGATAAGGCTAGGCGTTACATAAATGAGCATTATACCTCCTTTTATGAACACTTACGCCCGAATACTGGAACGCCATTCAAATAATAAGTTGCTCTTAACAGCGCACGGCCCACTTAGCCAGTACATTTAATCGGGATTAACATATTTAAGCGCCATTGTATATTTAAGTTGCGTTTCAGTATTTGGGCGTTAGAAATCCTGAATAATTCTGGATTTGCTATAGATCGTTACCGTTTACTTATTAAATAAAAATAATTAAGTAGGCGAAACTAAAATTTACTGACTGAAACTTACTCAATTTTAATAAAGATCAACTTCTTATATATTCCTTATAATTATGACTAGAATTAATTATTAATTATTTTGTGGTGATTTTGTTTTACATAACAATAGAATCTGTTTATAGTTCACTGATAAATATAAATAATATAGATGCGCATTACAATTATCGGTAGAATTAATAACTTACTTTTAACGAATCCCCACGTGCTACCAACTTTTCCACTGCATTCAGTCATCGACAATTTCGATATGTAATAAAAAAACAAATTGGCCTTTTTATCAGTCAATTGACATACTCAAACACACGTGATTTCAACGAAATATCTTAGGATAACGTATCCTTATGTTGCACATCCTCAATATAATTCCTAATAAATGCACAAGAGTAGAGCGAAGGGCGGTACGCCCACACAATCCTCGCGGCTAATAAAAACATGTTTCGTAGCGGAAACATCGCGAGATGTAGACGGTAGTACTCGTGTGAAACTGAACTTATTGTCAGGGTCTCTATGATAGTGTGTGAAGAAAGTGGTTGGTACTCTCTACTCAGGCGGGCGGCATGTGTCGGGCCGCACTTTGCTATGTGACACGAGGGCAGGTGACGTCACCGGTTATCAGTGCAAGGGGTGCACGGCAGCTAGACGCGAGAGAGCTGCGCAAACGGCATCGAGAAGCAGAGAGATGCGGCTGCTGTGGCTGGTGCTGTCCGCGGCGAGTGTGGCGGCGGCGGGCGCGGCGCCCCCCGCGCGCATCCTGGCGCTGCTGCCCACCAACACTAAGAGCCACTACGCCATGTACGGTCGGCTGCTGCAAGCCCTTGCCAACAGGCAACACCAACTCACCATTGTTTCGCATTTCCCCATGGTAAGTTATCAATACGCACATGAGATTTCATTGAATTTAATTTTAACTATGAAAGTATTTTTCAATGTATTATGGAACTATTCTAGTAGGACCGGAACTAAAAAAATATAAAGTAATTATTTGGAAGACATTTCGTAATAGAATAGAAAATTCTCATATAAATGCTATTGAAAATTATCCAGTAAGATGAATGCGTTTTTTTCCAAATAATAATTTAAAGATTAGCAGCATTTATAGACTACCAACGTCCTGAAAAAAGTATATAGGTATTTTGCAAAAAATTCTTAAATCATTGGTAAGGATCATAACTACAAATATTTAAATCTCAGAAATAAATTTGCATCCATTAATCTTAGTGGTGGGTGAAAACTAAGGTGGGCAACAGATAAGCCAAAAAACGTATGAAATAAGAATAGGATTAATCTAGCGACATTTGTGTTTATCTTCTGTTTCTCCAATGAGCCATGGCGTACATTTGGTGCTATATATTTGTCGAGGAGATTTAGTAATTGGCGTATGTATCAGACTAGTCGAAAGCGCTACCAAAACCACATACATAATTTTCTGAGAGATTGAGTTATTGCCAATTTATTACAAGTCAGATCAAGATAACCGATGAATCATTCAAAAGTAAATTAAATGACAAAGTTGCAAAATTGGCGCGGTGCGCACATGCTGATTAAGTGACAATATAGTCATTTGTAATAGGGAATATGCATGTCATTTTTTTATATTTTTAATCAATTCTGTATGTTATTACATTATCGGAAAAAAATATAAGTCTGAAAATATCAATCAAAAAAGTACAAAAAAATAATCAAAACTGCTATCAGTTTCGAAGCATTTAAACACCATGTTGGCGCGAACTCGCTGTGACGTCAGAGGTCACGATATGAATAACGTAGTATTTGGATTAAGTTTCTATCATGAATTGCTACAGAACTGTATTTCGTGACAAAATAATCCATTTTAATTAATAGTATAAAGCAGGGTTTCCTAACCTGGGGTCCGTGGACCCCTGGGGGTCCGCGGACCGTTCTCAGGGGGCCCGCAGACAACATAAAAATTACGACAACAAAAAAAACTTTTAATAAAAAAATTGATTTATGAACAAATCGCTCTTCTCAAGTTAATTTTGATCATTTTCCTACTCTCTCGTCATTTTTGCTATCAACTGGCGGGGCTATGTTGCAAACGGAGACTCAGGAAGTAATCGTTGAGCACCTGCGAGCTTTGAAATTTATCATTTCGAGATTATTTTCCACATTCAGACCGCGGTGACAATAGGTTTATGGACCCATTCCGTGTCAATGTTATAGACGTCATAGGCCTTACAACGGTTCAGGAAAATCAATTAATTGAAATAAGTTACGATTCGACACTAAAGAGAACATTCAAAGAATATGCTTTAACAAATTTTTGGCAAAATTTTAAATATGATTAAGCAGAAGCAGTTGTCGCCTTTCCCCACAACAAATTTAAGCGAAAAGGGTTTTTAAAATACAGAAATAGACTACAACTAGAAGCAAATTTAAGGCTCCAACTGAGCAACAATGACCCAAATATTACAACAAAACGGGTTGCCGTTGCGATGCGAAAATGCGATGGTTGATGTTGATCAACCATCGCATTTTTACAATAATTTACATACATACATAAACTCACGCCTTTTTCCTAGAAGGGGTAGGCAGAGGTGCCAGGACACCCACATTTCACCTTGTATGTTCTGTCCCACGATGTGATAGGTGGCGACCCTATCACCATATCGGGCACAACACTCTGGGCTGATAATGAATAGAAAATCCAATATCACTTTGCCCAACCCGGGATTTTAACCCGAGACCTCAGCTTTGTAACCGTACCCTAGTACAACTACGCCACCGAGGCAGTCAAAGAAAATAAAAAAAAGTAAAATAATTTATGTAAGTAATATATCCATGGATTTTTTTTGCAAATAAAAGATTTTTTTTCGTATTATTTATAGGGGTCCGCTAATCATAATAAAGTGGCGCTAGGGGTCCGCACTAGAAAAAGGTTGGGAAACCCTGGTATAAAGAAAGCACAAAATAACTCATAAGCAAACGTAAAACAACAAGCTAAAACTTCATAAGAACGTGACCATTGTCGTCACTTTCCTTTTCAAGCAATAGATCGCGTTTCGGAAAAAATTGCGCGGCAAATTTGAAATGTCATTTTTTAAGTATTAATTTTACCGATTTAGAGTTGATAAATTTAAAAAATATCTTTAAGGTATATTTCTACATTAATAAAGATTACAAAAAAAATATTTTGACTTATTTTGAAGTCTGATGCATGTTCCCTAATAATTAATAGTGTAAATTCATGCGGAATGTTAAACCGACGGTCAGTGGAAAACATATATTTACTTATTAGCTCTAAGTATAAAACGTGTGTATTAAGTTTCTCAGATTTCAGTCACTATGACTACGAGTACGTAGTGAAAATATAATGTTAATTCTTTTGTTTTTGTAACAATGCCTATTCCCTTTCTATATTATTTTAAACACGTATTTATAACACAGGATGAATATATAAATAATGAAAACACCTCATAAGTCTAGAATTTGGTTTAAAATTCAGTAATTGTATCAAAATCAAAAATGATTTTTTTATCAATTATTCCAAATGGGAAAGTCTGTGTGTGGTTCGTTAGATAAAACCTCTATACTTGCGGTTTATACGGATAGGACTACTTTCTATATCGATGCCTAAGCTGAAGTTCATCAATGAATGATATTTTTCGTATGGGATTGGATACTATCGTTTCAGCTTTTGCGCCATTGAATTTTGGTTTCAAAATGTTGTGCAATGTCTATCATTAAAAGAATTTAAAAATATATATCCTAGAATAGGCTATATGTACGTTTTATCCATACATTAAATTAAAAGTTCGTTCAAGTAATATTTATGTTTGTGAGAAACTTCATAAGTTAATTAATCTCTCAAATATAATAACTCTTTTAGTTAGTACATGATTTCATTAATACACACTTTTTCATTGCAATAGTTACCACGAATAGCTAGGCAATTGTAGCTGATTGACAAGAAATTTTTGGCATAACACAATTTTTAATACTGTCTCGTGGTCACGCCGTTAATGCAGGGGATAAACTTTTTGGGATATAATGTTAGTTATAGAGTTATAAAATAATGTAGTCAGTTATCTGCTAGGCGTAAAAATATAATAGGCAAGGAGCATTATCAATGGGACTAACAAGTACTCGAAAAACATTGTATGTGTGTTTCTATACCTTAAGTTGTAATGTGTGTATTATGAGGTTTTTTGGGCATACATTTCTTTATATTCTTTTATACTACGCGCTATTAGTAATATATTACTATCTTAGCACGTGCTACAAAGCGGATCTCCAAGATACAGTTATCCATAATGACAACAATACGTAAGCAGTAACCACTATCGTACTTCTGAACACCTCTGTTTCTCATGCATATTTATACTATAGAATAAACAAGATTTATATTCAACTAGCGGCCCGACCCAGCTTCGCCTGGGTGCATATATTTTTTGATTCCACTCCACACCAAATACATGTTATTTTTCGTATTAATCTCTTGTATACCTAAACTTGACATAACTATCCTACTGTCTGGCTCAATCCCGTCTCATCCGTCTGTTCAGTCTCTTCCCGATCCGTCCCGTCCTTTCTCTTTTATTATCCATCCCGTCTTATAACGTGCATTTACATTTCGTCCTATCAAATCTGTCAGCTATCCCAGCCCTCTCCCGTACCTTCCACTCTATTATATCCCGTCTCTCCATATACATGTACATATAAAGATTGCCTTATGAAATTATGACATTAAAAACTTTAGCGTTTTTTATTGTCCATCCAATATTACGTCCCTTATTTCAGCACCAAAATGCTGTTTTTCCTAATAATATTGCACGTCATTACTTTTTGTTAGTAATAAAGTAATAATAACCATTTAAAAAAAGAATTGGCCAAATTGGTCCAGGCGTTGTTGAGTTATGCGCTTACCAACACTTTTTGTGATTCATTTTTATATTATAGAAGAAGATATTATAGTCCACCCTGCTTGCTTAGTGCGAGTTGGCGGATTTTATTTCACGTAGAAATTAATCCGAAAAGTCAGAGGTGTGCCCTGGGATTTGAACCCGTGACCATCGTTAACTTGTTGGCAGTCGCGTCTATTACGTTACCATATACAAATTAATAAAACCTTCATACTGCCTTACCAGGTGACGTAAGTAATAGAACAAATATTTAAAAATATAAAACTGCATGTCGTTTCATTATAATGTCTAGATACGGCATCAACGTACCAATATTTTTTTTATTCTTGAGTCTGAAAACAATACTAATGCGAAATTTAAATATGTCCCCCAGCGCATCTAAAAGTATAAATTCAAAAAACAATGTCGTTTATGAAAACGAAAAATTATAATTAGATATATTTTGGTATACTCCGGCAAAACGCTTCGATAGAGTATACTTTCTTTAAAACTGTTGCAATAATCTCAAAAAACAATGGGCGATTTTGGTAGATGTGGACATCGTTTTAATTTACATTTAACAAAATTATGCGCAAGACGCCGTATCTAGATAATATTATATACACGATGTACACATTTTTTGAATTTTGTTCTATTTCGTCAGCCGTCAATGAAAGACAATGGAAAGATAGATCATTTTACGTTGGGTGGTAGTTGAAGCTGGACCGTCTTTTACGTCTCCCGTCAAATAAACAAAGATCATCCTATACTGGCTGGACACATCACGCTTGAACGATACCCAAAAAAAAGGTTTTTAGTATCTTCCTCAGAAATTTTCCTATTTTTCTCACCCCTAAAACCTTCCCAGGACTTCCACGAATATTTCAAGACCAAAATCAGCCAAATTGGTCCAGGCGTTGTTGAATTATGCGGTTACCAACACATTTTGCGATTCATTTTTATATTATAGAAGATTGATAAATATGTCACATTGATATAAGTGAAAATATTGTGCTAAGGTCCAGTCTCCTACAATTCACCGGAAAGATCATAGGTGAAAATAAAAATATAGATATCAAAAATATCCAATAAACATTTCATTTTGACGACTATCAATTTTTTAGCTGCAACTATCCTTTCATTTTAATTATATCAGGACAGGTTCATATTTTAATATCATGTTACAGATAGGCGGAAATTATTAGACCTTATACATTGACAGCCTCCGTGGCGCAGTTGGTTAGAAGCCGGCTGTGAAACGAGAGACCGCGGGTTCGATCCCCGCGCCGAAACAAATATTTGTGTAAACCACAGGTATTTGTTTCGGGTCTGGGTGTTTGTTAGACTGAAAAGTCTCTCGTAGTTCCTGGTACCCACGACACAAGACTCAATCTTAGTATGGGGTCGGGACTATGTATGTATGTGACTGTTGAGACATTGATTGTCCCGAAATAGTTACGAAAATACTAACTTTTAATGCATCGTCTAGACTACAAAGGCTAAAAGTTTGTATGCGCGGGGCATACAAATTTTTCAATTGTAGACCCTGGAAGACTAAATTGTGACGCAAATCGCAACTCACCGACGGTACAGCTCAATATGGGGGGAGGGGGGGCAGGATAGAGGGTTGACCCACCGCTCAGCCAAAAATATCGGGATTACATTGTAGTAATATACACAACGACAGCCCCTGGTGCGTGCCCGTGGCCTTTAGAGGCCCTAATGGTCACCTCTTACAACAGACGGAGGTTACCGTGGTGGGATTTTTAAAACCCCCCACAGCATTAGGCGAGCCGGTATGCTAGAATCTAGATATATGTGTAGGTACACAGACTGAACCCGTAAAACGACTCACTTGCGTTATTCCTTGAGAAGGTTTTTCAACACCGTCTACAGTGGTAGCTATGCCACCAGTTTGCACTTTTATGAACTTTGGTTACTAGTGTTAATAAATACAACATAATAATTAACACAATTTCAATATACTTTGAAATCATTGGTTTCATATTTAAAATGCATTTGTAGGCAAAAATAAACGGGTCTGAATTCAGATTAGACGTCTTTGAACTTGCATCAAATAAATAGTCAAGGGTCAAGGGGAGTCGTTGACATAATTCATTCATTAGTGTTATCTGAATGTTTTCATAATACCCAACTTACCTACACCTACGTTATTATGGTTGACAATCAGCCGAATAATAAAAGAAACTACAATGCACAAGCCGCGCTCAAAAAGACGCATGCATGCATGTTATATTATTCCAATTAGGTACCTATATCTAGTTTCTACATTGGAGTGGAGACGTCCGTATTGTTAGGTGGCGCGTCGTGTAGTGACCATCGCCTGATTGTGTACGAGTTCTTGCCTAGATTGACGCAGGGTCCGGTACATAATAATTTTAATTTTAAATATAAATCCCGAGGCGCAGACTGGGATTTATTTAGCTCGCTATTTGCTCGGCATGCTGGGGACTTCACTCGCAATGATCTGTCAGCTGAAACCTGTGCGGAGATTATGTCGGACACGTTTACATATTGCGCAGACGTTACCATCGGTCGAGGTTCCATCACTAACGCTCGGAGGTGTGATTGGTGGAATGATTTACTAGTCCAACTACGTCGGACTTTTCGCAGAGCGCGTAGGCGTTTTAACGGGCTTAAGAGACGTTCTGTCACAGGGGAAGCAATTACATCTGCTTTAAATAAACTGAGAGTTGCCAGATCGCATTATAAAGCGGCCGTCCAAAAATCTAAGGGTAATTTATTACGAAAAGTTGTGGCTCGGTTAGATAGTGAGGGTCCGTGGTCTCCTTTATACCATGAATTCAAAGCGAATAGGTCAATCAATTTGGCATATATTGAGAATTTAAAAATTGACAACAACTACACCACTGGTATTGAGGAGACAACGGACGCTCTGTTACAATCGTTAATTCCGGATGATAATGTTGAAAATGACACAGAATACCACAAGCAGATTAGGATGTGGGTCGGGGAACTGCCGAACTCTTCGGATTCAAATCTGTCGTCGTTTGATGAATTCAGTGAAATCGTACGATCTTTGCCCCTAAACAAGGCTTCCGGTGACGATAAAATATCGAACAAAATGATTAAAGAGGCGTGTAAATCGGCAGGCGATGCGTTACTTACAGTTTATAACAGATGCATTGCTGAAGGGGTATTTCCGCGAGTATGGCGTACCGGTTTCATTCGGATAATACCCAAGAGTGGCGATAAACCTCCACATGATCCTAAGTCGTATAGACCTATTACACTCTTGCCGTCGCTAGGTAAACTTTTAGAACGTCTTATCGTCCCTCGATTGCTACCGGGCGGACCAAAATTTCACGAAAATCAGTTCGGTTTTACTACGGGTAAGTCAACTATCGACGCGGCAATTTCGGTTAGAAGAGCGGTAAGTACATCGGTGTGTAAATATGTACTCGGTATTTTTCTGGACATCTCCGGTGCTTTTGACAACGCTTGGTGGCCAATGCTGCTTCTTAAGTTGAAATTACGAGGTTGCTTTAAAAATATATATTCACTTATTTACTCGTATTTCTCGCATGGAACAACAAAACTTAAACTTGGACACTATGCCGTGTCGAAACCACTGACGATGGGTTGTCCACAAGGCTCGGTCTTAGGTCCTTATTTGTGGAATTTAGGCTTCGACGATTTTCTTACAATCCCCTTACCGTCGGGGTGTTCTTTGACCGGATATGCGGACGATGGCCTCTTGCTTATAGAGTCAAACAGTAGGTCGGGATTAGAAAATATGGCAGACGCGTGTTTAAAATTAATATGTGATTGGGGACATCGAAATCGCTTACAGTTTGCACCACATAAAACGTTCCAATTACTTCTAAAAGGAACTTTAAAATCACCGCCGCGAATTAAATTTAATAGTATCACTGTAAAGAAAAAAGAATCGGTTTGTTATCTCGGTTTAATTTTGGAAAGGAATTTTTCCTTTCTGGAACATATTAAGAACGTCGGGGAAAAGTCGAAAAGGAACTTTTTTGCTTTGACAAGAATATCGAAATCAACGTGGGGGCTATCTTTCAATACACTAAAAATCATCTATGGAGCAACTTACTTAGGATGTATTTGTTATGGATCTCCCGTATGGGCTGATAGGGCTACTATCGGTGCTGTGCGAAGAAAACTGCTCCAGAGCCAACGTTTGGCGTTGATATTCTTGTGCAAGGCATATAGAACTGTTAGTACCGAAGCTTTGCCTGTCCTGGCGGGTGTACTTCCAGTCGATCTGGAGGTGCAACGTCGCGCCGCCATGTATTACTCTACTAAGGAGAATATGGATCAAAGATTTTTAACTGCACGTGAACTCTTAAAAGTCGACAGATTATTTAAACCGCTTCCTATGGTATATAGCGAACTATTAGATGAATGGCAAAATAGATGGGAGGTATCTTTGAAGGGACGGCATTTATACCAATATTTTCCTTGCGTGCGTGATCGTTTGACGAAGACATGGCTAGATGTCGATTATTGCGTATCACAGTTCCTCACGGGCCATGGTAACTTTAAGTCTAAACTATACTCTTTTAAGCTTGTGGAATCGCCTGCGTGCCCATGTTCAACAGCAAATTGCGAATATGAACAATCCGCGCATCATATACTTTGGGAGTGTAGTCTTTGGCAGAATGAGCGTAAAACCATGCTGGATAGTATGCAAATATCATCTGGAGTTGTATACTACACGGACCTTGTAGAGACTAGGACGAATTTCCGTGCTTTCCGGCGTTTTTGCCATACCTATTACTGGAATCAAGTGTAACAGCTCACATAATAGGTCCCATTTAAATGTAGTGATGATGTGATCCGTGGTGCTTTACAGCTGGCTTCTCCGGCTGTAAAAGTCTTTTTGCGAGGTTAATTACCTCTTTATTTCATTGCTTTGTCACCCGCTTTGCACGGAGGGAAGTGGACAATAATTTATTTCCAACTCCTCCTATTAATTTAACTTTCTGATTGATTAAGTTGCGGGTTAAAGACAAGTTAGACATTCCCGGAGACTCGCCGAGCTTCAATGCTCGGTGTCATTACATTGCGTGCCACTGTTGATCCTGGCTTACAGGAGTTGCAGTGGTGGGTGTGAGGGCGGGACAGTCTCCTAGTTTCTACATTGTTTTACTATTTTTTTTTATTGCTTTGAATGGCGAGAAGAGCATGCCGTTCGCCTGATGGTAAGCGATGCGACCACTCATGAACAGTAACAAAACCAAACACCTTGAATTACAAAGCAATGCTTGGCATTCCACTGCACTCGCCAACCTGAGACATAAGATGTTAAGTCTCAATATGTCCACTAGTTACTCTGGCTACAATATCCTTCAATCCGAAACATAACAGTGCATTTAAACTGCTGTTTGACGGGAGAAATAGACATTGCGGTGGTACCCACCCAGGCAGCCTCTCACATATGAGAGACCTACCACCAGTATTGCAGTGTATTGTTACATTATAGTTATAGTATTATTAATTTATTCCTGTAAAGGTTTTCGTTAAAGAATCGCATCGCCATCATAAAATAACGGATACATTGAATCTATATTGTATAGTTGCAAAACGTCAAAGGTTATAAATTTACCCTACGAGTTGTGGTCATTATTTTAGAGATTATTATAGTTCTAGTGGAACCAGTGGCGTAACAATAGGGTGGCAGAGTGCGCAAAATGCCACGGGCCTCCGGCCTAGGGGCCCCGGCCCGGCAGGGCCCTGGTCTGACAGGATCTCAGGCCCGACAGGGCCCTAACTCGATAGGGCCTCGAGTGTAACAGCCCAACAGGGTGTAAGCACAGAAGAATATAACTTTAATAACGAAATTATTAATATTAAAAAATAGACTACATTTTAAGCATGACAAACATTTCATCATGTAGGTATTTGATTTAAATGTTTTGATTTTGTTTCATTATAGTCTAAACCTAAATTATAGTAGAAACCTATTGGTTTCTATGATTATGAATTAATGAATATTAAGTTAATATTATCCAAATAAATCTAAACATGTCTTGTTCTAGATATGATTTTAGTGGTAGCGAAAAACGAAAGAAAAAGAGGGAGTCTGAAGCGTTAGATAAAAAGTTACCTAAAATAAGTCAGTACTTTCGGAACGAGCATTTTATCGATGAGTCTGGGAACTGTTTAATCCATTTGGATTAAACTAAAATTCCATAATAGGAAATCCCGACGATAGATAATATTCAGACCCAAAACAACCACAAGTACGAGCAAACATGAAATTGAACCATAGTTAGGGAGTGGAAAATATTAAATCTTCATATATTGCAGATAAGTGTAATAAAACAAATATGACGAAGTGAAACGATTTGTGATTAAGAAAGGTTCACAGTAAACCCAATGGTCCCTTCTTAAGTGACAGTGTCAATAAATAATAAAATAAATAAACTAAATAATAAACAAACGCACCTACTACGTTTCGCTGACGATATTGTCTTGATGGCGGAATCGCTGGAGGAGTTGCAACAGATGCTAGACGGTCTGGATTCAGCCCCACAGCGAATAGTTCTTAAAATTAACTTCGACAAAACCAAAGTAATGATCCACCACCACCTCGATCCAAGACCTGTCGCTTTATGTGGTCACCAACTCGAAGTTGTTCCTGAATATACTTAACTGGGGAAGGCCCTTTAACTTAGGTAGAAACAATTTTGAGAAAGAGGCTACGAGTCTTCTCGTCACCTAACACCTTTTTCCCAAAAGATAGAAAACGATAGTTTTCAACCAGGGCGAACTACAGTGCTGAGACTTGGCCACTCATTGTACGTCTGGTCCACTAGCTTATGGTCGCTCAGCGAGCTATGGAGCGTGCTATGGTCGGTGTCTCTTTGGAAGATAAGATCCGTAATAAGCTTATCGGAGAGAAAACCAAAGTAATAGACATAGCACACAGGATTAGCAAGCTGAAGTGGCAGTGCGCTTGGAGACTGTCCCACCCTCACACCCACCACTGTAACTCCTGTGAGCCAGGATCAACAGTGGCACGCAATGTAATGACACCGAGCATTGAAGCTCGGCGAGTCTCCGGGAATGTCTAACTTGTCTTTAACCCGCAACGAAATTAATCAGAAAGTGAAATTAATAGGAGGAGTTGGAAATAAATTATTGTCCACTTCACTCCGTGCAAAGCGGGCGACAAAACAATGAACTAAACAGGTAAATAACCTCGTAAAAAGACTTTTACAGCCGGAGAAGCCAGCTGTAAAGCACCACGGATCACATCATCACTACATTTAAATGGGACCTATTATGTGAGCTTTTAGACTTGATTCCAATAATAAGTATGGCAAAAACGCCGGAAAGCACGGAAGTTCTTCCTAGTCTCTACAAGGTCCATGTAGTATACGACTCCAGATGATATCTGCATACTATCCAGCATAGTTTTACGCTCATTCTGCCAAAGACTACAGTCCCAAAGTATATGATGCGCGGACTGCTCATACTCGCAATTAGGTGTTGAACATGGGCATGCAGGCGATTCAACAAGCTTAAAAGAGTAAAGTTTAGACCTAAAGTTACCATGGCCCGTGAGAAACTGTGATACGCAATAATCGACATCCAACCAAGTCTTTGTCAAACGGTCACGAACGCAAGGAAAATATTGATATAGATGTCGTCCCTTCAAAGATACCTCCCATCTATTTTGCCATTCATCTAATAGTTCGCTATATACCACTGAAAGCGGTTTAAATAATCTATCAATTTTTAAAAGTTCACGTGCGGTTAAAAAACTTTTATCCATATTCTCCCTAGTAGAGTAATACATGGCGGCGCGACGTTGCACCTCCAGGTCGACTGGAAGTACACCCGCCAGGACAGGCAAAGCTTCGGTACTAACAGTTCTATATGCCTTACACAAGAATATCAAGGCCAAGCGTTGGCTCTGGAGCAGTTTTCTTCGCACAGCGCCGATAGTAGCCCTATCAGCCCATAGGGGAGATCCGTAACAAATACATCCTAAGTAAGTTGCTCCATAGATGATTTGTAGTGTATTGAAAGATAGCCCCCATGTTGATTTTGATACTCTTGTCAAAGCAAAAAAGTTCCTTTTCGACTTTTCCCCCGACGTTTTTAATATGTTCAAGAAATGAAAAATTCCTTTCCAAAATTAAACCAAGATAACAAACCGATTCTTTTTTCTTAACAGTGATATTATTAAATTTAAATCGCGGCGGTGATTGTAAACTTCCTTTTAAAAGTAATTGGAACGTTTTATGTGGTGCAAACTTTAAGCGATTTCGATGGCCCCAATCACATATTAATTTTAAACACGCGTCTGCACTATTTTCTAGTCCCGACCTACTGTTTGATTCTATGAGCAAGAGGCCATCGTCCGCATATCCGGTCAAATAACACCCTGACGGTATGGGAATCGTAAGAAAATCGTCGAAGCCTAAATTCCACAAATAAGGACCTAAGACTGAGCCTTGTGGACAACCCATCGTCAGTGGTTTCGACACGTCATAGTGTCCAAGTTTAAGTTTGGTTGTTCCGTGCGAGAAATACGAGTAAATAAGTGAATATATATTTTTAAAGCAACCTCGTAATTTCAACTTAAGAAGCAGCATTGGCCACCAAGCGTTGTCGAAAGCACCGGAGATGTCCAGGAAAATACCAAGTACATATTTGCGCACCGATGTACTTACCGCTCTTCTAACCGAAACTGCCGCGTCGATGGTTGACTTACCCGTAGTAAATCCGAACTGATTTTCGTGAAATTTTGGTCCACCCGGTAGCAATCGAGGGACGATAAGACGTTCTAAAAGTTTCCCTAGCGACGGCAAGAGTGTAATAGGTCTATACGACTTCGGATCATGCGGTGATTTATCGCCACTCTTGGGTATTATCCGAATGAAACCGGTACGCCATACTCGCGGAAACACCCCTTCAGCAATACATCTATTATAAACAGTAAGTAATGCATCGCCGGCCGATTTACACGCTTCTTTTATCATTTTATTGGATATTTTGTCGTCACCGGAAGCCTTGCTTAGGGGTAAAGATCGTACGATTTCACTAAATTCATCAAAGGACGAGAGATTTGAATCTGAAGAGTTCGGCAGTTCTACGGCCCACATCCTAATCTGCCTGTGGTATTCTGTGTCATTTTCAACATTATCATCCGGAATTAATGATTGTAACAGAGCTTCCGTTGTCTCCTCAATACCAGTGGTGAAGTTGTTGTCAATTTTTAAATTTTCAATATAAGCCAAATTGATCGACCTATTTGCTTTAAATTCATGGTATAAAGGAGACCACGGACCTTCACTATCTAACCTAGCCACAATTTTTCGTAACAAATTTCCTTTCGATTTTTGGACGGCGGCTTTATAATGAGATCTGGCAACTCTCAGTCTATTTAAAGCAGATGTTAATGCTTCCCCTGTAACACAACGTCTTTTAAGTCCGTTAAAACGCCTACGCGCTCTGCGAAAAGTTCGACGTAGTTGGACTAGTAAGTCATTCCACCAATCGCACCTCCGAGTGTTTGTGATGGAACCTCGACCGATGGTAACGTCTGCGCAATATGTAAACGTGTTCGACATAATCTCAGCACAGGTTTCAGCCGACAAATCATTGCGAGTGAAGTCCCCGGCATGCCAGCAAATATCGAGCTAAATAAATCCCAGTTGGCGCCTCTAGATTTATATCTAAAATTAAAATTGTTATGTTTCGGACCCTGCGTCAATCTAGGCAAGAACTCGTACACAATCAGGCGATGATCACTACATGACGCGTCCGGCAGGACGCGCCACCTATCAATACGGACGTCTCCACTAGAAAGTGTGACGTCAATAGAAGATTCGCCCATAGGGCTACTATAAGTAGGTGGTGCATCGGGGGTGTTATGTATTTCGAGATTCATTTCTGCAATGAAATCTTCTACAGCGCAACGTCGCTCGGTATCGGTGGAGCGATATTTGCCATACCAAAGGACAGATGACGCATTAACGTCAGCACCTATAATAATTTTATGTCCAGCGAGGGACCGCAAGACATAGCGGAGGTGATGCAGGTGGGGACCCACAGCATCTGAGTATTGAAAATAACAGCTCACAACATAAACCTTACAAATCCGACTAGACACCTCAGCGACAGCACAGTGTGACGTCATAAGGTTACGCACTGAAGTAACGGTAAGATTTGAACCCGATACAAAAATACCTGCTCGTGAGTTGTTATCGAGTTGTACTACCTTACTACGTAATCGCGCATGTTGGTATTGCTCTTGAACTAGAACGACATTTAATTTATAATCGTGAATTAACGTGTCTAATTCTGACGTCGCTACCCTATCGTTATGAAGGTTTAACTGACCGATTGTAAACTTATCCATATTTAGTTAATATTGGGTCGACAGAACTAATTGCTCGATTTTGTTTTTATATGTTGGGCACTCTTGAGACCCACAACGATGGTCGTGTGATTTTTTAAATCTTTTACAAGGCGCACACACTGGCTTAAATTCCGGGTTCGATTTCTGCGGGCACGCCTTAGTTTCGTGAGACTCAGCACAAATGGCACACGTTGGTGTTTTAACTGTACAAAACTTTTGAACGTGCCCGTAATATTGACAGTTTAAGCAACGAACTACTTCTATGTCATCATTAAAACGGCATGGCAGTGCGCTTGCCACATCTGACGAAGAACCGATAACCGTTGGAGTAAACGTGTTCTTGAGTGGAGACATCGTCTTGGGTAACGTAGTGTAGGACGCCCACCAGCTAGGAGCGACGATTTGCAAAAGGTCGTTACCACATGCTGGATGCGACAAGCTGACGGACAGGGTGAAATGGCGGAATTTAGAGGAGGCCTAAGTCATATGTATGTAATAGGGAGAAGCAGAGAACAGCAAAAGGCTGATTATGAGTGTTTGAGTTGAGGGTTATGACACCTGGAAAAAACTTTTAAATGCTATAAAGAGACACGAAATATCGAAAATTCACTTGGATTCGTGTCTTTTATATGAATTATGAACATTGGCGGTTACATTGGACATTAGATGAAGAGAAACAATCCATATAAAAAAATTAATCATTTTTTTGATGCCAAGAACTTATACTCCACTTAGTTACTACTAATTTAGCTTTTCGTGGCCAAAGAGAAAGCGCAGTAATAAAGCAATTAGGTACTAGGAAAATGTGATACTGATTTAGAGGAATGGTTGAATAAGTCCAAGGGACAGATAAAATACTTAAGTCCGAAAATACAAAAGAGCTAATTGCTGTTTTGGGCCTAAAACTCCATTATATTTGATACAACTCAAGATTTTTCTAAAACAGACCAATTATGTAAAGTTTACCGGTACTGTGTGATAGAAAGAAATGAAAATGGATTTAAAAAGCACTCTAGCCCTAGCAGGGCACGGCCCTCCTCTACGATCCAAAGAACGATTTAGAGTGGTTAAACCATATAGTCCACCACGCTAGCCTAGTGGGGGTTGCCGGACTTTACATACCATAGAAACTCTTGGAAATCGCTACGGTTTGCAGGTTTCCTTACGATGCTTTCCATCACCTTCATAGTCCGTGGT
The DNA here is from genome assembly GCA_009982885.2 of Hyles vespertilio. Lineage (NCBI taxonomy): Eukaryota > Metazoa > Arthropoda > Insecta > Lepidoptera > Sphingidae > Hyles > Hyles vespertilio. Next base: position 11,349,885 of record CM042828.1, read on the forward strand.
GATTGACTATCAATACACACTTGACTCCGAAAAGTCAGAGGCGTGCCTTGGGATTCAAACCCCCGAGCACCATGAACATGTTGGCGGCTACGTCTGGACACCAAGCACCTTAAAAAAATATCATAAAAACGAAACTACAGAGTTTTTTTTTATATTTACGAAGGGCCACATTTGATGAATTCAATGGGGCCACGGGCCCCCGATGGGGTAGTTACGCCACTGAGTGGAACGATAGCATATTGAAGACTTACATATACTTAGTAGCTTATTTACAATCAAAATACATGTACAAAATTGATGCGCCTAACAACTTTTGACAAAGCTATAGCTGTAGATTTTTTTGTAAGTTTTCCTCATTCACCTTATCACGTAATTAGCATTGCATTTACATTAATCAATTGAAAAAACAGACCGTGTGTCGCGGTGTGGCTCTTGGCCTTTCACCTTTTCTTCATTAGAAATTATCACTACGACTAAACAATGTAAACAAAGCTAAATCGATCGATGCGCGGATGTTACCCGCCTGCCAGACAGTCTCGATGCTCGCTTGCTCTAGTTACGCATGCCACTTGATAGATTACAACCGGAGGAATTACGTTCAATGTAAACTTATTCATATCAAAGTCCTTTAGAATCACTTTTAGGTAGGTTGTAGAATGATTTGGCTTAGATATAATTTTGCAACTGGCTATCTGAAATCGATGGTTTAATAAATTGGCCTATTAACTTACCTAAAACAGTTATAGTAGTCTTCTCTCCGTAATTCTTGCGCAAACTCCTAAGTAAGCACTGAGCAGGTTTTCCCACAAATGTTTCCATCATTATAAAAGCAAGCTACAAATAACTATGAAAGTGTATCATTATATACATATCATCATATTCATGGTGTATAATTCACGCCTATCATAAATTTGTTATTCTACATGTTTACTTGTTACGCGAAGGGCGTTTTAATGATAGATCAACTTCCACATAAACTAAGCAGGTTTTATAAAAAAAAAACCTATCCGCCATAAAAAAAAACATGTACTGTATACATGACTAACAAAACGAATTGAAATTCTTTGAAGTGGGACGGGGGAAGGACCTATATTCTGTGTTCAGCAGTGAATTTCCAGTAGCTGATGATGATTGAGATACTAAAGACGATATTTCTCTTATTCCAGAAAAACCCACCGCCAAACGTCGAGCAAATAAGCGTTGCAGGCACGATACCAGAGATCACCAACAATCTAACAAGACAACAGCAGACGCTCAAACCAGACTTCGTCAGAAACCTGGAGCAGATCATGAAGGAATGCGTTCACGCTTGCGACGTCGTCTCGCAACTGCCTGCTGTCAAGAACTTATTCAACTCCACTGCGAGTTTTGACTTGGTTATTGTGGAAGTTTTTGGCAGTGATTGTTTTTTACCTGCCGGAAGGAAGTTTAAGGCACCCGTGGTTGGATTCCTATCGAGTGTTCCTTTGCCATGGGTTAACGAACAGTTGGGAAACCCTGAAGGGACGGCGTATGTGCCCTCTTACATGGTGGGCTACGGACAACACATGAATCTGTGGGAAAGGTTTGCCAACACTATGGCTGTGATCATAGCGAAGATGCTTTATGTGTACAAGTCACAAATTCCATCGCAGGTTAGTAGCACATGTCGTTGTCACTCATGAAGGATATAGCGAAATGACCATAAACAAGCTACTGCCTAATCCCCGAAAGGGTACGCACTATTGCAACCCACAATCTGACAATTTGCGCCCATATGGAATAACTGCGAGCCAGTCGGGCAAGCTACACATGATTTTTTTTATTGCGAATAACTCACAAACTGAATTGCTATTTGCATACACTCTCCCATAGGACGCATGAGGCATCTTTATAAAGACAACAAATAAATGTAATATTACTTTGACATATAGTATACTGTTCAAACCAATTATATATAATCTGAAACATTTGATTTTGTGGACTTTTATTAATTTATTATTGAACAAAGATGTAAATAAATGATGTCTTCCAGGTTATAGCAGACCGCCTATTCGGGCCTGGACCAAAGTTGGAAACTCTTGCCAAGGAATACAGTTTAGTTTTATCAAATAGTCATTTTAGTATAAATGAAGTGAGGCCGCTGGTTCCTGCTTTAGTTGAAGTTGGAGGCCTGCATTTGGACGACACCCAAACATTGCCACGGGTAAGATATTACAAATACATTGATAAGACAAACAAGTTGCCGGCGTACTCATGTGAAAAGAATTAAATGAAGGAACGAACCTCATAAAACGCGGTTTACAATGAAATAATGTCTTAAGCCCTGATCCCACTGGCCTTTTACGAGCGTTGTCGTTTCTCTAACGTTTCTCCAACGTCTGCGCAGTGTGAATACAGCCTTGACGTGACTGACGCGACCTTGACGTCTCTGTGGTCTATGGGAATTACGACGGGAAACACTACTGTTGACATTGCTACTTCGACGAAATACTACATATTCTCGTATGACATATTTCAAAACAAAGTACAGGTTGAACATATACTGCTAGACGTTGGGGAAACGCCAACGCTCCAAAACGCCAGTGGGGTAGGGGCATTAAACAGGCTTATAAACAACAAATAAATCAATTATATTGTATCATTCAAGCAGATACGATACTAAAATGTGTGATTTGTTACTGACAAATTGATAAAAACTTGTTAAATCACAATGGTGAGAGAGTAAATAAGCAATTAACCCATATTATGTTCGTATCAGTTGGGAATTTCACTATCTGTCCGACCTAAGACCCAACGGACACAGATAATGTCAAATTAATCAGATTATTATCACCAAATTGCACGTAATTGATTATTGTTCTTTTGTTAATGATTAAGATGAATCTAGAAACAGCGTTAGTTGTTAAGCAACAAGATATGACTACATTCGTTTATAGAACTGTGACAGTACAATAAAATGTTTAAAATCTATATCACTAACATTATAGGGTCTAGAATCAATGACTGTGGAGAATCAAATTATATTTGCCGCAATATGCCAAATTAGATCAAATGCATTATCCAGCTGAGACGCATTAGTTGGACGTGGTGAACGTGGAACTATGGTTCTTATTTTCTCGCATAATGTAATAAAATTTTATTATTCAATAGAGCCTTAAATAGAGGGATACGAGTTTCGTCATTTTGAGGAAATGCTAGTAAAACCTGTATGCCTAGAAGTTAACTTGATATTCATACACATATTCATACGACTTAATTTGCTAAGAATAATAGTAATTTTTATGATGTCATGAACAAAATACACATCGTAAATTTGCAACTTACGTATTCCAAAAATAATTTTTGATTAAAATAATATACATTCTATTTATAAAGCTTTGTATCATTATTTCTATAATCAGGAAATGAAAAAATTGCTCGACGCATCAACAGACGGCGTTATCTACTGGAGTTTTGGTTCAATGTCAAGAATTGAAACTATAGCCAGCGAAACATTATCGCGAATATTTGAGGTCATATCGGAACTGCCTCAGACGGTGTTCGTCAAAATGAACCGGGATATGCTGGCGAGAAATCTCACCGTTCCAGATAACATGTATACAATGGACTGGATCCCGCAGTACGCTACATTGTGTGAGTGTTTACTATATAGTACCTTGAAATACTACACTTCTCGTTATGCAACTTGGTAATTACTACAATGTAATGGAGTGTTACATTTTAATGTACATCTTTCGCGGAGAAAATTCAATTATGCCGACGGCCCCCAAGAATAACGTTCAATGTAAAAATTACTGCTTCCAATTTTTATTAAACGTGTCCCGTAAAGAATATTATTGAAATTTGAAAGTCACAGCATGGTAATCAATACAGAGGAACTTTTCACCACTTAAAATAGACATGTATAATAAACAATTTTATTAGACCTGGAGTCTTAGACGATGTCACGGCCATGGATTAAGTAATTATACCCTTATCTGACATAATTGTTAATAAATATGATATCTGTTTTGCAGGTCATCCCAACGTGAAGCTGTTCATATCTCACGGAGGTCTGCTAGGAACTCAAGAGGCGGTGGCGTGCGGCGTGCCCATGCTGATGGTGCCGCTGTATGCCGACCAAGCCCTGAACGCACGCGCCATGGCCGACAGAGGTGTGGCGCAAATTGTCAAACTCAAAGAAGCGGATAAACAGACATGGAGAAATGCTCTGCACGACCTACTTGGAAATCAAAAGTGAGCTATATTTTTTAAAGCTCTCATAGTTGATTAGTCGCCGGCTGTGAAACGTGGGGTTGTGTGTTCAATTCCCGCACCGAGACAAATATTTGTGTGATCCACATGTATTTGTTTCGAGTGTGGTTGTCTTTGAGACCGAAAAGACTCTTGAAGTTCCTGATACCCACGACACAAGACTCGATCTTAGTATGGACTTAGGACTATGTACATACAGGGTATATCAAGACTGCTACCGAAAACGAAGCCGGGTGGTAGTTTAAGCGACTTCAGACACAATGCAACAGAAAAAGTTGCAAAAAAAAGCGACATTTTTTTTTCCTATGTCCATATTTTGGTGGTAAATACATTTTTTCCTAAAATAATTGTGTATACCCTTTTATTTATAAATAATCTAAGGTATAAAAGTGTTTAAATTATTATTTTAGCAAAAACTATGGATTTACCACCCAAAAATGACGATATTTAAAAAATCATAAAAAATAATTGTTGCGTTTCTTTTCGAAATTTTTGGTTGCATTGTGTTTGTAGTCACTAAAACTATCACCCGGCTTCGTTTTCGGTAGCAGTCTTGAGATACCCGGTATATGACTGTTGGGTGTAATTATTTATTTAAAATTAGTTTTTATTTTACCCCCTTACAATATAAGGCTATATGCTCAGCAGTGATGCTCGAGTGACCGGAGAAATTAATAAATAATAATAATAATGGGTGTATTTATTATACAGTCACATACATAGTCCTGACCCCACACTAAGATCGAGTCTTGTGTCGTGGGTATCAGGAACTACGAGAGACTTTTTCGGTCTCACAAACACCCAGACCCGGAAGAAATATTTGTGGGCCACACAAATATTTCTCTCGGTGCGGGGATCGAACCCGCGGCCTCTCGTTTCACAGGCGGCGTCTAACCAACTGCGCTACGGACGCTGTCAATTGAAAGTATTGTGTTAACATTTTGGTTGATTGATATAAAAATGTCCATAAGATAACAATATTTTAATCCTGATTGTGACATAGAATTATTGTGATTATTTCAGGTACAAAGAAAACTCTTTAAAACTAAGAAGTATCTTCCTGGACAGGCCTATGAGACCTTTAGACGCCGGCGTTTATTGGATCGAATATGTATTAAGGCATAAAGGCGCAATACACCTGAGGTCACCGGCGCTCGACCTTTCTCTACCGCAGTACCTCCTTCTAGACGTGATAGCCATCAGCCTAGTCATCACACTAATGACTGTCTACATACTGCACATATTGTTCCGATGTCTGTGCACGCGATGCATCAAGTGGTGGCCGAAAGAAAAACTCATGTTTGAAAAAAGACTGTTCAAAAGAAATATTAATTTATTTCTATGCTTACTGTGGAAGTACAAAGTGAAAACTAACTGACCTCGTATGCAAGTGTAGATTAACCGTTTTATAAGTTACCATTATGGTACGTGCAAACACGAGCAACTTAAAGCTGACTGAAAGCCACCGCAAAAGCCATTAAAATATAGGTCTTATTGGCTTATGTTTAGATTGGAAATGGAAATTGACTATAAGCAGGGAACGCCACATTGACGCCTACTAAATAACCAATAGCAAATTAAAAAGTGATGATTATCTAAAATATACTCCCGAATATAAAAGAATCGAAGTCTGCGCTGAAAAACGATGTAACTAATGTGAACGGTACTACAATAAAATAATGTATTATAATATTATACTTAGATGTAAATAATATTGCGTAAGATATTTATAAAATAAATATTACCTACTTGTCTATATCGCCTTTGATTGTGCGTAATGAGGAAAATGGGGTTATTTAAATGTAAAAGAGGAATCAATAACATAGGGCCTTCGAGGAATACGCAACTTGATAACTTATTACATCAGACTTGACCCAGCAACACAGGTCGTAACACTTCGATTATTATTATTTATTTATTTATTTGATACTTCATATACAAATAGTATACAGGCGGGGCTTAATGCCAAAGGCATTTTCTAACAGCCAACCTTCAGGTGGTGCAGAGATAAATTTCATATTATCAATACAACCATTTTTTTTATAAGTGCTATTCTATTGAATCTGCGATATTAATACTTAAAAAGTATATTGTAAGCTTTTTAGTGATTTTTTTGTGGCAATTGATTCTATATGAAGTGCTTTAAATATCCTGATGAAAAACTGATGAGTTTTTACTACAAATTGTATATTTTTATTTACATAACTATGAACATATCAGTTTGATACTATTTATGCGAGCATACATAATTGTAATTTATATACTAACTAATGACTATGTATGTATAATTAGAATGAAGTTAAATCTAAAAAAATACATACCAGTATAACACAGGCTCGCCGAAATCCATATCAAATCGGAAATGTGAAAATGCTAGGGGTGATCCGTTTTTCTGCTTAGCAATGAGGTACCAGGCGGAGTCTTCCGTCATTTCTTCTACTTTGCGCTCTCGGTTCCAGCCCCAAGCGCATGTCTCGTACCTAAAATAATATACATCAGGGGATAAATACATTTTACCAAATCTTATAAAGTTTTACCGATTGATTGCTTGGCTGAAACCTCAGGTTCGAATGATCGGGCAGTGCTATTGAATTTTTCTATTAATTATCAGCCTGGAGTAAGGAATTTGTGCCTGCGGGTTTACTTTATAAAAACGATACGAACTTCGAATGTTCGGACGCCGTACGTAAAACTTCACTAGTGTGCCTACTAGGAACTCCATTAAAAGTTGGATTCTTCTATCGTACGTCGCGGCCAAAGACTAAGTTCGGAGATAATGATAATAGTGAATAGTATGAGTAAGAACTCTGGACGTCGAATATCTGAACATTCGAAGTTTGTATCGTTTTTATAGAGTAATCCCCCCTTGTATGGCGATAGGCTCGCCCCTTATAACATCCTAATTTGGAACACATAAGGCTATAAATATTGCGCATTTTAATGGTGAAGGCATACATTGTATAGCAACTTAGTCACTTGAAAAACCTAAACAATTTTTTTTAAACATTTCTATGAAGCTGCATGATGTTAGCAAGGTGGAAAGTTTTTACCTTCACAATCAAGAATGGTTCAACAGGGGTACAATTTTACGGTGGGGGAGATTACATTGAGATAGTTGCCTATAATTGAAAAATATAGGTATTGGCAACTTTTAATTTTAAAAACTAATTAAAAGTCTAATTACAACTAGTAGCATGATCTAGATTCGCCTGGGTGATCTTTTGCAAAATTTTTCATCAGTTAAAGGTGTTAATCATAGCATGATGTTATATAGTGCCTAATATAGCCTTCCTGTATATATACAACTACATTCATAACTATGTATACAAAAAAAAATTGCAGCTCCTACCAATGGTGCAATCACATAAACAAACTCTTCGGCTTTTTATATCAACTGAAGCAAAAATTCTGAAGTATTCTATAAAAGTACAGTAACACCCCGGACTTATGCAATAGGTGTCACCAATAGCCATGTAAGTTGAATTCGCATAACTCAGGATTCAACTATGTAACTCCAAAGAAAGAGTTTTTCATTTCCTTTAAGGTTGAAATGACTCGTTATTTGCTCTTTTGGATGATATTATTAAAAAGAAATTAACAATATGTACTACGTATGTAGAAAAATCAACATAGAACATGTTCAAACTTTTCGTACAACAAACACTGGCAGGATAGAATGGAAAAGTCAATGTGCGAGAAAAACTGCATTACTCCAATTTCAGGTTCAGGTAGTGTAGTGTAAAATACCCTGAGTATTACAGTATGTAAAATTCTGCCAACCTGCACAATACCAGTGTGGTGGACTATTTTCTATATACACAGACAGGGACCTGTGTACAGAATTACATATCCATTTGTCAGTGTAATCTCAATTCAATAATAGTCTTTTTTTCCACTTTTGGTGAAATTCCAGGAGACATCATATATCTGCACTTCAAAAATACAATTGAAATGTAAATTCTTTTACTAGCAGTGATCATTGTTGTGCAGAATTTTAATCTCTTTTGTTATGTTGTTATAGGCAGCAGGTACACATATTTACATAATAAAAACTTATTGTCTAACTTTCCTAATGCCCAAATATTGGAACACAACTTAAATATAAATGGCGCTTAACTAAGTTAAACCCGATTAAATGTACTGGCTAAGTGGGCCGTGCGCTTTAAGAGCAACTTATTATTTGAATGGCGTTCCAGTATTCGGGCGTAAATGGGATAAATTAAAGATCTGTACATGGGACAAGTATTAGTGAATACTTTGTACTAAAAAACTTTACAATATTTTAATAATTTTAACTGAAGTCTTATCTTACACCTAATAAATTAAGAATTGATTAAAAGTGATAAACTATATATTTTTCTAACGCTAAACGTTAACTTCTATAGCAGATAGTACAAAATCATACAAAAAAGTTTGGCATTTTTATTTCACTTCTCATGTTTATAGTTAGTTTCAAAAGAAAATTAGATGTATTAAGTTCACATTAATGCAATGTTCATATTAGTTATCATTAGGGACTTACAAAGACTTCATATTTTGCTCAGTGAGGTCTATAGCCCACTGCAGAACATCTTTATCCAATTCAGTGACTCTCTGTATGTACATATCAACTTCTATATCGAGATTCCGGTATACCAGCAGTTCTTTACAATGCGCCGCTAAATCTTTCAGTTTATTTGCTGAATTCACTACGGACATGCCATCTGCTATCCGACGCTGTTCTAATTTTCTAGCTTGCCGCTTTTCTTTGTTTTTATTTACTGTTGCGACTGTTTTTTTCTGAAATAGTTTCCATATTTATTAAACATAATAAAAGATAAATATCGAGTATCAGATTGTCAACAAATAAAAATGCTTCTTACACCCATTTTAGAAGAAAATATAATTCTAAAAACAATATATTGTTCGATCACTTTGTTTACGGCGGGAAATAAAGCAGCCAAAATAGTGATGGCTGATTTACCTGTCATCCGTCAATCGATAGCCGTCTATGGTCTTTGTCACAGGTCTTTGTTTTTATTATATTATTTTATTAATATATGGGGCGTGGGCAAAGATTCTAGCATCTGTACAGCCACATCTGTTACATCATAAACGTAATTCTTTATTTTTTAATATTACTCATTAAACGGCATACATACCGTAGATATACCATTTCAGTAGGTACCTAATTTTCTTAAAATGCAATGGTCATAAAAATAATCAGTGTCCTGAAATATTTAGTACTCGAATTTCTGTATGATAATTTGAAATAGTTGAAAAATGAAGTTAAGTTAATCATATCAAAATGGATTTATATATATTGTATGTATTAATCAATAAGTTGGATTTTATATTTTAGTTTTTTACGCCATCCTATTCAATTTGGTCGGTAATTGCCAAAACTAACATTACATTTTTTTCTAATTTTCCAGAACTATGAAAAAGTGATCATGAGAAATACCAATCTTCTATCGGTTATTATATACATAAATGAGTTAAATATTATTAATTAAATTTCCTATTAATATATGTTTTTATTTTATAGATATTTATTCTTACAAAACTGATTATATCTTTTCAAATTACCTTTGCACTATGGTTATTAACCGCGAAATTTAAAAATAAAGTTACGTCACGAAAAATCAATAACTCGTATCAGAAAAAAATAACTGTTGAAAGTGGCGCTGCATATCGTGCTTTAATTTTAATTTTTATCTTTATCTCTATAGAAAAACTTAGGTATAAAACCGTATCAATTCTGGCTTCTTGCCAATTTTATAACATCTGTGTGATTTTGTTCAGCCCAAATATATGAGCTTTGTAACACAATTAGGATTCGCTTTTCAAAGCATTTTAAGAGTTTCAATTCGTCGCAGTTATCACTTTAATATAAAAAATATGAGATACGTGAAGCTATCACAAACAGAAGATGTAATGCCGACATTAGGACTTGGAACATGGCAGGTACGTACATATTTAAACAACTCAATAACCATTTTTTTGTATATGTTATCTAATTTATTCTTATTTGTAGGCTTCACCAGAAGTAATTGAAACCGGGGTTTATAAAGCTCTCGAATTAGGCTATAGACTCATAGATACGGCATTCAATTATAACAATGAAGAGGCTATTGGTAATGCTATTAAAAAATGGATTGATGACGGAAAGGGTACCAGAAGTGACTTATTTATTACGACTAAGGTGAGTGTGAGGAATTTAGTGTAATATGTGTTGTCTTTTGCTATAATTATTCTAGAAATTTACTAAAGAATTTCTAAGGGAAGCCGATTCCTAGATGTAAAATTAATATCCAAACCTTTACTTTAAAAAGTATTGATAAGCCTTAAATATATATAAAAATTTGTCAATGCTGCCAATTCTTTGTTTTCTGAATACAGCGGTAAATTTTTTGTTCTTTGATTACAGCTCCCTCATGTAGGAAATCGTGCGTCAGACGTGAGAAAATTTCTTGATCTGCAGTTAAGTCGTTTACAACTGGACTATGTAGACTTGTATCTAATACATGTGCCTTTTGGCTTCCATTGTGACCCAGAGACTCTTACTCCTCGTATAAAACACAACGGCGAATACGACTTAGATTTGGAAACTAATCATATAACAACATGGAAGGTAAATAAATGTGTTTTTCAAGAATTATTTAGAATATTTTCATTATCTTTTAAAGTTGATGATAAACATATGTTTTCTTTTCAAAGAAAATGGAAGAGTGTCAGAAGGCCGGACTCATTCGAAACCTTGGTTTGTCCAATTTTAATGAGAAACAAATATTGAAGATTATGAAATCGGCAACGCTGAAGCCACAGGTGCTGCAAGTGGAACTCCACGCCTATTTCCAACAATTAGATCTTCGCAAATTTTGCGCTGAAAACAACATAGTGGTAACTGCGTATGCTCCTCTGGGTAGTCCGGGAGCTAAAGATCATTTTGTCAACAAATATAATTATAGGTGTGTAAAATAAATTAGACATTTTATTTAATAAAAGTCACAATTCTGTCGAAACACCTATATTTCAGCCCTGATGCTTTTCCGGATTTGCTAGGCCACCCAGATGTGAAAGAGATAGCTGAAAATCATGGAAAGACAACAGCTCAAGTGCTGCTGCATTTCTTAGTCAATCAGAAGGTTGTCGTAATACCCAAAAGTTCCAGTGAACATAGGTTAAAGGTAGGTAACCGCGCTTTTAACTTTACATTACTCTGAAAGTGTTATACATGTTTATCAATTTTCAGGAGAATTTCGAAATATACGATTTTGAATTAACACCAGCAGAAGTAAATCGCCTTAAGAAACTAGACAGAGGGGAGAGAGGTCGCATTTTCAACTTTTTGTTTTGGAAAGGCGTAGAGAAGCACCCAGAGTATCCATTCCAGTTACATGAAGTCGATGCTACAGTTGCAAATTAAAGTTTGGAAACCACGATTTCCACATTCTAGTCATTCACTACCTCTATAATTTTGGTTTTGCCCAATTCGACATACACTTTTAAGTATTATGTTGCTTCAACTACCTTCAGTCAGTGAAACTGACATTGTCTGTGTTATTATGCTTAATGGAAAACGAAATAAAATTTCAAGAGTAATTCTATGAAATGTGTGGTTTTATTATTAAAGTAATAAACGAGAATCATTTCTTATTCTAATATTACGAGAGTCGGTACAACATTTTTCTTTGCAAGCGATGCTGTAATTCCCCTCGTCTGATCATTGTATGGATCACCTTAAGGATCGCTCTCTCTGGGTATTTTTGTCGTAAAAAGTCTTGAATGATAGTTTGTTCAGATACTTGAGAACCAACTGCAAATCTACGCTTTAGTTGCTTCTCAATACGAGAAAGCATCTCGTGGTCTTCTTCCGTAGTAAAACCTTCGGCACCTAGGAAACAAAATTCATTTTTATAGTTTTACCATTAAGTAAGTGGGAAGTGATATACATTTTTTTTAAATTTATTTACCTGCCAAACTGCCAGTCATGGCGGCGTCTAATGTAGACACTTGGAATAATCGTAATGCTTCTGTGACGTGAGCTTCAGACGCGAATGGTTGCAGTTGCATCTTGGCAAGCGCTTCCGATATTCTAATCACAGCTTCCAATTGTCTAGAAAGTAATTAAAACAATGATTAGCAGCAATATATAATAATTAAGCTATATTAATGCATATTAAGTACGCGTATACATAAAACTATAAAAAAATAAGGTGTTTAATTAAATATGATGTGGGATATTAAAAATATTTAAAAGCTAATATACATATGTTTATTTGTGTTGAAGAATATATTTACAATATTGGTTTGCTTTTAGTCGTAATTATTGTTAAACAAAGTAGAGTTATGCCTGGTGCTGAAAAAATTGCAGACATAGGTGTTTACCTTCCCGCATAATAAAAAAATCGCAAAAGGAGAATCACTCATGCCAGTAAGCGAATTCAAAACGTGTGATATTTCTTGATCTTACACACGTTTGCTACAGTGTCAATGGTGTATCATTATTAAATAAATTGCGTTATGTCTTTTACCACGAAGGTTTATGTTTTTAAAGTAAAAAAGAAGCAGAGATAAATTATTGGCATACTATGTCGAATTAAGAGAGGATTTGCACGTCGCGGTTTGCACCCGCAGCCGTCGCGATTGAGGGCCCGTAGAATGCATCTATATACTTGACAAATGGTGTGGACATAAATCGTTTCGTGAAATGTGTTTTTGTCTTTTCACATTATCTACATGGGGTTCAAGGAATATGGTTGAGTTTAATGCCAAGAAAACCCAGGTGTGTGCGTTCACGTGCAAAAAATCCCCGTTCTCTCCCCTCTCCTCCTTCTTCAGGGTGCTCCCCTCTCAATGCGGAATGACCTAAGTATCCTTGGTGTGGATATCCGCCTGTGATCTCAATCCAAAGAATCACATCGAGGGCGTAATAACTGCCACATCACGCAGGGTTGGAGTCCTGAACAGGGTGCGTCGGTTTTTCACGTCCGGTTAGCTTTGTCGTTTGTATAAAGCGCAGGTCCGGCCAGGTTTGGAGTACTGCTCGCACCTCTGGGATGGACCCGCCCAGTACCTGCTCAATGCCTTGGATGGATTGCAGCGGCGGGCCATCCGCATTGTGAATTATGCAGATGTTACGAGCAACTTAGAATCGCTACAACTCCGGAGGGATGTCACCTCTCTAAGCGTGTTCTACCGCCTGTATCACGGTGAAAGCTCTGAGGAATTGTTTAAATTGATCCTCCCCTCTCCATTCCTAACTAGAACCACGCGTGCTGGCTTGCGAAGCCATAGCTTGACGGTCCACACCATCCCGGCGCGAACCAAATGGTTCTCAAATCTCAGGCTGTGGAATTGTTTGCCGTCTCATGTGTTCCCTCCTTCTTATAATCCTGGGTCCTTCCGCCGTAGTGTGAAGAGGCATCTTAGCAGGCCGGCATAATTGTGCGTATCATCTGTATGCTGATGACTTGCAGTTATACTATCAGGCTGGCGTCGATTGTGTACCTACTGCGGTGGATAGGATTAACGGTGACCTGGAATATATCAAGCGTTGGTCGGATAATTTCGGGCTATCTATTAACCCGATGAAATGCCAGAGAATGATTAGCAGGCTGAATTTTTCTAACATCCCTCTGGTTATCTTTGATGGCTCTGTCATACCTTGGTGCCCAAGTGTCAAAGATCTAGGGTTACTCATCGACGCCACCCTGTGCTGGCGACCCCAGGTGACCTACGTCAGTCAGAGAGTTATCGGTACTCTTCGTTCTCTGTATCGCCTGAAGAATTTCCTACCGTTCAAAACCAAGGCTATGCCAGTGCAAACCTTAATCCTTCCGGTTATCGACTATGGTGATGTGTGCTATTTTGATCTGAATGCAGATTTACTCAACAAACTCGACCGTCTTCTAAATAACTGCATTCGATTTGTTTTTAATCTTCGTAAGTTTGACCATATCTCTTCCTACCGTTCGCAGTTAAAATGGCTTCCCATCCGCCAGCGCCGTTCGTTGCGTGCCCTCACTACCCTTTTTTCCATTCTTAAGTCTCCTTCCCCTCCTTCTGTCTCCTGATTTTGTTTACCTGAGTGATACTCATTCTAGAAAACTTCGCTCGTCTAGCAATCTCCTTCTAAAATGTCCTCCCCATACTTCTGACTTCCTTCATTCTTCCTTTGCTATCCAATCTATTCTTCTCTGGAACGCACTCCCACTTGAAATCAGGTCGTGCACAACACGGCTGGCTTTCAGGCTAAAGGTTCGGCAATTACTCCTCACAGAAGTAGCAGATTCTCCCACTAATGTAGGTATTTATTTATTTAGTTGTTTATTTATTTATTTAGTTTTTTATGTATATACTTTATTTATATATAAAATTATTTTAGTAAAAATATATATACATATAATTAAAATTTTATATATCCGTTTAAATATTATTATTTATATTTTATATATATTCTCTTTTCGCTTATTGTTAATTTGATTAATAAGCACCTGCTTCCGTCTCTCTGCACTACCTTAAGGTTGGCTGGTAGAGAATGCCCTTGGGCATTAAGTCCGCCTGTACTACATCTGTGTACAAAGTGTTTAAAATAAATAAATAAAATAAATTGTATCTATTGGCATGGGACTGCCGTCCGATGCCAATGGATACTCTGTCTGGGCGGTATTTGCGCTCATCATCAGGTGCAATGCGGCCACTATACCGGGCCAGAATAAATAAATAAAAAAAAATTTAGAACCTTCCGGGTTTTCCTTGGCATGTCTTTTGAGTATTGTAAGTATAATAATGGTCGAGTTTGTGATGATGTATCGGTGTGTACCTGACGGTGATGGGTATGGAGAGTCGTTTGTCAGCGTGTCGCTCGTGCTGGTCGGCGCCGGTGCGCATGAGCACGTAGCGCGCCTGCAGGCGCTGCGCGGCGGCGGCGGCGAGGCGCGGCCCGCAGCGCGCGCGGCAGTACGCGCTGTAGCGCCGCAGCAGCGCCAGCGGCAGCTCGCCCGCCGCCGCCGCGCGCTCCACGCTCGTGCCGCCCATGTGCACTGACATTATGTGCTTCGCTAGAGTCTGAATGATAAACAACATATAACAAGTATATGATATATTAACATTTATCTCATCACTTAATGTATGTTGTGCTGACTATGAGTGTCAACACAAAATAATAAGGCCTGTAGTATATTAACATAAGCGCATTTTTTATATTCCGGCAAACGAACAGATCAGTTGATCACCTGATGGTAAGTTGTCCGCCTATCAAATTAAAAGGTAAAATATGTGAAATAAATATTATTTCTTTCTTTCTTAAGGTCCACTCATAAACCAGTACAAATTTTCATATTATTTGTATATGAAACTTACGTTTGAACACCAAGCCATCCATATTCTATTATATCAAAGAAAAGAAAAGAAATTCCAGATCTCGCCATCGGTGCAAACGATGCATAGCGAACGTCATCTGATAGTCTTATTGAGAATTTACAGGGATATAAAATTAATAGAATTATTTTTGTTTTAAATACTAAACAGATCTGCAACTTACTATATCCCTATTTTGATCGTGTTCATCTTTCACTATAAATATCATGTCAAATCTTGAAAGGATTGTGGGCATAAAATCAATGTTGTCATCTGCTTTGGTGTCGTCCCATCTGCCGAACACTGAGTTTGCTGCAGCCAACACTGAGCAACGAGAATTTAAAGTAGTTGTTATTCCAGCCTGCAAAAAAACATGTTCATTAGAGGGAGCCACCATGACTTAGAGTTTGATTTAATATAATGCTTTCTACATGTTTATCACAAGAATAACATAAAATAGTATAGTTACCTTAGCAATAGAGATAGTTTGCTGTTCCATTGCCTCGTGGATAGCGACGCGGTCGTCTTCTCGCATCTTGTCGAACTCGTCGATACACACGACGCCTCCGTCCGCCAATACCATAGCTCCGCCCTCCATTACGAAATTCCTCTGAAAAATTAATGTGTTTTTTAAATTAGTTTACGAACTTAACGATTTAATATTATAGTTTTATAATAGATCTATGATATTAATACACGAAGCAGGTGAATGTGGCAGAGGTGTCACCAGTGAACTACGCTTCTGTCTATTCAGAAATGTGATGGTCTATTTGCGACGTGCCATGAAACTCATGGGAGATTCCACAAACAGAAAATCTTACACATAATGGATAGTCATCTGGGCATCGGACTGAAGGCTATTTATTACAGTGCAAAATATATTTTCGAGTTTCATAGCCGGCGTCTAACCAAATGCGCCACAGAGACTGTCAAATTAATTATAGATGAAAAGTTATAAACAACTTACACTTCCCGGATCTCTGATCACGGATGCAGTGAGACCAGCCGCACTGGATCCTTTACCAGACGTGTACACTCCGATCGGCGCTACTTTCTCTACAAACTTTAATAATTGAGATTTGGCAGTACCGGGGTCGCCGAGAAGCAAAATGTTAATATCACCTCGACGGGTGAGACCATCTGGCAACCTTTTACGAGATCCTGCAACGAAAGATAAAATGGCTGTGCAAATTAATTATTTCTAATAATATTTGATAAAAGTAAGGACATCCAATACCTAGGATGTCCTTACTTATAGTATAAAGCCTGCCAAGGGCGCAAGAGGCTCATCTGAGGGTAAATAAGCTATCATAGCAACTGAAATACTCATATAATAGCTGACGATCACAAATAGTTTTGGAAATGCAAGGACAGAGAAATAAATTAGAGAAAATACAGATTGTCCAGTCATCAGGAATTTCATACATTTGTATTATGTTTGTACATAAAATTGTTGTACATATTAAATTCAACATTCGATAAATAAGTCAATCTTACCGCCAAACAATAGTGCTGCGATGGCTTTCTTCATATCGACAGCGCCGAACACACTGGGCGCGATCGATTTAGAAATCCTCTCGTATATATCGGGAGACGCAGCCAGCCTTCTGAACTGTTCCTCTTCCTCAGCCGTGAAAGGACGCAGTCCTCCCGTCACGCCCTCCTCGGCCGTGAGCCCCACTGCACGTAGGTATGATGCTCTCACGCCTACTGAGCCTTTATCGCGATTTTCGCGCTGTAACAATTTCACAGAATATAAGGAATAAAATTGTTGTAATAAAATAATGATTGGTGGTCTAATTATTATGGTAGAAAATATGTTCTTTTCGGTTTTATCTGGCGCTATTCTGCCTGATGGTACCCATCAGCATAGTCCCCTTTACTTAGGTCTTTTGCATGCTCCATTGCGATAGAATTGATTCTCACATCTGTTTAAACGATATCATGTTTTTTTATTTAAGAACATTGAGTCAACATCAATTGAATTGACATTAACTTAGTGATACTCTATACTTATTTCTTCAATACAATAAAGTATCCTACATACCCCCATTTTAGCGATCTTTTTAATGGAATATATGCCGAGTACAGTAACACGTGCACCAGGCGCCACTCTCTCGCACAGCACGCGATCGCAGTACACCGTTAAGTGTCGCGGGAGTTCGCCCTGCGGAATGCTCTCCGGTGCCTCTTGGAGTTTCAACACCTGAAACAAATTATAATAAAAATGATATGTGTCATTGCATTTTAAGAAACAGGCTGTTTATTGTTACACAGCATGTAGAGTATATGGTACTTAAATAACAATTATTACAAGCTACAATGCATTTGTATCTCAATAAAGGTATTCCCAATAATTTATATTCTATACGGAACATTTTGTTAGCCTGTTGTTTTGTAATACTCTTACTAGGTTGAGGTTTCATTTGAGAACTCTATAGACTATAGAGCAGGGTTTCTTAAACATTTTGCAGTCATGGATAACTAACAAAATTTAAAAATAGTTCACAGACCCATTATTTATATAATTTTTTACTTTAAAGTGGTTTTGTAGTTTTAATTTTTATGATTTTTTATTACAAATTGTTCTTTTTAATATTGATAGGCATTTAAATGATAATTTTCTGATAAATATATTAAAAGTTTACTGAGTTACTGTGGACTCCGGGCAAACATGTTTCAAACCCCATTTTAAGAAACCCTGCTATAGAGAATAGTGGTTAATTATAATCAATGAGGGATGGCTATTTAATTACTTCTAATATGTAAATAAGTGGATGTGTAAGTAATTAAAAGACAATATTTACCTGGTAATCAATGCATTTACATTTATCTGGAATTATAAAGTATGGGTCCAATGGACATTTTGGTCTTCCAGCTTGTTCACTAGAAAAAAGAAAGTCACATTTTAAAATAATAACTTAAATATTACCAGTTACCCTATAGATATCTTTAGATATAGTTTGTTTCATTGCATTTTCAACAGAAGTAGACAACAACATTCAATAAAAAACATTTAGTAATAATTAATGAAGTACTTACGTGTTACATTTTCTAGGCATAACATAGCCCTCAAGGCCAGGCTTAACTGGGAGATTTGGGATGACATTGCGACATGATCGACACTGAATGGATATTTTTGTAGCTTTGGCCTTTATCCCAGATGCGGAAATTACAATGCCAGGGATTTTTACTAATCTGGATACTGTTTCTGACTGAAAATTTATATATGTATGGAATTAATAAGAAAGATATATGGTGTGAGCATTTATATACATATACATTGTAAGCTGCTGGCTTTTTATTATTTATTCTGGGCTCTTAATCATTACTAATATATTATATACAAGTACACACAATTTATAACAAGCACATTTAGAGTTCAACTTACTTATTGGCCAGTAGAGATTGTACATGTGGCTGTTAGTGTAGAGACAAAGGTGACGTAACAACATGTACATTTTGATATACAGGTGGGAAATTATGTTCTAACTTACTTTAAGTTCTCTCAAGCTAGCTGGATTGGCATCAGAAGAGAGCAGCACTTGTATATCTTCAACTTTCTCTTCACCCTCTGGTCTAGGAGCAGTCAATTCATCCGCTAACTATAATGAAAATGAATATCAAAAGTATGTTAATGTTTATTCATAGGGGTACAATAAAAATAAACATCACAAGAGAAAACATTTCAATGGGAAAACCAGTGAGTTTTTAAATTTAAACTAAAATGGTATAACAATTAGCCATATAATAATATCTATAGAGATAAGAAACTATTATACGCACAGGAAGCAAAAGTTTGAGAGTCTTATCGTTTTCATACCTCTTTAGCAGCTTCTTCTAAAATGGGTAAATGCTCTGTTGGTTTTTTATAAAGCTTTTCTGCTAACATTTCATCGAAACTGGATAAATCTTCAATGTTTATTTCCACCCAATAATTGCCTAAGTTGTAGTTTCTTTTTAACGCATCTCTAAAATGCATTAAATTGTAAATAAATGAAAACTGTGGACTGTTTGAAATCGTTAAAGCGAATTATTGTAAGTCTATACCTGTATTTATAGTTGAAATTTCCAGTATGAAACTGGCGGATGAATTCTTTGAACTTTTTCTTCACAGCTTGTAGGTTAATTTGATCTTGTGATTCGTTTTCTTCTACTCCAAAATTATCAGAGAAAAATACTCCAGGATCGTCAAAGCCTTCCATTATTTTATGTATAAGAGTTTATTTCTATTCAAAAGGTTTTTGTAATAAGTACAACTTAGTTTTTACCATAAAATGAAGCACCAAGCAGAGAATTGGCGCGAAAACATGACATTTGACAACTTAAAACGTCAAACCGTGTTTTGAATTTGTTTCGTTCGTTCCCTCGTTCGAATTTCGTTCTCTGTGGTACAATATAGTCTATACTCTATGGTACGAAGCTAGCTTTTTTTTAATATAAATTATTTCAAATTAGATACATTATTTTTATCGTCAATTACGAGGTTTGAAATGAAATGAAATGAAACAAGATTGCATTTTATTTAGATATTTATTACTATGTAGTTTAATAAGCACGCAAGCAAAGCAATTGATATTTATACACACTGGCAATCTATATAATTTGGCTCTAAATTCAAATTAGTTTATCGGCTTTGGAGTTTCCATGGAAATCCAATGAATGTGTTTGTAACTCCTCATAAATAAATATAGATTTCAATGTTTATCTAAACAATTACATCTAAGATGAGAACATAAAGATAATTTGCATGAAATATATGATTTAAGAAGGAGATAATTAACGTATCACAATGGGAGATGTGAGTATAAAACAATCTAAATCCTTTGGTTCCCTTCATTGGTTCCCTTGACTTTCATTTTTCTGTATTGACTTTATTTATAATACCTAGATATGGCAGTTGGTTTATTTTAATTTGATTTTCTTTTCACACGCGTTAAATACTAACGACAGTAATATAACTATAGGAGTTTAGTCGTTTTGATTTTATAACGATTATGATATTAAGAAATTATGGTATCTACACAATTGCATTAAAATATTGTTAATTTAGTTCTCAAAATAACTTATATTGTTTAGAAAGAAGATGTAGACACTCGGTTGGAAATAATGAGCGAGTACTTACTCCGATCGCTCAAACAGAAGGTCGATAAGTGGGCCAAGTTTATATCCAGTGATGAGAGAGTAAGTAAAATTGTTTAAGCCTTAAATAAGTACGCCCAGCAGTCACACATAGTATAGTCCACACCCCACATTTTAGCGTCTTTTTGTTCTCACTAATACCCAGGTCCGGAACAAATACTTGTAGGCCACTCAAATTTTTTCTCGGAGCGGGAATCGAACCCACGGTCTCATGTTTCACTGCCTAACCAACTGCGCCATGGAGGCTGTAATAAGACAATAATATATACCGGGTATATCAAGACTGCTACCGAAAACGAAGCTGGGCGGTAGTTTTAGTGACTACAAACACAATGCAAGTGACGCAAAGGAACGCGACATTTTTTTTTATCATTTTTTAAATATCGTCATTTTTATACCTTAGAGTATTTATAAATAAAAGGCTATACACTATTATTTTAGGATAAAATGTATTTACCACTCAAATACGACCATAGGAAAAAAAAATCGCCATACTCCTTAAAATTTGTAATGCAGGGCCGTACTCAGCAGTGAGAACTATGTATGTCAGATATGAATCTAGTAATTTTCTTAACGATTACACGATGTTTCTTATAAGTAGTGTAATGGCAGCCACACACGATACAGTATACTTGCGCAAGCTTGGACTTGTACAAATTCACGTATTTCGGAGCCGACCACAAACGGCTCAAGCATGCTTGCACAAATATCATTTCACTGATATTCGTACAAGCGTGCGTACCTGCTCCATTTAAAACAATATCATTATTCTTGAAAGTGAGCTACCTGGTTGTGTTGTTTTGTGCTATGGATGATGCAGTAGCATTAGTTGGCTTTATTTTAGCTACGAAAAAACTGAAAACTCACAAGAGAAATCGAAAAGTATGGACTAAAGACTGGTTAATAAAAAGAAACCATTATTCGCACATCAATTTGTTAAATGAATTGAAATTTGCACCCAAAGACTGGCATAACTATCTGCGTATGGATGAAGAAACTTATTTAAAACTTCTGTCAATGGTAACGCCATACATTAAAAAACAAGATACTGTTATGAGGCAATCCCTATCACCGCACGAAAGATTAACAGCCACTTTAAGGTATCTCGCAACTGGAAGGAGCTACGAAGACCTCAAATTTACAACAATTATATCACCTCAAGCTTTAGTTGTAATTATTCCGGAAACATGTGACGCGATTTACAAAGTACTGCTGGAAAGATTATTTGAAGGTAAATAATACAAATACAAGTTTTCCATATTAATATAAATATAATTATGTAGGTAACACAATATATATTTATAGCTAAAAACTAAGTTACACGGTTTATTTTGGACTCACGACATTCATCTGAACGCAATCATACATTGAAATTTGATAAATATGTTCCAACAGAATATTCTAGAATAGATAATTGCACTGTGACATTTTCAGATGAATATTGCGAGTCTGAGTTATATTGCAAAGAAGTATCATCATATTCTTGTTGATTATCTGCTGCTGGAGTGGAAGGAGATGGAGTTGATTCTAAATGAATCAACTCTTGTGGTTCTAGAGTTGCATGAATGTATTGTTGTGTTTGGTGTGATAGAGGGCTAGGAGTTGGAGTTCTACGGATGTATTGTTGTGTTTGGTGTGGTGGAGGGCTAGGAGTTGGAGTTCTACGCGTGTATTGTTGTGTTTGGTGTGGTGGAGGGCTAGGAGTTGGAGTTCTACGCATGTATTGTTGTGTTTGGTGTGGTGGAGGGCTAGGAGTTGGAGTTCTACGCATGTATTGTTGTGTTTGGTATGGTGGAGGACTAGGAGTTGAATTTGTATGAAGTACTGTGGTAGTGTCAAATTGCCCAATTCCGCGTGAAATAGTGTATAATTTATAATTTTTTCAGCAATTAGTCTCTGCTGTTTAGGTAATTCTCGCAATTACATTGCGAAATTTTTGCCAAAAATATCAAATCGATCGTCCTTTAACAAAGGACGTTTAAAATGCTCGTTTACGGAATGTAATACTTCATTAGACAAATCTGTCGAATCTGTAGTTTTTCTTTTGGGAGGTCTAGCACGACTTGATGTTTGTTCAGAGGTAGAATCCGTTTCCGAAGAGTTACCATGTATATCTTTTGAATGTAAAGCTAATTCGGGTTCCTGAAACAATAACATAAATATTTTTTTTATTTTTTAGTTCCCGCAAACCGAAGAAGAATGGAGAACATCGCGATACATTTTGAAGAAAGATGGAATTTCCCACATTGCCTTGGAGCTATAGACGGGAAGCACATAGATATTATTCCCCCACGTGGAAGCGGCTCATATTTTTATAATTATAAAGGTCGACACAGTATGGTACTTCTTGCAATAGTGGATGCAAAATATAAATTCACAATGTGTGACTTTGGATTTAAGGGCAGAATATCAGACGGAGGCGTGCTTCATACTACTAAATTCTTCGAAAAGCTTCAGACAAACCAATTAAATATCCCTATAGATGAACCTATCAGAGGAAGTTCTAAAGTACTTCCATATGTATTTGTAACCGACGTCCGACGACGCATTTGCTTTGAGAACTGACATGATGAAGCCATTTCGACAGGCTGATTTAATTTCAAGGGAAAAAAAGATATACAACTATCGAGTTTCTAGAGCTAGACGCATTGTTGAGAATGCGTTTGGCATTTTGTCTTCTAGATTTAGAATATATAAAACTCAAATTAATATAGAACCAAAAAGTATTGAGAAGGTAGTAATGGCTAGCTGTGCTTTGCACAACTTTTTAATGTCTGTATCTTTGAACTCATATAGTTCTGCAGAATGTTTCGACCATGAAAACAGAGAAGATGGAATTATTACTCCAGCTTTAAATTCAATTGATTCAAACATGGAACCTTTACTACGAAGAAGCTCTGGAAATAATCCAACTGCTGCCAAAAATATAAGAAACCAGTATGTACACTACTTTAATAATGAGAGAAGTGTACCTTGGCAAGATAACTTTATTCATTAACGGCCGGTTTTAATAACTTACTATAATCCGTTACTGGAGATTTAAAGTATACCTGTCTTTGTTGTTTACAATGTAAAACACAGTGTTAAATCTCCAGTTACGGATATAGTAAGTTATTGAAACCGACCGGCCATAATGTGTTTTTAATCAGAATGAGGAAACACTGGCTCCTGCGTACTAACCTTACATGATACTTAACATTTTATTTTTTGTCTTAATTACCTGAATTAAATGTGTATTTACCAACAACAAATAAATAAATACAATGAGTAATATCAATATGCTTTTTAATATCAATATTCATAATTATAAACAAAATATTAAGCTTTATTTTATTACTATAGATAGATATACGAGTAGGTACTTACTTGTGAACTTTCAACTCTATCGATGTTACTACGACTAAATCTTGGCGTCCCTTGGTCGTCATCCAAAAATTTTAATAATTCGTAGTACCATAATGTAGGTTCATACACATCACTGGTACCTGCTCCAGATCGAGTTGACTCTTCAACCTTTTTCTTTTCTTTACGGTAATTCGTACGCAAAGCATTCAATTTTTTAACAACTGCATCACGGTTGGCGTTTGGTTCTAATTTTCGGTATTGTTCAATTAATTTATTATAAGCAGCATTTTTTTTGTCCCTGTGATGGTAGTCTTTACTTTTTATTTGCCAAAGACATGGCTCATTTCTGTAAATATTTATAAATTCTTCCATAATATCACGAACTCCATGTCGCTCGGAAGTCTCGTTCATTTTGGCGCCAAAACAACGTGCGTGCGTACGGTGGCTAGAACAGACTGAAACTTGCGCGCGCTCCCACACACGTTCATGTAAACTTGCACAAACGCAAATTTGCACAAGTTGGGAATTGAAATTTGGAACTTTTTAAAGAACTTGTGCAAGTGAATAATTTGCACAATTATCTTCCAACACACGATACAGTATAGCGCAAGTCCAGACTTGCGCAAGTATACTGTATTGTGTGTGGCTGCCATAACGGAATCATGTTGCTTGATTTTAAAATCTTATTGTGTCCATCATCTTTCTTTGGTACATAACAATAATTTTAAACTCGTGCCAATACGATATTGGATATAATTATTATTGCACCGATAAAACAGACCGATACTAGGTTATCGAGGTCTTATGTAAAACAATCGATGCCCATTTTATCTTGTTCTCGTTTTTATTATTTTCAGCACATTTTATTCAGATTTTTTGACATACCTAAATATGATATTCTCGTGTTTCGAATGAATACGGCGGGTATGCTCACATGCTCCATTTCTTTCCCGCCTATCAGTAGAGGAAAAATGATATATTTTCTTAGAAATGCAGATGAAAAAATAACTCAAGCAAACTTCACCTCGGTAAGTAATATTTAAGAAATCGTCACTATGATAAGTTTTTTTTTTGTACTCATCATGTGTTTCTTTTTGTGAATTGACATTACATCTGATGGTAAATGCTGTGTTAGATACAAGGCCGCTGGCGAGAGAAATCAATATTTCGCTGGTGCATGCAATTATTTACCCTTGTTGACGGGTTTATCACCATTATTTCGGTGCGGTAGGTAATGACTCTTCGGGCGGATACTAATGTCTTAGTACAGACGATGGGTCTGTATAAAAAGAAAAAAGAATAGACTTAACGACTTTCACATTTCTATCATGTATTTATGGTTTCGTTTCAAATTTAATTATTGCAAAATTAATATTCATTCCAAAGGCTCTCACCATCGGCGAGATGTCCGGTAATGTGCTGATGGACATGAGTGTGCTGGCCGACGAGGTGATCGGGCCGCTGCTGTGCAACCCCGAGAACCAGAGGGGATGGCCCAAGATAGTGCAGAATGATATGAAGAGGCATGTCAATGACTTGAGGAATTTGATGACTCAGGTTAGTAGGCCCGTCATTTTTGAATTACATAATTTTAGTTTCCATGTGGTTGCTATATGCGCTTCATAGCGTGGTGGATTACGCTCTAAACCTTCAGTATTGTAGATTGAGGAAGCCGAGTCGAGTAATAGGAGTACTCATATTGTGTGTTGATATATTCATATGGCACATAAAGTCAATATGTTGTTAATGAAATTGAAATACATAAGGGTAATAATAACGATGAGGCTGCTTTTGTATTTCTTTTAAAAGATCTGCGAACTCGATTAATGTATTTGTGCTATAATTCTTGCAATGTTTTACGAAACGACTCGATAGTTCTGGTTAGACTTCTTGAAGGAAAGAGGGAAATGTGTATAAAAAGCCTTTGTTTTCTCATCGAAATTGCAGCTAAAAGGTGAAATGGCGAGTCAGGTGATGTTGCCGATGCCAGCGGGCGTTGAGAATATCTATCACGCAGAGGCGAGATTGAAAGAAAGGTGTTTCAATTGTATTATACTGATTAGTGATTGTATCGTAGTTTATTTCTTAATAGATATTTTAGCCGATTTATTTAACTTCCTTTATTTAATAGAGACGTATCAAAGTAGACGATGAAAGCTTAGCGTCTGATAATAATTATTATGGAAAATTATGAAATTATGAATTTCAGTCATTTCCACCAAATATTCATCATCATCATCTCAGCCACAGGAAGTCCACTGCTGAACATAGACCTCTCCCAAGGATCTCCACATTGACCTGTTGATAGCGGCCTGCATCCAGCGACTCCCTGCAAACTTAGCTTAGCAACTTTTTATTTCACCAAATATTGCCAAGTGGTACCTAATTGTAAAGAAAGCTTGTGCAGTACGCTTAACAAAGCAACATATATTGCTGGATGGAGATATAGATTGAATGCAATAATTTTAGGTAGTAATAGTCGTATTTAAATTGCAGTGATGGAGAGGACGTGGATTTAAATTTGAAGACTAATATAGAGGGCGCTATTATAAAATGGGCGCAGCAAGTGCACGACTTGTTGAAGGAGGATTCTTATATAGGTTACTATTGTTTTCGATAATCAATTTGTTCTTAAGTCTTCATAAGACTTAGACTTAAGGCTATATTCACAGACAGTTTTACAAAACCTATTTTGTTTATTTATTTTTTTGTCTCTTTCCCTAAAACTGAATTCAAAAGTCGTTCGAAAAGGACAAAACTTTCGATAACATAGATTTTAAAACTGTGTATTATAAGGCCTTTAATCTATCTTTAAAATATAGATTATTGTAACTGCAATATGATATTTAGAATGATTATATTCGCACGCATATACTTACAATTTATTTCCTTATAAATTAATAAGCACCTGCTTCCGTCTCTGCACTACCTTAAGGTTGGCTGGTAGAAAATGCCATTAGGCATTAAGTCCGCCTGTACTATTAATTTGTACAATACAAAGTGTTTAAATAAATAAAATAAATAAATACAAGAAGATTGATTTGTGAGCGTAGCATTCAAACGCACCAAGTTCCCGATGCCTGTGTGCGACGTGGAGTTCTACACTCAGCGGCTGCGCAACCTGGAGGGCATCTACTCGCAGCTGCGCGACCCTCGCGTCAAGCGCATGGCGCACTACCTGGAGGCCACGCGCAGCGTCTACCTCAGCTGCTTCAAGTCCATGCTCACTAATGTTGTTGCTGGTGAGCTCACACTACTTTTGCCGGGCATTGAGGTATTATACTAGAGACATCGGGAACAAATCTCTGCGTATGGTGCGTGCACACGGGTACACAGTGAAGCGAGAGGGAAGATAATGTTACTTCGTAGACGTGACAGAGACACAAATAAAATGTACTCTTCATTTTGTTACAAACGTTTTGTTTGCAGTATCCCCTCTAGTATATTATCTCAATGTTGCCGAGGGAATACTCCAATTCCAACCCGCACCACTCCGCCGCCGTCTTCATCATCTCGTCCTCTTGATGATCACGTCGGGGTCACCAATTGTGGCGTGTGCCTGCCGACGAGGCTTACACACCACGTGCGTTAAGGATTTAATATATAATTCAAAATAAATGAAATTAATATAATAAGTGTATAAAAGAAATTGGAAAATATTTACAAACATAAACAGATATAGCCAAGACCAAAGGATGGCAATCAATGATATATTTTAGAGGAACAAATTGACAATAGTAATCTAGGAAAACTGGTATTCGAATCATATCTTCCGAACTGGCGGCAATTAGGATCTGACCGCGACAAATAGAAAGGAAAGGAGGGAGGCCTTTGCCCAGCAGTGGGAATTAAAGGGCTTGTAATAATAATAATAATCTAGAAAAGAGTTAAATATCGAATAACTTAAATTAAAACATAAAACAGAACAAAATGGTTTCATTCCCCACAGTTCTATGGGTTGAAATTCTGTATACGTCCTACTGCAGGGCACGAGCCTCCTCTACAATCAAGTGATACGATTGAGAAGGGTTAGGCCATATTCCTCACTAAGGCAATATACTATATTCAATATTATTGAATATAGTATATTGCCTTAGTGAGGTAACGAATGTTAGTTTTCTCACATTCGCGAATGCGAATGCGGATGCGAATATTTATATCTAACATTCGCGAATACGAATGCGAATGCGAATGTTGTTTTTCAAATTTGGCGCGCAACATTTCGGGTCAGCCATGTTTAATACGAACCAATACGAACATAGTCGAGCATGTCGAGCCGGCCCGTGCTTTGACAGGTTGAATGAACAAATTTAGTCGTTAGAAATTATTTGTTTATTTTGTTTGAAGTTAATTTAGTATTACTGTGTTTGTCTTTTATAATGGCAATGGCAATGGCCTTTATATGGCAATTATTCAGATAAATCTGTATCGTTAAGAGAAACTATTAAAATGATGTTGGATTCCAGTGAAAGCGAAGAAGAAACAGAAATTGATCCAATTCCCAAACCCTATAGAAGTTTTAATAAAAAAAAATTGATGAATATGTGATGGACAAGCGCATTGAAAATGAAGAAGATCCTCTTCTATGGTGGAAGAGTAATATAAAAAAATATGGTTGTCTCTCTCCGTTAGTTAGAGAATATTTAGCAACTCCACCCACAAATGTGCCCAGTGAAAGAGTTTTCAGTGGATCTGGATTACTTTATACACCACAACGAAACAAGCTGCATGGAGAAAGAGCCTCGAAATTATTATTTTTGAAATGTAACATTCCTTTACTTAGATTTACTAAGAATTAGAGTTAGGAGAGTTTAAGTTTAGGAAGCCAGAAATAGTAACTGTGTTAATAACATATTGCCAATTAATTATCTTTAAAGTTTAAATCATAGAAACATGAAATAAATATAAGTATAGTAGAAAAAATATTTAAAATAAGACCAAAGGTTAATTATTATCAATGTAGACATTAATACTTTGTATGTTTAAAACCAAATAAATATTGTTTTCTTAATTGTACGGAAGAAATTGTAATCTATAATATAAAAATGAATCGCAAAATGTGTTGGTAACCGCACAATTCAACAACGCCTGGACCAATTTGGCTGATTTTGGTCTTGAAATATTCGTGGAAGTCCTGGGAAGGTTTTAGGGGTGAGAAAAATAGGAAAATTTCTGAGGAAGATACTAAAAACCTTTTTTTTGGGTATCGTTCAAGCGTGATGCGTCCAGCCAGTATAGGATGATCTTTGTTTATTTGACGGGAGACGTAAAAGACGGTCCAGCTTCAACTACCACCCAACGTAAAATGATCTATCTTTCCATTGTCTTTCATTGACGGCTGACGAAATAGAACAAAATTCAAAAATGTGTACATCGTGTATATTATATTATCTAGATACGGCGTCTTGCGCATAATTTTGTTAAATGTAAATTAAAACGATGTCCACATCTACCAAAATCGCCCATTGTTTTTTGAGATTATTGCAACAGTTTTAAAGAAAGTATACTCTATCGAAGCGTTTTGCCGGAGTATACCAAAATATATCTAATTATAATTTTTCGTTTTCATAAACGACATTGTTTTTGAATTTATACTTTTAGATGCGCTGGGGGACATATTTAAATTTCGCATTAGTATTGTTTTCAGACTCAAGAATAAAAAAAATATTGGTACGTTGATGCCGTATCTAGACATTATAATGAAAAGATATGCAGTTTTATATTTTTAAATATTTGTTCTATTACTTACGTCACCTGGTAAGGCAGTATGAAGGTTTTATTAATTTGTATATGGTAACGTAATAGACGCGACTGCCAACAAGTTAACGATGGTCACGGGTTCAAATCCCAGGGCACACCTCTGACTTTTCGGATTAATTTCTACGTGAAATAAAATCCGCCAACTCGCACTAAGCAAGCAGGGTGGACTATAATATCTTCTTCTATAATATAAAAATGAATCACAAAAAGTGTTGGTAAGCGCATAACTCAACAACGCCTGGACCAATTTGGCCAATTCTTTTTTAAATGGTTATTATTACTTTATTACTAACAAAAAGTAATGGCGTGCAATATTATTAGGAAAAACAGCATTTTGGTGCTGAAATAAGGGACGTAATATTGGATGGACAGTAAAAAACGCTAAAGTTTTTAATGTCAAAATTTCATAAGGCAATCTTTATATGTACATGTATATGGAGAGACGGGATATAATAGAGTGGAAGGTACGGGAGAGGACTGGGATAGCTGACAGATTTGATAGGACCAAATGTAAATGCACGTTATAAGACGGGATGGATAATAAAGAGAAAGGACGGAACGGATCGGGAAGAGATTGAACAGACGGATGAGACGGGATTGAGCCGGACAGTAGGACAGCTACGTCAAGTTTAGGTATACAAGAGTTTATACGAAAAATAACATGTATTTGGTGTGGAGTGGAATCAAAAAATATATGCACCCAGGCGAAGCTGGGCCGGGCCGCTAGTTTTATATACAAGTAGGTATTTATTATTTTGTTTTCTTGAGTATGTTTATTAATTGCATTGAAAAATAATTGAAGATGAAGATTTTAAAAATATAACATTTTGGATATTAAATTTTGGTTGATTATTTTTTATAACTGTAAATAGCATTTGGTTTTATTAAAAAAAATAGAAGTTATAACTTCATAAGTACAGTCAAAAGACTTACGAGACGTAGATATTATCACTATTATAAATAATTAAAAAATACGCTAATTATAATAGTTGTATTATTTATCCAGTATCATCAAAATTTTTATAAATATCCTTTTTATTTGTCAAAAACATTCGCCTAACATTCGCTTCCTTTCTTGCGAATACGAATGCGAATGCGAATGCCAAAATATATGCGAATATTCGCCATTCGCGAAAGCGAATGCGAACATTCGTTACATCAATACAATATAGCATATATCTTTATACCCTGGCCTAGTGCGGAAATTGACGAGTCTAAATGGCCTGATATTGGGAATTATTATGTCTATAAGTATGCTGATAATAATTTAATGCTTGCGTGGGTCTTGGATCTTCATTTTAAGGGTCGTTATTTCGGGGTTTCCAAATTCCACCTCTGCGTTCGTGGTTGAAACTCGGGGCAATTAAATATAGGTACTACCTGCAGCCAACCCGCACTAGGCCAGCGTGATTGACTATATGGTCTAACCACTCTCAATCGTAATCTCGATTGTAGAGTAGGCCCGTGCCCTGCAGTGGGACGTATGTGGGCTGATACAGACTACCTGCAGCCTTAACTATTAATTGTTTCGGTAGCTCTATGTCGTATTTTTCAGCTAATGTCCATATAAACTATTATTTTGAAAAGTTTATTTTGATCTGTATCGAATGAGCTATCAACCGAGTGTCGCTGCTTAGTATTTAGAAAGATTTGTTATTTTATTAAATTGTATTTGATAGGATAAAAAAACGGTTTATATTTTTTAATTTCAGTTGTACATTTATTTTAAGTTAAATTATTTTATATAATTAAGGGTTTGTTGAGTATGAATATTATATTGTGCTCGATGTAATTTTCTTAAACTTATTTCAGCCATCGTGGAATGTCGAGACATCTATGTTTATCAGAAGCCATTAGTGATACATTTTGAAACTTTTGAGGGAACCGACTTCGCCGATGCGAAGCATCTAATTCGACCGATGTTCCATTGCATCGGCCTGCTGTGGGGGAACTCTAGATATTATTGCAATGTCGAGAAACTTATACGTAAGTATAGCATATGATTGGATAATATAGACTAATTGTATCAAAGATTTTATTTTTTGCGAGGGATCTTTGACTACTATCTATTAGGCGTTCGAAGGAAGTTATCTACTACCGGTACAAATATAGGTATATCGAAAGTTAAGAAGATAGAATAGTAATGTAATATGAAAACATTGAAGAAGAGTATTTGTCGGCAGCTCTATTACGTGAGGTGTGCAACCTGGTGATCCAGCAATGCACCAACTCCGTAGACCCGTCGTCGATATTCCAAGGCGATGCTGACGAACAGCTCGTCAAAATAAGGAAGGCAATAGCTATTCTCACCCATTTCATGTAAGTGTTTAATGCCTTGGCTCCGATTGCAACTGCTAAATTAGTTAGTTTTCGTTCTGTAAAATATCGTTAATTCGACGCACTAGGTTTGAAATAAATAAATACACCTACTAGTCACATACATAGTTCGGAGCCCACACTACGATCGCGTCTTGTGTCGTGGGTATCAGGAACTACGAGAGACTCGGTCTCACAAACACACAAACCCAACACTCACACAAATATTGGTTTTAGTGCGGAGATCCAAACCGGTGGCATCTGGTTTCACAGCCGACGTCTAACCTACTGCAATGAAGGCTGTCTAAATTAACGATTTAAATATAGAACCCAATCATGTTTTGTGTAGTTTTATTACTATTATAGTGTTTGTATCTCCATAGAGAGACGTATGAGATGAATCGCGACAAGGTGCACACGTTCTTCCCGCCCGGGGTGATGCCGGTGCGCTGGTCATTCGACTTCGACCGCGTCTTTATGAGATTCAACATCTACATGAAGCGGCTCAGAATGATCGAGAACATTCTAGAAGCCACGGTTGAGATCATGAAGCTGGAGAAGGTTGAGTTCTGTGGTCTACGCGGGAAGATATTGAGCATGGAATGTATGAAGGTAACGTAGCTGATACCTTAACTTTATTCTTATTTTGTACTTCATATACTTGGGTTTCTCGAGGAAGACGAGAAATAGGTTTTAGTATGCTTAGACCAAAATATATTTTTAAAGCATTTCTTAGAACTTTCGTATTTTTAAGCTATTGCATAGCTTCTATCGCGGGCCTTGAGCGTGGAGACCGAATCCAGAAATTCCGTAACGAAAATAACCTAAGTCCGACCGAAATTTAAATTTAATATTTTTATTCAGATTCAAATATGTGCCAGTACTTTTAAATGCGAATTGCAAAGGTATTGCGTGATTAATTGTAATCTAACCTCTTTCGATATTTAGTTTTGCCATCTATCGATGAATAGCAGAACTTTTAATGACTTTGAAATATCACGCTTGTCTCTTTAGTTCAGCAACTCGCCTCTAGGTGGCATTGGTTGTATCGGCGTTACTGCGCATGCGTAACCCCCCTCTTCGCCTCGCAATCTCGTGACTCATGCCTGCTTAGAGTTTCGGCGTTACCTCCTCTTTGTATTTACTTCATGGTACGACTTTACGAAGCTCGCACGTACAACAGTAAATATCTGTACAATTAATATCAAAGAAAAACAAAGGAAAAAAATACTGCATAAATAAAAAAAAAATTATAATTACATAAGTTGATAAAAAATGCTATGCAATAGCTTTACCGCGGCAGTCTCCGAGTGCCACACGTTTTCTTTTTTGTTGTAAGAATTGTTTTAATTGACGGAAATTATTTAAGCACTTTTAAGGTCAATTGTTCCATGTCTTTCACAGATTTTAGAAGAGTATTCATTCATATATCAAAATCTAGGAAATATAACTTACGACCCGGCGGATCCAGAGTCCAACATCTTCCTTCCAGATTATAACAAACACATGGGAGTGCTAGAAGACGTGGATAGACGACTGGCGTCACTTTTCTCTCAAGGTTTAGACGAGTGCCACAACTTAGAACATTTCTTCAAGGTACATTTCTTAATATCACATGCAGATATTTTAATCTTTGGAAGTGGTAAAGCCACGCTGTCATGGCTCAGTATGAATAGGCAGGCTCGTTCTCTTCCCATTCCCACTCCCCTCCCGATTCGATAGACTCGCGAAACATTTGATTCGAGCGTTGTAGACGACGGTGATCAATTTTTTTATTGCATTGAATGGCGAGACGTGCATGCCGTTCGCCTGATGGTAAGCGATACGACCGCTCATGAACCGTAGCAAAACCAAACAACACCTTGAAATACAAAGCAATGCTTGGCATTCCACTGCGCTCGCCATCCTGAGACATACGATGTTAAGTCTCAATATAATAATATATAAATAAATAACACCCAACAGTCACATACATAGTCCTGACCCCACACTAAGATCGAGTCTTGTGTCGTGGGTATCAGGAACTACGAGAGACTTTTTCGGTCTCACAAACACCCAGAATCGAAAGAAATATTTGTGGGCCGCACAAACATTTCTCTCGGTTCGGCGATCGAACCCGCGGCCTCTTGTTTCACAGGCACACCTGTGCCACGGAGGCTGTCCAGTAGTTATTCTGGCTACAATGACCGTCAATCCAAAACACAACGTGCATTTAAAATGATGTTTGGCGGGACAAATAGACATCACCTGACTTTTTTGCTGGTTTGCCTGACTTTTTTATAAAATAAATTATACCTAGGAGAAATGAGATTCGAAATTGTTTTCAGTTTTTCCAAATAATCGGAGATCTTTTCCATCGGCCAATAATAAAGAGCGAGTTAAAACCCAAGTTAACAAAGCTCTTAGACTTAATGCACAGCAATTTAGATGCGGTCAAAGAGATATTCGACGAGGAAATGTCGGTAAGCAATCATAATATGCACATTGCACATGTATCAGTTGTTAACACAGTAAAGAACTATTGTTTTATATTGTGGCTTTACTTTATTCATTTAGTAGTTTCTAGATTCCTTTATTCAATTTTATTTATTCAATCAAATAATTGTGCTTTATAATACATTCCTGTCGACGTCACTATAATGCGGTGAAAGATGTTATTGATGCTAAGATTGATTCGATCTTGTAGAAGCTGACAAAAGGTCCTGAGCGGCCGATGGTGGATCCATACTTACCTCCAGTTGGAGGTATGCTCTGGTGGATAAACAAATTGCGCCGCAGAATTCAAATCCCCATGGAAGATTTTATCATGTTTGAAGATCCGTAAGTGAAAGCTAATTTATACGAATTGATTAAAGGTTACTCGAATTTTAATTATATATTTTTTTCTACCGACATTCCAACATTGGCGTCGGAACTGTGTTATAACATGTTATACAAATAATATTGCTTGATTATTCGGTTATAAATTGATAGTTATTATTGGAAATCTGGTAGTAGCGACTAACGATTAGGTAGACCGGTGCATTTGTGGAGAAACCTCCTGAGGAGAATGTTGCTCGTTCTCTGAATTCAGCTAATATTGGCAACATTGATGTAACTATTAGTCAATTCGGTTAAGGCAAAAAAAGAAGACGTTGAAAGTAAATTCTGTCATTGCAGCATAATAGAAGTGGAAAACGCACTGTACATGAAACAGAAGCACAACGAGATGCTGGCCTACCTGAACTCTCTTGAAGACAAGCAGTTCAAGCAGTGGTGCACCACCGTGCCGCCCACCTGTAAGGTGCACCTCGCCAAGAACCTCATCTTCAGAGACCCGCCGTTTGTCAGGAACAACTTCAGTCCTGAGGTAAGGAATTTAGGAGGACCTACCTTTCCCGCTCCCGTGAGTAATCCTTCCCTGTTTCCATATTTCTTATGAGGCCAGCAACGCATTTGACATTTAAGTTTGTAAGTATTTGATGCTGTCAGTCAACGGTTATCACTTTCCATTATGAAAATTGTTGGTTATTTGCTGAAAAAAGACAGTAAAAAGTTTATCATCATTCTTTGAAATGTCACATGAGATAAATGGTATTTGTTTGTATTTTGAACAGCTGGTGATGTTGTTACGCGAAATACGATACATGAAATATCTCGACAAGCAAGGCATACCGGCTGAAGGACAAGAGCTGTATGGTAGAAACGAAAAATTACAGGTAATATATTACTGTAATTAAATTAAGTGACTCATCGATGTTTCTGCGTAGATGGTTAATTTTAATCATACCATGTTATTGCTGTATTTTAATCTAAAATTGAGGCAATAAGGCCGATATTTTCTCAGTGTTTACGTATTTCATCAGAAGTAATTTACTCGTTTCTGCACGTCTTAAGTTGCCAATATATTATAGCGTCATCTGAAACAGAAGTAGGATTGCTTAAACTAGTTAACAACCCAATTGTTTTGTAGTATGACATGAATCGTCTGAACCGTGCCATAGCTTGGTACAACGCTATTCGCGAAGGCAGCCACGAGACAGAAGTGGCCCTTATCGAGAAGGAGATCTATGCCATTGATCAACTCCTTGGACGTGGCGTCGAGGAACTCACGTGGAATGATGATTGTTAGTACTATTTATATTAATACATAGATTTTCAAGAAAGTAATCAAGGTTCATTCACTTGCTTATTGTAATAACTCTTACATTGTCCCCATGCGACTGTATTTCATGATTGTACAGTCGTTCTATGAATATCATACAGTTTTTTTTTAATTTTAATCTTGACCTCAAGTCAATGTTAGTGTCATTAACTTCAGCTAGGTTTTATGACAGTCTTCATCTATTTCGCTTACCCATTATCTCAAGAAAGTTCCATTAGCTAACATAGAAAATATGTTTAAAGTCGCGGATTGGATAGCGGAAGTGTACGCTGCTATCAACACGCTCCAAGAGCGAGTGTTGACAGCTCAAAATAATGTGAAGCGCGGCCTCACGAACATGGCCCACTGGGGGGACAAGCCACTGCACAACCGCAAGGAGAATCCGGACAAGTTGGAATTATTGGCTGTTGCAGAACGACATCCAAGATTTTTGAAGAGGTAAAGCTTCGCACAAAGCATGTACAAATAGAGTCGATAGTAATCTTTGAGTTAACGTTTTCCTTCCAAGCTATGGTTATGTTGTTGTTATTTTTTTTCTGTAATTGTTATATTGTTTTCGCAGGCGTAATCTTATAATAGAAAGTCACGAAGAATTCGTTGACATATTGAAAAACAATTACAAGCTGTTTTTCAACATTAAAGACGATGAAGAGGTATGTATATTATGTAAAATGAATGTACAGTACCGTATCAGTTTATATACGTTCTAGAGTGGCAGCCGCGTCTGATCCGTTTATCAACAAGCCAACACGCACTTTTAAGTCCAAAAAAGACATGTATATATGGTATTGCAGGCTGAGGAAGAAGAAGAAACATTAGAGGAAGTAGACGAGTCGACTCTAGATGATGATGAGAAAGCGGCGCGTGCAGCCAAATGGGCTACCATATTGCAACGACGTGAGGAAAAACGACTAGTTAGAGAGGAAAAACAAAGACTCAAAGCAGAGGCGGCCCAAATCAAATTTGAAAGACGCGAAGTGCGCAGGCTGAAGAGGGAAGCCAAAGAGGCCGAAAGGGTAGAGAGACAGGCGCGCAGAGATGCTGGTTCGTATGGAATGGAATGGAAAAATGTGCTAATGAGAGCAATTTGTGTTTTTTGGACAATATTATTCCTAGAAATTCCAGTAAACCGTAGCCGTGGGGTACTATTCCGTGACGGTATAATGTTAATTATTATAACTAAATTATACAACAGGTGAAGAAGTAGAGTCGCCAGCCGAAGATGAAGAGGTAATCGATGATCCCGAAGAGCTTGCTGACATAGAAGCCGAGAAATTAGAAATGGAAGTAGAGGCATTCAGAGCTGCTCGATGGCCAGCTTATGTCCGCTACGTCGATTCACTCGTAAATATCACACAGTTGACTTATTTGACACACTTGCCATGTAAAATTGTTTTATTCAGTGTTAAAAAAAACTTATTAGAGAGTAATTATTATTAATTTTATAATGAGTACAATACTTTTTACTTTCTAGGTGTCGAAACAAGTAATGAAAGCAATCCAAGCCAGTTTGGACTTGTTCGAAAAGCAAACTGATTTGGAGAAAGGCCCAAGAGTGGCGTTTATGGAAATCAAAGCGGAATTACGCGACCCAGGTATAATAGTAAAAATATTTTATCATTATGCAGTCGATATCATGTATTTAAACACTTAAGAGCGTTTATACCCTGTGCGCGCTTTTTGGCTTAAAAACAGGACTTTTCAAATGAGTTAATAGCCACCAATAAACAATTTAAAGGAAAAATAATTAGTACTAATTTTAGAAAAGGTTGTCATCTAGGGATTTTGGTGGAAAACATTATAGATTGATGGATAATTTGTGAGTACTATAAGGATTACTATACAGGGTATATCAAGACTGCTACCGAAAACGAAGCCGGGTGGTAGTTTAAGCTACTTCAGACACAATGCAACAGAAAAAGTTGCAAAAAAAAGCGACAATTTTTTTTCTTATTTTTTTCCTATGGCCATATTTGGGTGGTAAATACATTTTTTTCCTAAAATAATAGTGTATACCCTTTTATTTATAAATACTCTAAGGTATAAAAGAGTTTAAATTATTATTTTAGCAAGAACTATGGATTTACCACCCAAAAATTACGATATTTAAAAAATCATAAAAAATAATTGTCGCGTTTCTATGCGAAATTTTTAGTGGCATTGTGTTTGCAGTCACTAAAACTACCACCCGGCTTCGTTTTCGGTAGCAGTCTTGAGATACCCGGTATAAGCTTAAGATATCCAAAACCAATAAATATAAGATGAAAATAAAAATATTATCAGACTAATAAGACCCTTATGGAGGGATTTTGCTGAGAAAAATAATATTTTTGTGTTTAGTTCCTGAAAAATAAAAATTTAAACAATGCGAAATTATTCAGAAACTCTTGTCAAGAACATATTTTTTTTCACCAACTTATCGCACATATTTTTTTATAGCAATCGCATATTATAATAGAAGAACATCTTATCAATAAATTACCATTTTTATATTTCAACAATATTAGTTTTCATGTTTTCTACAAATATTTTAAAAACCACTATAAAACACGCTGTCCGACGTGGCTCAAATCAGACCGCCGCAAGGCCTTCTAGATGGAGGACGTATCGCTCGTCGCTCCAGCCTGGCTGCAGTCGATTTTTGCCGTGCGTAGTAAAAATAGCCACGCGCGGACCGCGATTACCACATCTTAGTACTTTGGTAGTAAAATATTTAATTATTTTTATTACCTACAATGATTTTGTAGTGAGTATAAATTATGTTTCAGGTAATATAATGGGATGTAATTCCGAGGCTAAATTATGTTATGTATTGTAATATAAAATTCAATATATTTCGTAATTGTAAGGGGTTGTAAGGCCCCTAACACTATTTATGTGTTCGAACACGAAATGATTAATAAAACGTCCGTAGTGTCTACTGTAGTGCGATTCACGTAACTTTTTGACGCGCCGATCAAGTTGCGGTGCGGTTACAATTAAGTTTACGCTTTGGTACAAAATGGTATTCTTGTAAGTGTTTAGCTGCGCGTCAACTGTACGTCAGACGTATGAAATTTGTTTGAGATTGACATATACCACGCGCAGCAGTAGAATACGCTAAAACGTTTGCGTGACGCGAACTTGACGCGAGCGTTTTTGACAGCGGTTGTCAAAATTACGAGAATACGAAAAGGGCTGTTTTGATCGAAACTTAACCGCAACTGCACTGCAGCTGAACTTAATAAAATACGTGAATCGCCCTACTGATTGAACACTGATTTGAATGCAACTTAACAATGTAATTATAACAAAAGTATGATTACTATCTAAATTTGTATTATTCTTTGCTTGCACAGTAATATTTGTCTACTTATAATGCAAATAAAATATTTTTATGATATTATATTACAGTTACATTTCAATTGAATATTTGAAGCGCACGGATCAAAGTTGTTTGAGCCGATTGTATAGCGAGCCGACGCGGCAGCTCTACGCACACAGCTTTGGTCGCTTATGTGTGCGTGAAATTAACGAAGAAATACCTATAGTTGACTTTGCGCGCAAGGTGTATACGCTCTTAATAAAATAAATATTTTAATTTATGCAATTATATTGTATCAGCCCATAGTCGCCCACTGCTAACCCTGAAACTCTTAAGCAATCGAGAGTTCGATTGATGATAGGGTTTAGACCATTAATTTATATAAATGAAGCCTCATTTTGTTTTTCTTTTTTACGATTTACGCGAATGTTACACATTGAAATAAAACTATTATTTACGAAAGCTGTAAAGTAATCGAAACGTCGCGTCGGGAATTCATTTTATTTCAATGAAGCCTCATTTCTTTTTTTTTTCATTTAGTTTTATCATGTGTGATAGAATGACAAGTGTTTCCTTCTAGATATATTTTTCGCTCCGTCTTTGGATATGGATGAAACCGGTGGTTTGTATGATACTATGAAGGAAATGATGAAAGATATGTTCCTGCAAGCAACACTGTTCTCTAGAATAGACCCCATAGTACCTATAGCTTCTTATGAAGGTAATATATTTTGGTTGTCACTATGTACATAAGGAATGGCTCAAGTCGTATTGTATTCCTATTTCCTAATGAATAATTCTATTCAGATGACATCGCTAGGGAGGATGCTATGATTGATTTATACCATGAGATTCTGAAGAGGAATTGAAAACAGCATAAATGATGTTGTGTCTTACGCATCGGTATGTATTTTATTTATTTCTAGAAATAAATAGAACTGAACACTAATATTTATTTTATTAATATCAGAAATATGAGAAGTATACGCCGCTGTGGATGGAAGACAGGCAGGAAGTGTTGGCTGGTTTTCTGAAGTACGGTCGTGTTATTCCTCCGGAGGAGTTTGATAAGTATAAATATGAGTATGGTTGCGACCCGCCGGAAGCCAAGCCTAAGTTGGAACAGTACCAGAAAGAGGTGAGAGAGCAATCCAATTGATATAGTTTCAAGTTAATTCAACATTGATATATTATACCAACTTTCATAATATGAGTATTATGGGCTAGTAGTAGTATCTTCGTTTTGTAACAGATTGATAAATTCAACGCTATGTACGATGAAGTGGCAGCGCTTCCTGGAGATTACCTTTGCAATGGGTGGTTGAAACTTGATCTCAGGCGACTCAACCACGCTATAATGA
Source organism: Hyles vespertilio (assembly GCA_009982885.2). Classification (NCBI taxonomy): domain Eukaryota; kingdom Metazoa; phylum Arthropoda; class Insecta; order Lepidoptera; family Sphingidae; genus Hyles; species Hyles vespertilio. The sequence continues at coordinate 11,390,836 of CM042828.1, forward strand.
ACATCATTTGTAAGTGGAGTCATTTGTACAAACAGAATTTGAAGGATCATGTGCAAACCAGGTACCGCTTTATTTTCATAATCTATTTGTTGTAGTAATTTTTTAAAATTTAAATGAAGATTTTAGGTAGCTATAATTATAAATATTTGAAATCGCTTTGTCACTGTTCTATCAATCGTAAGTTCTCACATGGTTTCTGTTATCTTTGTTTTTCCTCAATACATAAACAGCTTGGACGATCTAGAAGCGTTCATAGCGTATGCCTCAAAGGAACTGAATGTAGAACTGGGAGAGGATGACTACGAAGGCTTGCTGCAAGTGATGCGAGTGTTGAATGAAGTGAAGGCGAAGGTAGACGCCGGCACAGAGCTCATGTTCGAACCTCTCAGAGACATTATCGATGTGCTTAAAGAGTACGGCGTTGATTTCCCAGAGGAGACTTACGAACAGGTAATATTTTCTTTACATGTAAACGATGTTAATTTCATATTTGATCAGTTACAGTCTATAATCAGACAAGACATACTTGTTTTCCTAAAAAACAAGGTAAACTATGAAGGTGGTGTGGTAGCTAGTGTGTGGTGTGGTTCTTGTTGTAGAGTGAATAGATGTTGAATATAGACAGGATAATATTATAATTTTTTGGATTGTTGTTTTGTTTCAATAGAAACTATAGGCTACTCGAATTAAAAATCGTAGTCAGGGTCTGAAAGCTCAAAAGTTTTGGGGTACTATGATCTATTTTAAATTTTATTTAATAACCCACGTAATTTTGGTATTGCTCACATTCGGATTATTGCAGCCATCAACACACCATCAATATTCGGTATATACTTTGTTATGGTTTTAGAGATGGTTGCTTGATTTTTTTATTGATCACTATTCTGCACTTGCTTTTAGAGATATGATAAACTTTGTTCTGTTTTTTATAATTGACACACTTTCAGCACGTTTTACTTTTAATTTTTAATTATTGCAAATTACAAGTTCATTGCGATTTATTGATCGACGAGAATGATTTGGATATCAAATATAAATATTCTTATCGTTTAGCTGGACGTGTTACCCGAGCGCTGGCGTAATCTGTGTAAGTTGGCGACAGTGATGAAGAACAATGTGGCGCCGTTGCAAGCTGCACAGGCGGCTCTTATCGCTAAACGAGTTGCTCTTATAAACCTCCGACTCACTATGTACAGAGAACAATTTAAATTAAAAGAGGTATGATATTAATCCATATACATACATAGGTCTATACTCCATCGGTTTAGGTACTTAACTAAATGTAAACAAACTGTGGCGGTAGCAATACGCCAACTTAGATTTAGCTTATAAAATAACACGCTTATTATTTGTAATTTGAACATTATTTAAACACGCATTTCATTTTAAAATATGACTGCAGATGTTTAACCATAAAACATCTGCGAGTCGTTTTATTACAGTAAGAATTTTTGTGTACCTTATTGTATAATATTAGTTAAAAAGATGCTGTGCTAAATTATTGTTTCCTAATTGTAATGGCCCGTTCATACCGGGGCAATAAAACTGTATTATTATAGTTAAGTTCTTTAGTGGCGGCAATCCTTTGCAACAAATTTATGTTTTTTAGACAATAGTACACATGTTTTGTAAACCTTTCGGTTTGGACAATAGCCCAGATGTTTGGGCCGACCTTAATTTTTAGTTGAAAGGATAGACCCTATTTTATGGCTTAAATATATTTTCTGGAAGATTTATCCCCACCGATCCTCATTCGAGTAGTCCTATAAAAGGGTCGGTTTATTTGGATGAAAGACAGAGTCTGCCATCTCTCGTCACGAGTACATCTCGCTCCGAATCGCATAATTATAATTTTACTCTGTCTCTGAATGTATTAAGTGTTAAATTATAAAATATACTATTATTAGTTCCTGGAAGTGAGTGCTTATTCTAATACCTACACTTATAACCACCAAAGTGGTGACCGCGACGTGATATTTGGCCGTCAATAAACTCCGATTGCAGAAAATGGGCTCGAAGCTGCATTGATTGTCAACGTGCGAAGATCTCCAGACATGTATCTGCCCCTGTTGGATCATTTGCTCCACCGACATCCAGATTTGAGCATATCCATATAGACATAATCGTAATGTCTATATCTGAAGGTTACAGGTACTGTCTCACAATGATAGATCGTTTTACTCGTTGGCCAGAAGCAATACCACTCCAAGACCAGGAAGCAACAACGGTGGCTAAAGCGTTCTACAACCATTGGATCTCACGCTTTGGCACACCATTGAGGATCACATCCGACCGTGGTAGACAGTTTGAGTCGCACCTATTCAAGCACCTCAATCAACTGGCAGGCACGACGCATTTCAAGACTACGGCTTATCATCCGGCGTCCAACGGTATGGTGGAACGTTTCCATCGTCAGCTGAAGGCGGCTATAAAATGTCATCAGGATACACGGTGGACTGAAATTCTCCCTACCGTGCTGCTGGGTATCCGAGCTGCTTGGAAGGAAGATTTAGAGGCTACTGTCGCCGAGATGGTATATGGTCAGCCACTGCGGATTCCAGGAGAGTTTTTGGTGCAACAGACGACAATCACCGACAGTAACAGTGCAACGGACTTTGTGAAACAGCTACGGCAACACTTCCAAGAGCTGCGACCGACTTCGGTATCTCGGCATGGCGAGAAAAGAATGTTCATTTTTAATGACCTCAACACCACTGACCAAGTCTTCGTGCGCCGCGAGGGTCCAAAAGCGCCCCTGCAGAGTCCTTACGAGGGCCCTTTCAATGTTATCATGCGCGGGGAGAAGACGTTTGTTGTTAACGTCCGCGGTCATGACGTTACAATTTCCATTGACTGTCTTAAACCAGCCTATGTGTTAGCTGACCCTGAAAACACTTCAGCTGACGACAAACATCAAGCACCAAGGCAACGGACAACTCAAGACACTGAAGATGTACATCACGAAACAGATGCACACCAGCGAACAAGGTCCGGAAGGCGCGCCCGCTTCCCGGACTATTTCCAAAGTGGATTTTCGTGAACTGTCATTCACTGGTAGGGGGGTGCTGTGGCGGTAGCAATACGCCAACTTAGATTTAGCTTATAAAATAACACGCTTATTATTTGTAATTTGAACATTATTTAAACACGCATTTCATTTTAAAATATGACTGCAGATGTTTAACCATAAAACATCTGCGAGTCGTTTTATTACAGTAAGAATTTTTGTGTACCTTATTGTATAATATTAGTTAAAAAGATGCTGTGCTAAATTATTGTTTCCTAATTGTAATGGCCCGTTCATACCGGGGCAATAAAACTGTATTATTATAGTTAAGTTCTTTAGTGGCGGCAATCCTTTGCAACAAATTTATGTTTTTTAGACAATAGTACACATGTTTTGTAAACCTTTCGGTTTGGACAATAGCCCAAATGTTTGGGCCGACCTTAATTTTTAGTTGAAAGGATAGACCCTATTTTATGGCTTAAATATATTTTCTGGAAGATTTATCCCCACCGATCCTCATTCGGGTAGTCCTATAAAAGGGTCGGTTTATTTGGATGAAAGACAGAGTCTGCCATCTCTCGTCACATAATTATAATTTTACTCTGTCTCTGAATGTATTAAGTGTTAAATTATAAAATATACTATTGTTAGTTCCTGGAAGTGAGTGCTTATTCTAATACCTACACTTATAACCACCAAAAAACCATAAAAAAGGTTATTTAAGATTGCCATTTCTCATTTCAAAATTAATTGAAGACAAAAAAATGTTTACGTTAATGTAAAACTACAATACATGTTCAATTTTATTATAACGATTATAATTATGAATGTGTAAGCTTGGAAACAATTAAATTATGTGAGATCATAATTAAATTACCTAAATTAAATTATCTAATTTTACATAATGCAGTCTATCTATCAAAAAAGACCCAAACACTCAGGCATCCAAAATATTTTCATAAAAGTTACAAGAAATATTATGCTACAAAATCGAGAAGTACAACTTTATCGTAATGCGACTATTTAAATGAAAAATAATGCGTTAAGTCGGATAACTAAGCATCATCGTATGTTATGTGTGGCAGCCAATTATTTTTCATTGCGATAATGTACTTACTGTTTTCGTGAAGTGGTGAAGTGTTTGGAAGTGTTCATCGTTGTTCTTTACTGTTTTAGTTATTATTTGTTATAAGCTGCTGTTCATTGTTGTTAATACTTGTTACTTGGCTGACTAAGAAAATATTCGTAAATTGGACATTGCAATAAAATGTTGAACAACCATGCGTCACGTGTTCTGGTTTGTTTACATTTAGTTAAGTACCTAAACCGATGGAGTATAAGTAGTGTACCAGAAATTAAGCCTTAACAATTAAATAGGATATGAAATTAGTTAGTCCTAAAGTATCTCTTTAAACCCGATGTTCTATGAAAATTTGTCACTTTTGTGAGTCTTTAAATCTTGGCTCTAGTTACTTTTTGGTTAGATACGAATAATATGGTACCACCGAAAATATATGTCGTGGATTTTCTTCTTTATCAGCCCATATACGTCCCACTGCAGGGCACGGGCCTCCTCTACAATCGACAGTACGATTGAGAGTGGTTAGGCCATATAGTCCACCAGGCTGGCCTAGTGCGAGTTGGCGGACTTACATACCATAGAAATTTTTATAAATTGGCTATGGTATGCAGGTTTCCTCACGATGTTTTCCGTCACCGTTTTAGTGCGTGGTGATTGACTATCAATACACACATGACTCCGAAAAGTCAGAGGTGTGCCCTGGGATTCGAACCCGCGACTACCGTGGATTTTATACTGTGCTCATATTCTTATTTAGTCATAAACGATTCTAGATGTTCTTGGAGGCTTGCAAAGAGCCCTACAGTCAAATTGATAAAGTCAACCTGGAGCTACTTGGTTTCGAAGATATAGTTTACGCACTGAAGAAGTCTTGCTCATTGTTTGATATACAACCGCCGGATGAGAAGAATCTTAAACAGTGTCGACGTGAATTGAAGCTCATCAAGGTACAATGAGTTTTATAAATGTTTTGTGATTGTGATGTTTTATTTAGTGAGCATACTTGCTTCATACTATATTAATAGGAAAAAAGAAAAAAAAACACGTTGTCTAAAGTGATAGCTTATCCGTTTTTTTCTATAGCAATTGTGGGATTACTATTACCTCGTGATGGGTACGATTGAATTCTGGAAGAAGTCTCCATGGAAGAAAATAGATGCGGATGGAATGGATCAAGAATGCAAGAGGTTCACCAAAGATATGCGACAACTTGACAAAGATATGAGAGTTTGGTAAATATTTCGATTTATGTTCTTACCGATATAGGAAAAAGCTCTTATTTTATCCGTGTATTGTTGTATATTTATTAATTTTGAAGGGAGCCATACGCGGCCATAGAAGGTACAATAAAGAACTTGATGACTTCATTGAAGGCGGTTACGGATCTACAAAACCCGGCAATTAAGGACAGACATTGGATCGAATTAATGATGGCTACAAAGGTAAGATCATGGGATTGCGTGTTCTTTGTAAATACACATACCTAATTATTTCATTTTTTGATGTTGTTCCATTTAGAAATCCGTTCATTTAAATCTCATGACCATCAACTCGTATTACGTGCATTCAGTAGGACCACGTAGATTAAATTCAATATCATGTGAAGAGATTTTAGAAGATTTTAAATCATTAGAAGACTTACCTGGTTGTATAGAAACCCTCAATGAAAATGGATGCAACAACAAGGTTCACAAAGATTATAGCAATTATTTGCAATTGCAAGACTTTAGAAGATCAAAAGCCCAAGAGATTGGCTCCAGTAACAAATTGTTTAAGATGAATAAGTCTTACTCTCTCGAAGAAATGAAGAAATATGGTTTTGAGTTGAAGCAAATTCGAAGAAATTCGACACAAACAAAATTCTCCGATGGTTCTTTGATATTATCAGAGTTCATATTGTAGAATTCATATTACTAGCGTAGTGTAAATAGCTGTAAATAATGCATTTAAGGTAAGATTTCTATTTAAATTTCAAAATATTTGACTCATGATATTTTCGATAATTCATAGATATTTTATTAACTATATATTTTAGGTCAAATTTAATATTACTGACGACACAACTCTTGCTGACCTGTTAGCATTGAATCTGCACAAGTATGAAGAGGAAGTGAAAACGATTGTTGACAAGTCTGTTAAAGAAGCGGCGATGGAGAAGACCCTAAAGTAAGACAAGATTCCTTTTGTAATGTACTTGTCAAAACTTGGGTAATTAACGATTCAATATTTTAGGGAATTGGAAGTTACTTGGGCTATAATGGAGTTTGATTACACAACGCATGATAGAACTGGCATTAAACTACCTAAAGCAAGCGAAGAGTTAGTCGAAACCTTAGAAGATAACCAGGTTTGTATGAGCACTAAGTTTTTTGTATATTATTTTGTTGAAAACATGAAATACATTTAAGTCTGTTTCCTACTAGAATCAAGTACAAAATATGATGTCGTCAAAATTCATCGGATTCTATGAGACCGAAGTTACAATATGGCAGAAGAAGCTCGGCACCGCTGATGCAGTAATAGCAATATGGTTCGAAGTGCAACGCAAATGGCAGTACTTAGAAAGCATTTTCGTCGGTTCTGATGATATAAGAGCCCAATTGCCAGAAGATTCTAAAAGATTCGATCTTATTGATAAGACGTTCAAGGTACAGAACATCTGATAATAGTTTTATCCTCATTGTATATTTAGGCGAATTTGAAATAATTCCGTATTTAACGTTTGACCTCATGAATTATAGGAGTTGCTAAGAGATATTGCGGCCACTCCGAATGTAGTGCAATCTACAAACAAACCGGGTTTGTTAGACAAGCTGGAAGAACTGATGAGGGCATTGAATTTGTGCGAGAAAGCGCTCAACGATTACCTGGAGACGAAGAGATTGGCCTACCCTCGATTCTACTTCGTATCTTCCGCCGATTTGCTGGGTAAAATACTTTTATTTATCAACACAATGAATTAACTTAACGTAACCCTCTAAAAATGAATATTAATGTTTTTCTCATTATACAAAATTATACTGCTTTGAATATTTAAATTTATTATACCCGCAGACATTTTGTCAAACGGCAACAATCCGCCGGCTGTGTGCCGCCACCTTACAAAATTGTACGACAACTTGGCCAAGTTGGTGTTCCCCAAATCTGGCAGCAAACATGCTTTTGAGATGATCTCCAAAGAGAACGAAGAGCACGTGCCTTTCAAGGCACCTTGCTGTGATTGTTCCGGGAAGGTAAATTTATTTATGATATTTCAATACGATTTTCAGTCATATGATATAGCAAGTCATTTTGTCTATTTATATACCGGGTTTATCAAGAGTGCTACCAAAATGAAGCCGGGTGGTAGTGACTACAAACACAATGTAACTAAAAATTTCGCAAAGAACGCGTCATATTTTTTTATTATTTATAGTTTTTGCTAAAATAATAATTTAAAGCCTTGTGTGCCATAGCGTCTTTAAAAATAAAAGGGTATACACTATTCTTAACCTTCCTATACCCGCGTATTGGTCTGTCAGACCGACAGTTTCGGTTTGCGTCTTTTTCTTATGAACGGAAAATATTAGCACATTGGGCTCACTGCTAACTGCGTGAATCGTCGCCGGCGTCTATTTAGTGTGCCGCGAGCGCTTGCGCGGGTAACACGTGTGACAGTACACGACACCGGTTGGTCCAGGAGACCGACGCGGGTATAACTGTTACAATTTTAGGTAAGTGCTGTATTTCATTAGTCCTATAATTTTAATGATTTCTTATATTATTATTGGATCACTATTTTATAATATACTTTTAAACTACTTTTAGGTTAAATTATCATCTCAAAATGGACGATGAGCGAATAAGACTGATTTTAGAGGAGAATGATTCAGATTCTAACTACGATGACGAAAACGATAGTGATTTCGAGGATCATGTGGCAATAGAAGATGAAAAAAGCGATACTGAACAAGAGGGAGATTCTGACAGCGAAGTAGAGGATCGAAGAACTTTTAGTGACTACTTTCTCGGCAAAGATAATCAAACAAAATGGAATAAAACTGCGCCGTCAATGACAGTAAGAAGACGTGCTAGAAACATTGTTACTCAATTACCAGGTGTAAAAGGCGAGGCGAAAAATTTGAAGGAGCCGGGTGAGATATGGAATTTGTTTTTCTCACAAAATATTATAAGCTAGATTACAAAATACACCAATCAACAATTACAACGCATATTATCTCAGTTTCATAGAGAAAGAGATTGTTCTCCGACTGATGAGATTGAAATTCAAGCTTTTCTAGGCCTTTTGCTCTTTGCTGGTGTTAGACGAAATAATAGATTGAATGCCAAAGATTTATTCAAAACTGATGGCTCATCACCAGAAATCTTTCGTCTTACTATGAGTTGGAACCGTTTCTATTTGCTTTTGAGGTGCCTAAGATTCGACGATAAAGATACACGAGATGCGCGAATCGCTGTAGGCAAATTAGCTCCTATTAGAGACTTGTTTGATGAGATTGTAGCATCATTCAAAAAATATTACAGTGCATCGCAGTTTGTCACGATCGATGAGAAACTAGAAGCATTCAGAGGTCGCTGCGGCTTCAGACAATATATTCCGTCTAAACCAAACAAATACGGTATAAAAATTTATGCACTCACAGATGCTAAAATGTTTTATACATTGAACTTGGAAGTTTACGTTGGAAAACAGCCTGAAGGACCATATTCGCAGGATAACTCATCGTTAGCTTTGGTTTTACGCCTTAGTGATATTATTCACAATACTGGCCGTAACATAACCTGTGATAATTTTTTTACAAGTTTGCCCTTGATTGATAAACTGGAGAAAGAGTATAAGTTAACACTAATCGGCACTATTCGAAAAAATAAAAAAGAGTTGCCCAAAGAATTTACTGAAATCCGAGGCCGGATAGAGAAATTCAGCTTATAGTCTATTATTGTTTATTTAGTTGTTTTCAAGATTTAAGAGTTTTTTTATTGGTTTGATTTCAGAAGATATATTTTTTGTTTAAATTTATGTAGTTTATAAGAATAAGTGCTGTATTTCAAAGGCTGTAATAAAAAGACTGTTAGTCAGTAATAAACATTAATATTGCGATAAATTTTGTTTATATTGATTGTGCAAAAGTCCCTTTTAATCGTAAATTAAATTTTAATGTAATTATAATGATAGATATTTATTTAGTAAACATTAGAACTATCGGGTCCGAGAGACCGACGCTTCGACGTTTTCGGTAGCACTCTTGATATACTCTGTATACTTACATACCTCATATACGTATCTTCTTCTTTGGCCCGCCAAAGATCTTTAGAATCTATCAGCAGCTAACTGTGATATTATCACCAGTCCAATTAGACACTAGGATCTGATTGCAGGTAGAGCTTTGGCTAAACCGCGTGACGGACTGCATGCGCTACACCCTGCGAGATATATTCGAGCACAGCGTGAAGTCGTACGAGGAGAAGTCTCGAGATGAGTGGGTGTTCGACTGGCCCGCGCAGCCCGCGCTTGTCGGCACTCAGATCTGGTGGACGACTGAGACCAACCAGGCGTTTGAGAAGCTGGAGGAAGGTTAGAGATCTACAGTCTACCTAAAAAAGTTGTCTGGTTTGACTTAGTACTTTTGACGTATTCCTACGCTAGGAATTTTGGATGTTAGAGTCTTGGACAAGGTGTTTTGAAATTTATGAATATTTTTAAGCTCGACTTCAATGTCACATGTATTGTTACGTAACAATTTAAGAAACTACGTTATAGTTGAACTGAATGTAAAATGAATAAGTTTGTTTGGGTACAGAACGTTTTGTATAAATGTTTTGATTTATGGGCACACGTTTACTTGCCAAAGCAATTTTTGATCTTGAGGTCTAACAATAGTTTACATATTCTAATGTATAAACGCACCAGTTAATTCCCTAACATTTTTCTAGGCTATGAGGGTGCTCTAAAAGATTATCAAAAGAAACAAATCGCCCAGCTGAATGCCTTGATCGTACTGTTGCTTGGAGACTTAACGGTCGGCGATAGACAGAAGATCATGACAATCTGTACAATTGATGTACATTCAAGAGATGTGGTCGCCAAGCTCATTGTGGCTAAAGTGGAGACTTCAAACGCATTTCAGTGGCAGAGTCAGCTGCGGTAGGTCTTTATTATTTATGAAATTCATTGAATAGACGATCATTTGTTTCACTATTTTAAAATTGTATGTGCTTGCTTCTGTCAATAATCAGAGAATTACTAAACATAAAACTAAATATCAATAACATCTATTCAAAGGTTGCAAGATGATGAAGGATAGATGCAGACAACTTTTTGCAGGTCATTGTGGAAATTCTTAGGGGCGGCCTATGTTAAGTAGTGTATTTCCTGAGTGAAATCATTGAATTTTCAGGCATCGTTGGGACAATAATTTGAACAATTGTTACGCCAATATTTGCGATGCGCAGTTCCTTTACGATTATGAATACTTGGGAAATACTCCTCGACTTGTCATTACGCCTTTGACTGATCGTTGTTACATCACATTGACTCAGGTATGCGCCGTGGAATTGTTTTAATAACATGTACACAACAAGTATTTAGCTTCTAATCAACTACTGTGTATTTGATTTGCATATCACAATAAAATGCATGATTTATGAGTTCCTATTATTATAATTTTGATATCAAACAAGGAAATCAGCACCAACGTAATAGGTACCTTTTAAAATAATGTGGAGAAACCCGATGGCCGACAAGAAATCCTCCTTATCGAAAAATGGAATATAATATTGGATCTGATTCTAACGATAACATAAAATGCTAAACAAAGCACTCTTATCGCCTCCTTTCAGAGTCTTCATTTGGTGATGGGTGGTGCCCCGGCCGGACCCGCTGGTACTGGCAAGACGGAAACCACCAAAGACTTGGGTAGAGCGCTCGGTATTATGGTGTACGTGTTCAATTGCTCCGAACAAATGGACTACAAAAGTTGCGGAAATATTTACAAAGGTAAACTTGACTGCGCAAAAATACGTTACTAATTTGCACTAGGCCCGATGGTCTACATATTTACCTCGATAGGTAGAACAAAGTCTGTATATCTATTCTTATCGATCAATCGTTAACAGAGACAATGTCCAGAATTGATGATATAGGTACATATTTCATTAATGCAGCTTTGTAGAATGTTTAACATTAGGTTTATTTACAAAGGTTTGGCTCAAACCGGCGCGTGGGGTTGCTTCGATGAATTCAACAGGATTTCAGTAGAAGTACTGTCTGTGGTGTCGGTACAAGTGAAGAGTCTTCTAGATGCTATCAAAGGCAAGAAGAAGAAGTTTGACTTCATGGGCGAATACATTACCATCATCTCTACAGTTGGTATGTTCATCACGATGAATCCAGGATACGCCGGGAGGACTGAGTTGCCCGAGAATTTAAAAGCTCTGTTCAGGTATATATGAAGCAGTCTCTTTCTTGGTATCTGATTTATACTAACATCTTTTTCATTTGTTACTCTGTTGTTAAATATTTCCCTAATCTCGTCATCAAGATATAGTTTTACATATATGATTTCAACCCCTTATTTATCTCGCGTGATATTTTCAGACCTTGTGCCATGGTCGTACCAGATTTCGAGTTGATTTGCGAGATCATGTTGGTGGCAGAGGGTTTCCAAGACGCTCGCCTATTGGCGCGCAAATTCATCACCCTGTACACGCTGTGTCGAGAGTTACTCTCTAAACAAGACCATTACGATTGGGGATTGAGGGCTATTAAATCTGTGCTAGTCGTTGCCGGCTCTTTGAAGGTAATTTGTTGAAACCTGATTTCAATATTGTATTATACAGGGCATATCAATAGTGCTACCGAAAACGAAGCTGGGTGGTAGTTTTAGTGATTTCAGACACAACGCAACTACATTTTGTGCAAAATATTGAGACGAATTTTTTTGTTTGTTTTTTTCTATCTTCGAATTAGGGTGGTAAATACATAGTTTTTTCTTTAATAATAGTATATACCCTTTTATTTTTAAAAGACGCCATGGCACACAAGGCTTTAAATTATTGTATTGTATTGTATCAGCCCATATACGTCCCACTGCAGGGCACGGGCCTGCTCTACAATCGAGAATACGATTGAAAGTGGTTAGGCCATATAGTCCACCACGCTGGCCTAGTGCGGGTTGGCGGACTTACATACCATAGAAATTCTTATGAATCGCTATAGTATGCAGGTTTCCTCACGATGTTTTCCTTCACCGTTTTAGTGCGTGGTGATTGACTATCAATACACACATGACTCCGAAAAGTCAGAGGTGTGCCCTGGGATTCGAACCCGCGACCACCGTGAACATGTTGGCAGCCGCGTCTAATCCGTTTACCAACAGGCCACCACGCACTTCTTAAAATTCTTCTTCTTCTTTAAATTATTATTTTAGCAAAAACTATGGATTTACCACCCAAACTCGACGATATGTAAAAATAATAAAAAAAAATTGTCGCGTTTCTTTGCGAAATTTTTAGTTACATTGTTTTTGTAGTCACTAATACTACCACCCGGCTTCGTTTTCGGTAGCACTCTTGATATACCCGGTATTGTTCTGGTACTCTAGGAAATAGAATTTTATTAAATTGAAAATATACAGCTGTTCAACTTATCCATACTTTCGATTATGGTTATTTAGCCTAATTATGTAATGCATTTGAAATCTGAGTTTCCCGAGTTTCACCAATTTAAGTATTGCAATTTATAGAGAGGTGACCGCTTGAGACCAGAAGATCAAGTACTTATGAGAGCATTGCGAGATTTCAACATACCTAAAATCGTGACCGACGACACTCCAGTATTCATGGGTCTCATTGGCGATTTGTTCCCCGCTCTAGATGTACCTAGGAAAAGAGATTTAGATTTCGAAAAGAATTTAGTTGAAGGAGCATTATCGATGAAGCTCCAACCCGAGGCTGGATTCATTTTGAAGGTAGGAAGTATTCATGTATACGTATCTTAGCTATTTACTGTTTTATAGAAATGAATCCCTTCATATGTGTTTTTATCGTCACAATCTAGTAACATTGAAAGTACGATATTTATAAGATAAACAAGCATTTAAAGTTTAGTGACTATTTAAAATTAACGTCACACTTAATACTAACTTTCCATTCACCACAGATGGTACAATTAGTAGAATTGTTCGCTGTGAGACATTCAGTGTTTATCATTGGATTCGCCGGCACTGGTAAATCAATGGTGTGGCAGTGTCTCTACAAGACCTATGCTATGCTGAAATTGAAACCTTTCTACAATGATTTGGACCCAAAGGCGGTCACTAACGATGAGTTGTTCGGTATTATTAACCCAGCGACTAGAGAGTGGAAGGACGGGCTTTTCTCGACGATAATGAGAGACATGGCTAATATGCCTGGAGATGGACCGAAGTGGATTGTGCTCGATGGAGACATTGATCCTATGTGGATTGAAAGTTTGAACACTTTGATGGATGACAACAAGGTTTGTATTGATTATGTATTTGATAAGATGTTTGTTTGTTAAGTAGAAGCATATTTATTCTGTAAAATATTCGTACAAATATAATAAGTTTGTGAAGAATTGTCAAATACGGTCCCGATAATTAAATTGGATTTATTGTTTTTTTCAGGTACTGACGTTAGCCAGTAACGAACGAATCGCACTAACAAAATCGATGAGATTGTTGTTCGAAATATCTAATTTGCGAACCGCCACGCCGGCTACCGTATCCAGAGCCGGTATTCTATATATTAATCCACAAGATTTAGGCTGGAATCCGTAAGTGTTAACACAGCAGAAGTTAGTAGTTACATTATAAATAACTATAATTTAAATAGGAAACCTTGTAGGTATTAGTATTTCATCGACTTTTAGGTTTTTATTATTGTTACCGACATTTGATTTAATAAGTACTAAGTTATATTTAAATAACTGAACCAAAATAACTTTACCATACCACATTTAAGAACTAAAAGCTTTGTTAATGACGTAAGAGACCACAATTTTCAGGTTTGTAGCGTCATGGATAGACACGACGCGAGACGACGAGTCAGAGAAGGCGATGTTGACGGTGATGTTCGACAAGTACATCCCGTCGCTGTTGGAGTCGTGCAAGAAGTACAAGCGCATCACGCCGCTCACGGAGCTGCAGCAGATCCAGCTCACCTGCTACCTGCTCGAATGTTTCCTCAACAAGTCATTGTTGCCCAGTGATTGTCCTAAAGAATGGTTAGTGACGTCAACTTGACTTATTAGTGATTTTGATTTCATGACCACTAAGTGTTTGTTTAAAAAATAGCCAATAATCCACAAATTATTTGAAATAATTAATTTCCTATCATTAATTGACAAATAAGTAACTAGAGTACGGAGAATTGTCATCATAAGGAAATATTAGGTTCTTGAGTGACATGAGAATTTTTTTTAAAGGTACGAAATATACTTCGTATTCGCCGTGGTGTGGGGGTTTGGCTCGGGTCTCTTCCAAGATCAGCTAGTCGACTGGCGCAACGAGTTCAGCAAATGGTTCTGCAATGAATTTAAACAGATCAAGTTTCCCTCCACCGGAAACGTTTTCAGTTTCTTTATAGACCCAGAAACGAAGAAAATGCTGCCTTGGTCAGAAAAAGTTGAAAACTTTGAGCTTGATCCAGACTTACCACTTCAGGTTAGTTAAAATAAATATTTATTTACATGCATTAACCGAACTGATGTTCTGTATAAAATAGACTGTAACTTCAATATCGAATCGCTGTATATTTTATTACTGATGTTATTTCTTTCAGTCTTGTTTAGTATCAACTTCTGAGACTACACGAATCAGGTTCTTTATGGACCTGCTGATCGCTAAACAAAAGCCGGTGATGTTGGTTGGAAGCGCTGGCAGCGGCAAGACTGTCAGTGTACAAGCTAAACTCAACTCTTTACCTGACTCTTACGCTATTACTAACGTGCCATTTAACTTCTATACTACATCTGGTGAGTTAGAGAAACAATTTTCATATGGATTTATAAGAAATTCATAATAATTAATAAGAAAAATCGATTCAGAGAATATTTTTGGTTTCGCAAATCTACCTTCATAATCAAATATATCAATATACACAATTAATTTTGACAGAAATGATGCAAAAAGTCCTAGAAAAGCCGTTAGAGAAGAAATCGGGTCGTAATTTCGGTCCACCAGGCAGCAAGTTTATGATTTACTTCGTGGATGACTTGAACATGCCTGAAGTAGACACATACGGCACCGTGCAGCCGCACACTATGATCAGGCAGTTTATGGATTATAAACATTGGTACGATGTTAGCAAAATATATTTTAAATAGATAGAATGTTATGTTTGTTCACAACTTCAACTTATATTTCAGGTATGACCGACAGAAGCTGAGTTTGAAAGATATTTCAAATTGCATGTTTGTTGCGTGCATGAACCCGACTGCCGGATCCTTCACTATAGATCCTCGTCTTCAGAGGCATTTCTGTACGTTTGCTGTCAGGTAGGTTTTTCGTTTTCAAGAATATTTCTTATAGCTGAAATGTGTTTCCATACATACTAATCTTAACTACAATAACTTTTTAGTTTCCCCGGGTTGGACGCTTGTTTCCATATCTACAAGCAAATCCTGTCCCAGCACTTGAACAACCCTCTGAATAAGTTCCTAGTGGTGGTACAGCGGTATGTAGAGCCACTCGTCAACGCTGCCCTCGCTCTGCACAACAGACTCGCCTCCATGTTCCTGCCCACAGCCATTAAGTTCCACTACATCTTCAACTTGAGGGATTTGTCTAACATTTTCCAGGTGAGATATCTTGGTTCAGTGTTATAATAAATTGTGTTTTATCTACTATGCAGTACATGTTACTAATAAAATTTTCTCTTCAATTCTATTTCACACCTATTTAAATGTTAGAGCTACGCTGTTGTCATTCATGACTCAGTATGAATGGGTAGGCTCGTCCGGTGTTGTACCTCTGTTTCATGGAAGATCAACGTGACGGCCGGATACTCATGCATGATCCAAAGGTTGTGTATATTCATGGGCGGTAGTGAGCACTTACTATCAGATGACCTGTTTGCTCGTTAGCCAGACAGATGGACTTTTAAAAAAACAAGCAGTGTTTTATTACTCGGATTTTGGTATATCATTAATGTGATATCAGGGAATGCTGTTCACCACTGGTGATGCGATCAAGACTCACTCGGAGCTGATCAGGCTGTGGATGCACGAGGCCACGCGCGTATACTCCGATAAGCTAGTTGACGCTGCCGACAACGAGTCTTTTATGAAACTCATTACTGAAGTTATCAAGAAGAACTGTGAGGTGGGTTCAAATGTATTTTGTAGCCATAGGTTAAGAAATAGTGTCAAGGTAATATCATTTTTGGACATTAATATCATTATGGATTATAATTTACTAAAATATTAATTGCAGGAATTCGACGAAAATACAGTATTTGAAAAGCCACTGATTTATTGTCACTTCGCGGAAGGTGTGGGCGACCCCAAGTACTTCCCAATTAAAGACTGGCCGCACATTAAAAAACTGTTAGATGAATCCCTGGCGGGATACAATGATCTTGTCGCCAGCATGAACCTGGTACTCTTCGACGATGCCATGTACCACATATGCAGGTAGGAGTTAGATTAAAATACCTCCAATTGTTTGAAGGGTTATTATTTTTTACAAGTTTTTTGTATTGGTAAGAACAGCATGAAATATGATTAATGGTCAATGTCATCAGATATTGCAGTCAAAGCGAAGTTTCTCTAGTAAAATTTAATTTGATTTTAATAGGTCATAAAATATAACGCCTAAGTAGTGTTCTGTAAGAAGCGATCTGTTTCAGGATCAACCGTATTCTCGAGGCACCAAGAGGCAATGCACTGTTAGTTGGTGTAGGAGGTTCTGGCAAACAATCGTTGTCTAGATTATCCGCGTTTATATCATCACTGGAAGTGTTCCAGCTTCAACTGCGTAAGGGGTATAGCATCAACGATCTGAAGGTTGATTTAGGTATGTCTAGTTCATCTGTTTAGTGTCTTTTGTAATTTGTATGCTGATATTTACAATTGGGAGTGGAGAGAAATATTGTCATTGTAAAAAGAGTTTTCTAGGCTCAATTTCATTTTTAATTTGGTCTGTTTGTAATATTATAATTACTTTAGTCAAAGTTTCGCGCAGTTATGGCTAATGTCCAAGCTTGTTTCAGCGGCATTGTACATCAAAGCGGGTTTGAAGAACCTGGGCAACGTGTTCCTGATGACGGACGCCCAAGTGGCCGAGGAGCGGTTCCTGGTGCTGATCAACGATCTGCTCGCTTCCGGTGAGATACCGGAGCTGCTGGCCGATGACGAGATAGAAAACATTATCAACGGTGTTAGAGGAGAGGTAATGCACATAGAAAGAAAGACAGTCGAATTGAGAACCAACTATTTTTAAAGTGGAAAGGATTAGATTTAAATAAAATGATAATAGAATTATAGAAAATAAATAGGAAGTGTGTTTATTCATGGAAAAATAGACTCGATTACATACGGATACGCCCTTGGCTTTCTTTGAAAAGCATAGACAAGATTATCTATACATATAAATAAAATTGAACACGATACCTGTGCCGAAAATGATATTTAATTTTTTTTTGTCTGTATGTCTGTCTATCTGTGTGTATGTTCTGGCTAATCTCTGCAATTGCTGGACCGATTTTGACGGGACTTTTTTGTCAGGTAGCTGATATAACAAGGAGTAACTTATGCTACATTAATTTTAGAAAAAATATTTTATTTTAGAAAAATAAAGTAATGTTGCAATGCCCGCGCGCAGCTCACGCGCATGCCACCACTGGGCTGTCACGTCGGGCGCCTCCCACCACTTCTCCCACCAACGAATCAATATCACATTTACGAAATATTGTATATAAATACATTTTTCAATAAAGCAAATATAAAAAAAAACTGAAAATAAATGTGTAACGGGAGTTTACCGCCGCTCGATAAGAGATGGCGCCACCGTAGAATTAGATCGCGGTATGGTTCGTTACAAAGGTTGATAATTAAAATAAAAATGCAAAAACCAAAAAAAAAAGCTAAATAAACTAATTCACTTTTTTGTTAAATTCCACGCGGACGAAGTCGCGGGCACAGCTAGTTTTTTGATAAAATCGCAATTTGATTCGACTGAATGGCAATTATCTTTATTATGTGATATTTTTCTGCAGACTAAAGCTTCCGGCCTTCCTGACACTCGCGAGAATTGTTGGAGATTCTTTATCAACCGTGTCAGGTCAATGCTGAAGGTACGTCATTATACCGGGTATATCAAGACTGCTACCGAAAACGAAGCCGGGTGGTAGTTTTAGTGACTACAAACACAATGCAACTAAAAATTTCGCAAAGAAACGCGACAATTATTTTTTATGATTTTTTAAATATCGTCAGTTTTGGGTGGTAAATCCATAGTTTTTGCTAAAATAATAATTTAAACTCTTTTATACCTTAGAGTATTTATAAATAAAAGGGTATATACTATTATTTTAGGAAAAAAAATATTTACCACCCAAATATGGCCATAGGAAAAAAATAACAAAAAAAATATTGTCGCTTTTTTTGCAACTTTTTCTGTTGCATTGTGTCTGAAGTCGCTTTAACAACCACCCGGCTTCGTTTTCGGTAGCAGTCTTGATATACCCTGTATTATAACAATGTGTTCTACATTTGACATGCGGAATGTGATTATTTCATATCAGGCTCCTGAATTTGCTGTAGGAGGTATGAGGGTGAGATAGTTATTAATTGAAATAAAAGTAGAAAATAAATCTATACTAATATTATAAAGCTGCAGAGTTTGTTTGTTTGTTTGAACGCGCTAATCTCTGGAACTACTGGTCCGATTTGAATGATTCTTTCAGAGTTGGGTAGTCCATTTATCGAGGAAGGCTATATCATCACGCTATGACCTATAGGAGGAAAGCAGTAGTGATATTTCTAGCAAATACGAGGAAATTTTGTTGGTTTTGTTTTTCGTGGTCCGATTGGTCGATATTCTAAACTGATAGTCAGAATTAAACATTTTGACCGCCATTTTAAAACGTGTATGCACCCGGGTGGAGCCGGGCCCGACCGCTAGTGACAAATATTTATACAATCCATTATTGCATATTAGATAAAGTTACAAACTATACCAAATTTATATATATGCCATGCTTATTTTGTCGTAGGTCCTTGATTGATGACATTTCAGTTGCGTAATTTATTTTGTGTTCGTATTATTTGTATCGTAAGGTGGTCCTGTGCTTCTCGCCCGTGGGCGCCACACTGCGCGTGAGAGCTCGCAAGTTCCCCTCGATAGTGAACTGCACGGCCATCAACTGGTTCCACGAGTGGCCGCGCGAAGCCCTGCGCTCCGTCTCCAAGAGATTCATCGCTGAAGTCGAGTCTCTACCGGTAATCTAAATCATTCATATTTGTTAACAACCGTACGTCAGGGACCAGTTCCGAAGTCAAGAATAATCATTTACTATCCGTTCTAACTTGGTTTTTGACTGAAATCGGTGGCCAAAAATGCATTCCAAAATGTATTTAAAGAAAGGGAACATTTCTCCCACCTAATTCTTTTAATGTAAAATAGGCTTAAAAAATAGAAATAAAAAAATAATAGAATAAAATTAAAAAATAAAACTAAAATTGTTAAAGAAGCTACACTGAGGATTTGTTTTCAGCCACATCTAGTGGAGCCGGTGTCAAACTTCATGTCCCACGTTCATCAGAGCGTGAACCAGATGTCCGCGGTGTATTTCCAAAACGAGCGCCGATACAACTACACCACGCCCAAAACCTTCTTAGAGCAAATAGCATTGTATACGAAACTGCTGAACGAAAAGACCTCAAATCTGAAGATGATGATTGTAAGGTTGGAAAATGGCTTGGAGAAGCTTGCTTCGTGCGCCGCCGATGTCGCTGTACTGAAGGTACGTGCTCAACTAAATCAGTTTCAATATAAAAGACCCATATTTTTACATAGTACATTAGCCCCATTTCATTACTAACCCATCGTCTACCATTGTTGTTGTGTGCGTACATATTATTCCAAAGAAAACCTATATTTGATTGATTGGTCAATATCAACAGGTAACACTAGCAGAGCAAGAAATTATATTGAAAGAGAAAAATAGAGCAGCTGAAGCGCTGATTGAAGTAGTCGGCGCTGAGAGCGAAAAAGTATCCAAGGAAAAAGCTTTTGGTAATTTAGTTTTTATTTGTTACTATAAAATGAATAAGAAGAAAGTCCCGCAAGTGTAAACCACAGATATAAAAATAAGATAAGTGGTAGTTTCGGTTTACTGATTAAAATCCCTACAGCCGCCGAGGAGGAGAAGAAAGTGAAAGTGATTGAGGAGGACGTGACAATAAAGGCTAAGATCTGCGCGGATGACTTAGCGAAGGCAGAGCCAGCGTTGCTCGCCGCACAAGAAGCCTTGAACACGCTGAATAAGAACAATCTGACTGAGCTGAAGGCCTTTGGTTCACCGCCCGACGCGGTGGTCACCGTCACGGCGGCAGTGCTCGTGCTCTTCGCCAAGAAGGGAAAGATACCTAAAGACCGATCTTGGAAGGCTTGCAAGGTTAGAAACAAACCAAAATTGGGAATGTTGTACAAATATGGCGGAAAGACGTTATAATGAAAAAATATATAATTTCGGTTTCAGCTAATGATGGCAAAAGTCGATCAATTCTTATACGATTTGGTGTATTACGACAAAGAAAATATACACCCTGATGTAATCAAGGTAATTTATCGTTTGTTTTCTTCGGGGTTTAGACATTGCATACAAGTATTATTGCATGTTTGGAACTAAGTTTCCAAATATGTAGTAATCTTTTCATTCATTAGTTCCGTTCCAACAAGTCACTGGGAAGCGTTATATTCAGTTAGTGGCTACGAATGACATTGAACATGTATAACCATAGCACTGATACTAATAGCATCACCCATACTTGTACACCAGGCAGTGCAACCGTACATCAAGAACCCGGAGTTCAACGCGGAGTTCATAATGTCGAAGTCTGCGGCGGCGGCCGGGCTGTGCTCGTGGGTGATCAACATCTGCAAGTTCTACGACGTGTACGTGGTGGTGGAGCCCAAGCGGCGCGCTCTCAATCAGGCCAACGCAGAGCTGCAAGCCGCCAGGGACAAACTGTCCTACCTTACTGATCAGATCATGGTCTTTATCCACTTGTTATTTTGTTCACAACACTTTTTATACTTTGATTAGAAAACGTAAAAGTGGTAACATTATCAGCCATGTCGAATATTTGGCTTATTGTTTTATGGTATTAACCATTTTGGGAGCTAGTGTTTTAGGCTACTGGCCTGACCTCACACTCTCGAAATTATTATGGAGAACTGTCAGACATGCAGATAGCCTTATGATGTTTGGATTGTTAAAGAATAGCAGGTGCAACAATTTGCACTTTTTTACTGCAGTGAAATCTTAGGTTGAAATAGAAAAATACCAAACTAGGTATAACTTATGTAAACAGGAACTAGAGGAGAAGCTGGCTGGTTTGATGAAAGCTTTCCAAGAAGCCGTCAATGAGAAAATGAAGTGCCAGGCGGAGGCCGACGCTACGAATGCTACTATTGATTTGGCTAATAGACTGGTGAACGGTTTAGCTTCAGAGAAAATCAGGTATAGTTATATAACTGTATCTAAATATAATCATTAACCTTTATTGGAAAAGTTATACTACCGCCTGAATTGTTTGATATCTTCAGTTGAGTCAGTATTTATATTAAGCCTTAATATGTAATATTAAGGCTTACCCATTTGTATTGATTAATTCTATTCATTACATTTACGAATCCAACTCGGTTGGGCAGCGTTCGGGAAACTTCGCGACGTCTTCTCGTCCAAAATACCTCAGTGCCTAAAATCGAAAGTCTTCGATAGTTGTGTGTTACCAGTGATGACATACGGCACCGAGACGTGGCCTCTCACTATGGGCCTTATTAGGAAGCTCAAAGTCACTCAACGAACCATGGAGCGGGCTATGCTCGGAGTTTCCCTACGAGATCGAATCAGAAATGAGGAGATCCGTAGGAGAACCAAGGTTACCGACATAGCCCATAGGATTGGCAAGTTGAAGTGGCAATGGGCCGGGCACATAGCTCGTAGAACCGATGGCCGTTGGGGCCGAAAGGTTCTCGAGTGGAGGCCACGTACAGGCAAGCGAAATGTCGGACGCCCGCCTACAAGGTGGACGGACGATCTGACTAAGGTCGCAGGAAGTCGCTGGATGCAGGCCGCTTCCAACAGGTCATTGTGGAGATCCTTGGGGGAGGCCTATGTTCAGCAGTGGACTTCCTGTGGCTGATATGATGATGATGATGATGATTACATTTACAATATGTATTCATGCGAAGATTTAGGTATACGGTTGCTTACTCCTAGTTGAGTGTTCAGTGCGGACTACTGTCCCCGCGTTCCAGGCTGGAAGGCGGAGACCCCGACATGCCCCTTCCGATCCACCCCCGAATATCGGAAGGAAGGCTAAAGGAGCTTTACTCTCGTTAAAAAAAATATGTTAATAATTTAGCAATACTGCTGTATATTGTCGATGTCAAGTGTATATCCATATTAAGTTCTACTATTACGATTATTGATTCCGTTTGCTTCTAGATGGTCAGCGACGGTAGTGAATTTGAAAGAGCTCTGGAGTGATGTTGCCCGGTGACGTGTTGTTGGTGACGGCGTTCGTGTCGTACGTGGGGTGCTTCATGCGCCGCTACCGGCAGCAGCTCATGTACGACGACTGGATACCTACACTGCTCAAGACAGATGTAAGCCTTAATATACCGCCAAACAGCAGTTTAAATGCACTGTTGTGTTTCGGATTAAAGAAGATTGTAGTCAGAGTTACTACTGGATATATTGAGACTCAGGATTGCGAGCGCAGTAGAATTCCAAGCATTGCTTTGTAATTTAAGGTGTTGCTTGGTTTTGCTACTTTTCATGAGCGGTTGTATCGCTTACCATCAGGCGAACGGCAGGCTCGTCTCCCCATGAAATGCAAAAAAAACCGCATCATTTAGCTAGCTCTTATTTCATACCTTTATCGAGAGGTATACGGAGAATAATGTTCGATCTTGACATACCACTCGTATATAATAATTCACTACAATTAATCTCAGTAGCATTCACGACGTTTGAAGGTATTTTAATTCTACCCTTGTTTAGAGTGTCTTCATAATATTATGTTGTTACGTAATAATTTTTCTTAATAGCAATTTTTTAGGATTCTGATGTTTTAGGATTCTGTGTTGATATTCTCTGTATATCAAAAAACAGCCACATTTATTCTTTATAAAAGCTGCGAGAATATTTTAATGCATATCATTCAAGTACTAACTCAATGGTCTTGCAGCCTAAAATCGACACGACTGAAGGCCTAGAACCGCTATCTATGCTGACTGATGATGCGCAAGTGGCATGCTGGAACAACGAGGGCTTACCCACGGACTCAATGAGCACGGAAAACGCCACAATATTAACCAATTCTGCGCGATGGCCGCTCATGATCGATCCGCAGCTGTAAGTTTCACTCCGCATTGATATTGTGTATAATGTGTATTTTTAACCGACTTGACATTTGCAAAAATGGAGATTCTCAATTCGTCGTAATCATTTTTTTATGTATATTGACCGATTATTCGAAGACGCCTGAACCGATTTGAAAATTATTTTTTTGTTTCAAAGTGTCTCTTCATATGTGGTCCAGTTAACTTATGACTTCACTATAAAAACAAAGATTTACAGGACTAGTATTGGAAAGACAGAAATTTCCACATTTTGCTATTAGCTGTCTTTTCTTTCTAGGCAGGGCATCAAGTGGATAAAGTCGAAGTTCGGCGATGCCCTGGTGACGATTCGCCTGACGCAGCGGAACTACCTGGATCGCATCGAGCGTGCTGTCACCAACGGCGACGTAGTTCTGCTGGAGAACATTGGAGAAACTGTTGATGCTGTACTGGACAATCTGCTTGGACGAGTGCTTATACGCAAGGGAAAAGTGCTTAAGGTATTTTATGATATAATGAAAACAGATAAGATGGACAATACTTAGTGGTTAGGCCCTGCACTAAAAAAGGTAAAATAGAACACTTAAATTAGAGTCGCTTCTTGGTTCGTCTGTTTGATCCATGTCCGTATCAGTCAACGATAAATTAGATGTCAGTGAAATATTCGTCGTTGCAAAATTCAGCACTATAATGATGTATTATGGTCTGATTGTATGTATTTTTATATATAAGATGTGAACGACTAATACACTTTTTCAGATCGGAGACAGAGAAATAGATTACCATCCGAATTTCCGCCTTGTAATCCAGACAAAGTTAGCGAATCCACATTACCAGCCTGAGATGCAGGCTCAGTGCACTCTCATCAACTTCACCGTAACACGAGACGGGTACTATTGCTATTCTATATATTTCTTCATTTCTTCTTCTTTTGTGTTATTTATCACCTAAAAGTACTTAAGTACATTAGTAAATTTCAAATCAATCAAAAAAATAAATTCATTTTCTTCTTCTTAAGACGTGATTGGTCACAAACATAAAATACACGTCATTTTTTAAAAAACGCCTGTATGGGTCACTATCCAAGCGTTTTATGGCTGTCAAGGCACGTTTAATTTGCCTACCCAATAACTATTCTTGTAATACTTGTTTGAATTTTAGTCTAGAAGAACAGTTGTTAGGTGAAGTAGTGAAAGCCGAACGACCAGACCTGGAAAGCTTACGAGCAGGATTAACGAAACAACAGAACGATTTTAAGATCACTCTCAAGACGCTTGAAGATGACTTGCTGAAGAGATTAGCGACAGCCGGTCCTGACATTTTGAGTGATTCTGCGCTAGTCATTAACTTAGAGACCACTAAGAAAACTGCTGCTGATATTGAAATAAAAGTTGAGGAAGGCAAGGTCACTGCTGTTAAAATTGATGAAGCTCGTGAAAGATACAGGTAATGTCTATAATATTGAGCCTTATCGGTGTTAACATTATATTCTGAGTACAATTTTATCAATACTTCTCGACACCTATCTTATTGTTCTTTGGAAACATGGAGTTGTAGTGATTATGCTTATTGTATTTCACACAAGAATTGCTATACATCCCATAGTCTATAAAATTCTACGTTTTAACTGCTGAAAATATTTCGTCACCGTTTAAAGCTATTTTATTATGATTATTATTTTATTTTATATTTATTTTACCATTTAGTTCGATTTTGGTTCTGATGTGTCCAACAGACGCGCAGCCGCTCGAGCATCTCTCCTCTACTTCATTCTGAACGATCTTTACAAGATCAATCCGATGTACCAGTTCTCACTGAAGGCGTACAGCGTGGTGTTTAAAGACGCGTTGGCTCGCGCGGACCCAGCTGATGATTTAGAGGGAAGAGTCAGGAATTTGCTCGACAGCATCACTTTCTCAGTGTTTGTGTACACGAGCAGGGGACTGTTCGAGAGGGATAAGCTGGTGTTCCTGTTTTTGGTCACTTTGCAGGTATACGCTTAGCTTAATCACTTAGCACGTAATGATCTAAAATTAATATACAAGAACTGTAACAAATTGCCGTTACAGAACATATATCGGAAACGAAGTTATATTTAATTTTGGGACATCTGAGTTCTACCGTAAAGTACTAGCCTAGAAATAAACAGAAAAGTAGTATTAACATCCATAACACAGTTCGATGTTTTGATGGCGAGTATGCCATTCACCTGATGACTAGTGATATGACCGCTCATGGACGGTAGCAAAATTTAAATCACCATGAATAGCATATCAATTCTTGGCATTCAGAGACATAAGATGTTGGATCTCATAATTTACTCTGGCTACAACGTCCTTTAAACCACAACACAACAGAGCATTTACACTGCTTTTGGGCAGGAGAAATGGACATTGTAGATGTATCAAGGAAATACATTTTAGATATTGCAAGCGGATGGCAAGTTAGAGCCACGGGAGCTGGACTTCCTTCTAAAGTATGCGGTGGCGCCCGAGGTGTCTCCGTACCCGTGGCTCTCCAACAACTCATTCGGCGGCATTATAGCGCTCTCTAAGATGGACGCCTTCGAAAACCTTGACAAGGATATTGAAGGGGCCTCTAAGAGGTTCACGTTTCAATCTGATTTGAAAATGTAGTATTGCAACCTACCCATGTATTACGGGAGGATGTCGCTTGCGATTGAATAAGACTGTGTCTATTACTTTGTTTACATATTCGTTACTCCTGCTTTATTTAAATTTTATTCAAGATCGATGTTGTAGTGTATTTGTGTTTATCATATTAACATCATTCACCTCACCTTAGATGTCACCTCATCATGTATGTTGTCCATAATATTTTCAATCAATTTATTCAATACACTTCATATTTATTTGACTGTCTCGGTGGCGTAGTTATATAGTTATACTATGGTATGAAAGCAAAACCTTGGCACGGAACAAACGCGGTGAAATGTGGGTGTTTCAGTAACACCTCTACCTACCCTTTGTAAGAAAAAGGCGCATGTTTATGTATGTATGGAATGATACATACATGTATGCATATTTGTTTGGTATTTCATCTTCTTTCATCATCCATCCATCCATCAGCCAAAGGAAGTCCACTGCTGAACATAGGCCTCCCCCAATGATTTCCACAGAGACCTGTTGGAGGCAGCCTGTGTCCAGCGACGTCCCGCGACCTTTACCAGGTCGTCGGACCATCTTGTTGGTGGACGTCCTACGCTGCGCTTTCCGCTACGCGGCCTCCATTCGAGTACTTTCCGACCCCATCGGTCATCAGATCTCCGCGCTATGTGCCCGGCCCATTGCCACTTCAACTTGCTAATCCGGTGGGCTATGTCGGTTATTTTAGTTCTCCTACGGATCTCCTCATTTCTGATTCGATCTCGTAGGGAAACCCCGAGCATAGCCCTCTCCATAGCTCGTTGAGTGACTTTGAGCTTCCTAATAAGGCCCATAGTGAGAGGCCACGTCTCGGTGCCGTAAGTCATCACTGGCAACACACAACTATCGAAGACTTTCGATTTAAGGCACTGAGGTATTTTGGACGAGAAGACGTCGCGTAGTTTCCCGAACGCTGCCCAACCGAGTTGGATTCGACGATTGACCTCTCTCTCGAAGTTGGACCTGCCTAACCGGACCACTTGTCCTAAATAGACATATTCGTCAACAACTTCAAGAGTCGAGCCCCCAACACCGATGGGGGTGGGCACAACATGGACATTCGACATGATCTTCGTTTTGTCCATGTTCATTTTAAGACCCACCTGTTGGGAGACTCGATTGAGGTCTTCGAGCATAGTGCTAAGGTCTTCCAGCGATTCAGCCAAGACTACAATATCGTCGGCAAACCGAAGGTGAGTGATATACTCGCCGTTGATGTTGATGCCGAATCCTTTCCACTGCAAGAGCTTGAAGGCATTTTCCAGCGCGGCAGTGAACAGTTTCGGAGATATGACATCTCCCTGTCTCACGCCTCTCTGTAGTGGAATAGCCTTCGTACTCTGATCTTGTACTCGGACCGACATGGTGGCGTTGTTGTATATACACTTCAACACTTCGATGTACCGATAGTCGATATGGCACCGCTGGAGAGACTGTAGCACAGCCCAAGTCTCGATCGAATCAAAGGCTTTCTCATAGTCCACAAACGCTAAACAAAGCGGCAAGTTATATTCCTCGGTTTTTTGTATAACTTGCCGAAGCGTATGGATGTGGTCTATGGTACTAAAGCCTTTTCGGAAACCGGCTTGTTCGGGAGGCTGGAAGTCATCAAACCTGCGTTCGAGACGATTTGTGATGACCCTCGAAAACAACTTATAGACATGGCTCAGGAGCGAGATGGGCCTGTAATTCTTCAGCAAAGTGTTATCACCTTTTTTGAAGAACAGTACCACCACGCTCCTGCTCCATGCCTCTGGCGTTGAGCCCTCGAGGAGAACGGAATTGAAGAGCCTCTGAAGGACTTTCAGTATCGGCGTTCCGCCCGCTTTCAGAAGCTCTGAAGTTATTCCGTCCTCGCCCGGCGCCTTGTTGTTTTTAAGTTGCTTCAGGGCCATCTCAATCTCACACAGGCTGATGTCCGGGATATCATCGCTAAAGTGTCGGATCAACTCGGCTCTCGGGTCTTCGGCCGAGCTAACAGCAGGTTTGGCAACCGAGGTGTAAAGCTGTCCGTAGAACCTCTCGATCTCCCTTAATACCTCTGCCCTCGTCGATACTACGCGGCCGTCTTCCGTCTTCAGCCTAGACAACTGGCTTTGCCCAATAGACAAGTCTCTTGCAAACACTTTGGAGCCTCCGTTCCGCTCGATTGTCTCCTTAATGCTCACAGTATTGTGAGCACGGACATCGTGTCGCAAGGACTTCCAGATCTGTCTATTGAGCCGCCGATATACTTCGGCGTCAACGGAAGACTGCAGCGCTAAAGATCGACGTTCGGCCATGAGGTCAAGAGTGTGGATCGAGAGTTTTTGTGGTCTATCTCTACGGCGAGGTCTAAAATACTTAGATCCCACCGTATGGACAGCTTCTACCAAACCGCTGTTTAGCTCGTCCACTGCAAGGTTTTCTCCTAGACAATCAAAGCGATTTGTCAGCTCGAGTTGAAAGCTCTCGGGGTTTTGGATATGGGCGCGAGTAGGTCGGAGCGTAGATTTCATCAAGCGACGCCTTTCCGATTGGACATTGATATTCAGGGTGCCCCTAACCATTCGGTGATCACTGCCGGTTTTCACCCTGTTGATCACAGAGACATCTCTGAATATCCGTCTATTCGTCGTCAAGATGAAATCTATCTCGTTTCTCGTAGAACCGTCAGGACTCAGCCAGGTACAATTTTATTAATCTTCTTTAAATTAATAAAATTGTAATTCGCATAAATAATTATTTTGTATTGTATTGTATCAGCCCATATACGTCCCACTGCAGGGCACGGGCCTACTCTACAATCGAAAGTACGATTGAGAGTGGTTAGGCCATATAGTCCACCACGCTGGCCTAGTGCGGGTTGGCGGACTTACATACCATAGAAATTCTTATAAATTCTTATAAATCGCAGGTTTCCTCACGATGTTTTCCTTCACCGTTTTAGTGCGTGGTGATTGACTGTCAATACACACATGACTCCTGAAAAGTCAGAGGTGTGCCCTGGGATTTGAACCCGCGACCACTGAAATAATTATTTAATCATGTTTAATGTATATTAGGTCCATAATACATATAATATACATATCACTTTTATGTACATATTTTCGTTTTTTTCTCTTTCCATATAATCATACGTTTATATTGAGTTTTCGAGACGAAAAAACACTGATCTTAATATGCTTATCAACAGATGGCAAAAGTATTCTGATGGCGAAGCGCCTGAGAGAGACAAGTTGCCGGGAGAGTGGAAGAACAAGACTTCACTGCAAAGGCTTTGCATAATGAGAGCGTTGCGACCCGACAGAATGTCCTACGCTTCCAAGTAAGTTCCGACCTTTAGAGTTCTGTAGTAGTATTGAAAAAAGTCTTAAAACAAATATATTTAAGTAGAGTAGACAGACAGCGTACTAGTTTCTTTGAAATAAGAAGTCTAAATACCAAACGTCTGTTACGGGTTCATAATTAAAATAGAGTTATTACAAACAATCCGTTTAATTATAACACAAAACTTACACTAATCCTTAAACATACACTAAATCTAACTAAAACTAAAGTTGAGCGCCAGGAGAATTTTTGTTCACTGCATTTGGGAACGGAACTCTGCCAAAACCAAACCACGGCTAACTCGATCTCAGGAATGTTTTGAATTATGCCAAGTGAACCTCGTTCACCAAAAAGGGCATGTCTTTAGGCTACGACAATTAAATGCAACGTCATTAACAACTTTTACTACTTATCTCTAATCTAGCTGACATTTAATAAAACACTCACCCCTTTGTCCACAACCAAAACTTAATCACACAGGAACAGTATTATAATTTCAGCTAATTATTTGAGTAAATAATATTTACAAAAATACTTTTGCTCGACACACGTCACGCTCGTGTCACTTTTCAAATGCCTCTATGACCTTCCCCCTCCGAGGTGTACATAAATTCTCAAAGAATAAAAAAAAACAAAAATGACTAAAGTGGAGTGGATTCGAACCTACGTGTCGGTAGCGCCCTGCATTAATCGGACTGTCACACCTCCGAGCCAACAATGCTTACGTCATGCCGTCTAAATTATCGATCACTTGTTATATTAGTGCCTATTTGTGTACTTTAATGCTACCCACGATTTAAAATATGATTGGAACATAACATTCCCTCAACCACACAAAGAAAAAAATACAACGTATTTTTTTATTTTATTTTTATTGTCGTATATTATTAGGCTTATCACACTTAACGGGCTTTAAATCTTTTGCGTGCCAAATTCCTATATATTTACCAAAGGAATTATTTAAATGAAAAACATTATCTGACAACTTTTTGATTACAATTGCTTTCTCAAATTTGGGTGCTAATTTAGCCATAAACTTATTTCCTGCGTTTGAAAGAAATTTTGTTCTCTTCCATACCACATCACCAATTTGGAAGTTAGCTGGTCTTCGTTTCTCGTTATAGGCTTTGAGACTTTTGTCATGGCATAATCTTAACCTTGTTTCCACTGTCTTATAAATAGTCGACCTGGATTGAAGATCGGCCAAATATTCTTTAGTATCAATAGTGATAACTTCATTATTATTGACACTATTGGCTATAACGCCCCTGCTAGCGTTTCCTAATATCGATGTTTCCCTTCCAAAAAATAGAAAAGCCGGCGTATACCCCGTAGTTTCATGTACAGATGTTCGTATTGCATGTGCGAATTCGTGAATATGGGTGTCCCATTCATTATGTTTTTTGGAGTGAATGTAGGAAGATATCATGGTACCTATTACTCTATTAACACGCTCTGTGGGATTACATTGTGGGTGATAATTTGGAGTAAACCATATTTGGCAATTATACTTTTTTGTGAGATTTTTAAATAAATGGGACTCAAATTGTTTACCATTATCACAAATTATTGCTTGAGGTATTCCATAGAGTAAAATTTGGTGTTCTAGGATTTCACAAATTTTATCGGCCTTGCCCGTTCTTAGAGGAAACAAAAGTACAAATTTACTAAACATACATGTGATTACCAGAAGCATTGTATTGCAATTTTTACTTTTGGGAAATGGTCCCATTAGATCCATAGATATAACCTGCCAGGGTCTTGTAACTATTCTTTGTTTTCCCATCAAACCCAATGGCAGTTTTTGCGACACTTTTATCTTTGCGCATGTCTCGCAATTTCCTACATATTCTTTTACGTTTTTTTAACATTCCTGGCCAATAATAACGCTGTTTAATCCTAAGTAGCGTTTTTCGAATTCCTAAGTGACCAGCGGTACTATCGTTATGGCAAAGTTTCATAATGTCTATTCTAAGTGAATTCGGTATATACAATTTCCAATCATTACTTTGGTCAGGGAACTGTCTTAGGCGTATTTTCTTGTAAAGTAAGCCGTCTACAATATGCCAATCAGGATAATATTTACCCATTTTACATAGTTTATCTACCTTATCCATGTACCAATTGTCTTTATGTTTATCTAAAATTTGTATCGTATAATTCTTATGTTCAAGAGCGTTTATAGAACGAGATAAGGCATCTGGTACGATGTTACATTTACCTGGCCTATGAATTATGTCGAAACTAAATTGTTGCAATTTCATTGCCCATCTGGCCAACCTACCGTGTGGATCCTTCATTTTATGAAGCATTTTAAGAGCACTATGATCAGTTACTATTGTAAAGTGTGTACCATCAATATATGGCCTAAATTTTTCCACAGCATAAACTATACTTAATAGCTCCCTTTCTGAAGTTGAATAAAGTTGTTCCCTCTCATTTAACTTTCTGCTTAAATATGCGATGGGTTGCTCAATTCCATCAAACTCTTGGCACAATACCGATCCAATTCCTTTATTTGATGCATCGCATTGTATTACAAAAGGTTTCGTAAAGTTTGGACATGACATAACCGGTGTAGAGGTAAGTAAGGTCTTGAGGTGTACAAATGCTTTATCAGCTTCATTAGTCCAGATAAACTTTTTGTTTCTCTTACCCTTGGTTAAATGATGTAGTGGGGCAGCTACTGTGGCAAAATCTTTGACAAACCTTCTATACCAACTAGCAATTCCAATAAACCTTTTCAGTTCAGTTATGTTTTTAGGTCTCGGAAAATTCATTATTGCTGAAACCTTATCAGGATCAGTACGTAACCCATCCTTATCCACAATAAATCCTAAAAATCGTAAACTTGGTCGTGCAAATTTACTCTTGTCTACATTGATTGTCAGCCCAGCATTTTTCAAAATATTCTTAACTTCATTTAAAATTTTTATGTGTTCCTCAAAAGTCTCTGAACATATGACAATGTCATCTAAGTAGGCCCACACCTTTCCTTCTAAAGAATGAAATAAAATATCCATTAACCTTTGCTGCGACTGTGAAGCATTTACTAAGCCAAATGGCATGACTTTAAATTGAAATAGACCTCTACCGGGCACAGCAAACGCTGTTTTCTCTTTGCTTGATTCATCCAGTTCAATTTGCCAGAATGCGGATTTCAGATCAATGGTGCTGAGGAATTTTGCATTGCGCAGGTTGTCTATAATTGCAGAAACTCGTGGCAAAGGATAAGTGTCTCGCTTTGTGATTTTATTGAGTTGTCTACTATCTAAACAAAGCCTATTTCTCCCATCATTTTTTTTTACCATTACTATGGGTGAACACCAGGGACTATAAGATGGTTCCACAACATCATTTTTTAACATCTCATCTAATTCTTGTTCTATGTCCCGCCTGACATATGGTGAGAAATTATATTGTTTTTGATATACTGGTCTACTATCACCTGTGTCTATATTGTGTTTGATTATTTTAGTTCTGCCTAACCCTATCCCAATACTATTTCTTATTTCCGTAATGATGTTGGCTAAGCGTATCTTTTCATTTTCATTTAAATCATTTTCTGTCATTATTGCTACTGATTGATCGTGTATGGTGTTTACAATTGGATTTAATAGCGAAGTGTCGTCCTCTTTGAATTTAAAGGAAATACCAAATTTGTCAAAAAAGTCCTTACCCAAAATTAGCGGTTGTGATAATTCTGGCATTAGTAACATCGGGATGATATGAAACTGAGTATTAAATTGTACTGGAACGTCAAATAACTCCTTGATACTATGACTGGTTCCATCAGCTGTAGTAATATCCATTCGTTTAAGTTTCTGCGTCTTGACACCTAGTCGTTTCAAGGTACCAGCAAAGTTTGAGTTTATTACCGTACGAGTGGCTCCAGAATCCAATAAACCACTACAAGTATGATTCAATATCGTGATATATATATATGGCCTATTATCGAATTTTTTTTTAAATGTTAATGGTGATATGACGTTTCGAGACATGAAATGACGCACAAATACTAACCAGTCCTGCCATTCTTTGCTATACCTATCAAGGGGAAAGTTCAATTGACAGGTTTTGCGCTTTCCCCAAGAGCGTTTCCCTTACAAGTGCAATCTTTAGAGGTAATGCCAAAGCGACCACATTTGTAACAAAATAATCTTTGTTTTGGAACTGTACATGACCTGAATATATGTCCTAATTCACGGCAATTCCAACACCTGATTTTTATATTAGTACTTACACCTGTGGTTTTATTTCTTATTTCAAAAATATCTTTACTATTTGCAATCCATGGAGTAGCCTTATACGCTAAGTCAGGCTCAATAGAATTCATTGGAATTTTAGGCTCTTGGAAGTTGTCACAATTAATTTTGGTCCTTTCTACTATTCTTAGAACATTTATTAAATCCGCAATTGACGTAAAAGTGTCCCTACATACTGCTCTTTGATAGTAAGGTTGCAAATTTTTCATGATGATCATTATTTTTTCCGTCTCGGAGATTTTATTAGGAAGTCTATTAAACATATTTTGTAAGACTGAGATAAAAATTATTACTGATTCATTTTTACCTTGAGTTCTGGATTTGGCTTCTGATAACAATTCTTCCTGATAATATGGCGATTGAAATGTGCGCTTTAGCAGAATGACGAGTTCGTTCCAAGTATTTACATATTCTCTATTAGCACGAAACCAAATCAAGGCATCGCCTTTGAAGAAGTCAATAGAATGGCGCCATAGATCCTCATCAGTGGCATTTCTAGTATCCTTTAGTTCATTAACACGTTCAATAAATGCGTTGACACTAATGGTATTACCACCTGAAAACTGAATGCCCCATTGACTAATTGGAACGAGTTTAAGATTTCGTCTTAATTGATCTGGTTCAAATAAGGTCGAGTTAAATAACCTAGATTGTGCAGGTTCAACATTATTCAAAA
Source organism: Hyles vespertilio (assembly GCA_009982885.2). Taxonomy (NCBI): domain Eukaryota; kingdom Metazoa; phylum Arthropoda; class Insecta; order Lepidoptera; family Sphingidae; genus Hyles; species Hyles vespertilio. The sequence goes on from CM042828.1 coordinate 11,425,438, forward strand.
CCGAAATGTCGAAATTATTATTTGCAAAGCTAACTCTTTTGTCTTCTAAATGTTGTTTTGAGAACGTGCCTTTTGAAATAATATTATTTTCAGATTTTGAGGTCGAAGGGACTGGGACATCTAAATAAGTAGCTTTATCATCTATATCGTTAAGAATTTTTTCACAATCTTTTCCTATCGAGTTATGTAATGCCTGCTTCATTTCCGGAGTTATATCATCATTATCCTCCAACTCATCCTTCTGTTCCAAGTCGGTTAATAATAAGGCAGTTTTATCCAAAATAAGTTTTTTTCGTTCTCCCTCCAAATCGTCGTGTGGTTTGATAAGTTTTAATCTATTGACAATATGAATTAATCGCGATACTAAACGTTTGTAAAGTTGTTTGTCAGGTTTTTCATTTAATTCAGAGATATAACATAAAATAGTATTGATTTTATCAGTACAAACCTCTAACTGGACCCCTGGAGTGTCTATGCATGATTGTGGTGCTTTTATTTGATATGATACTTGTTCCAAACTTTCAGCTTGAATCATTTTCTTTAGAATTCTTTTTAATGCAGAAACCAACGCCCCTGACTGTGAATAGCCACGACATGCAAGTTCAAATTCCACTTCATCTTTTAATAAATACTGAGGATCCATTGTGCAAAGAATATTGAGAGAAAAAAAAAAAACAATCTCCACTACGTATGAAATATTATGTACCTATTAAAATAATACCAAATTACGATCTAAACACAAATCAAATACACACAAAAAGCTATTTAAAAATAATACTACAAACTACTAAACTAACCAAGGTATAAAAAGAATGTTAACTAAAATAGAAAATATAAAAGACTTTAAAATTACTCAATAATAAAAAAAACACGACACAAATTGATCACTACTGTTATCAATACAATTTATACAAAGAACTGTGACTCAACATTGAATTCACTGCAATAATCTTAACAAATAAATGATGTACTTTATTATTTAACTCAAAATGAAAACAAGCTTTAAAAACGCCTCGTTTACTAATCTTAATTATACGTGCAATAATTTGTATAAGTAGGTGGGTAATCAAAACTTTAATCTACTTCAATGAATGCTCTAAACCCGTTTAATTTTAACGTTGGGCGCTATTTGTTACGGGTTCATAATTAAAATAGAGTTATTACAAACAATCCGTTTAATTATAACACAAAACTTACACTAATCCTTAAACATACACTAAATCTAACTAAAACTAAAGTTGAGCGCCAGGAGAATTTTTGTTCACTGCATTTGGGAACGGAACTCTGCCAAAACCAAACCACGGCTAACTCGATCTCAGGAATGTTTTGAATTATGCCAAGTGAACCTCGTTCACCAAAAAGGGCATGTCTTTAGGCTACGACAATTAAATGCAACGTCATTAACAACTTTTACTACTTATCTCTAATCTAGCTGACATTTAATAAAACACTCACCCCTTTGTCCACAACCAAAACTTAATCACACAGGAACAGTATTATAATTTCAGCTAATTATTTGAGTAAATAATATTTACAAAAATACTTTTGCTCGACACACGTCACGCTCGTGTCACTTTTCAAATGCCTCTATGACCTTCCCCCTCCGAGGTGTACATAAATTCTCAAAGAATAAAAAAAAAACAAAAATGACTAAAGTGGAGTGGATTCGAACCTACGTGTCGGTAGCGCCCTGCATTAATCGGACTGTCAGACCTCCGAGCCAACAATGCTTACGTCATGCCGTCTAAATTATCGATCACTTGTTATATTAGTGCCTATTTGTGTACTTTAATGCTACCCACGATTTAAAATATGATTGGAACATAACACGTCTTAAAAATTATGTACCATAAATTTGTTCGTCATTATTTACGTGTAAGAATAAAATATAAAAATGAGAAAATCTTTTAGCGCATTTTGTGAAGAAAATCTGGGAACGAAGTACGTTGAAGCACGAACTCCTCCGCTGGAGAAATCATATCAGGAGAGCAACGCCACTACTGCTATGTTCTTCATATTGTCGCCTGGTGTAGATCCTCTGAAGGTAAGATATTTGTAGCTATTTATAAAGTATAATTGTGTTGTTACTGGATGTTAAAAGAGAATGAACTATCAGAACTGGGTACTGGGTACCTAGGAGCGCTACTTCTTGTGTAACCTCAGTGTCTTTATAGAGTTATAATATAGAATAGATTGAGAGAGGGTAAAAATAAATAATTATAAACTTTCAGCAAACTCACTCACTAACAAAGATATGGTAGTAAAATTATTGCGATACCGGCATACTTTATACAATATATAAATAAAGATACTAAAACATAGTTACTTATCTCGAAATCATCAACGATTTCACTACATACGTTGCAAACGAACATTTATTAAGCAGTGAATAGTACAGAAAATGAACAACAAAGACCTTATAGTTGACAACTTACGTGCAACTATTCTAATAAGAAATACACAGATAAAAACAATATGAATGATCCATTTTGATGTAAAAGTTGAATTAATATCGCTATTTACATAGAAGGTTAATAACATTTGAAATGCGCTAATCATACGATTGCATGCAGCTCCTAGCCTTAAATTAATTGAGCCCACGGCAGTGCCAGCCAATATCGTGAAGGAATATGTCGTGTTTGCACTTTTAATTGTTCCTGTCCATTAATGTACACAGTCTGTTTAGCAGAATCAAACAGCCTAGACAGGTCTATAATTTTTCCAATTCAAATTCGTATGGTTTTATTTGTGATATTATCTTTCTCATTCTTGTCATTGAAAATTTGTACCGCAGTATTGCTTAGATTTTATTGCTAGAAACAGATGAATCGAAAGCTTCCTTTGGTTTTGTCACTATTAACATATATCAAAAGTAAGGTTCCAGTATTATAAGTGCGTGGTTATTATATATAAGTGCGTGGTGGCCTGTTGGTAAACGGACTAGACGCGACTGCCAACATGTTCACGGTGGTCGCGGGTTCGAATCCCAGGGCACACCTCTGACTTTTCGGAGTCATGTGTGTATTGATAGTCAATCACCACGCTCTAAAACGGTGAAGGAAAACATCGTGAGGAAACCTGCATACCATAGCGATTTATAAAGTTTCTATGGTATGTAAGTCCGCCAACCCGCACTAGGCCAGCGTGGTGGACTATATGGCCTAACCACTCTCAATCGTACTGTCGATTGTAGAGGAGGCCCGTGCCCTGCCGTGGGACGTATATGGGCTGATACTGAAAAGGTTCCAGTATTATATAGTTTTTTATGACAGTATGGACATGGCTTGAGGACGTAAAGTTATACCTATTGTCTGATGTCAACTTTTCCAGAATACAGTACAAATTGAGGAAAACATGATTAACAAACAAAAACGCAATGCCGTACCTAGAAATTTAAGTTGATATCTTACGGGTTATTGTTCTTGGGTTAACCCACGGGTTCAATCATAAGATTAATGAAATAAACAATAATTTTAGATGACGTTATTACTATGCAGTCTAGATTGATCAATAGAATTACAGACTTTGTGTCTCTGATTGAGATACTTTTTAGACCCGACAAAGTGGCTATGATGGGTTTTATGCGTGATAACTGTACTGTTATTGGTCTCGTTACATCATCTCTGAACGGTCAATACAATTATATCAGACTACTGCATTTGTTGGTAATGGTATCAGGCCATAAATGACCTGAACTTGAAACATGACCAACTTATGTTTTGATTGTGACGAGTTTACGTTATTGTTCTATCATTTATCATCAATATATCAGGATCTAGAAAAACTTGGGCGCAAGCTGGGCTTCTCGACCGACAAGAAGAACTTCCACATCGTATCATTGGGTCAGGGCCAGGAAGTAGTTGCGGAGGAAGCCATGGGCATCGCCTCCGTCAACGGCGACTGGGTCATCTTGCAGAACATACACTTGGTCGCCAAGTGGCTGGCCACGCTTGAGAAGAAAATGGAAGAGACGTTTGAGAACCCACTGCCTGAATATAGGTAAAATATAATAGTAATTACAACTTGTTACGATATTGAAAAACAACACATTCGTTCTTTCCCTATTTGCATTCGAATAAATTATCTGAATAGGTATGTGTAGTCAAAAATTGATGTCATATTACTGTGTAGGGTATTACTGTGTGTGTAGGGACTAGCCTCCAAGTGGTAAGCTGGCACGATTGACGAGATTTCAACGAAATACATACTTGCACTAAAAAAAAACGTTATATTGGCTTTTATAGGAAGGAAAAATACACCGTAGTAGTAACACAAGTCAGTAGTTACCGAAGTCTACACTGGCAAGTTAACACCTGAGATCTAATGTAGATTTTTTATTCCGGTGCTGTAAAATGACTACATCTGATGTTATGTGCTGAGCATACCGAATAGAATATCAAGGAAAAATAATATAGTTGCCACGCCAATTTGCTCAAAACAGATTGTATACAGGCTGATCTAAAAAGCCACTTTGCTAGAATGCGTAAATATTAGGGGGTTTCCATTATATAGTGATTGTTATCGGGGCCAATACAAAAATAAACACACTAGCTAAAATTCATGAGAAAGAAAGAATGTTTACGTGATTGAATTATTTTTTTCCGATATAGATTGTTCTTGAGCGCCGAGCCGGCCGGTGATCCCGCATACCACATCATACCACAAGGTATTCTAGAGTCGGCCATCAAAATAACCAATGAACCGCCGATCGGCATGTGGGCCAATTTGCATAAGGTGATTTATTTTGTGTCTTTGATAGACCTTCACTTACTTTTATGAAACATTTCAATGTTTGCAATGTTAATTACTTGAACAATCACAATGAGGACAATAACTTTAGTATGTAGCGGAACCACGTCATTGTATTCGACGAACGTATTGGTATTTCAGAGGGAGATAAGTGCTTAAACATATTTTGCTTACACGCTGATCTCAACTTTGGTTTTAATTATTTTCCTACTCGTCTTAGTCGGACCCGGATTTGCTAGAGTCAAGGGTGCTTAATATAGTTTTTAAATACAATCCACATCAACAACCATCTGATTTAAATTTAAACTCTATGTGACCATCGTCGACTCTATTAATTTTCCCGTTCCATGACGTAACAGTAGATAATGTACAACTTTCCACAGCCTACAAGGTGGCCGTGGAAATCTTTTAGGAAGACATATGTTCAACATTTGACTTCCTTTAATTAAGGATGAGAAAAATTAAATAATTGCTTGTAGAGTCTGGATAACTTCAGTCAGGAGACTCTGGAGATGTGCAGCAAGGAGGCGGAGTTTAAAGCGATATTATTCGCACTCTGTTATTTCCATGCTGTAGTTGCCGAGCGGCGCAAGTTCGGCCCTCAAGGATGGAACAGGTGAAATGCATAATGTCGTCACTCTATGAAATATAGGTTTTAAATTTATAAGCTACTACTACCAATGTATTACAATATTGTCCGGGCTTACGTATGGTGCACACTGCCCTTTCTTTTTTTCCTACTCATATATCCATCCCATGGTTGTCTGGTAGAAATTGCCTTAGAGCGATAAGACTATTTTATTATATTTTCATTAATTAATTAACTACCTAATCGAGGGTTAATACACTAATTGTAAGACCCCTTAACAGTAGTATTTTAGGCAATGTTAGAGAATTTTCCTTCTTTATGACGTCAATTTACGCTTATTCAACATTTCCATAACACTTATTTAAAATACTTTAATTTTACGAGTATAGTAAACCATTAATACTGAATACATCAATTTTTCATTGGTTTGTAACATCTAAGGTAATAAACTCGTTTACGTTAAATTGCTAAACCAAGTAACCTAGTTCTACCTACCTAAGTATATGTACTTAGGTAGGTAGAACTAGGTTAGGAACTAGGTAAAGAAAGGTTAGAAGTAGGTATTAGTACCTATGGGTACTAATACCTACTTAGCACTTAACTAATTCTAAGTTCCTAACATTGCCTTTTCTCAGAGTATATCCTTTCAATTTCGGCGATCTGACGATTTGCGTGTACGTTCTGTACAACTACCTGGAGGCGAACCCGCGCGTCCCCTGGGAGGACTTGCGCTACCTGTTCGGCGAGATCATGTACGGAGGCCACATCACCGACGACTGGGATAGAAGGCTCTGCAGGACTTTCTTACTGGAATATATGCAGCCGGAGTTGGTTCGTAAATGACGTTTTTATTTTTAATCTAGTTACGGTTCTTAACGAGTTTAAGTTTAGGAATTTGGAATTATTTTAAAGTTTACTTGTCTGCCAGCCTGCACTAGACTTGTCCAGTAGACCATCTTAATAGAACTCGTCAATTTAGAAGATGCCTGTATTCTGCAGTGGGTCGTACTGATGGGCTGGATCATAAGATCACGTTTTTGACGTGACGGCTGAGTATGATTTGGGTTAGATAAAATAAAAAACTTGCATTGATATTATGGCGTCGAGCACTGCAGCTTGCCTAGTCGTGCAATCTTTGTTTGTAAATCAATTTAAAAGGCACAAAATATAGGAGAAGTTTAAAATGATGGCAAATGGTCATCAGTAGATGACCATAATCGCTCTGTACTTTACCATCACGCGTTGTTTCCAGGTGGACGGCGAGTTGCAACTGGCGCAAGGGTTTATATCACCACCTAATTCTGACTACGTCGGCTACCATCAGTATATCGATGATTTCTTACCAGATGAAACTCCTTACCTGTACGGACTTCATCCTAATGCCGAAATCGGTTATTTGACTACGGTATCTGAGAGGTTGTTCAAGGTAACTAATTGATTCCAGATACATATATTAGAATAGAATAAAATTTTATTGACAGCAGAATTTTTGAGGTGAGATGTTTTTGAAAAATTACCAACCTTGTTTACGGCTTAGGTGGTGTTTGAAATGCAGCCCAGAGATGCCGGAGCACAAGCGGGCGGTGGTGCTACTAAGGAAGAAATAGTATGTTGTTCAGACAATATTACCACCGCATAGACAAACATTCTTCCTAATCCAATACCCATACATAATATGACTCAATTTCTTCAAGGTCCGATACATGCTAGAAGATATCCTGGACAGAGTGCCAGAGCCGTTCAACCTTACCGAGTTGATGGGCAAGGTGGAGGAGTTGACTCCGTACACTATTGTAGCCTTGCAGGAATGTGAACGGATGAATCGGCTCATGGGAGAAATACGAAGGTCGTTGAAGGAGTGTGAGCTGGGTCTCAAGGTATGTAGTCCCTCAGAACCTGTATTTGAATTGTCTGTTGCATACATTTTTATTACCAAAAGCTTATTTAGCGAGTGGATATTTTTTTATTCCATACGTCAGTATGTGTGATTACTGCCGCCCATGAACGCGCAATTTTTATAACGCTTTGATCATGGATGTGTTGCTGGCCCATCAAATCGCGAAGGGAGTGGTAAGGATAAAGGATTGGAAGAGAGAAGGAGCATTGGGCATTCAGCAATCTCACGATCTAACCACGACATTTATTTATATATCTTCACGTTACAAATATCAATTACCGCAGCAGCATAATCAATACAATATTCCAGGGCGAGTTGACCATCAGCAGCGACATGGAGAAGCTGATGGAGTCTCTGTTCATGGACAAAGTGCCCGACTCGTGGACCAAGCTGGCGTACCCCAGTCTACTGGGTCTCGCGGCGTGGTTCTCCGATCTATGTCTGCGTCTTGTCGAGCTTGAGAACTGGTCTGGTGACTTTAATGTGAGTATTCAATGATATTTTTATTTTTATGTTTTATTTCGTCACGTAATGTGGTGCAACTAGCGCTTTTTAAACTAATTTAGTATCTAGCCTAACCATTCTCAATCGTACTGTTGATTGTAGAGGAGGTCCGTTCCCTGCAGTGGGACTTATATGGGCTGATACAGATACAGCCTAGCATTGTCTGTGTGCTGACTTTACAATACCAATCATCTCTAGACCATAAGCCATCCTCTCAAGAACAAGAAGTTATGAACTGATCTGATAAACTTATTTCACTGATGTCACATTAAAATATTAATTACTTTATCAAGTATACTTCGATATAAATGGTATAACATAACATAGACAATCGTTTACAGTTACCACCGGCGGTGTGGCTGGCTGGGTTCTTTAACCCGCAGTCCTTCCTCACTGCCATCATGCAGCAAACTGCGCGAAAGAACGAGTGGCCTTTAGACAAGATGTGCCTTAACTGTGATGTTACTAAGAAGAACAGGGGAGACTTTAAGTAAGTGATAATAACTTTTAAAAATTTGGTTGTTGAATATTCTAATAACAGCCTCCCTAGCACAGTTGGTTAGACGCCGGCTGTGAAAAGAGAGCTCGTGCACCGAGAAAAATGCGTGATCCACAAGTATTTATATCGGGTTTGAGTTTTTGACACCGGAAATTCTATCGTAGTTTTTAATATCTACGACACAAGACTTATATCTTAGAATGGGGTTAGAACTATGTACGTAACTGTTGGATGCATTACTATTTTTATCTCTTGCTCTCTGAATAATTGCATATTCCAACCTACATCATGGTTCCCGCAGTGCCCCACCCCGCGAGGGCGCGAACATCCACGGTCTGTACATGGAGGGCGCGCGCTGGGACACGGGCACCGGCGGCATCGTGGAGTCGCGCATGATGGAGCTCTTCCCCATCATGCCTGTCATCTACATCAAGGCCGTCACGCAGGACAAGCAGGACACGCGCAATGTCTACGAGTGTCCCGTCTACAAGATCCGGTAACACAATAACAACTCATATTCGTCTGACTGCTGGGCTCGGACTTCTTCAACTATTGACAGATCGATTGAAAGGAGTTACTTCACAATTCTTTAAAATCGCGTATCAATATGCAGGTTTCCTGACTATGTTTACCTTCTACGTAAAGTCGATGGTAATTGATAAGATATATATTATTTACTAGCGGCCCGGCCCAGCTTCGCCCGGGTACCAATAGATTTCTGTACAATAATATGTACGTATTATACATATAAAACGTCCTCTTGATTCACTCTATCTATTAAAAAAACCGCATCAAAATCCGTTGCGTAGTTTTAAAGATTTAAGCAACAAAGGGACATAGGGACAGAGAAAGCGACTTTGTTTTATACTATGTAGTGATTGAGGTGTGCTTGGGAATAATTTTTTTTTTCGAGCCTATATTGTGTCACTGCTGGGCAATTTAAATTACGTATTTATTTTATTTGTTAATGTAACTTTGCCGGCAGTACTGTAAGTATGACTGTTGGGCGTACTGATTAATTATTATATGATTTCAAATTTTTATAGACAGTTTTTGCCTAATTTAGATGCTAACCAAAACCACTTGTTATTGTAAATTGTAGTAGGTATTTTCGTCAAATGGTGGACCATAGGAGCGTAATTGTTAAACACGTGCAACCAGAATTAACTCACTATGATTTACTGTTCATATTTTCCTCACAGCATGCGAGGTCCCACATTCGTGTGGACCTTTAACCTGAAGACGAAGGACAAGCCAACGCGTTGGACTCTGGCCGGCGTTGCTTTGTTGCTTGGAGTATAAGCTTCAGGGGAAGAGCATGTCATTTCCTTTCTTATTCTAGTCTATTTGTGTAGTTATATTTAAAGTTTATTGTTAATTTCTTATTTTTTTTTAATATGTTTATTAGTACATTAAATATATTATAATAGTCACATTGTTTTATTTGTTTATGGGATTGAAATAATATTACAGTTCGCCATTCATATTTTTTATTCGAAAATAGCTACACTGAGATCTTTAACAAAATATTTAGTGCAGTCAACAACGGACGGAACAATACACCTTTGTACAGCTGTGCATATTTCTCGATACAGAACAGGAAGACTACAATTTAGTCCTTACCATATAACACGATATTGTTTATTCATCTCCATTAACTTAAAAAAATACTTTTTTGAATATCAGATGTCTTCAGTCAATAAAAATATATAATTTTGCATTAACACTACTTGGGGCAGTGTTTCGTAGTATGCGGGATCGGGAGCAGACCGATCCCGCTCGTCGCCACAGGAGACGCAGGAGGCGCCGGGACGCCAACTAACCCGGCGCCGCAGAGGCCACATAGGGCCGCCGTCCCTACCTTGGCGGCCCCCAAAACGTGACGCTAAAAGCGTCTCATACTGCGTCGCTAAGCGGCGGTGCACAAAGAGGCGGTCCTGGCGCGTCCGCTCAACGGTAACCCGGGGCCGTCTCTGAAGTGCACCCATGGTGGCCGACGCAGGGTTTTCAGTCGGTATTTCGGCGCGTATTGTGGTAGGGACCCGACCCAGCGGCCGCCCGTCCACATCCTTGGGCGGCACAACATCTCGCTGGGCTCGGAAGGCGCCGGTGAGTCCGACACACCCTCGCCCCTTCGGGGGTGGGATGGTCCGTAAAGAGATTTTCCCCGCGAGAAAAAAAAAGTGTTTCGTAGTATACTGTTTTAGTATCAGCCACTTTTCGCCTTGGACGCGCTGGGCGAAGAGTTATCGTTATCCGAAGGAGGTTCAGATCCTTTCACAGTGAAAGTGACGTAGTACCTTTTATTCTTGTCTAGTTTTTCGGCTGGTAGCGCTATTAGCTGTTTTTCAGTGCCATGAGACACTTCCAAGGTAACGTGCGCTTTACCAGTCCCAGTGGGAGGCTTCGCAGTGATCTTAGGGAGGAACCCTTTCGATTTCACACTTGGCCCTGCTGTCGCTGGCTTCGGCATTGTATGATGGTCCCATTTATAAGGCACTAAAATTTGAGAAACTATATTTTATATTTTGCAATTACACAAACAAACTTTTGCACTTTAACTAATTGCAACTAAAGAAATTAATATTGGATGTTGATATTTTGCTGTCGCAAGCTATTACATTATAAAATCTTACGAAATCAGCATAATATTCTACATGTATTGTAACTAATATTGATTGCACTTACAGTATGCAGCACAGGGAATGCCGGTGTAAGCGTGGATGGCATGAAAACATCTGTGAGTTTTGCTTGTGCACAGACATGGGTTGTCCGGTATAGCACTCAATTTGTAAAGCTCACTCTCTCCGTAATCAAAATTAATCGGTTTTTCGGGCAAATTGTCTAAATGCTTTTTGCCGCTCTTTTGCAATTTCCTCAAACTTTCATAAAGAAACTTCTCAAAACTACTGAAAGTGTAGTCGGGGCTATTGTAGGGGCCCAAACCAACAGTAGCTAGACTTGACTTGTTGTACTCATCGATAGCCCTTTTCACTAGGACTGCCTCATTTGCTTTGCTTGTTCGTATTTGCAACCGCTTTAACTCCAGTAGGTGTTGGAAAATTTTTCGTTCACAATAATACCTAAAAAATATATAGATTGAAGTCGTACCCAACATTTTAACAGCTTTTTAGACCATGATTAGCTTATACTTACCGCCTCATGTTGGTTTGAATGCGTTGAGTGACGGATTTCATATCAACAGCATATTTATCTCCAGGTTTCCGCACCGGAATCCTACTATCAGACTTTCCTGAGTACCTACCACTGGCGTTCCTTTGGCGATAATAAGCGGCTAAACGAGGACTAGTTATACGTCGTTGTAGTGCCCTTGGACTGGGCTCAAACCCCGAGTCCATTAACCCACTAGACTCGTAACCTCTTTCAGAGTTTTCACTTTTTGATCTAATTGTAGTTCGACTTTTTGTTCGTCCTTTTTTTCGAAATCTTTTCCTGCGACCATTAGCTTCTGCTTGATTGTATAATTCGTTATCACTTATACTAGGAACCCTTCCATATATACTTTCTTTAGAAGCTTTATCACCAACAAATGCTTCTTCTAATTTAGGAGGTTTTTTTAAAATACTAGATGTAACCTCTCCAGTCACTACATCACTTAATACTTTGTAGCTTTCCGTTTCATAAATACTATTTTTTCTACTTATACTTTCTTGACTATCTTTAGATATTTGTCTTGAGTGTTTGGGCGACGGATGCGATAGTGGCAAATTGACATCATATTCCTCTGATATATTTTCCATGATGATTTTTTGTACTGCTCTTTCACTATCTGGTAAATCGCTATCAAGAACAGAAACAAGTCCTTTATCATCGTTTTGTACATTGTCTGTACTACTTCCAGTAGCAGACGCATATTCGTTCCGCTTTTCTTCTAAGCTCCTATCTTGTTCAATACTGTCGCTTTTAAGATCATTCTGAGCCTTTTCTATAACTTCTTCCACGCCAACTCCATGATCTACTTCCTCACCCATTAAGTGGGCTGAATCATTACTTGAATCTTTGCTGCCAAAAATCTCTTGTGTATTAGCAAAAGACACTGCTGGCGGGGTCTTTTTCTCTTCAGATTCAGATTTCTCAATACTAGAGGCATCTAAACTAGTCTTTAGATCTCCTGACGCTTCTTTACTTTGAATATTTAGGTCATCAGGACCGGAAAGCACTTGAAACGATTTCTTACGTGTTAATCCAGTGTTGGGATCTGGGGAAGTTCCATTGCTTCTTAAATTACTTTCTGGTGATTTACTTTCTCCCGATTCTTTGTTGCCTTCGGATGTGTCTTTTTTATCGGACTCTTCAGGTTTTTCTACCGTACTAACTTCAATTTTGCCATTTTTGGCACCTGACTCCACTTCTAACTTATTTTCTTGAATATTTTCACTAGTTATCAAACCTTCGCCAGATTGTTGTTTTTGTAATTCAGGTGTTTTGGCTGCTTCTTCCAAATTATTAGACGTTTCTGGTTGCATTTCCGAGATATTGTTTTCTGTTTTAGAATCTACGGCTTCATCGTGTTCATCGCTTTTTACATTTTCTGATTCTTTTTCTCCTTCAATACATTTTTGAATAACATTCATATTGGCAGTTTCTATCGATACATTGTTGGAAGCATCTACAGTGACTGTTATTTCAGAGCTACCATGTTGACTAGACTCACGTTCCATATGAATTTGTGCTTCGGTTACAACCATGTTGGTTTTAACAGAAACAGTGTCCGTCTCTGTTTCGCTAAGCATTTTATTTTTTTCTACGTCAATTTCTTCTTTTCCAGTTTCTAATTTAATATCATTAACAACTGTGTCCGGATTTAGATCATCATTTTTTTCAATAATTTGTGAGTTGTCTGTGCTTTTGTATTTAACTATATTTATTCTTTGTTTTTCTTCATCATTTTCTATATGGATTGAAGTTTTTTTTCCCTTGCGTTTTGTACTTCGCCTTTCCGTAGATTCGGAACTGCTACTTTCAGAAAGCGAACTCGTCTTTCTTTTACTTCTTTTTCGATGCCTTTTGCTTTTTTTCTTTTCCGAATAACTTTCTGAATCTGTGGAACTTTCTGAATCTGATCTGTAATGTCTGTGGCGATGTTTAGCACTACTTTTGAATCGTCGCGACGGTTCACTTTTGGACCGATTCTTTTTAGACTTTTTATATCTTCTTTCGTGGTAATCATGTTTGTTATTATCATCTAATTCGCTATCGTATCCATCGCTAAAACTCTTTTGTGTTTGCATTAGTCTTTTTCTTCGCTCATAATGTTTATCCGCTAATTTATGATCAGTTCTTTTTCTAGAAACACGTCTCTCATCAGATGACGATCTGCTACTTGAGTCACTGTATTTTTTTTCTCTTAGACGTGGTCTATCATGTACAGGACTAGAAAGTTCTACTACCTCCCTTTTTTCAATCCTGATTCTATCATGGACGTCGATTTTTGTACTCGTTACTTTTCGTGTTGGTAAAGACGTGATCGGAGCGCCGTCGATGACAATTTGCGTGTTTGCCAATTTTGACGCCGGTAGACCTCCATGCATTTGTAAATATTTAGCAACAGTACGATGCCCCCGGCTAATTGCTGAATCTAAAGGCGTTAACGTTTCATTTTTGGACGACCTTGCCACTGGATTAACTTCTGCACCTCGGTCAAGTAGTAAACGACAGAGATCAGCATTGTCCGTAGCTGCAGCGACATGAAGCGGAGTACGTCCTTCATGATTGGTTGCGTTTACTTGAGATGGTCTCCCATCTAAGAGCCACTTGACTAGCTCTCGTCGTCCTGACGCTACAGCTTCATGTAAGGGTAGGTCTCCTTTAGAATTTCTTAACCAAAGATTGGCCCCTCTTGCACCTAAAACATGTATTAAAGTTAATAACTCTTAATGACAGATGACCTATTTATTGTCGGCCACTTACCAAGGATTCGAACAGTTTCTATTTGCCCCTTAGCAGCTGCCGTATGTGCTGGGCTGCGTCCTCTTCTGTCTTGTCTATGAGCGTCAGCGCCATGTTGCAGCAGTGCAACAGTAGCATCAGCATGTCCTAACGCAGCTGCGTAATGAAGTGGCGTGCATCCGTGGGAATCAGCGACATCAACTCGCGCCCCACATAGTCCAACAAGTGTTTCTAGAGCTTCAGTGTGACCGCGTGCTGCTGCGCAATGTAGTGCTGTTAGGCCATCGCTGTATATAAGTAAAATAATTATTTATAATTTATATGGAATAACATCCAGATGTAATTAAAATTGCTGGATTCCTCACCGATCTGAATCATCGACTTTAGCCCCTGCTTGATGTAGTGCCAGCACAGCGGCTGCAGAACCAGCTGAAGCTGCCCATAGCAACGGAGTACGCCCGTCTGCATCCCTTACATCCACTCGCGCTCCACCTTCTTTGACTAAAGCCCTTAACACTTCCAAAGAAGCGCCTCTACTCTGTTGACAAATATTTTTATTGAAAAGAACATCGGTGAGTACTTCAGTGATTATATCACTGTAGTAATGAAATATTTTGTATTAATGTGGTAATATTCCTTTCCCGGCTCTGCCGCATTACGCGAGGCGTGCCGGGTTAAAATGCAAGTGACACTAACATATACCTTTGGGCCTACTCCGGGGCACCGAAAGAGGGGCTTGACAGCTTTCTTTTCGACACGAAAAATAAAAAAAAAAATCCTTGCCTGGTGGTCTGTAGCAGCCGGCGCACCACACATTTGTGCAGCGTAGTGCAGTGGATATCCGCCGTGTTGGTCAGGGGTCGCTGCATCCGCGCCCGCCGCTAATACTGCTCGGAGCGCTCCCACTTCACCGCACACTATCATAAAAATGATAATTTTTAGTATAGGAAGTATCAGTGTAACTTATTTTGTGGGCAACGGGGCTCCTATTTGTAATTCTACCTCTACAATTTTGAAACTGTTAAGGCATAATATTTTATCTTCAAAAGCAAGTGTGAGCAAATTTAATTGACTGCTTATTTACTAAACAACTATCTCAAGGACAATAAAACTATATAATATTGTGTCTGTGTCTCAATAAAAGATAAATATGTCGCTGATATTAAACACCTAGGTACTGTACGAAAATTACGAACGAACGCCTCATTCATAAAAAGTTTATAAATCTGACAGCCTCTGTGGCGCAGTCGGTTCGACGCCGGCTGTGAAACTTGACTTTAATGTGGGGTCTGGACTATGTATGTGATTGTTACGTATATTTATTTGTTTATAAATCTATTTTAGTAATTGAATATTTTGTCTTCTTCCCTTTAACAGAATGCAAAAGTCGTTCGATAGGGACAAAACTAAAAAGCTAACAAAAAAGCTAAAATAGGTATCAAATTTGTCTATGAATAAGCCCGTGATTAACCTATTCCTAGAACTCGAACCGATTGGTGCCTTTCCGATAAGGAAATTGAAAAAAAAAGATTGACAAGTCCTGCATAAAACATAAAGCTATCAGGGTGACGACGTGACGTGACCTTTCCAGCCGGTTTGCTAGATACCTAGGTATTTATGTATATACAGTCTATGTGGAGTGGACCGAGAGTTCAAGGGCCCGACCTTGCTCCCCGCTCAATAACGACCGGACACGACCCCACCACCCTAAAACACGGACTTGCGGCCACTACCACCCCGCATTATCATTACTGCTACTGCGGCATTTGGAACCGCCGTATCTGGCAATCGCAAATATTTATTATTATATACAAGTTCCGTTTGCGCAGCTTTTGTTATGTTGATAATGGTAATTTATGTTATAAGTAAGTATATTTAATAATATATTTGTGTTCAATTACCTATAACTAGTTATTTTGCATAGTTGTTTGATTAGTACATAAAGAAATATACCTGACTGCCACGTATTGTCCTGACTATGGTCTTGACTTTACAGTCTTCAGTACTTTACTAGTCTTGAGTAGTAAGTATCAGAAGTTTGGAAATTCTGAGAAACCTTTCAGTCTCAGCTCTCAAGTTAAGACTTAAGACTGAAAACCAGAACTGAAATAATGAGCCAGTATAAAAACATGTGTCTGAAACCAGGCTTGCACTTCATTGCCGGCTTCTCTAATAACTGCGCCGTGGCGTAAAGAAAAACTTTCATTAGACTTTGTTTTCCTACTCAGGTACAAAGAACGTGAAAGTAATTGTGTAAGCAAATAAATTAATGTCAACTTTTTTTTTTCATATTTAATTACTAAGTAATTTTATTATGGTAATAGGTAAATTCGTAACATAACTTCTTGTGGCTTACCAGCTGTTATTAATCAGTTCGTGTTAGCCATTATTCATTATGCTAACTACATACGGGTTACCACTGAAAATTCTAACGAAAATTAACATTAACAGTATTTGGTAAAACACAGAATGAAAAATGTAACAAAACATTGCGCGAAAGATATTTTATCTAGGCTATTTTATATCGATGTTAGCCCACAAGTATTTTGAGACTGTGATGAGCAAGAAGCTGATAAACGAAAAATCTATACTTATTATTAATAGGAAGACCAATGATCAGTTCTTGCTTCGTGGTAGCTCAAAATATGGTTTGGAACAGAACGTGTGAGAGTAACTGAGTGTGCAATCGCTATGTAATTTTTGCATTGCTATAAGCATAATTTTATATTATACGTCTGCTTTCAGCAATTCAGCAGCATTGACGCCTTTGATTCTCATTTCTTCAGTGCGACAATTTAAAAAAGGCAAACGTGAAAGTTAAAAGGCTCAAAGTCACTCAACGAGCCATGGAGCGGGCTATGCTCGATGTTTCCCTACGAGATCGAATCAGAAATGAGGAGATCCGTAGGAGAACCAAGGTTACCGACATAGCCCATAGGATTGGCAAGTTGAAGTGGCAGTGGGCCGGGCACATAGCTCGTAGAACCGATGGCCGTTGGGGCCGAAAGGTTCTCGAGTGGAGGCCACGTACAGGCAAGCGAAGTGTCGGACGCCCGCCTACAAGGTGGACGGACGATCTGACTAAGGTCGCAGGAAGTCGCTGGATGCAGGCCGCTTCCAACAGGTCATTGTGGAGATCATTGGGGGAGGCCTATGTTCAGCAGTGGACTTCCTGTGGCTGATATCATGATGATGATGAAACGTGAAAGTTTAAGCGTCAGTTTTCCTTTTGTCTTTGTAATAATTATTTCTAGAGTCACAAATCTGATCTACAACCAAATATGTTTAGTAATTATAAAAAGTCACGATCACTAAGGCTCAATTGCACAAACTAACTTTGCCAATACCTTTGCCCTTGAAACTGTCAATTCCATACATTCGCAAGGTCAAATACTTCTCAAATGTATGGCGATGACATTTTCATAGGCAAAGTTATTGGCAAAGTTAGTTTGTGCAATTGAGCCTAAAAGTAATCATACATCTATATACAGGGTATATCAAGACTGCTACCGAAAACGAAGCCGGGTGGTAGTTTAAGCGACTTCAGACACAATGCAACAGAAAAAGTTGCAAAAAAAAGCGACAATTTTTTTTTGTTATTTTTTTCCTATGGCCATATTTGGGTGGTAAATACATTTTTTCCTAAAATAATAGTATATACCCTTTTATTTATAAATACTCTAAGGTATAAAAGAGTTTAAATTATTATTTTAGCAAAAACTATGGATTTACCACCCAAAACTGACGATATTTAAAAAATCATAAAAAAAAATTGACGCGTTTCTAGGCGAAATTTTTAATTGCATTGTGTTTGTAGCCACTAAAACTACCACCCGGCTTCGTTTTCGGTAGCAGTCTTGAGATACCCGGTATATAAAAGAAAGTCGTGTTAGTTACTCCACTTATAACTCAAGAACGGCTGAACTGACTTGGCTGAAAATTGGTGGCGAGGTAGCTTAGAACCAGGAGAAGGACATAGGATACTTTTTATCATATTCCCGGTTTCCCGAGTTTCTATTAGCTCATACAAAATGTTCATGGGTTCGTAACTGTCAAACATTTAATGTTCATCCCGTCGATACGGTAAACTCTTCCCTCAAATGAAATAACGTATTTAAATAAAGGTTTTGAATCGACAACATATATCCATAATATTCGATTAATGGCGTATTTAAGGTTTTATAGATGTAAATTAATGACAGTAATAAAAAGTGATTGACATTTAAATTGGTTGTAAAATATTTATGCATGCGTTCAGAAATTCCTTCTGTGTAACCAAAAGAGAATATATTATGAAGCTAAATAAATATAGGACAATTAAATAAATCATATTCACACGTAAGAAGATTTACTTCTTTTCAAAATAGAATATCACTTGAAAATGAAAAAGCTTTATTAAAATAACAATTTTACATATGGAGAATATTGCAGGGGTTCTCAAATTAGGCGTTGCCTGTGTCTTGAGAAACCAGTTAAATATAATTGTTATTACATTAATTGTGGGTGTCAGTGTGAGAAAGTGCTAATAGTGTATGCTTGTGTGTGTGTGTGTGTGTTACGTGTTATTATGTTTACTTTTATCACGAATTGGCGAAATTGAATCACGAGTGGCTTTTCCTTCGCTATAATTCACTGATAGACATATATATTTTATGTCGTAGAAAATCGAAACCACTGAAGTTATTTCTATGAAAATTAATATTTCGTCTCTTTATTACTAACAAAAAGTAATGGCGTAATATTTATGGAAAAACAGCATAGTGGGGGTGAAATAAGGGATGGAATATTGCATGGATAATCAAAATCGCTAACGTGTTTAATGTCAAAAATTTATAAGGAACACTATTTGGATATGGAGAAACGGGATATAATAGAGTGGGAGGCACGGGAGAGGACTGAGTTAGCTGACAGATTTGATAGGACGAAATGTAAATGCACGGTATAAGACAGGATAGATAATGAAGAGAAAGGACGAGACATATCGGGAAGAGACTGAATAGACGGGATGGGACGGAATTGAGTAGGACAATAGGATAGCTACGTTATGTTAAGGTATACACGAGCTTATACGAAAAATAACATGTATTTGATATGAAGTAAAATAAAAAAATATCTGCATCCAGGCAAAGGTGGGTCGGGCATTTTGCTATGCTAAATAATCGATTATAATATTGATCATATAATAACTAAGCCATAGCGAAGCGTGGTCGGGTCAGCTATGGTATCTTTTAATTGATTTCAATGAATGTCGTTGGAGTAGTAACAGTTTTATAAAATCTCCGTAGCAAAATAATGATTTAAATCTGGAGAGATGGGATAGAATAGAATATAAGGTGGATAAAATGGGACAGTAGAATAGGTACAGGATGGGATTGGAACTGGATAAGCAGTTTAGACAACGGCTGTCATGTTGATTTTAAATAAAATATGGACTGGAATCTGTATTTGCACCCAGGCGAAGCTGGGCCGGGCCGCTAGTTCTAAAATAAAACAAACTTACATGTAGCTGTAAAAGTGTAGAGATTGTTGTGTTAAAATTCATTACGAAGTAGTGCGATGGTATACTGTGATTAAAACTAAAACAAAACAGGTCAGTGGCAATTAACAAAATAAAACAATGCAATGTTTGCTTTTTGTCCAGCTTGATATTATCGTATGTAAATAAACGACAAGTCGAATGTGCAGCCGGATAACGGAAATCCGTCTTAGCTGATCAAACGAACGGAAAACTTGATGACCTCGAAATATTACATGCGAGTTTGAACTGCTGCAGATTATGCACACGATAAATTGTGAATAGGAGGTATATATATGCATGTTGCATGTCAGCAAGAATTGGTATAATCCGGTACTCCTTAGCATGGTTAAAACAAGCAAACATTGCCAAATAATTCATTTCATGATAAAGGCATTCATAAAGTGCAAAATGTTTTGCTGACAGTGCTATTTTACTTATACCGGGTATCTCAAGACTGCTACCGAAAACGAAGACGGGTGGTAGTTTTAGTGACTACAAACACATTGCAACTAAAAATTTCGCAAAGAAACGCGACAATTATTTTTTATGATTTTTTAAATATTGTCATTTTTGGGTGGTAAATTCATAGTTTTTGCTAAAATAATAATTTAATCACTTTTATACCTTAGATTATTTATAAATAAAAGGGTATACACTATTATTTTAGGAAAAAATGTATTTACCACCCAAATATGGTCATAGGAAAAAAATAACAAAAAAAAATATTGTCGCTTTTTTTTGCAATTTTTTCTGTTGCATTGTGTCTGAAGTTGCTTAAACTGCCACCCGGCTTCGTTTTCGGTAGCAGTCTTGATATACCCTGTATAACAAATACATAAGAACATTTGATTTGTAAAATTAGCGTGTATTCCATGTGCGTGGCTCCCAGACTTGTAGGTCATATTAAAATTTATCCGATAGAGCGTGTCACGCCCGGTGTACGGTTAAATCCGAACTGTTGGATTCAATGTAAAAATCAGGTAATATGTGGGTCTGGCTAGGAGTAGATGAGAGGCCGAGGAATTACCTCAATAGTGGATATGTAGAGAAGGTTTTCTACAACCGTGCATTACTTCATGCAAATGATTATATACCTACTATCCTTCTTACAGGGGTCCCATGACTTTTTAAATGTATTAGGGTTTCGGATGCACCACATGTTTTAAGACCTAAAAATTCTATCGTCACTAGTGAACAAATGACGATTTGATAAACTAGTGGCCGTTATCTTTATTTAGTGAAAAAAAAACGCAAGCAAGTAATCCATCTAGTTTATAGTAGTGTCGGGTATATGAGTAGAATTCTTAGATTACAATTGATAGACAGAGATTGGTGGAGTGGGAGGCGTCGCTCGTGGAGTAACTAATTGGTCGCGTGCAAGCCCACCGTCAGCCGCAGCCGCGGCCTGATGCGGTGATAACTACGAAGGCCGCACGCCGCTGAGTGACACCGGTTAGATAACGATTCACTCCACTCTAACAGCTACGGGCACGGCTTTATCTATGCGGCGCGGCGTGAGAGCCTGTATGGCTCCGTCACTTTAAAGTGATGTTCACATAGATAATGTAAGTATTTGTGGTTTATTGAGTGGAATATTTCATACAGTATTAATGACACTTGTAAAGCTCAGACTATATAAAATG
This sequence comes from Hyles vespertilio, assembly GCA_009982885.2. Lineage (NCBI taxonomy): Eukaryota > Metazoa > Arthropoda > Insecta > Lepidoptera > Sphingidae > Hyles > Hyles vespertilio. Next base: position 11,446,747 of record CM042828.1, read on the forward strand.
CTTTTAGTTCTTATTAACCCGACTTTTTTTTCTTATACTGCAGTCCCTATTAGTTTCTATCTAATCCTATTATGATGCTTACCTGTCGCCCAGTGCACTACAGTGTGATGCTCGTCATCCCTCGCGTTGACGTCGGCGCCAGCTGCGAGGAGAGTCTGCACGAGAGGCACATTCCCGTGCACGACGGCAAGGTGCAGTGGGGTTAGGCCGTCGGCGTCGCGCGCGTCAGCCAGCGCCGGCGCAGCCATCAGCACGCGGTCCGCGCAGGCCGCGCGCGCCGCCTGGCTCGCGCCCGCGCCGCTCGACGCACAGTAGTGCAGCGCGCAGCGTAGCCCACGATCGCGCACGCGCACTGATGACGGCTACACAGAAATTAGAGACAAATTATTAACTTCACTTCAAAAGGATGAGCAGTTTATTACCACATAATCCACAGAATGCTACCATTGTACCGTTGTATACATTTATGTCACTAAAACAATCAGTTGAATATAATTAAGGCAAAAATGCGAAAATGACCTGTTCACGATAACAATACGTCTACGTATGAAAATTTTAACATCGTGTTATATTGCTCTACAAACGTAAGTGAATGAATAAATTATGAAAGAGAAATTTACTTATTAATGACGGTAACGACATGGGTTCCCCTTACCAAATGACACAATCAGCCGAGTGTGGACTTTATGTCGCTGCGACAAGTGTTTGTTTGTTCGTGCATGTGAGAAATTTCCTTTGTAGTAGAAGTCGATTCCACACCTATTGATTAGCTGTTACCCCCTGCTTCGGCTACCCGCGCGCTCACGTGCATTCCCTTGAAAGCTTTTCAATTCGGTTTTGTTTACGTCACACGAATTTAAGTTACAGTCGTGCTTGTAAATGATTTTCACCGACTTCATTTTATAAAGGGTTTCAATTTTAACGAAACGAAAACCAATTAATTTAATGAGTTTGTGAAATATTGTTTAAACTAGTATATATTTTGCAATTCACGATAACAACAGAGTGAAAACGTCGATGCAAACAACTGAATGACGCGAAAGCTATACATGCACGAGTGAGCTGTGTGTTTTAGTTTGACCAACGCAACATCGCGTGTTGAACTTCCCTGCTGATGTTTTGCTTTTTTTACACAATCCTTCAACCGTTACAACGGTTATATGCCACTATGGTCCTTATTGCAATATATCAGTTGGAATGTCGATATAAATAAAGGCGTACACGTTACATAAAGCCGTGTGCTTTCGATACAACACTGCAATGCTGACGCGTTTGAATGATGATGGCTGTTGACTGACGTGGACTCACATCCTTGTTGAGAATGTCGATGACGGCCTTGTAGTCGGCCTGCTGGCAGGCGTACATGAGCGGCGTGCAGCCGTGCCGCAGCGGCGCGCTCACATTCTCGTCTCGCTTCGAGCCTTCCACCTTCTCGCGCTTGATCTTGGAGCTTTTGTCGAGCAGGTCGCCCTTGTGCCGGCTTTTGGGCTTCTTTAAGATGCTGGGGATGGGTTCGCCCCTGCTGCTCGTCGTGCACTTTTCCATAACAGAGAGGGTTAATCGGCGCTTTCCATGAGTGAGGTGGCGAGTTGGCGACGCTCTCGAGGGGCGAGCGGGCGCGGAGGGCGCGTGCCTCAGACTGGCCGAGAGCGCCGGCCGCCGCTGCCCGCTCGGACAAAGGCGGCGCGGCGCTGGGCGGCAGCCACGCAACGCCCGCCCGACTCCTAATCTATTACCGACCCTAAACAGGTCACCCTCTCATATATATTCCAGCGACTTGGATCGTCATTAATCGTATTCGTTTCAGAGCTATTGACACATTGACAGCATTGGGGTCACGCCATGCGTAGGTATACTTTTATTAATACCCGAAATCATAGATTTTCTTTGTGATAGGATATTTGACTCCGTCACATTGTAACATTAGTAATACGACCGTCTCGATATTTAATATGATTTGGTTCAAATCGTAATTTCTCAACCACTTTGGCTATCAAAATGAGTTATGGTGAGCAGTCACAACAAACCAAGCGAGATGTTATCAACACTCCGTAAGTAGTTGTACGTCCTTCAAACTTACGAAAATAGAATAATTTGTCATTAGATAATAGAATTGTGTTGGTTTTGGTTATAGTATCAAACGTGACATTAAACCGCCATGAAATAAATATACCTTTATCTGCGAATATCCCGTGATCAAAGATTCACCAACTCTACATTGGTAAGAAAAAATGTTTTGATTTTTTATAGATAATTTTGAAATGGTCACAATAAATATACCTACATGAAATTTAACGTGAACGTAAATTTGTAGAATTAGTTTGGCTTTATTGAATCGCTCAGTGACGTAAGCTCGGCACACTTCGGACATTATCGGACCACAGCTGGTGGATTTGATTTATCGTTAGAAGTTATTAATAAAAATAAAAATATTTATACATCGCGTTTTGGTCCTTTACTTGGCATTACACTTTTAAGCACCAACTTTGCTCTTTATTACTTCACCGTCAACGTAAAAATCTTATGTACTGTACTGTATCAGCCCATATACGTCTCGCTGCAGGGCACGAGCCTCTTCTTCAATCGAGTGTACGATTAAGAGATGTTAAGTCATATAGTCCACCACGTTGGCTGGAGTTGGCGGACTTTACACACCGCAGAAATTGTTACAAATGTTATAATATACAGGTTTCCTTACGATGTTTTCCTTCACCGTTATAGTGATGATGGACTCCGAAAAGTCACGAGATGTATCCTGGAATTTGAACAGATTACCACTGTCCAGGCACCAATAAAAAAATAACTATCACAAATACTAAGTAAATTCAGCATAAAAACTTTCCACGAGAGATTACGTTGCACTACGCAAAACAATAACGACTGACTAAAGCAAACTATGATGGCCCAGTTCTATGACCTAGACACTGCTAAAGTTTCGCGAAAAACACATTAATTGCAATTTTTCAACTTTGAACCGAACTATCCCCACTATAGAGCACTTAAATATAGCTTACATGCTACAAATTACCGGCAACGTTAACTTTCGCACGCAACTAACCATTTGTAAGCATTGAATTGTGTTGCATTAAATAAAACTACATAGAGTTTGTAGTGTTAATCACAATAATTACAGTTTCTGTAGCGAAATTATAGCGACCGAGTATTTTCTTTATTTTTCTGCATAAACATTTGAAAATGCCTGTGGTCTACAAGAACTTTGTAATATATGAGAAATCTTTCAAAACGTATGGCTAACGGCAAAATAGGTAAATGTTGTGGACTGAAGCCACGAATCTTTCCTAGAAGAGCTCTGTATCCAGTTGTGAAACTGAAACATTGCATGAATGAAATTACAAGCTTAAGTAATTATATGCAGTAACTTAAAATACAGAAATTCTATTTTATTCTATGCGTTGAAAATAGATATAAATATTATTGTCTAGATATTAAATAAATATTACTAAGAATGTTGATAAGATTTGAAAGTGGGGTGGTTGTAGAATTGTTACGCATGAATGACGATGCTTGATTCTATGGAGAACACCCTCGTTAACAATTAGAGCAGAGTCCTAAGCAGTTACCGTAAAAGTCGCGATAATCATTATACATTTCAAAAAGTTAGAGGCGATCGTTTATGTCTTTTCTATCTGAAAGATCTACACTTCCAATCACAAGTTTTGTCAGTTTAAATATAAATAAGAAGAAAAACATTAAATATTATAAGAATATATCGGTAATATTGATATAATGACGAGTGAGAGAAAGCTGTGATGTCTATTTATATTTACATCTACTTCTAAAAACATGTGAGAAATTTACTTCAAAAATCTACGGCAGCATAGAATTTATGTCACGGCCATGTTAAATATTACAATAATACGTATGAATTTTGCCATGTTTTGCTTTAGAGACAGATTGTGTGTGGAAATATATATAAATACAACCGTACAATGTATGATAATGACATCATTGTTCTCTGATTTGCGTGATTGAACTACTGTGTATGTAATTTTTGTATAATTGAAAACCCCTGGTTTGCCCGTCTAAGTTTCGCCTGTGAAAATGTGATATATCAGCTCATAGTCAGTCCCACTGAATACAGAAATTCTAAGAGTAAGACTAAATGCGGTTAGGCCTTAATCCACCACGTTAGCCTAGTGCAACCCGCACTAGTTGACATTCACATTCTTTATTTAACCCGCACATCATCGTGAAAATCTAACGCCGTCTCTTGGCTTATAATAATAAATACAACCAACAGATACATATTCCGGAAGCCACACCAAGATCAAGTCTTGTTTCGTGGGTATCAGGACATACGGGAGACTTTTTGGTCTCACAAACACCCAGACCCGAAACAAATACCCGTGGATCACACAAATATTTGTTCCGGTAAGAGGATCGAACCCGCGGCCTCACCTTTCATAGCCGGCGTCTAGCCAACTGCGCCACTATTATGTTTACCTTCTTTCCCACTCTTATGTACAAATTTCATTAGGTGCTTATGTCTACCAAGTGTCGAGGGTGACGGTCATCACTTGCCGTTATGACTTGCTTGTATAACTATCATATTTATACTAAAAGTAAAACAAAGTGTCACAAGTATTTTAAAAAGCAGCAGTAAAATATTGAACTTCTAATGATAATTTTTCATTGAGAATCCTAATAAATTAAAATCAAATAAGGCTGAGCTAAAGATTCTGATATCCAAATTCGACTAGGCCTACATAATTGTGACAGGATGCTGAACCGAGCTTATGGGTCTCTGTGCTCTATTGCACAGCGCTTACTATAAGATTTATTCTAGTCACTTGCCTGAATTAATAGAAATACATAGTTCAAAGAAAAATTACTTACAACCATTTCTAGTAATTTTTAACATACCGATACGGCAGATATGAGGCGTCGTTGGCCGCTTTTTGGACATTGATAAACAAAATTAGTCCTACAATTAACAAAGCAGTTTCATCTTCTTAGAAGTAAACCAAAATAAGGATAAAATGTTATTTATTTAAGTCTATGTAATTATTAACTATATCTAAAATAAGTCATTTGTATTTTAGTGTCAATGCTGCGTAATGATTTCTAAATAAACAGGAAAATGATAATTACATAACCGCAAAAACTCGTGCTTACGTCAAAATGTGCAAACAACGGCTAATTAAATATGAGTTTGAGAACATTACACTCAATTTACCGGTATTGCAAAACTAAAAGTGTTCAACATGTGTATTTGTCCATATACTTGATTTATGCCATGCTGTTGAATTAATGCTTATAGTGTATCATCCTTCTCTATGCACCATTTGATTGGATCACCTAGGATCACCGCTACGTCTGCTGATATCGACCTTATGGCTTATACCATGGTTCGCATCTGTCCAAACTTTAACTATTAAAGACCAACTGCCTTATTCATAGACAGTTTTAAAACCGTTCTGAGTTAGGAAATATTTTGTCCTTTTTGAAAGACTGAATTCTGTTTGAGCGGAGAAGACATATTATTCGATAACAAAAATATTTTTTTAAACTGTATATGAAAAAGGCTGCTTATGATTATCTTTACGAAAGCATGTAAAATCATAGTCATGCAATAGGCAACACAAACAAAAATAATGCTAGAGAATCTAATGTCACATTAAGTTGACCTCCTCCACCAAAATAGACGCAATTTAACTCCAAAATACGTGGCTCGCAAGAGGATAATGTATTTACCAGTGTTCAGTGTTAGGCTGGCGGGCACGTATTCACCCACAGTCAATATATACGTCAATATATTATGTATATTCGTGGTTACGGGGCAGACCTATATAATTAATACCTTAGTTATATAGTGAAGCAGGTACCAAAAAATGGCCAGGAACCCTACTTTTTATTTACCTGTATAGGTGAAAAGTAGTAAACTTAACCCAGTTGGGTCAGCAGTCTTATAGCCAATAGCCATAGAAGTATATCAGGGCTTATTGCGGTCACATCCTAATTTTATGTAGTCTCAAAGTTTACATCAAGTGACATTTATTAGCATAATTACAAGCAAATTTTATGAACCGAATGCTTTTCTGTGTAAGTCAAAATTGCTACAGAATTTTTCACGCATTATATTTCTTTACGTACATTTTATAGTAACGTAGGCACGCAACCCTTAAAAGGCCCACTTAGAATCTCTCGTGTTCCGCCGTAGTTTTCCTTAGATCTACCTGTGCTGACCCACTGGCCTCAATAACAACGAAAGGGCCAATAAATATTTTAGATCTTACGCCACATAAACTTTGGGACTGCGAATTAAGTTGGTTTTATATAACGGTATTTAAGGGAGACTTAATTACATAGCTATAAGAAACGTTAAACACGCAAAGGTCTAGACAGAATCGATAGGTGACACACATTAAAACTTGAAACTTTACGTTTGTCAGCAAATTATAAAACCTGGAATGACCCCTGCATTTTGGGTTTAAAATAATCCATGTCAGTCTTTATACAGATAACTTATCATATTTTCGATCTTTTATTACGAAAACATTTTTCCAAAGACGTTTATGTCAGGTTAAAGGCTGCACGTGCATAAAAATAAAAATCATACCTCACTTGTGAAGATAAAGGCGTAGAGCATTGAGGTATTATATTATCTCAATGGCGTAGAGGAAGATTTTCCATTTTACGCTTCTTCACAAAATTATTGTAGAATATTGATAAGAGTAATAGTTGTAATATTAAAGTGTGTAGATATAAAAGTAATATAATAGTAGTGCAAAAATGTTATATAGCACGATAGTTAGATGTCGCCACTGCCGTTCAGTAGTTAATTATTTTTGGTTTATATTCTTTTTTTGTTGTCTATGTTCATTGTTCATCTATGTTGTGATCTATGTTAATAACTTAGAGTATATATATATAGAGGGAGCGCTGGTACTTCAAAAACGTAGATAAAAATGGTGGTGCCGGGCCACCTTTTTTCTTCCCTACATCCAGTGTGATTTGTGACAGCTTGGAATACGCATGACTTACATGAAAAAGAAAAATCAAAAAATGTAGTTTAGCGCTATCGAATACCATCCAAATTTGTTTTAGGGGTTAATTAATAACTGTGTATTCGTTTAGCATCGACAATAAATCCAATCTCTTATTAATTAACAAGAAATAATTAAAAATATTTTACAGAAAAACATTCATATTTTTGAATTATCGAACGCCTTTTTATTCAATGTTACAAGTAATTAAATTGTTGAAATTCCGAAAATGTTCCGGAATAATTTTAGGTTAGGTTAGGTTAGAAAATATAAAATATTTGAATTTGGAGCGAAATAAATTAAATGAGCCAAAGGTGAGTTTTATTTTTCATTTATTATTAATATTTTGTATTATGATAGCTAAAAACAACGTAACGTGAATATGTTAATTTCCGTTTATTTATTTATTTATATATTTTTCGTGGAAAAGTCATTTATTGGTAACATTAATATAGCAGTGCTACCAACATTACGAACAAGAAAATATCTACGTTTTTGAAGTCGCAAATGTATGACAGCGCTCCCTCTATACCGGGTATCTCAAGACTGCTACCGAAAACGAAGCCGGGTGGTAGTTTTAGTGGCTACAAACACAATGCAATTAAAAATTTCGCTTAGAAACGCGACAATTATTTTTTATGATTTTTTAAATATCGTCATTTTTGGGTGGTAAATCCATAGATTTTGCTAAAATAATAATTTAAACTCTCTTATATCTTAGAGTATTTATAAATTAAAGGGTATACACTATTATTTTAGGAAAAAATGTATTTACCACCAAAATATGGCAATAGGAAAAAAATTACAAAAAAAAAATTGACGCTTTTTTTTGCAACTTTTTCTGTTGCATTGTGTCTGAAGTCGCTTAAACTACCACCCAGCTTCGTTTTCGGTAGCAGTCTTGATATACCCTGTATATAAATACTCTAAGGTTAATAAGTCATTAAAAAACTAAAGTGCGTGTGATGTGCAATTTTCTTTCATCCTAATTAATCCGAAAATAAATCTCTAGTATCGAAGTTTAAAAACCTTAACAAACGCCTAAACAAAGGGTAAACGACATTATTTGAAATAATTAAAGTTTGAGAAACTAAAAGTTGATTTAATATGTCAGTATATGACTAGAGTTTAGACTCTAGACCATGAATCTAATGAGACAGCTAAACCAAAACGAGTGTAAGAGCTTGGGATGGGGGTTCTACCGTGTGCCTAGATTTAATTACCTCTATGGGCGTGTTTAAACACTAAATTAATTAGCACCTTTGGTCCCAATTAAACATTAACATATACTTTCTTTATTTGTCTATACTCAAACGATAAAGCCATTACACCTTGCTCATACGGGTGGGTATTTTACTCGGTAATTCATAAAATCAAACATGGTAATCTCCAGTAGTTACCTACATTATACGTAGTAATGCCCCGACATAGGTTATCAGACCCACTCACGTGCTCACTCACATTTCACTCGATTCATTATACGTAGAATGCACTTTCATAAATACAATTGGTTTATCAACCCTGGTTTAGTCCACAAGTTGAATACTTTTTTTTATTATCTATGTATATTTGTGAGGGCCTTAGTCACTTTATGATTACGCCGGCCTATAATCAAATTAGAACAAAAATAAGTCAAATACTTATTTCTGCTTTTTCTAGCCCACATTATGCTTCTTATTAACGAAATAGCAACTATAAGGCATAGTCAAACAAATCGTAGGTTCGACTGGTAGAGAATGCTTGAGGCATTAAGTCTACCTATATGTATAATTTGTATAAAGTGTTAAAAATAAAATTAATAAATCTCCATTTTTGATAAACTATGTAATTTTTCGAAATTCTATGTTATAAAGATATATTTTTACATATGCAGTTAATCGTCTAAATTCAACATTGGAAAACATTGTACTTGGGTTTTAAATGGGAATTTCTGAATAATTTAAGACTTCAATAAATATATTATAGAAAATATAAATAGGTCATAGTAAAGAAATTTAGTTGTGAAGCAGGTCGTCCGTGTGTAACGACCTGTTTCCATCCTCGCTATGATTGCCTCCCTCCATACGTAAACTGAACATTTTGATGCGTCAAGTGGATAATGCGAGGGGAACTGCTTCTAACAAACCAATTAAAATGCCTTACTCACTTATGTTACAGAAATGTTTTATGTTGGCACAACTAAGAATAATATCCTCGGACGAAAATGGGCGTCTTTAACTTCAGACGGCTTCGTTCAATTTGGATATAGATCCGGAAACTATATGTATAAATAATATGTGAAATGGTTTTAAGGAAACCTCAGTAACAAAACACAGCGGAAGTGGAAGACATGCATTATGCAGCGATATTTATTGTACGATCTTGCAATCATCGTGACGTCAAACCTTCTAGGCATATCCAAACATAGACATGTCTTCCAAGAAATGCACATAAGTGATTGCTTGACGTGCGCGTCGATGAGCCCTACGGTCCTTAACTTGGGTGTACTATATTTACCGTTTTCAGAGATTTTTGTTTCCTCTTGTGTTTATCCTCATTGCGTCAATCGGAGTTTCTGCTGATAATTTATTGGCGTCCAAGCATGACTTCTGCGTTCCGGTAAAGACACCGAACATTATTGTGTGGAATACAAACTATATCTCGCCTATTGACTTAGTGGTGGTAATGAAGTGTTTGATTTGGACTAGAATGGTAAATAAAGTATTATGACATCTCTTTAGAATTCACTTATTTTATATACTTAGTTTTATACAATGTACGAGTACCTACATACAATTTTCTCACCCATTCAACTAGTTTCACGTACCGCAATAAGCAGATACGTCGTTAGTTCAACTGCCAGTTCGGAGAATCTACTTCATGAACATGTTTCTGTTTGGAAATCTTATACATTACCGGAAGAGGAATTTGACTTAGTTGGGACGATAAACTACTCTATTATTATTGACGTATTGCATCTTGTAATTAAAAGCTGGACGAACTGAGAGTGCTAACGGTAGCATCTTGGGTCAATCCGCCTGAGGTTATCCAGGTAAGTTTCATCATCATCGTGATCAGCCTTTTGCTGTCCACTATTGGACATAGGCCTCCTTCAAATTGCGCCATTTCACCCTATCTTCGGGTTTTTGCATCCAGCATCTGCCAGCGACCTTTCACAAATCGTCACACCATCTAGCTAGAGGGTACCCTACACTACAATTGCCAAGAAGCGATCTCCACTAGGTAATCTTACATGTATTTATCTTGAATTGATTTATATTTTTTAGTATGTTTTACGTAAGTTAGCGTACAAAAAATTCAATTCGAACATAGCCAAGATGTCGGTCAACAGGGCCCCGTTATAAATCGGCGAAGGTCGTGCATGGTGTTCGAGTAATCAAAGTTTGCGGTGCTACGTCATCCGTGGCTGGCGGGTGCCGGCCAGCGGTCCAATGTGGGTCAGCGATCAATCGCGATAGACGCACGCCCGACGCGCTCACAATTATATGCAAATTAACTGAGTGGCCAGCAAAGCCGCCCCTCGCTAGGGTGTATAGACGGATGTCAGATGTAAATATACCGCCTGTAGTAAAAGAACATGAAAGAACAAAGGAAAGTGTCGCATCACGTTTCATGTAAAATTTACTTTGCAAGACTTAGTTGTAGGGATATCGCAGATTTTATTACCGCCTCCTCGACCTATGACTCCAGAGTAGAGAGAATCTGCGTGTGTAGGTTTACTGTGTTTATCTGTATATATCTACGTAGAGCTGAGAGTCTGGGTAGTAAACATTTCAAAATAATTTAATAACCTCTCAAGTACGTTTACCGGTAACAAGTGCTTCTTGTATTGTTGAAATTTTTTTCTTTTCAAACGTAGAAAATCATGTGATTAAACTCTGTTTTGTCAAAGTTGATGATTCTATCAGCGAAACATATTATAATTCCGATGCAAGTTACCAGCTACTAGATGCTACCGATTTGGACATCCTTCGCTCATTTCCTCCGACCTTCGAAGTTACGATTTACAGCCAATAATAAGGGAAAACTTTCTTCATTAACCCTCAATGACGTAATCTTAAGAAGGCCTGCTGTAGTGGACGAATACAGGTTTCTGTGCGAGGGTATTTGTAGTGCCTCGCAAATGCTTAGTTTGTAGATCTGAAATGCAATTTACGTAGTCTGCGTTTGTAGCATTTAAGTACATTAAGTATTTCGAAATCCTACGTGACGTCACCCACAAAAGGTCTCGTTAAATTTGACTTGTGATACTTTACCATTGCAGTCGTATTCTATAGAAGTAAATTAAGTTAGGTAGCTATACCTCCCTAGGAATCTACTTTTTCTGCCAATTAAATACTTTTTCATTAAATAATTTGGTTTTGGTCTATACGGCCTAACCACTCTCAGTCGTACTCTCGATTGTATCCCACTACAGTGGGACATATGTATCTATATGGGCTGATACAGACCTTGGTTTTAGAGATAACTTTGATGCTTTCTGTGTAAATAACTGTCACCCCTTGTTTATTTAGAGTTGAAGCTTCGGTGGCTGGTTTATACGTGATGGAGTCTCTAGAATCTTTCCACTAAAGTCTATGGATCATTCCTAATTTATTAAACGACAAAAGGTTTTTATACCTATTGACATAAATGCCTATGATCATATTTTGCCTCGATCTAGACGGTTTAGGTGGCAGGTGCAGTTCTATTCTGATTTCGTGCAAGGAGGCATAATCAAGTAAAGGAATGCGAGAATTTTATATCTGGCCATTCAATACTCCATCTGCACAACTGCATTGAGCATTGAATATCCAATGCAATGTAGCCACTTGATCGAGTCATGAAATCCTACAATACACGGGTAATGCCGCGAACAATACCTAGTACGATGCAAAAATACATTGAAGTCAAAGATTAAAAAATGTTTAAATAGTAAATTGAAAGACGTAAGACTTAAGGAAAACATCGTGGGGAAGCCCGATCTCGTCACAAGTAAAATTATGCCTTACTGTTAAATCATATGCGTTTATTTATATAAACTTTTATAAATTATGTAATATCAAAATATGGAAAAATTGTTGCTTTTTATGGATCAATCTCCAAATCGGGCGTATTCGTGTGATCGCTCTGGTGCTTTTCAGATATTAATATTTAATGGTAATCATGTATCTCATTAAAAAGAATGATATTCAAATAGCACATTTTTACTATTGGCCTTCAATTTACACAAACAGTCACGGAAATATTTAAGTTCAAAAAATTCGCGACCAGAGCAATCATAATTGATGCCAGAGCGATCATAAATGGTGAAATCGTAGGTGAAATCATTGAAACAAAAAAATATGATATTGATAAAATATTATTTATTTAGGCGTTTTATTTATTCAGTCATACAAATAAAAAAATACGGAATATTTTGTATAAAATAATTGCTAAAATAAAAAATTAACATAATTATACAACTTTTGGCTTAATTTCATTTATTTGGACTTAATTAAATCACTTCTAGATGAATGAGACAAAATTAAAAAAACTTTGTAATCATTAATACCTACCGTCTTTTATAGTTATAAAATGACTTACACTCATTAAAATTTATTGGTAGCTGATAACTTATCCAATTTTTTCATTAAATAATATCGTCGAGAGCTCTGCCTACTTTTCTTCCCACGAACCTTTTGCTGGCTTGGAGTCAAATCACTCATTGGTAGTACTGTGCCACGAGCTTTTTCCTTGGTAACTCTCTCTTGACTTTACAAGCCATTGCGCTTATAGATCTGGATCATTTTTCATCTTAGCCATTCTACGAGGCTCAGCCATTTTCTTCCTAAGACGATTTTCTTCAATATATAATTTATTTCAAGGCATAATTTCAATCTTCAACAATAGTTGCCTTTAAATTGTAGAGAAGAAAAGGTTACAGTTGTGATTAGCTAAATGCCAATGTAATAATATTATCAAGGAAAAAGACGTCAAAATCTGATAACGGGTTTAGGTTACCCTAAAACACCCAGGAAAGGTTATAAGTTAAAGGTTATATGTATAGTTCATTGTTTCTCATTGTTACAGTCCGGTACTACTACTTAAAATAGATTTATAACGTACAATTAATGCAAAACATCATTGCTCTGGTCTTTTTGGACAGAGCAATCACAGCCATAGCGATCAGAAAAAGTCACAAAATCATAAATAAAGCCGAATTTAAAAGCAGTAGAAAGTTGTAATTACGTCTCATAAAAAACATCATAACGATCACTTAATTCACATAACAATCACATTCATAAGCTTATTACTTAATTTAAATAACGTGTCATAGAAATCATAAAATTTGAGAACCAAATCCAGAGCAATCATAGACTTACCATCGTAATGTTGGAGCGCGGGAACCTGGTACACAGGTATCCTCCTCGGCGGTTAGTCCACTAGTTACCTCGTGGGAAGGGAATAGAGTGTCTAATGGCCGGTTTCTATAATCCATCTATCTTTAACAAGAGATTTCTCTCGAAATTTCGATATTTTTTTTGCTTCAGTAAAGAAAGACAGTGGTATTTAGATAAGGTGCATATATTTATACATATCTAGGCAAGATAATATTGTATGTCTATCTTTGTTTATTGAAGCATACAGTGGTATCGACATAGTAACGATATCTATTATAACCTCTTGTTAAAGATAGATAGGATATAGAGAACGGCCATAAAACGCGTAACCAGGGATGAACGCGATGTTTTACATCAGCGCAGAGCGATGAGATAAAATGTCCGGTTACGACTTTAAATTCAAATTGTGGCAAAAGTATTGTTAATATAACTAAAAATAATTTATTACTATGAAGATTAACTATCTTTTATGTAAACTAAATAAGTTGTTTCATATAAACCTTCTTATTAACAAAATAAAGAATATTTTTTTCATTCAAGCGGGAGTTGGGTCAACCCAGAGCGATCAGGATTTTAGAGATTAACATATTTTTTTTAATATTAATAATAAGCTTATTCATAATATTAGCCTTGTATCACGTAGATAATTAGACACCGAACTAAATACATATAAAAAAAAATTTAAACCGTTTTTCGATTTTAAAATGGGTTTATTCAGCTCGACACGAAAAAAATTGCCTCTGGAGATCGACCCTTATGCTATCTGAAATTTTAAAAGTTACAGCGTTCCATTTTTAATATACCTAACTCTCAAGGTACTCAACAGCCTACGACATAGAGGTAATGTTTGATAGTAATTGTAATAATCGGTATTCACCAATATAATTTTTATTGCAAAAAGTACTCAATAAATTTATTCGACTCAAATTGATGTCTACGTAGTACACAGTCAGTAGCAATGTATGTTTTTATATATTTGATATTCAAATGTTATTGTTTGTAGTACATACATGTTTTTATCGAATCTAACTAATTAAGGAAAATACATACGTATTGTTGACTTATTTAGTCAACAATGCGTAAGTGTGCGTTTGTAAGACACAAATTGAATCTAATTTATAAATACATGAATTATTTAACCACACGTGTCTTACAAAAATATAATTCTAAGAGGTAACAAGTTTGAAAATATTAATAAGGTTGTTATTCACGAAACTTAATATTATAATACTTACCACTTCAAATATTTCAAGAGTACACAGTGCACTTCACTATTTTCACGAATGATCAACCTTAACCTTTCAGATAACGTGCTTGATAATAACACGGAGGGCCGGTGATACCCTAACCCTAAGCACATCTGTAAGCAGAAACGTCGATAATGAAGCACGAGGCAAGTGCGAGTAGACACCACGATGTCCATTACAATAATTGGTAAATAAACAGCTGATGACAGGGCCTGCGTGGGCCGCAGCCGTCACCATGGTAACCGACAGGACGCGTCACGTTACCATGGCTGGCGCGGTGCCACATTGTGCAAGGGTGGTTAGTCAACTGACTGATTCCATTTGATGAACGACAGTTCAATATCGATCATATTAAGCCTTGGAAATTTTGGACGCTTGATTCTACATTTATATGTTTAGAATTATATTCTGTTTATAAAGGGAGGTTGTGATGCGAGGTTTAAGATTCAATTCCCAGATCTTGAGTTTTATGACTATTTAGATGGTACAGCTCCAAGTGTCGGAGTCCTCTCGAGTATAGTGGTAGAGACGATTACTTTTACATCTTCGAATGGAATTCAATTAGATAATTAATCTTTAGGTGCTACCAAGGACAACTTTATCTAATTCTGCTTATTCTTTAAGGAATAAATTATTCAGGAGTTTGTTTATTTTTATTTTGCCAGCATTTTGCATTGAACTAAATTAATAAATCAGGACTTTACCTGTAAATTTTTTTGTCTCGTAAATACTAAACGTAGAATTAAGTGACAAAAACAAGATTTAAAATAAAAACGCATTTATTATTAAATAGACGGATCACATCTGCCGCTGATGCTCCTTTTGCAGCCAGGCGGACAAATCGCATTGACGATACGGCTTGCGATTCTGTTGTCAAACGAGAGTCGCACGCAGCTGACAACCAAACTGGTCGCATTGACCCCCAGCGCGGCTGGGATGGGGAACAAGTGGCTGCAGGGCCCCGAAGACCCCAGCACTTGACACTTGCCATTCCACAACACTTGAGAGTCGACCCCACACGGGTTCTTCTCGCACACGGGTATGACTGAGTCACGTGGGAGGACTAAATACTGGCCTACCGCGCATGGGCCCTGTCGGAACGCTGGCCAGCA
The DNA here is from genome assembly GCA_009982885.2 of Hyles vespertilio. Taxonomy (NCBI): domain Eukaryota; kingdom Metazoa; phylum Arthropoda; class Insecta; order Lepidoptera; family Sphingidae; genus Hyles; species Hyles vespertilio. The sequence continues at coordinate 11,462,475 of CM042828.1, forward strand.
CGCGTCTGATGATGGAAGATATAGGTGAGCTGGAAACAAATTAAAGGTGAAGGTAAGTATAGATTTTACAGTAACATCCCAAATAACACTAAATTAACAACATTTTTGTTTGCATATTATACTTGCTGATTAGTGAAATACAGGGGCAAAATGAAAACATAAGTCTGTTTTTTAATTGAGCGCACTAAAAGCTCTTTAAAACGAAGCCATAAAATATAGATAAAAGAATTGTGCGAAACTCATTCCAGATCACAAATTGATCACGAATATTCAAATGTAGGAAATTCGACGGGTACAAAATTCCCCGGAATCTTACGAGTCTATGACACATAGTTTTAATTATTCGCCTCAAGCAGGTTTCTGTACAATGCAAATATCTTTTAAAACGTCTCATATAAGTGATTATCATCATCATTATAAACACATAAATATTCGTTTAATATACGTATGTATTGTAATCATTAGAGAGCCTCTGTGGCGTAGTTGGTTAGACGCTGGCTCTGAAACGAGAGACTGCGGGCTCGATTCCCCGCCGCACTGAGACAAATGTGTGTAAGGCCCAGAAGTATTTGACTCGGGGTCTCGGCACAGAATACTAACAGAAGTCAAGCTCGTGTATGTACTTCACTTTTGTTGCCACACTCACGCTACGCTCGGCGTTCGCGCAAGGGTTGTTAACTCTGGCTTATGCGAAAACACGTATCGTGTTAATAGCACTTTTATCGTTTGATTGAATTTTTAAAATAAGATATATAAACACAATAATACAATAAATAAATTTTTGATTTTATTTATGAACTCGCTGAGAATATGTATGTCATTATTCTAAGTTTTTTTTTTTATTGTTTTTGTATATGTTTTTTTTAATGAAATTTATATTCTATTATTATAATCTGGTGTTTTATATACAAGTGTAATAACTTTTATTCATTTGCTCCATGTTTGCACAAAACATCTCACTATTTGCGTGCTCGAAGCGGGTGACACTCGCGCTCGCAGTGGTCTCGACTGGTTTGAAATACCGTGTCGGTGAACGCTGTCAATGTGTGCGTTGATTTAGCGCGCTTTGTATGGAGCTTGATTTCTGTTAGTTTAGTATTCTGTGGTCTCGGTGTTCGTGAAACCGAAAAGACTCGAGAGTCTTTACACGACACAGGACTTAATTGATCTTAATATGGGGTCAGCACTATGTATGTGACTGTTGAGTGTATTTATTATTATTAACGCCTCTTTCGAGCCTAGAACTTATGTTATCGAAATATATCAGCACAAAACGACCTATTTCAATGAGGCTCGTCTAGTGGTTTATTTAGCTAATACATAATTATTTAAAGTAATGGAAAGTTGAAACGTACCTGGTCTGCAATCGCATATCCAGTCATCTTTTTGGTCGCCAGGGTAGTACAATTCGTTCGTCGGGCACATTGCTGGAATATACACAGGTTGGCGATTCTGAAAATTTTATTTTTTCGTATTATTGTTCATAACAGTAATTTGTCTTTAGGATGTTTATTTTCTTATTTAATTTGTGTTTTGTGAAGGTCAATAGAATGATTTGATCTTGTGTTTCATAATAAAAAATAACAATAAATCGTTTCTTTTGTAAAATTTAATTAAATAATATACGATTCGTGTTTAAACTTATGAATAAAGCAAAAAACATGAACAGAATATTCTACAATGTAAGCGAATCAACTACTTTTATACGGTACATTCCAATGAATAATATACAACTACTGAATACTTTAGATATACCAATTATTTATAGACTATTGGGTAGTTGCTCGTGCCTCATTCACGTGTAAGGAAATGGTAAAATTTGTTTATTTCATAAAACCAGACATAGCAAGAATTCAAATTAAATTTTAAACACTCAAATTGACATGTATACAGACAAGTTAAAAGCCCTCCATACTTTAAATTCATTAAAAGACATTACTAATTTTTCGCTTACATACATCTGAACATAATCACGAGGAAGTTTAAATAATTTAATATTTACTGTTTATTATGTTTACATTCAATTAATTAGTCACAAGATGACCCCGAATGCGTAGCATAATATTATGATCTTATAAGTAGTAAATATATTAAAGTAACGAGGCGCAGCTACTCACATCTTTATTTTTTAAGTCCGGATTTTCCTCCGATTCTGGAAATCCAATCACGTCTTTTGTGCTATTTTTTGCAGTCGACAAATTGCTGACTAGCAGAAATGTGGCAAAAACTTTTAACATAAAACACATTGTTATATTATGTTGTACAACTTCTTCGAAAAATATTGTTTACACTTCCCAATGAATTTCTATATTCTATGGTTTACACACACTACGAGTTCGCTGATAAAATAATATGTAAAATTGACTAGAACGACCGGCAATTAAATCGTATTTTGCCCACTAACGAGCGTTGAGACGTGTAGCTCCACAGAATCTTGCACACAGATTGAGATGCTGCGGTGAATCGTGTCACTCGTGCTGTGGTCACGCGTACCGACCAAAACAAGTTTTTATAACAAAAAACGGCCACATGTTCAACCACCGAACTATACAAGGACTACGCCTCGTAAACATTGCGTTAATGTACCTTTACCACTCTTAAGATTTATTTTATTTCATATACTGGAACCCTTCTTCATATAGATTATGTTTGTTTGTTGTTTATGTTTAAAATAATATGTACAAAGCGTAATCAAGATTGTAGAGGTGCAGCAGTGGAACGTTTATCGGCTGGTTCGGGTACAGAACAAGAGCTAGTCTAGAGAACTAATCTGTCTGTACAAAAATATGTGATAACATTACAATTTACAAATGATGCTGACAAATATTATTAGGATTTTCAACTGAATTATCTTAATGGTTATGTAATTGATACTAAAGCATGTGTGTTTTGCCTGGATAATAAACAATCAGCTGACAATGTGGTTCCAAATTAATTATTAAAATTACTCTGTATTACTCATACTGAGTACTATTCTGTGTAAATAATGAATTATCCCAATCCAAATTACGTATCGCAAGAAAATGTAAAGTTATTTTAGAATCCTATTTTAAAATGTGTAAAAGTTAAACAAATAAACATCGTGGTATACTTAGTGTACTTATAATGAATTAAATAAAATAATAAATACAAAAAACAACTATTTATTTTTATTCTATTTCCCAAGTAATTCATGCATGTTGGACAACCAGTCAAATATCAGGCCATAGGAGGGCAGAAAAAGGTGGCCCAGCATCGCCATTTATATTAACGTTTTTGAAGTACCAGCGCTCCCCTTACATTATAGATACAATGTATACTCCACAGTATTACTAAGGTGTTAAGTAAAGAAATGTGAAAAAATATAAGCTCGCGTGTCATACTGGTACCTTAATTTTTTTTTTCTTTTAAATATATAGCGAATGCCTTATGAAATGAAATGAAAGCTATTTTAGCGCAATGTCTATTTCTCCCGTCAAATAGCAGTTTAAATGCACTGTTGTGTTTCAGATTGAAGGACATTGTAGCCAGAGTAACTACTGGACATATTGAGACTAAACATCTATATGTCTCAGGATGGGGAACGCAGTGGAATGCCAAGCATTGCTTTGTAATTCAAGGTGTTGTTTGGTTTTGCTACTGTTCATGAGCGGTCGCATCGTTTACCATCAGGCGAACGGCTCGTCTAGTCATTCACAGCAATAAAAAAAAATATCATAAGTTACGGGGTTGATCCTTCATCCAACATAGGGACATTAAATCAAACCACAGACAATATCCATCATATTTTAGCTATACCCCAAAAAACAGGCAAGTCGAAGTAGTACCGAGCTAATTCAGTTATTAATTACGATTAATGAATTTTAGTTTTGGAATACTTTAAATATTAACACCTGTCCAGTCCTCATCACACGTCTACATGTAAGGTTCTAACTCTAATCGACCAGAATATATTATATAATTTTTGATAATGCTATCGGGTGATCCATCTTGTTACAGGTATTGAATTTTTGTGTTATTTCCTCCTCTTAAGGGATTATTATCTTCCCGGGATGCCCAAACCACTCCTCTTTTTATCAAATTAATCAAAGTGGGTATTTTAATGTGCACGCCTTGGGTATTTCAATTGACGTCACAAACTTCTAAGGCCTAGTTCAAAACATTCTTGGGGTCCACAAAGAGGACATTATAAGTCAGTTATTCAATAATTTTACCAACATATCTCAATTGTATATATTATCATCCTTAATGTATAATTTACTGATGGTAGGTCTCTCATATGTTGTGTTCCGTTTTGAAGGTCGTTGTAACCAGACTTAATGATGGCGAGAGCAGTGGAATGCCAAACATTACTTCGTAATTCATTATGTTGTTTGGTTTTGCTGTCAATATGCGGTCGTATCCAGGGCCGGCGTTAGAGTAGGGCGGGCACGGGCGACCGCCCAGGGGCGCCAGGCCAAGAGGGGCGCCGCAGGCGCCCCTTATATTAGCTTGTTTGTTGGGCAAGTCTCACTTATTTGAAATCCCTAAATCTAGATACACATCTGTCAGAATGAAATCCACTTTTCGGTTGGAATACTGCTGTTAATTTCACCAGGAATCCTAAATAATAGCATACACTACAAATCGAGTTACATATTTTTGAGTATAAATAAGATGGCCGTGAAAATCGAGCCATCTATTAAATACTGTAAGAACCACTTCAAAATAAAAATGCTTAAATTAATATTATAGAGTTTTTTCGTAACGGTGGTAAGAATTGAAAATTTTGATGTAAGTAATTTTTTTGTCATACTACAACAACCATTTTCAAATTCGTTGTGAGCGACTACTAATTTCAGTAACACTATAGTGGATATACATACACTGTAGCGCCGTCCCCACCACTTACGTCGGAACATTTGCATGTCGCGTTTCTTCATGAATCGCGCTGGAATAGTGGCAAGACTGGGAATATCAGGCAGGACTACAAGCTGATTTACAAGGATCTTCTACTGGCCGGAACGGGATGGCCATAGTGTTGTCGTCTAGCGTCCGGGAGAATATTCTTAAGTCGACATACGGGGCGACCGGCTTGTGCGGGTTATAGTAATGATTGAGAGGGTTGTTGCCAAGTTGATCAGCGCTTACGCCCCGCAGGTGAGTTGGCTCGGAGGCGGAGAGGAAGCCTTTTGGACCCTTGTTGATGACACTATGTGCAATCTGCCCTATTTTTTTTAACGAGATTATAGTTCCTTAAGCCATTCTTCCGGTACCGCCGGCGACAATCGGAACAGGCGTGTCGGATTCTCCGGCCTTTTAGCCTGGGATACGTGGATGTTGCAGCCAGGCCGGGTCTCCATCAAGATCTAAAAAGATCTTTTGCCAGCATACCGCCTAAAATCCTCTCGGTGGCCATCGAGCGCATTACGGACGGCATGCGATGTGGATGGGCGAGTAGCGCCTAGTTGATTCGCCGTGCTATCCGGTGCATTCGCTCCTCACAACTTGGAAGAGCGCGAATGTCCCCACTTTCCCTACTTCAGACGTACATGGTCGGTGATCCGCGACAGATACGAGACAACGCGTTCTGCTGCCCATCTCAAAGTTGCTTCTAACATGAGCGCACGGACGTACGCACACCTTTGTGTGCCCAGTGATTCCGATGACACCTATTAGTCACCTCTTACAACAAGCAGGGGATATTGTGGTAGAATTCTCACACCCCTTAAACACTGAGCGGGGACGCCAAGTAAGCCGTTGTCATTAACCCGGCGCCTCCTTCGGTTGTTGGCAGCAGACGGGATCGTTCCGCTCATGATCCCGCTCCCTGCTCTCCTTCTGCGGCGATCATGGCCTGCCATGACGTCGTAATTTCGACCATGGAAGGAATTAGGACTGAGAGCGAGTGGTCCACTCCGGCGGCTGCGTGAAGACCTGCACACTCCTCTTCCAAGGCTGGACACTCTGAGTAAGTGTGCTGGGCTGTGTCCTCTAAACAGTTATCCCGATGGTAACACATAGCGGATTCTTCCCTTTTCGCCACTCTCCACAGGTATCTGCAAAAACAACCATGCCGCGATAGTTCCTGCATCAGGCGGAACGTCATCACACCGTGACGCCTGCTCAGCCATTGGGCGAGGACAGGACGCACTGCCGCGATGGTCCAAGAACCAGTACTGGGATTGTCCAGCCACATGCGCCACGCCTCCAAGGCGGCCGCGCGGAGTAAGGGCCGTACAGGCTCGACCTCTCTAAAGGCCGGTCGTTTCCCGCGACGAGACGTCTCCTCCCACCAGTTTTAGGCTGAGGCGAGAGAGCTTTGGCGTCAATGTCCTAGGGAAGGAAACCGGCCAATACACTGATACTGAAAACACAAAACCAAACGGTGGCCCAAACGGGGAAACCGTAAAGAGTCATAGATCGGACGACTCCCACGTACAAGCTTAGGCAAGGGATGCCGGGACTATCGATGTTTGGCATTCGTAATGCATAGGAGGATATGTGCTTAGAGCCTGATTCGTGTCAGATCTGGCTGTTGTGAATACGTTCTTCAAAAAGATTCCCGAACATCTCATCAAGGTAACACCGTGACCTAAAGTGGCCAGGCACCGAGCACTAAGGACAAAGTGGCGGTTGCTGGATGGACCTACTGGGCGAGATTTCCGCGACACTTTGGTCCCCCTACTGGAAAACAGTATGGAGACCAAGGAAATGCCTCACCATGCCGCGCATAATCTTGGGTGGGTCCGTCGTGCCGGTTGGTGACCGGAAGTGGGGTCCCGGCGGCCCATCCCGGGAGGGTATGGGGGCCCTTCCGTCCGGCGGATCAATTCGCTTCCTGCCGACCCTTTCGTGCCGGTGCCCATTCGGCCTTCATAGTGCCCGAACTTAAGCTCCTCGTTGCCTCTTCATCAATCCCATCCTTTCTACCATGACAGTGCAACCAACCAGAGCAGGTCCTTCAGCGGTGCTTAACCCCACCACCGCGTCCACTATGGAGTTCACCATCTCGAGACGGCCCGGCCTGCTTTGCTCTTCCTAACGGAGACGCAGATTCGTTGTCCGGCCGATAATTCTTACCTGTTGTATCCCGGTTATTCGCTTGAAGTAAACTTCAAACCTAAAGCCGGGGTATGCTTGTATGTTCAGTCGGACATCTGCTGTCACCGTTTGCACTGCATGGAGGACCCCTCCTTCTCCGCTCTGTGGGCGCACGTGGATCTAGGTTCTCTGAGTCGCATCTACGTGTACCTTTACAGGTCTCACAACGGGGACGATGAGACGACTCGGCTGTTCAGGTATCTTAGCCAGGCGGCTGATGACGCGCAGGCGCAGTTCCCGTCGGCCGAAATGGTGGTCTTGAGGGATTTCAATGCTCATCACGAACTGTGGCTGGGCTCCTCCAAGACTGATCATGCTGGCAGAGCTTCCCATACATTCGCTCTGACTCATGACTTGACACAACTGGTGAACCAGCCCACCAGGATCCCGGATGTGGCGAGTCATGCGCCTTCTCTGCTGGACCTTCTGCTGGTGAGTCACCCAGCCGGGTATCGTGTGACCGTTAGTGCGCCTCTGGGCACTTGATCACTGCCTGTTTGGGTCGTCAGTACCGTTCGCATCACCTCCACGTCCCGTGCAGGTTAGGCGGAGGGTCTGGCATTACTCGTCGGCAAATTGGGATGGTATGCGGGAATATTTCGCATCCATATCTTGGAGGCAGCGATGCTTTGAGGGTAAAGATCCCTCAGCGAGTGCCAACGCTATTGCTGACGAGATCAGACTTGGAATGGAATATTACATTCCTTCCTCTGAGATCGCCAGTAAGGGCCGTGGACGCTCCTGGTTCAATCGTGCATGCGCCAATGCTGTCGGTGACAAACAGGTGGCGTATCGCGCTTGGATCAGGGGTCGCGCGATGAAGGATCCCAATATCTGTTCCCTCAAAGAAGCCTACAACCGTGCCACTGAGGCCTGCAAGAAGGCCTACGTTAGGGTGGATGCCCAGCACGTTAGCAGGATTGGGCGTGCGTTGGCCGATCACCCAACTAGCAGTCGTGCTTATTGGAGTTGGCCAGGGCTGTTCAATCTAACTTCTGCCGTCCAGCGTTGCCACCGCTGAGGTACCCAGAAGGGTCGCTAGCCCACAAGCCGCAAGAGAAGGCTGCCTTGCTGGCAAATCTCATTGCGGCTAATTCCCACCTCGAAGACCGTGGTTCCCAGACGCTGCCCACACTGCCTGATTGCGGTTTCTCAATGGTGGATATTCGCATCAGGCAGTGTAATGTGCGGCGTGAGTTACGGTCTCTCGATGTGCGGAAAGCCAGTGGTCCGGATGGGATACCAGCGGTGGTTTTAAGAGCTTGTGCAGCCGAGTTGTCTCCTACACTGGCTCGCCTCTACCGAGCGTCCTACCGCACAAGTGTTGTGCCGGAATCTTGGAGGGAGGACAATGTGCAACCGATCCCCAAAAAGGGTGATCGGTCGGACCCTACCAATTACCGCCCTATCGCTATCACCTCAGTGATGTGTAAGGTTATGGAGCGGATCATAAACGCTCAATTGGTCTGTTACCTGGAGGATCACTCGTTGATCAGTGACCGACAATACGGTTTCCGTCATAATCGATCGACGGGTGATCTTCTAGCGTTTGTCCTGCATCGCTGGGGTGAGGCGATTAACCGGCGTGGCGAGGCTCTTGCTGTGAGCCTCGACATTGCCAAGGCGTTTGATAGGGTCTGGCACCATGGTCTTCTGTCCAAGCTTCTGGCATACGGTCTGCCCGGCAACCTGTGTTCGTGGATTTCCGGCTTTCTGCATGGGCGTAGAATACGTGTAGTCGTTGACGGACACGCTTCGGCGCTCATGTCGATAAATGCCGGAGTTCCTCAGGGCTCGGTGCTGTCGCCCACCTTGTTTATTCAGCATATCAATGACATGTTGTCGCTTGGCAACATTCATTGCTATGCAGATGACAACTCGGTTCATGGGCGATACCATTGCGGGCCTCCGGGTTGTCGAGTCGAAACTGTGAGGGGACGCAAAGATCTTGTCATTGAGCTCAATCGGACCTTGGATCTCATTTCTACATGGGGTTCCAGGAATATGATTAAATTCAATGCCAAGAAAACCCAGGTGTGTGCGTTCACGTGCAAAAAATCCCCGTTCTCTCCCCTCCCCGTTCTTCAGGGTGCTCCCCTCTCAATGCGGAATGACCTAAATATCCTTGGTGTGGATATCCGCTGTGATCTCAATCCATCGAGGGCGTAATAACTGCTACATCACGCAGGGTTGGAGTCCTGAACAGGGTGCGTCGGTTTTTCACGCCCGGTCAGCTTTGTCGCTTATACAACGTTGATGCGACCGATGGGCATTAAATTACACTGTGTATACTATACGTCCTTGGTATTAATTCGGCCACGGCACAAAAATTAATAATACCAAAAATGAGATTTTGTTTGTTTCAAACAAACTAAATAGCTTCCAAATAAGAGTAAAACGCAACCACCCTGTGTAAATAAATTTCATTGACCTGTAGATACGAATAGATAACAAATTGGCAACGTCGCGCGCGGCGCGTGTTATTGTCGCGCCGCGCCGCAGCGCGACTTGTGTGACTTGTGTAAGAGCGGCAACAACGCGCAGATTTTAGTACTATCTATCGTTTTAAGGTGAATGACCATGCGTTAGGCATAATCAGCTGTTAGAAAAGCCACATCGTGTTCAGATGGGGTAAAAACTTAAAAAGTCATTTATGACTAAACTACTGCTCCTATTTAATTGATTTTTAGTACAGAGCTTCAAAATGGTACCTAGTATATGCAGTTTAAAGAAACGCCCATCGGTCGCATCAACGTTGTATAAAGCGCAGGTCCGGCCGGGTATGGAGTACTGCTCGCACCTCTGGGATGGATCCGCCCAGTACCTGCTCGATGCCTTGGATGGATTGCAGCGGCGGGCCATCCGCATTGTGAATGATGCAAACGTTACGCGCGCGCTTAGAGTCGCTACAACTCCGGAGGGATGTCGCCTCTCTAAGCGTGTTCTACCGCCTGTATCACGGTGAGTGCTCCGAAGAATTGTTCAACTTGATCCCCTCCTCTCCATTCTTAACCAGAACCACGCGTGCTGGCTTGCGAAGCCATGGCTTGACGGTACACACCATCCCAGCGCGAACCAAACGTTTCTGAAATTCTTTTTTATGCCGCACCGTCAGTCTGTGGAATTGTTTGCCTTCTCGCGTGTTCCCTCCTTCCTACAATCCTGGGTCCTTCCGCCGTAGTGTGAAGAGGCACCTTAGCAGGCCGGCATAATTGTTTCCATTGGCATCGGACGGCAGTCCCATGCTACTCTGCCTGGGCGGCATTAGCACTTACCTTCAGGTGCAATGCCGCCACTATGCCAGGCCATTATAAAAAAAAAGCATCGTATATTTGAGAATGTCCTGTCCAGAATTGCCCCCGAATCAGGGTTATGTGGCAAGAACTGGAGAGCGGTAGGTAGAACCTTATCTCCATCAAGGCGTGAAAGTCGCTGGTACTTAATGGTGTGGACCTTTTTACTGTGCTGTTTAACCTCATCCTGGATACTAACAACCAGACTGTTGGCGGTTCAAAGCTATAACTTTCGTATACAAGTGCACAGGCTATGTTCAGAATGCGGTAATTTTCGTGGCATAAAAGTGCCATACCATGAGAGTTGAACATTTTCCGAAAATAAAATTCCGAAATTACTAAACAATATGATACAATCTATTATAATTGTTCTATATATTAAAAAATATCTGTATCAGACAATCTATTAAAAAATATATATTTAGTAAAACGTTTTTTTTTTTTGGATGCATTTTATGGGAGCCAGAGGGCGTCGTATAAATCTCGCCCAAGGCGCTGGTACTGCTAAAACCGGCCCTGGTCGTACCGCTTACGACCAGGCGAATGAAATGCTGGTCTCGCCGTTCTCTCATATAAAAAATAAAAATAATTTAAGAGTGAACTAGTTTGACAAAAAGTTGTATCGGCATATAATCAACACATGGACAACACATTAATAATATTTAGATTCATAGAATTTTAATTCAATGCCACAAGAGCAAGTTGACATGGTCATTGACACTAGGTACAAAATATTATTATTATAATTGGTACCGAAGTAACGAACGCAACGTTTTCCATGCACAAATCTTGGACTATCGCCAGATTTTACTACGAATAGACTTGGATGTAAAGTAAGATACATGCAAAAAATACAAAACAACAATACATTCCTTAAATAATGTTTTTTTTTATTGCTTGCTGTTTGCGCGATGATAAGTGATGCAATCGCTTACGACAATAGCAAAACCAAACACCACCGTGAATTACAAAGCAATGCTTGGCAATCTATTGCGCACACCGTCCCGAGAACTAAGATGTTAAATCTCATTATGTCCAATATTTACTCTGGCGACAGTGTACTTTTGTATGACAAAAAGACTCCAATGTACGCGATGATAAGGGGCAAGAGCATTGCAGTCTAATAGAGTATATAACGGCCAGACATGGTTGTTTCTCTAAGCATTTTTTGGATATTTAGGCTGAAGAGAGAGAGACAGCGAAAGAGAGAACTCGTAACTTGCATGTGTTATTATGACTTGTTGGTCGCTACGGGTGACTACGAGTAGGTACTTTAGTTTCTACCACAAGGTTTTAGATCTCCGACCATCTCAATCACAGTTCGAAATATAACAACATATCTAATAATTTATCGTTGTTTTTCTTAGAGCAATTGGTAGAGCCAACCGATAAAGCGATTTATTTTACTGCTTGATCGGGCCACAACGCTCTACCTCGTACAGTCACGCAGTTTATTGTTACCGTACGATATTTTACCAATATAATAGGTGTAGTAATTACCTAATACGCATTGTAAGTATTTGATGACTACAATGAACTTAAAAAATAATTAAATAAATAATGTAGGTACTGTACTAAGAACATTATTATTTACAAATTACGCGTTTGTGTACAAACCCGCCTTCGATAAATCATTGTCAATGAGGGATTTACCTTGTTACACAAGCAGTAAATCACTTTGATAACGCCGACCCACAGGTCTTGTGAAGGCAACATTTTTTTTACTGTAAGGCACGAGTCTTCTTTAAAATTGAGAGAGTTTAGGCTACTTAAGCAAACATGTAATAATAAATGTCCCGCCCAAGTATTTGACTGTCTCGGTGGCGAAGTTGTACTACGATAGGCTTACAAAACTGAGTTTTCGGGTTCGAATCCCGGGTTGGGCAAAGTGATATTGGATTCAGCAATTTGTGCTCGATATCGCAATAGGCTCGCCACCTATCACATTGTGGGACGGAACATACAAGGTGAAATGTGGGTGAACTGGCACCTCTGCCCCTTCTGGGAAAAAGGCGTGAGCTTATGTATGTATGTACTTGTACATATGTACAAGTTTTTCAAATGCAAAAACAATTTACGACAGTTTGATCTTAGGCACATTGCAAAACTTTCACAGTGGAAGGAAAAATGGAAAAGGAAAATAAATAGGTCGGCTCGGGGGGGGGGGGGGGGGTATATTGTACTTGCGACAATTTCACTCATTGAAGACACGACGACAATAAAGCTATCTTCGGGATAATACTACACATCAGTTGTAGTGTAGTCACTTCGCAAAGCCAATGAAAAAATAACATCAATTTACTTCTAGGTACTTTTTTGGTTAATCACCTTTTTACGATAATCATGTTGTGTCCATTCCTATGACCTAAAAGCGTACTGGTCTCGAACTCTACGCATCCAGCACTCTTTTTTACCATCCACGTGAAAGCTCCGGAATGAACTCCCTACTTTGGTGTTTTCGGAGCGCTATGACCGCTTACAGTAGGGAGCGACTTGGTTGTGCTTGATCCCTGCCAGTGTTCATAAGCGGCGGTGACCACTTATCATCAGGTGGGTGAATAATAATAATAATAATTACCGCTTAAATCATAAAGAGATGGTCGTCTCGTAATTCACTTTAGTAGAGAAAACCGGCACAGGGCCACAACAGTTTCATTTTTTAAGACTCCTATCTCGTTTCAAAAATATGTGGCGGATTCGCTGAGGATATAATAATAATAATAATAATAACGTTTATAACGTTTATTAATTTTTTACAAAGTTTTCGTTTACAATAACAGTTTGCTGGAGCCTCCTTTTAAGCATTAGTGCCTGTGTTAGGAGACACCGCTCTTCCATAACTAAAATTAGATAATATACATGTATTTAAACGTTCTCTGAATTGATACAAAAATATATTAAATCTTAAACATTACTTTTAATTTTATGCCACTATATACATCAATGTGTGTAATTAAGCGTAAAACCCTGTCAATTAATTTGACTAGTCAATTGTTCATAACAACCGGTTCGCGGACGGATTATTCAGCCGGATCTCATAGGTGTTAACCTTAGAGTATATATATACAGGGTATCTCAAGACTGCTACCGAAAACGAAGCCGGGTGGTAGTTTTAGTGACTACAAACATAATGCAACTAAAAATTTCGCAAAGAAATGCGACAATTATTTTTTATGATTTTTTAAAAATCGACAATTTTGTGTGGTAAATCCATAGTTTTTGCTAAAATAATAATTTAAACTCTTTTATACCTTAAAGTACTTATAAATAAGAGGGTATACACTATTATTTTGGAAAAAAATGTATTTACCACCCAAATATGGCCATAGGAAAAAAATATCAAAAAAAAATTGTCGCTTTTTTTGGTAACTTTTTCTGTTGCATTGTGTCTGAAGTCGCTTAAACTACCACCCGGCTTCGTTTTCGGTAGCAGTCTTGATATACCCTGTATAGAGGGAGCGCTGGTACTTCAAAAACGTAGATAAAAATGGTGATGCCGGGCCACCTTTTTCTGCCCTCCTATTGGCTAATATTGGAACAGGTTGTGCAACATACATAAAATATTTGAAAAAAAATATAAAAATAAGTAGTTTAGGTATATTTAATTCCACTCAAACTCGTTTTAAAAGTATAATAGCTAAATATAATTTCGGCTAATAAAGGAATTTATAGCAATTTATTGCTAAATAATTAATTCAATTTTTACTAATATAGGTGCGCTACCAACATTACGAACAAGAAAATATCTACGTTTTTCAAATCGCGAATGTATGACAGCGCTCCCTCTACATATAAATACTCTAAGGTGTTAACATGCAAATTGATCATAGGGATTATCAATAAATTGATGTTAAACGATTACAGGATATATCAAAACTACTACCGAAAACGAAGCCGGGTGGTAGTTTAAGCGACTTCAGACACAGTACAATAGAAAAAGTTGCAAAAGAAAACGACAATTTTTTTTTTTGTTATTTTTTTCCTATGGCCATATTTGGGTGATAAATACATTTTTTTTTCCTAAAATAATAGTGTATACCCTTTTATTTATAAATAATCTAAGGTCTTAGAGTATTTATACATAGAGGGAGCGCTGTCATCACAGACCAATTAGAAAGCTGTCATACATTCGCGTTTAAGGCTCAGTTGCACCAAGTAACTTTGCCAATACCTTTGCCCACAGACTATTACCTTTGCCTATGAAAATGTCATCGCCATACATTTGAGATGTATTTGACCTTGCGAATGTATGGAATTGACAGTTTCAAGGGCAAAGGTATTGGCAAAGTTAGTTTGTGCAATTGAGCCTTAAAAAATGTAGATATTTTCTTGTTCGTAATCTTACCAACATTACGAACAAGAAAATATTAGTGAAAATTTAATTATTTATTTAGCAATAAATTGCTATAAATTCCTTTGATAACCGAAATTATATTTGGCTATTAACCTTTTAAAACGAGTTTGAGTGACATTAAATCATAGAGTATATACTTATAGAGGGAGCGCTGTCATACATTTGTGTTTTAAAAAACGTAGATATTTTCTTGGTCGTAATGTTGGTAGCATTGTCGCATTAGGGTTGCCGGTTAACATATTTTCCCCAACTGTATCAAAATTTAATTACGTTTTTTAGTCTCAATAACAATATCGATACATAATATTTTTAAAGAATGAAAAATTGTGGCGACTATTTTAACATGTTTACCTATAATTCCGAATACGTTTTCACTGCGAATACGAAGTAATTTTACCTGTGCGTATTTTTGCAATGCTATATTATTCAATTGCATTGCAATATTGAAAATGCTTGGTGGTGAAATGTTAAATGTTTTAATCCCTATGCTTCGATAGCCGAGCTTCGTTCGTATTCGGTATTGAAAATCGTGGCCGCCATTCTGAAGTTTTTACTTATTGTACCGATTTATCTCAGAATCAGTATCTGAGGGTACCTGGGCACCAATATGCCAAATTCATAGTAAGGTTTAAAAAAACTGTGGCCGCCATTTTGAACTTTTTATTTATTGAACCAATTGCTCTCAAAATCAATATCTGACGTTATGTCAACACCAATAAGCCAAGTACATAGTCAGATTTTAAAAAAAACTGGCCATTTTCAACTTTTTAGTCATTGAATCGATTGCTCTCAAAATCAACATCTGAGGCTATCTCGGCAGTCGGCACCAATAAACCAAATTTATAAGTAAATTAAAAAACTGTGCTCGCCATTTTGAACTTTTTATTTATTAAACCGATTGCTCTCAAAATTAATAAATAAATAAATAACACCCAACAGTCACATACATAGTCCTGACCCCACACTAAGATCGATTCTTGTGTCGTGGGTATCAGGAACTACGAGAGAATTTTCGGTCTCACAAACACCCAGACCCGAAAGAAATATTTGTGGGCCACACAAACATTTCTCTCGGTGCGGGGATCGAACCCGCGGCCTCTCGTTTCACAGGCGGTGTCTAACCGTCAGCGCCACGGAGGCTGTCAAATCTATATAATATCTGAGGGTTTCTCGGTACCAATAAGCCACATTCATAGGTAAAGTATTGTGGCTGCCATTGCTCTCAGAATCAAAATCTAAAGTTTTCTCTCTGTCTCCCTCTCCCCCTCTCTCTCTCTCTTCAGCCATAAAAAGCCATAGGAAGTCCACTGCTGAACATAGGCCTCCTCAAGCCTGTGTGCCTTGCATCCAGCGACTTCCTGAAACCTTAACCAGGTCGACCATCTACATTCCAACAAAGTAGAAACTACTATCTTCTATTTAAAATTAAAAATGTATTCTCATCATATTAATTATAATAAAAATATTTTGTAGGTATCCAACAGTCTTCTAAACAGTTATCTTTTTATAATATTAACGCTTTGGCGTCTTATTTTTCGATCTAGGGGTATCCTAAAAAAACATTATATAGATTTGGTTGTTTACATATCTTTAACAGATAGATATTGATTTTGAGAGAAATCGGGTTAAAAACAAAAAATTCAACATGGTGGCCAAAATATGCAATTCTGACTATAAATTTATGTTATCCGTACCCAGAGACTGCCAGATATTAATTTTGAGAGCGATCGGGTTGATAACAAAAAAAATTCAAAATGGCGGCCAAAATATTCAATTCCCTCTATGAATTTATGTTACCGGTACACGGAGACGGCCGTTAAATATTAAATATATACCTCCTACCAAAGTCGCGCTAAGGCTCTAAAATTTAAATGGCGGCCAATATTCACAATCCAGATTAAAGTCAGACAGATTTAAAAATTATATCCAATTATATAACAAAATATTTATATTACAAATCATATTAGTCACAAACTTAGTAAATTTTAACTCATTGTCATATTAAATAAATGGCGGCAATAATTTTATTTTGTCGGTTTAATATAACGTCAAATTATTTTTTTCATATTAATTTATTTATATTAAAAAACAGTTTAAACAATTTACCAGGATATCGAGTTATTAATTTTTTTATAAATTTGCAACACTGAAAAATATGTCTATAGAAAGCGCGCTAATTCTAAATTTTTTTTAGTAAAATTCCTTCGATTATATCTCCCGATATATTAATAAATATGCAATGTTACCTATGGTAGCTATTATATACTTATTAATTATGCGTTTGGTAGAATTTGGGCACAATTTAATGACGCAAAATGGCATTTTAAGATTTTTCTTTCTAGAAGATTTCATGTGTACCCCACGCTGTCTGAATCCGTACTGATTGGCGGGAAAAAAAAAAGGTGGCCCCGGCACCACCATTTTTATCTACGTTTTTCAAGTACCAGCGCTCCCTCTATATGTATATACTCTAAGCATTAAATATACCTAAACTATTTATTTGTAATTATTTTTTTTTTCAATTAATTTATGTATGTTGCCCAACCTGTTCCAATATTAGCCAATAGGAAGGCAGAAAAAGGTGGCCTGGCACCACCATTTTCTACGTTTTTGAAGTACCAGCGCTCCCTCTATATATACATATATACTCTAAGTCTATATATAAGTATAAAAAAGTTTAAAGTATTATTTTAGCAAAAAGTAAAAACCATGGATTCACCACACAAAAAAGATATATTTAAAAAAATCATAAAAAATAATTGTCGCGTTTCTTTGCGAAATTTTTAGTTGCATTATGTTTGTAGTCACTAAAACTACCACCCCGCTTCGTTTTCGGTAGCAGTAGATACCCAGTATAATCGAAACTAAATATTTAGACCATGGTTTAAATACACTTAATAAATAATATCGTTTCACGTAATAAATAATACTAATCGTATTTTGGACAGTGCAGTATAAGAAAAATCAATAACAAGACGAACTAAGTGACGCGCTACGGCACTATCTACTTCTCAGCTTTTTAGCGCTATATCATTTTTTTAACTTTCGTAACATATGTTTTCATTAATGTACAGGGCACGAGTCTCTTCCACAGCCGAGATTACGATTGAGAGTGGTGAGCCTCTCTAGTATAAGTAAGTATGTATATTTTTTTGGATGAGGCCATTCTGTTAGATCCTGTAGGTAACCAAATAATTATCTTATAAACTATTGATTTGAAAACTAAGGATAGTTCCTTCAGTTGATTTGGAGTTTGATATAGATGACCGTAAATATCGCGCTAAAATATATCAAATTAAGTTATTTAATATAACAGGTTTCGTCTAAACAGTATTAATTAATAGTATCTTCATTTTTATTAAACTTTCTGGCTAAATGAAATAAAAAATAAAGCATTTTGAAAATCGTTGTGAGCGATGGCGACTAATTTCAGTGACGCTCCACTAGATATGCACTGGAGCGCAAGCACCACTTACGTGGGAACATTGTACGCGCTTTCCGCCCTGTCCATATATTTATGTCAATGTTGTAATCCTAGATCCTGAAACGTTTTATAATTAAAAACACTGAAAATACATTACGTCCATGGGAAATACTTGAACACAAACTAATTTCATGAACTGTAAAGAAAGCTTTTTTTTTAATCAATGAACGGTGAAAATACATTGTAAAAAACCGACGTGTTGAGAACCTCCTCCTTTTTTATCGAGAGGTTTTTAGTCAGTATGCTGACGTAGGTATAGCTAGGGACCCAGTTCGGACACAATATCCGCGTGCGTACCGGGCTGGAAGGCCAGAGACACTGACATACCCCTTTCGGCCTCCCCCGGGGTACCGAAAGGGCAGCTTAATAGCTTTTCCTCTGGAAAAAAAAATGTGTATAATACGTGCATATACCCGGGCGAAGCTGGGCCGGACCGTTAGTATATAATATTGTAAATCAAGAATAATTTTCCTCATGTTATTTTATTGAAGTTATATTTTGCTTAAACAGTACATTAGAAAATCTTTGTTATAATATCTCAAAATACTTACAAAAAAATAGATTTATGAGGGAACTTTAGTTTCAGAAACTTTGACCCCCTCATAAATCATAAATTACACGTATTTCGAACTCATAATTATATAAATTGGATCAGATCAAATACTACTAATTCTACTGTTTTTTATTCTTCTAGTATTAAAACCGAAACATAAATAAATAAAAGCAAGTAATAGGTCAAAGTTATCCCTATGAAACAAATAAGTATACTTTTTTGACCGTTATAATAAGTTCTTCCGTGAAACGAATTAACATAACAGTGTTTACGTCAACCGTGATTTTTATGTAAGTGAAATGTCAAAATGGGAGTGAAAATTTGAAGAAAACAATGTGAAATCGGCGTATTTTTCATTCTTAGAATGAAAAAAATTTACGTAATGACAGTATAAATTCTCCATCGCGATGTTCACTAAGAAATCACATCAGGATGTCAAGAAATCGACAGTTAAAATACAAGACTCGAAGAAGGATTCTGCGACTCGACTTAAACATTTGAAAATCGTTTTAGGTAAGTTATTACAAGTTGTATTCACTGGTAGAAGCCCAAAGATGGTCACAAAATAAAAATAAACCCATTTATCGTACGATAGAGCATTAAAAAGCGCTACATTCCGTACATGCTAATTAGTCAGGAATAACTGTACCTGTAGTTGCTGGTGCGGCTTACAATTGTTTATTGTATTACTGAGCTGCCATATATATCAATTTTAGGATTAAATTGTAACGGTATATCCACCTACACGATCACATCCTAAGATAAGTGCAATTTTAGCCCTAATATGTTCTTAGTCATAGTGTGGTCTATTGAAGTTGCTGATTGTCAAGTCACATTTAAAGCAATTTAGATGCTTAAGTTTTTAATACTGTTTTCGTCATGCCTGTAAATTCAATCATTTAATGAAAACATAATAAGTTACATATAGTAATCCAATAATATAACTTATAAAATGGTGTTCTAGTTTGAATATATTCATGTTTCTGCTGATTCAGCTCTAACCTGAGCATGTGCAGCCATTTGAAAACTTAAATTTATTTAAATATCAGCTAAATATCAATTTTGTGGTTACATTACATTAAAAGGACATGTTGTTACACACATTCATCAGCTCATTTATTACATGATGATGACTAAAATAAAATAGTTTCCGATAACATTATTAATTACATAACATTATTAACCGATAACATTATTAACACAAATTTGTGTTATTTCAATTTGTATTTGATTGATTTAGTAGCGTTATCTGTATGTGCATTTATTGCGTTGCACATATAATATTGTTACAGATTGTATTTAAAAATCTTGAGACTTTTTTTTGAAATTGGTCTGTTTGAAAACTAAGTGTGTGACATGTAGTTTTTCCTCTTGTGATCCCTTTGGCCTCTTTAGTCTATAAAGAGTATAAACATGAACTAAATTTATTATTTCTATAACAATAAATTAGAATATCTTGTTATCCTTAGATTCCAACTATCTATTGGATGTAATTAACATTTTCATGATTGCGTTTAATTTAATAACAAGCAGGATATAACACATATTTGTTATTAAATATTTTAATTATAAAACATAGAAATTAAGGCTGTCTGATTAAATTTTATTAAATTTATTGCATATTCAATATCTGACTCAACAAATCCTTTTTAAATACTGTGGTAATGAAAAAAGTGAGTTTTAAACTCAATTAGCACTAAGTATAATCTCTGCATAGGTCTTTATACATAGAAGCCTACACCTGCATACTAATGCAATTATAAAAATAAACATTATGTAAAGCTGGAAAATGAGTACACAATAAATAAAATCCTTTAACACATTCACTGTAGTGAACACACTACTTTTGTTCTGGCATTCACATGTGTGGCTTGTTACTTCCATTATTAATTTGCCCCAGCCACATTGGACAATTGTTTTTGTGGTGCAGTTACAGTGTCAAACCACTCTTAGTATGCAAGTTTAATATCAGTTCATATAGACCCATTAATAAGAATGGGTCACCTCATGATCATGCCTTTGTTTGTAGAAGCTAGTTTATAGTCAGCAGGGCACCTCAGCAATCTACTACACATTCCACAGATTTTTAATATGGCAGCATAATTTACAGTCAGCACAAACATATTGTTCGATGTATACCTTTACGGCCTTATTCATAGACAGTGTTCCCTATTTTGGTTATCAAATATTTTGTCTTTTTTGAATAACTTGAGTACAGTTTAAGCGATGAAAACAAAACATTCAATCGCTTAAGTAGGCTTAGAAACAGTCTATGAATTAGGCCATTAATGTATTACTGTTCTGTAAAAAATATGATGTAAGAGGACCCTACTACCAAATAGCGACTTGGGAATGTAATTTTGTGATTATGTTGAATATGTTGAAAATAATGATTTTTTTCATGTTGGATATTCTCGTAATATATGTTTCTTTTATTTTCAGAACACTTTGACTCTGATGAAGCCAAAACATATTTTGAAAATAACTTCAGTCATGTTTACTTTATACTGTATGATAACTTCATACAGGCTGAGAATAATCTCCGTCAAAGAGGTAAAGTTTTTTTCTTTTGTTTGTTTGCAAATATAAATTTTATTATTGTAATATATCAATGTTATACGTAATGCAAAAATTACTTTTATTTGATTAGTGAATTTATATAAATATTTCTTTTTTTCTCTTTTTGCGGTACAGAACTTCCGTTTCATCTCGGTGAGTGTTGGATGTATTGAAGTGCATCAGTAAATAAAGTGTCTTGTCTTTTGTATAATGTACATACAGTAAATGTTGCTGGTTAAGTAGTACTTAAAATGTTGATATTTTTTACAATTAATCATTACATAGACACAATATTTTATTTCTCACAAAAACAAAATCCAATTTCACCACTGCACTTACAATGGCACTATTGGCTTTTTGTTTTATTAATCTCCTCCTGCAAGTAAGCTACAAATTATGAAAAATAAATAATTACCTTATTGATTGTATTTGTTAATAAGTCAGATCTATACTTTTAAGTATTACATAACCAAGCAATACTAAGCATTACATTCGCCATATTCACATGGAGTTGCATTAGATATACATACTCTTATCTCAGGATAATATCATTTGCTTATATTGTAACACAGGTATATGGGTACATCAGGTGGCTTTTCTATTGTTGATAAAAAATAGAATAAATGGTTGCTTTTATTACTAACCAAGGAAAACATAAAGGTTGATTGTAACTGTAAAAGTATATTGTTAAGTAACAGTTAAAACAAAAGAGAAAATATTTAGAAGCTGTATTTTGCTTTTAGTAAATTACACAAGTAAAGCAGCAGGATTTGTAAGCTAATATATGACAAAACTACATGTATTGAATAGTAATTGGCAATTAATATGTTGTCAAGAACAGTTGTTGCTATACAATGTAGGAAATAGAAGTATCTACATGAAGTATTATGTATATCTATATGGTCATTTAATGTGCACTGAGTTTCAAGTATTTGTGACTGTGAAGTATTTTGGTTCATTTCATTATGTTCAAAATTGTGATTCATTCATCCTGCATGTAATGCCATCCGTACAGTCGAGCACCGTATTATAAATTGTGCTTGGATACCATAATCATATGCATAATCACGATTTTAACAGGTTTACACCCATATCATAACAGAGGATATGTTGACATCATATTTAACTAAGGGTGACTCATGTCTTAACCAGTCATGAGCTAAATTAACATTGTCGAAAATTACAAAGTTTATAGTTTTTTAATGACCATACTAAACAGTATTCATGGGCTTGACGCAACTATTCGATTTGTGTGGGTCGTATTATAATAATTGTTTATGTATTTTAGTCCACAAGGCTGGCAGAGAAGAATTAGAAGGAGCTTTGTCGCTCTTGGAAAAAGTGTTATGCCTCTTGCCAGAACTGATAGGGAAGAGATGGCAGTTACACTCTTTGACGAGGATATTTTCGAAACTACTCCACAGTAGTAATTCACAAAAATTAAGAGCTGAAGCTGTAAGGTAAAAATTTGGTAACTGGTTATTATTAAGATATTATCCTGATAAGATTCCTTTAAATGCGGATGTTTTAGGTACTTTCTGCTATGGTACCAAGCCCTGGGCGACAATGCGCCTCCAGAAGTGCACAAGATGTTCGCGGTGCTTGTGCCGGGCATGCCAGAGCCCGGCGTCCTGCCGCGCGGCTCCCCACCCAAGCCCAAGACCTTCGACATCACCGCCAACCCGCACGACTCCGCAGACTTCAGCATGGAGGACATCATGCAACACCCCAACTTCAACTCGGCTCTCGACAACGCGAAGAAAGTTGTTGTCGAACAAACACCTACTGGCATCATGGGGAAGTTGGCTAATGTATCAGCTTCAATATTCCACGACACCAATGCCTTGAATCCTGTACAAAGTGTGGAGATCCAAGCCCTACTACCGCCTAGCGCTAATGAAAAAGCTGTTGACAATGAAACCAAATATTTCTTTGAGATTCTCCTTGAGGGTATGGCTTCCTCAATTACGAAGATACACTGGAGGGACCGGTCGCATGCTAAAGCAATGAGGTGCTTTGCATTTTTACTGGAGAAGTTCAAGCAATACTATCTGCCGATAATCTGTCCACAGTTTAACCATAAGAATTCTTTATACAAGCCAAATCTTGGTGAGTATACTCAAGCATTGATATATTTAAATTATGTTATTTTTTTAACTGTCTACATTTAAAACTTCCATGTTTCGCAGAGCTACCAGTACAACACAATATATTGGAAGACGACTATGTACTATGTCGCGTGACACTCATCAAGTGGGTAGCGAGCTACGCGCACTTCATGAAGCAGGGTAGTGACGGAGGCCAGCCTTCCTCCATGACCAGTATTGGCTCCCACCTGCCACACTCGAGCACTCCGACCCCTGCTACGTCATTACACCATGAGGAAGAGACTTCCTTCACCGTGGGCCATCCGTCTGACTCCAGTCGGGCTTCATCTCATGACTCAGCATCTAATACACCTCATCCTAGTTTGGAATCAGGTGCGTTTAAGAATTTTTTATACTTATGTTCTTACTGGAGAAACTTGTAAGTAGAAATATTTTGGGGTGTAAACTTAAAAATACATATTTTCACATTAGCTACTAGTCTAATAAAATACACCTTTTAACACCAAACTTCGTATTTCTTCAACTTCAATATGTTATATTTTTTAAATGGAAAACTTGGGTACAAGCATGGACAAATAAACTAAAGTTTTGATTTTCTAATTCGCTATATAAATTCAAGAGATTCTAAGTTTGACAATTGATCACTTCATATTATGTATTATAGAATTTGCATAATGGTTTTTAATTTCTTGAAAAGTAGTGTCCACGACTCCATGCAATCGGTAATCTTGAGCCCGCCTTTGTGGCGTGTCGATGTAGGGTTACAGTATGATGGTTCACGGTTGGTAACATGTACAGGCTCGGTGGCGCTGGAGGAGCTGAGCTGCGAGCAGGTGGTGCGCGACGTGCTGTGCTGCTGGTCGCGCGAGCACGTGGACTTCACGCTGGAGGTGCTGCGCCAGGCCTTCCTGCTGCCCTTCTCGCACGCCGCCGCCATCAGGCGAGTCATCGCGCTATACAAGGACTGGATACAGATGAACGTGAGTTAATTTCTTACTAACTACTAAATAGCCAGCTTTCCCTTTTGCTCGTTTTTCGCTCTTACAGTAAAACAAAGGCTTTGTCCTTTAATTCATATTTGTACCTTTTATTACCAATTTAGCATTTAATAATGTAGACTTACTGTGTACAGATTAAAAAATGGTGCAAGTATGTCATTTTTGACGAAGAACATGTCATGCGTGAATTTCACTACTCACATAAAATTGTATTTTAGAATATCTAAAACGCACTACACACCGAAGCCGCCGACTCGCCGGCACATGTTGATAACATTTTTATGACGTTGAGTGTCGCCGGACAACTGAGCAAAGCGAAAGTGTGCCCGCATCCGTTGTTGACTTAATTATTTTATTTTATAATTATTTTCTTCCAAATGCCGGGTTGTGGCGGCGGGCTATATAGCCGTGTCGGTAGCTTTGGTGTGTAGCGAACTATAGTATCACTTCAGTACAAAAAAATAATTGTCGATAAGTTATGTAATCCATCCTAAATGCCGACCCGCATCAGGCCAGGGTGGTAGACTATATGGTTTCATCATCATCATCATCATATCAGCCACAGGAAGTCCACTGCTGATCATAGGCCTCCCCCAATGATCTCCACAATGACCTGTTGGAAGCGGCCTGCATCCAGCGACTTCCTGCAACCTTAGTCAGATCGTCCGTCCACCTTGTAGGTGGGCGTCCGACACTTCGCTTGCCTGTACGTGGCCTCCACTCGAGAACCTTTCGGCCCCAACGGCCATCGGTTCTACGAGCTATGTGCCCGGCCCACTGCCACTTCAACTTGCCAATCCTATGGGCTATGTCGGTAACCTTGGTTCTCCTACGGATCTCCTCATTCCTGACTGACTATATGGTTTAACCACTCTCAATCGTACTGTTGACTGTAGAGGAGTCCTGTGCCCTGCAGTGGAACATATATGAGCTGACATAGAGAACAGAATGTGATGTAAGGCCTAGTTTTCCTGTCACACTGATCGCATGCTGACGATCGGCGCGGATGGGTCATTATGTATGCAGTTATATGTAGCGTTTTTGAGTCGCGCTGATCCCTCATCGCTGAGCTCTACACGGGCGTGCGCGTCACTCATTGGCGCCGCTGACCAAAAGGCGCTAACGTGCCTCCACAATCACTGAGCGTTTCGTGTCGCGTTGAACGCATGTACCGATGAATACAGTCATGGCCAATCGTGCGACTGTACTTCACGGTGATCAGCGCGAAACTAAAACGACCCGAGCTGATGGATCAGCGCTGACAAACTTCGCGTCGAGCGTCAACGCCGGCGGTCAGCGTGACAGGAAAACCAGCCTAAATATGATTGTTTGTATATCGTGTAGGTGTCTGAGATCCCGCCGTTCCTGGTGGAAAACACGTACGAGCAACAGCTGGCGGCGGGCGGCGAGGCGGGCGCGCCGCCGCGGCGCCTGCGCAACGACTCCTACCTCGGCGCGCTCGGCAGGGACAACGTCATGGTGCGCGCCGGCATGCAGGTGCACACCTATATACATACCTGCCAATGTCAATGTGACAGCCTTCATATTCATAGAAATAGAGTTTTTTTAAAATTGATATTTAGTATTTGACAGGTGGACTTTCAAGTAGATATGAAAGTCATTGGGTTCCATAATAGCAGAACTCCACATGACATATAAAAATGTCCTAATAAAATAAATAAATATCTAATGCCAACTACAATTTTAGTTACCTACTTCAAAAAAGTTCTAAATTCGACTAAATATTCTTTCTTGCTCACAGAACGTGTTGCAAATCTTCATGACGCAAGCGGCGAACGTGTTCCTGGCGTCGCCGTCGCCGGTGGCGCCGCCTGGTGCGCTCAGCCAACAACAACTGCTCGAGGAACAGACGGACACGTGCAAGCGCGTGCTCAACATATACAGATACATGGTCATGCACGTCGCCATGGACGCTAACTCTTGGTGGGTATTGTACACTGATTATGTTTGTAGTAAGCTTTTACTCTTATTAGGATTATTCTTCATACGTCAGGAGCCATGCATACATCCTTTTTTTTATTGCATTGAATGACGAGACGAACATGCCGTTCACCTGATGG
Source organism: Hyles vespertilio (assembly GCA_009982885.2). NCBI lineage: Eukaryota > Metazoa > Arthropoda > Insecta > Lepidoptera > Sphingidae > Hyles > Hyles vespertilio. The sequence continues at coordinate 11,488,967 of CM042828.1, forward strand.
TAAGCGATACGACCGCTCAAGAACATTAGCGAAACCAAACAACACCTTGAAATACAAAGCGATGCTTGGCATTCCACTGCGCTCGCCATACTGAAATATAAGATGTTAAGTCTCAATATGTCCAGTAGTTATTCTTGCTACAATTTCTTTCAACCCGAAACACAACAGTGTATTTAAAGTGATGTTAGAGAAATAGACATTGCGGTGGTACCTACCCAGGCGGCCTCTCACATATGAGACACCTGCCATCAGTATACTTTTGGTTTATAAAAACGTTAATAGCGACTTTGTTGTGCTGGATCTCTGGCACTGCGAAGGTCCATGAGCGGCAGTGACCGCTCACATACATACGTACATAATCGTCACGCCTGTATCCCATAGGGGTAGGCAGAGACAATAGACCGCCACTTTGCTCGATCCTGACATACTACTTTCGCTTCATCCACTTTCATCAACGTCTTCATGCATTCTCGTCGGTTCAGGGTACTTTTAACCTGACCCTTGTTGAGGGTATCATCGATTTGGATGGTGTATGTTCGGTGAGGTCGACCCCTACCGACTCTTCCATCCACACTCGCATTATGTATTTGTTTCGTAATTCTCCTTTCATCCATCCTCTCTACATGACCAAACCATCGTAACATTCCTTTCTCAATTCTCGTCACTACATCCTCTTTCACTCCACAAGTTTCCATCACCACGCTATTTCGCACTCTGTCACACAAGCTTACACCACACATTCCCCTTAACGATCTCATCTCTACTACCCTAATTTTACTTTCATGCTTCTTTTGCCATACCCAACTTTCACTACCATACATAAGCGTTGGAATTAACACTCCTCCATGGACAGCCAGTCGTGCCTTTTTGGAGACCTTCCGACTATTCATAAAGGAGTGTAGCGCACCATTCACTCGATTTCCCGCATTCACTCTTCTTTCAATATCGCTATCATGCTTTCCATCACTTGTGAAAACACAGCCCAAATATACGAATTCATTCACTTGTTCTACTTGCTCATTACCTATCATAATATCGCATTTTGTCATATTCTCTTCCCTTTCAAATACCATAACTTTCGTCTTACTCACATTTATTTTCATTCCTTTTCTCTCAAACGCTTCATGCATAATTGTCACCATATTTTGTAGCTCCTCCTCTGATGATGCAAGAATAACCTGATCATCAGCATAGAGAAGACATTTTAGTGACAACTCATTCATTCTTATCCCATATTCACTATCTTTCTGATCTGATCTTTTCTGATCTTTCAGATCTTTTAGGCAACCGTCCATGAAAAGGTTGAACAACCACGGGGACGCTACGAAACCAATCAGTGTATGCTCCGTTTATCCTAACACAAGCACTAGAGTTCTTATAAAGAGACTGTAGTGCTCGAATTAGGTTGCTGCTCAACCCAAACTTGGACAGTGCTGCCCATAACTCATTCCTCATCACTCTATCATAGGCCTTTTCTAAATCTACGAAGGCGCAGAAGACTTTTCGACCTTTAGCTAAGGTCTTCTCAGCAACACTTCGTAGAGAAAATACCTGATCCGTGCATCCCATACCCTTCCTAAATCCTGCTTGCACGTCCCATATCTTGTCATTCGTCTCTTTTACAACTCGCTCAATCAATACCTTAGCATACAATTTGCCGACAACACTTAGGAGGCTGATACCACGGTAATTCTGACACTCCTGCTTTGATCCCTTGCCCTTGTATAGTGGAACAATAACGGCGTTACACCAATCTGTTGGCACAACACCACTTGTCCAGCACAAATTCAAGATATACCCAGCAGCCTTACCCATTTTCATATACAGATAGTCAACACTTTATTGAACACCACATAATAAAGTACAATCAAATGTACCAATGTATGCAGAGAGACCTTATGGTTCCATCCTGCAAAGGTTATAAAATAATAATATATCAAACATTTTCCGGCTCAAAAAATGTTAATAGTATTTGTAAATGAGAGCATATCATGTTTATATAGCGATTGAAGTGTTTAGAATATACCTCTGTTGATTTTCATTTTAAAGTTCACATTTGATCTTTTAATACAGCAACATAACACAGGTTTAGGTTTTATGCACCTTTATTACAATGTTTTGTGTTTTTCACAGGGAGCAATTATTGCTGGTGCTGTTACAAATAACTTCTTTGGTGCTCACAAAAGTGCCGCCAAAACGAAAACAGGAATCTCTAGGTATGTGTTTTATCGATAGTCTAAACTCTAAACAAGTGATTTAATTTAATACTGACTTTTATCCAAGATATTAATATTTTGCAATCTATCCAGTCACTATTGTACATTGTATACGGCAGACTGTAGTAGATTTCTTTTAAAACTGTGTTGTCACTTTACCAATGTGAATATTAATAAACATTTCAATAGAGGACATAAGTAAACGATTCTAATCGCTATCTAGATCGACATTTTTGTGTATTTGCTAATTGATGTTTAGATACCGATCAAAATCGTTTAGTAATGACATACATATATCGATTACTTTCAAGTGTTTAGAACTATTTTTTGTATAAGCTGTTGAGTTTCCAAATAAATAAAGAAAAAAATGTTTCAGGTGGATTTTTAGCGCCAGCCTTATTCCAAACATTAATAGTGACGTGGATAAAAGCCAATCTGAATGTGGCCGTGAAGCCTGAGTTGTGGCAGAACTTTATGGAACTACTGATGAGGTTGACGCATTGGGAAGACTTAATTAAAGAGTGGGCAGTAAGTGTAGATTATTACAATATATGTATTTACTTACATACAAATGTGTATGTAATTGGCTGTTTTTTATTTTCAAATTGGTAGGCAAAGGTGCTTTTACTGGCATCCATAATATTCCAAATTTATGTTTGTTCCAAGAAATCATAATAATCTATTTCTATGGCAGAAATATTTTTTAATAATGAATTAAACCTAGCGGTGTTTAAAATATTTGGTCCAATTCTCTTACATCAGCAATATGTTTTTTGTACAGCATATCTATGTGTATTATTTCAAGATATAATAATGATTATTAGTTACTATTATTGTTATAAAAAAAATATGAACTACTCTGAATTCAATCAAGCTGCGACTCCAGTATAATAACTGTAGATTGTGAACTGGGTGATAGTGTAAACAAAGGTACTGTATCTAAATAATTTATAACATTTCTTTGCCGATTTCATTTTGACAATCGATCCCCTGTAGAAAACTAGTTTCAGTGAAATATTTTAAATGTTAACAATGTATCCATTATAGAAAACGATGGAGACGCTGACTCGCGTGCTGGCGCGGCACGTGTACTCGCTGGACCTGTCGGAGAGTGCGAGTAGTGTGGGCGCGGGGGAGGGGCGCGCGCGCGGCGGCAGGCGGGCCGGCCCCGCGCCCCCCGCGCACCCGCCGCGCCCGCCCGCGCTGCTCCACGCCGCCGCCGCCGCCAGGACGCCAGGTCACACGCACACACACACACACACACACACACACTATACACTACCTACAAGTGTACTCTACCACGCATACATATTCAGGTGTATTACTAGAGCGGACATCGGGAACAATATATCTGCGTATGGTGCGTGCACACGGGTACACATTGAAGCGAGAGGGAAGATATGTTACATCGTAAGCGTGACAGAAACAGAAATAGAATGTATCCTTCATTTTGTTACAAAAATTTTATTTGCAGTGTCCCCTCTATTATAATATCTCAATGCGCATACATAACCACTCTAAAGCTGAAATCAAACTATAGTATTCCGTCTCACGTATAGAGTAAATAAGCGGCCATAAATACTAGAGAAACGTGTCTTAGACCAATCTGAATAATTGATTCTGTTGTTGTGTGCACATTATTCGTCGTACGCTTAAGTCATGACCTTGTATGTTCCATTGTCCTGATTGGCCAATTAGCCGTATATGTACGTACGATAATTTGATTTTAGCTTAACATTGGGTACACACGTACGTACATGCTCGATAAACTTGCTCGTGGTCGAAGAAGTACGAACGTGTGTACCATGCAAAACACAAATGTTCGAAACCAACCAAAATGTTCGATTCGAACAAGATTCTCTCGTAAAGTTTTAAAGCACAACAAGTATGTTCTTCTAGCAAATTTTAACGTATAGACGCAGGATCAAGCATGTTTGTAGATAGAAATAGGATAAAACATACTCGTCGAGCGTACATGTACCCACTATAACGTCCCGAATGTCAACTTAATATTATTTAAAATGAAACTTTCAATAGATTAATAGTAATATAGATTAATAGTAATAACAGTCTTAATGTTAGTTTATATATGGCATATTTAAAAAAAGCACCCGGTGGGCGCTGAACGTGTAAGGAGATAAATAAAAATATACAGTAACAATCACATAATTTAATAGTCCTGACCCCTCACTAACACCAAATCTTGTGTCGAGACTCGTGAACCGGAAACTACGACACTTTCAAAAAAAACACCCAGTCTCGAAACAAATAATGCTAATGATGACAGCGGTGATGATGATGATGATGTTGACGATGTGTGTATGATGACAGGCAAGTCTCCGAAGGCGGCGCACGAGTGTTCGCAGCGCAAGGAGGCGGCGCGGCGCCTCGCGCACCTGCCGCGCTGCCGCAGCGACCCGCATCTGCACAAGCAACACGCAGGTAACACCACTGCACCACACTACACTAAACACAATACTAGTGTACACCAAACTATCGATACTCTTTCGAAATATTATCGAATTTAATATAAGCAGTAAAGTATATTTTCTAATTCAAGTAAATGTTTTTTTTTTGTAATTTGGTATTTATTAATGCACCTTGATTTCTCTACATCACCCCAAGGTTGACTGGGACAGAATGCCTCAGGCATTAAGTTCGCCTGTATACTTTGTATCTTCTTCTTCTTCTTTGTATATAAAGCGTTAATATAAATGTATTTTTTATACATTGTCTTTACCAATTACATGTATTCTTTGATATAGAACTTGTAAGTTGTGCCAAATAAAACATCTTGATCCTTTAATTCGTGTTGATTACATGATATCTAAGTTCCAGTTTTCTAACTGAAAACTTTAAATATTTATTTGAAGAGGCACCTTAGCAGGCCGGCATAATTGTTTCCATTGGCATGGGACTGCCGTCCGATGCCAATGGATACTCTGCCTGGGCGGCATTAGCACTTACCATGAAGGTGTAATGCCGCCACTTTGCCGGGCCTTTATAAAAAAAAAACTTAATGTTTTAATCGTAATATATTTAATAAAACATTACTATATTAGAGAAATGACTTAAGCTTATTGAGAATATTGAATAATTGTTTTTTTCCTTTGTCTCTAGACGAAACCAAAGAACAAGATAATGGAAAGCTGAGGCGGTGGTATTCGCTAGACTCGTTAAGGAATTCTTCACAAAATGAGGAACGAGATTCGGCCAGCGGTATGTATCTAGTAATTAAAGTATCCATGACTTTAATTTGTCTGTACTTTGGTACCATATACAATAATGTTTTTTTAATGTAGGTTCCCGATCTCCCTCACCGGCGCCTTCTAGCGGTATTGAAAGCAGTTCAATAAAAGATTCTCCCCTGCAGATAGATTTGGCTTCGGATGGAGGAAATGTTGGTAAGTAATACTGGAAATATATTTTTCAGATATAAACCATTTCAAGTGAGATTTTTAAAAACACTGAACAAGGTTTATGTTGTTTCGATAGTACGAAATAATTTAATATCGTCAAGTATTAGTCACTAAATTTAAAATTAACTTCCTAAAGTTGATAAAGACGTTTGCATGTTATTGGCTAAAATATATTCTATGTAATGATATTAAAGTCTTGTACACGCAAATCGTTGTAACTTACTTTTAGCCTAAGTTTTTGAAGATTCGCTGTTCGCTGAACATGAGTAAAGCCCAATCATATAGGTTAAGTTGCAACACATGACATGAATGGCCTATGTGGATGCTCAATGTAAACACATCTCTCAGCTTCTGACTGCAAACGCGGACACAAGATATGTTTTCTCCAAATAATTTTATTATGTCGGAACAATGATAGTGTCCCTGAAAAATATCTGTAGACTGAGGTTACTATTAGGTATTATACAAGAGATGGGCGGGATGGGTATGGTATAATGTGTGTGTGCAGGCGACTATCTCGGTGGCGTAGTTGTACTACGGTACGCTTGCAAAGCTGGGGTTTTGGGTTGGAATTCCGAGTCTGGCAAAGTGATATTAGATTTTTCTATTAATCATCACTCTGGAGTCAGGAATTTGTGCCCGATATGGCGATAGGCTCGCCACCTATCGTATCATGGGAGGGAATATACAAGGCGAAATGTGTGTTTCTAGGCACCTCTGTCTGCTTCTTTCTGGGAAAAGGCGTCAGTTTAAGTGTGTATGATGTGTGCAGGCGAGTGGTCGGAGGGCGAGGGCCTGGGCGTGGGCGTGGCGCTGGGCGGGCGCGCGCGCGGCTGGCTGCCCGACGTGGCGGCCGTGCTGTGGCGCCGCATGCTGGCCGCGCTCGGAGACCCCAACCGACTGCGCGACCCGGCGCACCACCTGCACGCCTACACGTACCTGCTGCACCTTAATGACACGCTGCTCAAGGTAAACACCCTCTACTTGTTTATTATTTTTAATTAATCTTAGAGTATTTATAATACCGGGTATATCAAGACTGCTACCGAAAATGAAGCCGGGTGGTAGTTTTAGTGGCTACAAACACAATGCAATTAAAAATTTCGCATAGAAACGCGACAATTATTTTTTATGATTTTTTAAATATCGTCGCTTTTGGGTGGTAAATCCATAGTTTTTGCTAAAATAATAATTTAAACTCTTTTATACCTTAGATTATTTATAAATAAAAGGGTATACACTATTATTTTAGGAAAAAATGTATTTACCACCCAAATATAGCCATAGGGAAAAAATAACAAAAAAAAATTTCACTTTTTTTTTAAACTTTTTCTGTTGCATTGTGTCTGAAGTCGCTTAAACTACCACCCGGCTTCGTTTTCGGTAGCAGTCTTGATATACCCTGTATAGGAGGAGCGCTGTCATACATTCACGTCTTGAAAAACGTATAACGATATTTTCTCGTTCGTAATGTTGATAGCGCGCTCCTATATTAGTAAAAATTGAATTAGTTATTTAACATTAAATTGCTTTAAATTCTTTTGATAACCGGAATTATATTTATCTTATATCGTTTTGGCCTTGGCATTTATAATTCCACTTAAACTCGTTTTAAAACGAGTTTAAGTGGAATTATAAATAGCCCTAAACTATTTATTTTTACTTTTCTTTTCCAAGTAATTCATGTATGTTGGATAACCTGGCAATAATAGGGCAGAAAAAGGTGGCCCGGCACCACCATTTTTATTTACATTTTTGAGGTACCAGCGCTCCCTCTATATTATAGATATTCTAAGATATTTATTTTTTTAATCCTTTTTTGCAATGTCCTCCTCCTTGAGTCGTTTTCGTCATTGCTGAGGGGCGTGACCCCCACCATGAACAATTTTTTCTTTAACGATCTTGTGCCACCTAGATCTGCTTTTTGCGGTATTAAGGCTTCCTATATCCTGGTGTCGGATTTTTGGTACCGGCCTCGTGGTATCTTCCCTTCGATCTTACCGATGATGACGACCTTCTCAAGGTTCCTTCCTTCTTCCGGGCTATATGTCCGAAGGACTCAAGAACTCGCTGAAGGAAAACTGTCCAGACATATCATAAACATTACTACCTTTTTCTCGCATTACAAAACTTTCTGAGTGATAAGAAATTAGGATCAAGAGGACATTGTGAAAATCGATTACTAGAGTTTTTCCCCAATATTGACCAAGCCTTCTATGAGAGGCATTATGAACCTACCTTTAAAATGGCATCAAATTATACAAAAAATTGGCCAAGTGCGAGTCGGACTCGCGCACGAAGGATTCCGTAGCATCTATCATCTATCCATCTATAAAACAAACCCTAAAAATCACGTTTATTCCCGTTTATTAAGATCAAGTTAAAAATTGCCTTAAAATTACGTTTGTTGTATGGGAGCCCGCCTTCAATATTTATTTTTATTTAATTATTTATTTTGAAAGGTTATATACAACGAAATATTCTGTTAAAATTTGAAGCGTCTACCTGTTACCGTTATTAATATGGAGCAAAAAAATAGGAAAAATACACGTTCATTATAATATGCCACAATGATCCCCAATATATTTTTATTTTTAGTATTTCTTGTTATAGCGGCCACGGAAATACATAATTTGTGAAAATTTCAGCTTTCTAGCTATCACGGTTTATGAGATACAGCCTGGTGACAGACAGACATACTGATAGACAGCGGAGGCTCAGTAATAGGGTTCTGTTTTTACCTTTCAAGTACCAAACCCTGAAAAGGTGCATATTTGACCCAAATCGGCCAATCCGAAACAAATATGTAAAAAAAAACAAGTCTCGCAGCTCAGTTTATCTACCGTAAAAAGTTGTGAGATCCATGTAATACCATGTCGGTTAATTTATTTAGTCCCTACTTAAGGGACCTTCTGTCTTAAGTTATTACGTAAGTTATAATCATATCAGTATTAAAAATCTTTTATCGTTTTAAATAAATAGATCCTATACATTTATATGGGATTACAAAGTTATTTACGCAGTTATTGTATCTAGAAAACTGGACAGAAGTTATGAAATGTTTAGGTTTTCCCTTTCTTTAGACACTAAACACTAATTGTGTTCTAAATTTGAAGATGCCACGTCTGCTAGAAGTGTCTTACACCCGCCGCACATGCTCACACTCGCATTTGCTCTCACATGTCGACGCAAGACGCAGGACGTGAGAGGCAATTGCGGAATTTGGTACTGCGCCATAGGTTTTAAATATTGCCACTCGCTTATGGCTCGTGACGGCAAATGCGAGTGTGAGCATGTGCGCCGGGGTTTAGACTTTTGATGATCGGTCAGTCAGTCAGTAAGTGACAAAATTAAGAAAGTTTGACAAATTACAATTCTTAAACTACTGGTTCAATTTGAATGAAATTTTAAATATACCGTGTTTACACAATGCCTGCTTAGTGCCTGAAAATTCTGGCTTCTTGTTTTATCCACAACGAAGTTATAGAAAATGATGGCACCACCGTGCCCCCAGATAAAGTTATGAATTTCTTTTTCGCCAACCTATTATGTATACCCTTGTATGACGAGTTACAAGGGTAAAATGCCTATCTGTTTCTACAAATGCAATGGTGTCTGTTTGTTAATCTTTTACTCACATATTAAAAGTCACACTCCATGTTGTATGCTAACATTGGTAAGTTTATTCGACAAAAATATGCAGTTATTGTATATACCCTGACATATTCATTTCGCTTAAAAATCGTTAGCACGTATCTAAATGCAGATCAAAATATAGAACCTGCAAGACGGTGAATCGAGTATAAATCATATGTTTTTAAATATATTAAATGAACGATTGATTTATAAAATCTTTAGTTTCTCACCGTCTTAGGCTTGTTTTCCACGTCACGGTTGTTCAACCGTACGGCGTGTTAGCCGTACGTTTGAAAAAACGTGCGAGCTTGTACATGGCACGACAAAATCACCAGGTGAGACATTGGCCAGGTACGGGCTAGTAGCGTTTTTATCAGGGGCTGTGTAGGACGTGCTGCTTCATGAATTTTCTTACGAAAAAAAAGATTATCGTTGCTTATTACATATATAGGAAACGGAAAATAGAAAAAAAGGGAAAGATGGTTTTGGATACATCCGATTTTAGAAAAAAGGGGCAATATGGCGCATTTCATACACTTGTCAAGAATCCACTGAGGGAAGATGAAGACAAGTTTTACAATTCCAGGAATCATATTTAAGCCGCTTATTTTTATAATCGACGGTCTTATCCCATATTATAGGCCTTTCTTGAATTAATGAAATTAATAATTCTTGATTTATGCTCATTTTATAACAAAATCGGGAATCAGCGTATGTAAACCGTCACGAATCCGTGCATACGTCCGGCGCCGTCGACACACTCCCATAGAATGCCATATAACACTGATGAAAATCACTCCGTGCGTAGACGCGGCGCTTCGAGGGGCATTCACGGCGCACACGGCTGCGTCGCCGTGCCGTGGCGCCACCGTGCGCGTTTACAAGCTTTCATAGTAATCCATACAACACTGACGACCGTGCCTACACACGGCGAATTAACCGTAAATTTTCACGGCGAAAAACCGTGTGTGTACAAGAGGCCTTATAGTTCAGGATCACTTTAATGATAGGATTTTTTGTATTAATAATCCTTTGAATGTATTAAAAAACACAATAGTCACTAGGTAGTAAATAAAAACTATGCAAAAAATAAAACATGTATTTAAGAAATAATAATTTGCAGTCTTAACATATGGAATATTGACGTGTTTATCTCAGACGAATGGAAACTCCGTACATTACTCACTCATTCTAACATCAGCGCTAAACATATAATTTTAATAGCGAGATGTACACGTGAAAATTACGCATGCACGTTTGTTATGACAATGTACTTAGTTGTGCAAACACAGGTTCATTTACCGAAGTACAGCGACCACCCACACAAATTGAAATAGTGCGTATTTACTATTTAGTGTGATCGAACCAGTGTATGTATAAACACTTGCGTAACAGAATCGTACGAGTACATCGGCCATCTGTTAATGGTTATCACAAATAATGGCACGCCTGAGTTACTTATCAGTCGATATCGGTCAATGTTTGGCAGATGGTTAAAGAGAAAAAATTACCAGTATTCATCTCGCTGATAATTTTATTTTGTTTATAAATAGGGTTTTGTTCATCGATATTATCTACAAAAGTCGATCTGCTCTGGGAGCGCGCGCGTTCCCATGAATGGTGTTGTTAAAGTTGTGCGAACTGTTGTCTAATTCGAAGGTATTTAAGGATTGCCAATGCGAAAGAAGAGCAGGAAAAAGAAGGATACTGAAAAGGCGTCAAAAGAAAGAGGTGTTTATTGTTTTGAAATAAAATTATTTGTCAATCACAGTGTGGGTAGTCTGCAATAATAATGTAGTGATATTGAACACTCGCGTGGTTTTATGGGTGATTGTATTAATGTGTTTCAAAATTAAATATATAATTTTCGCAATCAGTCGTCAGGTTTCATGCCCTTTTATGGATTATCGAGTGTTAACAACAGAATCTAAAGCCGATGAAGAACCAAATGAGGTGCTACAAACATATTGTTGTAGTTGTGTGTGGCTATTGCAATGAATCAGGAAACGTGTTTGCATCTTTTTTATTTTAATATTTATTATACTAAGTGAATCGGTTTTATATTCCTAATAGACACCAATTCCATTCATAATTCATGTTTATATGTAATACACTAGCGGCCCGACCCAGCTTCGCCTGGGTGCATATATTTTTTGATTCCACTCCACACCAAATACATGTTATTTTTCGTATTAATCTCTCGTATACCTAAACTTGACATAGCTATCCTACTGTCTGGCTCAATCCCGTCTCATCCGTCTGTTCAGTCTCTTCCCGATCCGTCCCGTCCTTTTTCTTTTATTATCCATCCCGTCTTATAACGTGCATTTACATTTCGTCCTATCAAATCTGTCAGCTATCCCAGCCCTCTCCCGTACCTTCCACTCTATTATATCCCGTCTCTCCATATACATGTACATATAAAGATTGCCTTATGAAATTTTAACATTAAAAACTTTAGCGTTTTTTATTGTCCATCCAATATTCCGTCCCTTATTTCAACACCAAAATGCTGTTTTTCCTAATAATATTGCACGCCATTACTTTTTGTTAGTAATAAAGTAATAATAACAATTTAAAAAAAGAATTGGCCAAATTGGTCCAGGCGTTGTTGAGTTATGCGCTTACCAACACATTTTGCGATTCATTTTTATATTATAGAAGAAGATATTATAGTCCACCCTGCTGGCTTAGTGCGGGTTGGCGGATTTTATTTCACGTAGAATTTAATCCGAAAAGTCAGAGGTGTGCCCTGGGATTTGAACCCGTGACCATCGTTAACTTGTTGGCAGTCGCGTCTAGTACGTTACCATATACAAATTAATAAAACCTTCATACTGCCTTACCAGGTGACGTAAGTAATAGAACAAATATTTAAAAATATAAAACTGCATATCGTTTCGTTATAATGTCTAGATACGGCATCAACGTACCAATATTCTTTTTATTCTTGAGTCTAAAAACAATATTAATGCGAAATTTAAATATGTTCCCCAGCGCATCTAAAAGTATCAATTCAAAAACAATGTCGTTTATGAAAACGAAAAATTATAATTAGATATATTTTGGTGTACTCCGGCAAAACGCTTCGATAGAGTATACCTTGTTTAAAACTGTTGCAATAATCTCAAAAAACAATGGGCGATTTTGGTAGATATGGACATGATTTCAATTTACATTTCACAAAATTATGCGCAAGACGCCGTATCTAGATAATATTATATACACGATATACACGATGTACACATTTTTTGAATTTTGTTCTATTTCGTCAGCCGTCAATGAAAGACAATGGAAAGATAGATCATTTTACGTTGGATGGTAGTTGAAGCTGGACCGTCTTTTACGTCTCCCGTCAAATAAACAAAGATCATCCTATATTGGCTGGACGCATCACGCTTAAACGATACCCAAAAAAAGGTTTTTAGTATCTTCCTCAGAAATTTTCCTATTTTTCTCACCCCTAAAACCTTCCCAGGACTTCCACGAATATTTCAAGACCAAAATCAGCCAAATTGGTCCAGGCGTTGTTGAATTATGCGGTTACCAACACATTTTGCGATTCATTTTTATATATAAGATTGAAGACAATATTTTTAATTGTTTATGCAAAATACACGAAATGAAATGAGTCATGATTTCGTGGAATTTTATCGTTGATAAATCTCAATACGGCGCATCGATTTACTGCGGTACCTTATTATGTTAGAACCATACAAGTCGCACGTGAAAAAGTGTCAACAAAAACATTAATACGCGAGATGTGCTAGGAGATTATTCCACGCATGACGATAGGAACCCTATCGTCTGCAATGTAGCTTACATGGTAACCGTGCTATGAACGTATCAGACAAAAATAATATTTCCTTATATTTTTTGCTTGATTATTGATTGTTATGATATGCCACATCGTAAAGTAATACTTGCTTACCTTACCGTCTTTCTTACCTTTTCCTAATGACCAAGGTTCAGAAACGCGAATATTGCCTCCAGATTACGTCTACAATTAAGATTGTGTGTGTATTTTATTAGTAGTTTGTGTAATGTATATTTATGTAATTGTTGTAGATAAGCGCGAACCAGACTCTAAATGGCAACACTGAGATCCACGTGCCGTTCAACTTGGTGGCAGGCTGGTGTCTCGAGGCCGAGGCGCTGCCGCCCTCGCACAGGTTGGTCTTATTCTTCAAAACATGTGGTATACCTTTAAGGGCCAGCGCAGACTGGGACGGCGCTTTACAATAATTTTATTTATTTTATTTTAAACACTTAGTACACAGATGTAGTACAGGCGGACTTAATGCCCAAGGGCATTCTCTACCAGCCAACCTTAAATAATTTTAAAAGATTTAATTTTTTATCAAAGCATTTTCAAACCTATTTTTACCGGAATACGACATAAATTCTAATGTTTAATTTATGCCGTGGCATTGAGGCAGGCATTCCTCAATGCCAAATCCTCTTGTGGCTGCAGGTGATGATTGTAAAAAGCGAACCGACTTATGTTAATGCCGGGCCATCTTAATTTTATATAGATTTTCAATTGTGTGCTAGATCGTTTCGTGATAAAACATGGTTCGCCAAACCTTACCATCGAAGTCATGGGCATTAGGAGAAAAATATAAAAGTGGGCTGTGAGTTGTAAAATATTAATTGTCGAATTGAGCCTATCACTACCAAAGCACAAATAATTGTTACTAAACAATGCTAAATAAAACACGATTAACTTTAACACTCACACGTTTTTATCTTGGTAATATGATCCATGCAACAAATTGTACAAATAGCATTACCAATATATAATAATATGCTGCAGCAATTACAAAAATTGTGAATAATTAAATAAATCACGGGTACAAACAAAACTGCCGCGTTAGACCTAAGAAACGCTGGCGAGACGAACTAGATGCTTTCGAGCCCATGTGGCCTGAAATCTCTTTAGAGCGCGAACTGTGGAGAGAGAGGGGGAAGACCTTTGCCCAGCAGTGGGATGATATTGATTATAGAAAAAAAGGAAACAAAATAATACTAAATGTGTTTTCTAACAATAAATACTCAACCTGTTGTTCCTGTCTATAGACTAGCAGCCATTAACATATGGCAGGCAGTTTTAAAACTTATTTTTGTTATAGTATGTTTTGTCTTCTTCCCTCAAACCGAATTCAAAAGTCATTCGAAAGGGAAATACATTCGACTGCTAAAATATGTTTTTAAACTGTCTATGTATAAGGCCGTAAATATATGAAATGTTGTTTGTCAGGGCTGGAAAGCTACTGGCGCTGCGATTGCTATGCGAGTCGACGCAGGCGCAAGGCCCGGGCGCGCCGTCCTCCTGCAACAACCGGCTGCACTTGGCGCATCTCCATCTCTACCAACGAGCACTGCATCATGGTACTTATATGTTGAAGAGTTCTGCTTCGAAATATTTGTTTGAGTTTTTAAAAAGCTTGAATGATTTCTGGTATTGTAATCCTAAAATATTAGTCCTTGGTATCGAGAATTCCATAATATCATGAAATTAGATCTTTTATTTTTATATGTGAAATGTCATGGAAATAACAATGATATCACAATGAAATTACATCCAACAGTCACATATATACCCTAAACATAGATACAAATCTTGGGCTATTAACGATAGACCTCTCGGTTTTACAAAACAATAATTACTTGCGGTTCAGAAATATGTATATGTTTGCCTCTCGCTTTACAACCGGATTTTTACCAACAGCGCCATTGACACTGCATATAACAATTGTATAATACTTTACCAGGTCTAACCGGTGAAGATCGGTCCGTGGTTGACGTCCTGGTGGAGTACGCAGCGCCAAGATACTTGTCGCTCGCTCTCGATGGATACTCTCTATTGTTGCTGGACTTCGTTCACGCCTCCACTGTTGTACTTAACTCTTCGGATATGGGACCATCGGTAAGTATTATTAGTACAATCCTTACTATAATATTATAAAGGTGAAAGTTTGTATGTATGTATGGATGTTTGTTACTCTTTCATGAAAAAACGGCTCAACAGATTTTGATGAAATTTGGTATAGTGATAGCTGACACCCTGGATTAACACATAGGCTACTTTTTATCCCGAAAAATGTAGTGTTCCCGTGGGATGAGTCAGGAAACCAAATATACATATTTTCTACTCTTTCAAATTCAAATTGTTGGCACGGGATGTCCTCTCCTACGGAAGGGAAATATAGTCGACGGCACGCGGGAAATATAGTTAGTAGACACGCGAAATAATATGTTCTTGATGTGGATTGGACTCAAAAACTATCTGCACCCGGGCGAAGCCGGGCCCGACAGCTAGTAAATAATACGTAGAAATACGTTTAAATTTTAGGTATATTAAAAGAAATATAAATAAGCTTTCGTTTTGTTAAAATTGTTTCTTCATAGGTTGATAAACAGGGTGGTGGTTACGGTCTTTATAGTAGACGGTTTTAACTTTTAATACCTATTTTAGTTATTAAAATATAGGTATATGATGCTTTCTTCGCTCAAACTGAATTCAAAAGTCGTTCAAAAAGAAAAACACATTCTATAATTAAATTGATTTATAAACTATTTATGAATAAGGCCATAAGAATACAACATTAATTTACCTACTGATGTTTTTTTTTTAAGTAATGCATACATACATAAACTCACGCCTTGTTCCCAGAGGGGTAGGCAGAGGTGCCAGGACACCCACATTTCGCCACGTATGTTCCGTCCCACAATGTGATAGGTGGCGAGCCTATCGCCATATCGGGCACAAATTCCTGACTCTGGGCTGATACTGAATAGAAAAATCCAATATCACTTTTGCCCAACCCGGGATTCGAACCCGAGACCTCAGCTTAGTAACCGTACCGTAGTACAACTACGCCACCGAGGCAGTCTAGTTTAAGTAATGATTATGTAATTTAAGTGATGTCTATCATAATAAAGGTGATGAGCGTACTCTGTAATGTTCGTTTGTCCCGCAGTGTCCTCGCACCGCCGCCGTGACGTTCCTGGGCTCGCTGCTGTCGCTGCCGGACGAGCTCATGAACGCGCCGATGCTGCAACCTTATCCACATCAATACAATACCGTGTCTTGTCCTGATCTTAAGGTTTGTAACACTTCACACATCATAATATTTTCAGTACAACACCGTCTCTTGTCCTGACCTTAAGGTTTGCAACACTTCATCTGTATCAGCCCATATACGTTCCACTGCAGAACACTGGCCTCCTCTACAATCGACAGTACGATTGAAAGTGGAGTGTTGCAAGACTTCATACATCATATGTTTTCTACAATAGTAAAATGTGTTAAAACTACATCATGGATGTACAACAATAAGATACAAATTTTGTATCGTCGGTATAAGAAACTACGAGTACTCTAATAACGGTCTCAAAGACTCAACTCCAAAACTAATTCTAGTTAATCATACAGATTAGTGGTAGTATAGCGTTACTTTTCAGAAAAAAAAATATTCGTATCGTCTCCTCTATGAGACCATAAGCGCGAAAATGACAAACTTTATGGGATTTCTCGTAAGATCAGCTTGCATTTTCATTGACTCTGTCATATCGATGGCCTAATTTTTAAATGTTCGAAACTCCATTTTTTTTATTTCAGAATCATGTTTTATTGCCATCTGGCGTAAATTACTGTAGATCAAATAATCGATTGCATTATTTTATTGAAAATTAGCATTAACAGTCAAACTGCTATAGTAATTTGAAAATAAAACATATAATATTTCGTTTTAAAAATTAAAGTGTATAGTTTTTTGTCCTCTTTTAAAATTTGGTTGAATGTAGTTACGATGTCTTATAATTAACCCATCGATATGTATGGCTGATTTTAGAGTCACGCTGGCCGTCGACGCTTACAGCTCAGCGCGTAGCTTACGGTCAGGGGTCAGCGCTGACAACTACGCATTCTAAAACGCTCCTTAGAAGCTCATACATTTCAACTATCAGCGCTGACCGTCAGCGTGACTCTAAAATCAGCTTATAAAAATGGTATGTGATACAGGAGCACGTGCTGAACATCGTGGTGCGCGTGTGCCGGCGCGAGGGCGCGGCGT
Organism: Hyles vespertilio; assembly: GCA_009982885.2. NCBI lineage: Eukaryota > Metazoa > Arthropoda > Insecta > Lepidoptera > Sphingidae > Hyles > Hyles vespertilio. Next base: position 11,506,316 of record CM042828.1, read on the forward strand.
GCGCGCGTGCTGCGGGCGCATGCGCACTGGCGGCGCACCTGGCGCACGTGCTGGCCACGCGCGCGCACGCGCCGCGCCTGCCGCACTACCTGCTGTGTCTGCTGCAGATGCTCATGGTATGCAATACACAACACACACTACACAATACCTCCCAGCCGTCATCGTTTAATATTACGCAATTTTATATTTTTATTTTGATATTCGCATCCGCTCTGCTAGCGACTTAAGTGCACAATGATGGAAAATCAGACGTGATCTCTAAATAAGAATTGCTTTTTTTATTTATTTATATTTTTATTTATAAAATTCATTAATTCCCTATAATCAAATAAAGTACTTCTCTTTCTTCTTCTAAGCACATAGATCATAGTACCGATGGCCGTTGGGGCCAAAAGTTTCTAGAGTGGAGGCCACGTTCAGGCAAGCGATATGTCGGACGCGCGCCTACAAGGTGAATGGACGACCTGGCTAATGTTGCAGGAAGTCGCTGGATGCAGGCCGCTTTCAACAGGTCGATGTAGAGATCCTTGGGAGAGGCCTATGTTCAGCAGTGGACTTCCTGTGACTGAGATGATAATGATGATAAATAATAAAGTACTTCTAAGCGAAACTATTGTTGTACTTAAGAGCGTTTACACCTTGCGCGCAAAGTCAACTATAGGTATTTCTTCGTTAATTTCACGCACACATAAGCGACCAAAGCTGTGTGCGTAGAGCTGCCGCGTCGGCTCGCTGTAAAGTCAGATCAACCAACTTCGATCCGTGCGCTTCAAATATTCAATTGAAATGTAACTGTAATATAATATAATAAAAATATTTTATTTGCATTATAAGTAGACAAATATTACTGTACAAGTAATTAACAATACAAATTTAGGAACTAATCATATTTTCAGTTGTTAAGTTGCATTCCAATCAGTGTTCAATCAGTAGACACTACGGATGTTATATTAATCATTTAGTGTTCGACAAACACGCACTTGTTCGAACACATGAATAGAGTTAGGGACCATACAACCCCTTACAATTACGAAACATATTTAATTTTATATTACAGTACATAACATAATCTAGCCTCGAAATTACATTTGTCGCAATGTATTATTATTATTATACTCACTACAAAATCATTGTAAGTAATAAAAAATAAAATAAAATATTTTACTACCAAAGTACTAAGATGTTGCAATCGCAGTACACGCGTGGCTATTTTTACTACGCACGGCAAAAATCGACTGCAGCCAGGCCGGAGCGACGAGCGATACGTCCTCCCTCTAGAAAGCCTTGCGGCGGTCTGATTTGAGGACGGTCGGACAGCGTGTTTTATAGTGAAACATTGAAATAAGACTATTATTTACGGATTTTATCGCGGATTTAGTTTAATTTTTACATTTTTTGAATTCCCGACGTTTCGATCACTTTACAGCTTTCATGGTCACGGGGCGGACTGAGGTATTAGTCATCCGCTCAGTGACTGTTACAATTTAACTACCCTTAATTTTGAATTATTAAATTAAAAAGTTAATTTAAATAACTAATCTGTTATCGCGCTCCGATCCACGCAGAAGGAGCTCACTGTGTCTTGAGGTCTGGCAGTTGGTCTTTTGGGTTCCGATTTAATTAAGTGTATAATTGGATCCCATGCTTGTGCAAGCTTCAAGCCATCTTCCCTATTGAAATTTGGATGTTTTTTCATTTCAATAGTCTCGCGAAACATCCTGGGCAGGAAACGGTGTTCTTTCGCGAGGACTTGGGGCTGGTCAAATCGAAGGTAATGCTTGGAACCTTCTTCTATGTGCTCAGCAACTGCAGACTTCTGAAGAAGTTTCCTGCCCAGGATATTTCGCGAGGCTATTGAAATTAACAAACATCCAAATTTCAATAGGGAAGATGGCTTGAAGCTTGCACAAGCATGGGATCCAATTATACACTTAATTAAATCGGAACCCAAAAGACCAACTGCCAGACCTCAAGACACAGTGAGCTCCTTCTGCGTGGATCGGAGCGCGATAACAGATTAGTTATTTAAATTAACTTTTTAATTTAATAATTCAAAATTAAGGGTAGTTAAATTGTAACAGTCACTGAGCGGATGACTAATACCTCAGTCCGCCCCGTGACCACGAAAGCTGTAAAGTGATCGAAACGTCGGGAATTCAAAAAATGTAAAAATTAAACTAAATCCGCGATAAAATCCGTAAATAATAGTTTTATTTCAATGTGTAACATTCGCGTAAATCTAAGAAACCATTATGTGTTTTATAGTGGTTTTTAGAATATTTGTAGAAAACATAAAAAGTAATTTTGTTGAAATATAAAAATGGCAATTTATGAATAAGGCATTCTTCTATTATAGTATGCAATTACTATATAAAATTATGTACGATAAGTTGGTGAAAAAAAATGTGTTCATGACGGTAATTTCTGAATCATTTCGCATTGTTTAAATTTTTATTTTTCAGGAACTAAACACAAAAAGAATTATTTGTCTTAGCAAAATCCCTCCATAAGGGTCTTATTAGTCTAATAATATTTTTATATTCATCTTATGTTTAGTGATCTCGGATATCTTAAGCTTCTAAATTGCCATTCGAAGCCTATACAACGAAACCTGTGTTCAGTAATCCTTATAGTATTCACAAATTATCTATCAATCTATAATGTTTTCCACCAAAATCCCTAGATGACCACCTTTTCTAAAATTAGTACTAATTATTTTTCCTTTACATTGTTTATTGGTGGCTACTAACTCGTTTGAAAAGTCCCGTTTTTAAGACAAAAAGCGCGCGGAAGGTATAAACGTTCCTAACATGAAAAAATAGTATTTTGGTGGTTTCGTACAGAAGGGAACAAAACTATTAAAAAAATTAACTACTTAAATTTGGAACTTATTGGAATTTATTATGAGAATTCCGTTCTTTTCTTTAAATATTATTGCGTTGTGGTCACAATTCACACGACACAGTGTATAGTTCTTTACTTCACGTCAACATATTAATGGCATGACCTCCGTATCTATTGTTAAATCTGTAAACAGATGATTCACATCTGAAAGGCTTCGGTGAACTGCCTATACTTTCAATGACGAATTCGACATATTTGAATGTCCTTTCGCATGATTTAGTGAAAGGTGCTACCGTTACATGTTCTTCTTAGAAAAATGTTGCCTATCGCTTTCTATTCTATAATTATTGTAAATAAAAGTTCATACATTCTCCTTTCACTTTTTTTCTTCTTTCAGTGTATAGTTTAATTCCTTAAATATGAAATAATATTTCGCAATCCTTATGCAATATTTCATGGAATATTTTAAGCATTATTCTCTATCGATAAATGCACACATTAATGTATTTTTGATATTGTATTAATTGATGTTCTCCAATCTCTTTAGCTGCTTCCTTTTTTTTTGATTGATTTTTTTGGGAGTTATAAGCTATTTAGTATTCCAAAAGAATTGACGACGCTTTTTATTCAATGTCGTTTTTCAATTAACGCTACTGTCGTTAACGATTGATAGACGAACTAATATCTGCCGAAACAAAAGTTTTCGATATATTAAAAATTTTATAGGAATATGTCTCAATTCAATTACGTAAATTATGCGCATGTCGATAAGTTAAGTCCTTATTTAGTTTTATTTTATCGATATTTAATAGAGATGCTTTATATTATGTATGAATTTCAGATGAAGAATAAAAACTTAGCAAAAGTAGTAAGCGACTGCATACTGGTGCTGGCCGACTACACGGACCGCATAATAGAAATGTACCCTGGACTCGCTGGTACGTCTGTCTTGATTAGACAACATATTTATTCCGTTTTAGTTTAATAAATATTGTAATCTACCAGGTGTTACAATCATTTTATATTAAATAGCCACTTGTCTTAAAATTTTCACATCATATAATCGACGTTAAGGCTTAGCATACACATAAATATACATATGTAAGAATGCCTCGTATAATAGTTTATATTTTAATCAGATGTTGAGTTTCAATAAAACCCTAAAATAAATTCAGCTGCAAATTTTACTTGCTGGCTATGGATGAACGTTCGCCACTCAATATTATCAAATTACTATCGATATGAAAACACAGCAGGATTATGACTAGTAACATACCAAATATTCAAACACCTCTCTCGTTGTATCGGTAGTATTATTTTATCGATATTTGTTCCCCTAGGTAAAATAATAAAGTGGATATGCGCGTGCCTGGTGCAAATATCACCGAACAGCAACCGCGATTCGGTGAAGCCTTTGGCGGGTTCGCTGCTGCTCTGCCTCGCCGAGTTCGCTGTACGATGTGGACCTACGTACTTGATGGAAGAGAAAGATGGCGACCAGACACTGTTGTTGATGATATTCAAGGTGAGTTCGAATGTTTCAAAAGGTGGTTTTGTCTTTGGTCTGCATATTTCAGGCATCTTTGATTGAATGACTAATTTGCTTTGGAGTATTCATAATATTGATACTGATAAAATAAATGTTTTAGCTAAAGTTATTGGTTGTTATAATAGTTATTCTTTATATTCAGTTGAAAATGAATTGCCATTATTTTAAAAGTCCAATTAAGTTTAGAAAGGATCATTATGGGAGAGCAGAGAATAGGCTATTTGACTGTATAAAAAATGTTGACTTATTTGTTTCCATCCGTGTACATAATTTAATTTTAAAACATATTTCATTATCATACATTAAAAATATTGTATATTTTGGCTAAAAAACACAATTATAATTTAATTTATTTTGAGTTCGCGCCACGTGATCGTAAACGATTTTGATTGGCTATGACGTCATGCGTTTGTATGAACTACTCACATACAGGAAATGAATGGGATTGATAACGGCATAGATGCAAATTGAATATTAAAAATACCTTCAAAACGAGTTATTTGACATTAATACCCGTGAATTAATAATATTATCATGTCCAATGTAATAAAATGTGAAGAAAGAAATATAATTCTATTTTTTTTGACAAAAACTCATTGAGGTATACAACTGGAGGGGATCTAGACCAAATAATTTGGAACATTTGCAAGGGTACATGTACCCTTACGCTGACAGTCGGCTATGACAGTTGTCATTTATGCTATTTATTCTAATTGCTTTAAAAATACCGTACTCCCAACTGAAGACATGTAATAACCATTCCAGTTCACTTGGAAAAAATACAGAATTTAATTCCATACGTAAATTAACGATAATTTGAATAAAGTAGCAAAAATATTAATAAATTAGATTATGTACCAAAGCCGTTTTGACAAATGTCATATTTTAACAAAATTATAGAATAAGATTAATGTTACGGACAAATAGGTAAATATTGAAAAATTCGTTTATTTATTTTATTTAATATATTTATTATTAGATACATTGGATATTGTAAATATATTTTTTCACTATCCATATTTTTGACACAAAAGTATTTTTTAGTAGGATAACTCAATACGCTATTTGACTATTTTCTGAAAACCATACCACATTATGAAGTGGAGTCTATAGACCTTACAAATAAAGGTTATTTTTAATTACTATATCTATATCATTTAAAAATAAATTTACAAAATACACTGAATAATTACATTGTCAAAACGCTCTATCTGGCAATGTGGCGTTCAGTTCGTAAACATCCATTCCAGAGATTCGTTCGCATGTCACCCATTCTGTAATCAACCATAGATCAATCAATCAATCAATAGTCCGAATGAGGTTTTGTCAAAAAAATAGTTTTTTTTTTCTTTCTTCACATTTTATTACATTGGACATGATAATATTATTAATTCACGGGTACCAATGACAAATAACGCGTTTTAAAGGTATTTTTAATATTTAATTTGCATCTATGCCGTTATCAATCCCATTCATTTCTTGTACGTGAGTAGTTCATACTAATGCATGACGTCATAGCCAATCAAAATCGTTTACGATCACGTGGCGCGAACTCAAAATAAATTAAATTATTATTGTGGTTTTTAGACAAAATATACAATATTTTTAATGTATGATAATGAAATATGTTTAAAATTAAATTATTTACACGGATGGAAACAAATAAGTCATTATTTTTATACAGTCAAATAGCCTATAGGTTAAGGCTAATAGGTTTTATTGTTTTTAAAATCTTTATAATAATGTAGCTTTATAAGTTATTAAAAATGCATGATTATATTGGGCTTTTATATTTCGTTTTACTTTATTCTGAAACATTAGGTAACAAATGTAACAAATATATGAAGTGTCGTATCTGCAGCAATGCCGACTTGATCTATAATATAATCCGCTCCAGTTGTAATACCTCAATGCAAAAACTCATTCGGACGATTGACTGATTGATTGATCTATGGATGATTTAAGAATGAGTGATATATGCGAACGAATCTGTGGAACGGATGTTTACGAACTAAACGCCACATTGTCAGACAGAGCGTTTTGACAGTGTAATTTTTCAGTGTATTTTGTAAATTTATTTTCAAATGATATAGATATAGTAATTAAAAATAACCTTCATTTGTAAGGTCTATAGACCCCGCTTCATAATGTGGTATGGTTTTCAGAAATTAGTCAAATAGCCTATTATTTTTTCTGTAAACACAATTATGGATTACTTATATAAATAGAGTGATTCCTTAAATATTTGCTTTTCCTTGGCACTAATCAATCGTTATTAATTGTGACTTGTGAGTCACTTCACTTCGATTATAATGGATATGTCGTTTTCTTTCTCAAATGTTATTTTGTCCTTTAATGCAGTAACAATTTAAATTGCAATTAGCTTATTTATAGGAATTATATCACACTATAAAGTAAAATCGTTATTATTTTTGAACACTTTTAAACTATAGATTATAGAATGATAACAAAAAATATGTTTGAAAATATATTTAAAAAAATACATATTGTACAAAATGTAGAAAGGTAAAAATATATCACTCTGTGTAGTAAAACCTACACTTTTGAGCATCAATGCAGAGATGTTATGTTTGGCTCAAGACTATATTTGTTCCAAGTTTTGGACAAATATCTCGGCCAAGTTAGTGCTGGGGCGCGGCTTGGTGTTCCACGTGCTCGACGGGCTGAAAGCCGTGCTCGTTGGCCACGAAGGTGACGGTGTACACGAGTCCGTCGGTGCCGAGGTATCTGTAGCTGCCGTTCACCTCGATCGCCTTGTGGTTCTCACCGAAGTCCTTGAGGGTACCCTTCTCCTGCCTGGCGGTGCCGTCGCTCGTCTCGAAACTGGAGAAGAAGGATTGATTTAGATTTATGATTGGTTATAGAGGTTAACTTTTTGGGAAAGGTGCAGAGTCAACGATGCAAAATTTTGTAAAGCATTGTCAACAGCACCAACGCCTTTAGAAAATATGGTGTTGAGAGCATATCGAACTGATTAGTGTATAAATTTGGTCTAGTAGAAAGTTGTAGTAGTGTAATAGATTGGCACTCACTCGAAGTTGTAGCCTTCAGGGTTGACGTCTGAGTCCTGCTTGAGGATGTACACTGGGTGCTCGGGATGCTGGGGCGCGGCTGCGGCGACGGCCACCATGGCGAGGGCGATGAGTACCTGCGACACATTACCAATATCAAATTGTACTGTAGAATTCAATATTAATAAATTTTTTCTTTTTTTTTGTATTTTTAGAAAAATACCAAAACTTTTTTGAAATATTTTTGTGGTAGTACTCACGATTTTCTGCATGATGGTTTTGCGTGGGTTTGTTGGTAGGTTACTACTGTGCTGAGGGCAGCTGTTGAGTGTGCTGTTGTCGGCGCGTGCGGCCGTTATAAATGCAAACACTAATTGGTGACAAAACTACACAGTGCGTCGGCGTAATATGGTGCTAATGAAAAGAGAGACCACGCGTCCTACTAAACCAAAATTCGGCTTGTTGTTACATAAGGCGTTGTTTATTCTGTTGCACGCGCGCCCGCCGATCTTGTTAGCGGTATTAACAATCTTGAACTATGACCTTTAGTTGTGCGTGTTTCCAGGTTTTACATGCGGTGATGAAAGGCACCAATGGGGCTGACATCGAGGGCCTGTCTCTACCAGTCGATGAGGACTTTGATCCCAACATCCAGTTGGATAATCTTGGACCTAAGACCTCCCCGGCGTCTACTATAGATGTGAAACTATGGGCTCAAACGGTAATTTACAATCAATTTTGTCTTGTTAATGTCCATTACATTAATAAAAATCTATATAATTAGTATACTTAGGTGTTGATATAATTTGAATACAATCTTAACATTCTGGAGACAGTCCCGCCCTCACAGCCACCACTGCAACTCGTGTAAGCCAAGATCAACAGTGGCACGCATTGTAATGATACCGAGCATTGAAGCTCGGCGAGTCTCCGGGAATGTATAACTTGTCTTTAACCCGCAACAAAATTAATCAGAAAGTTCAATTAATAGGAGTTGGAAATATATTCTATCTCTAATATATAAAATTCTTCTGTCACGGGGTGCGTAATCGAATTCCTCCGAAACGGCTTGACCGATTCTCATGAAATTTTGTGAGCATATTGAGTAGGTCTGAGAATCGGCCAATATCTATTTTTCATCCCCCTAAATGTTAGGGGTAGTCCACCCCTAAATTTTTTTTTAATTTCTTAGACGACATTTTTAATTTCTATTTTTTTATGATACAACATACAAAAATACATACAATCCTCAATTTTCACCCTTCTACGATCAACCCTTATTTTTTAATAGCCATTTTAGTAATTTAATCATTTTTCCTCTCCGGTCGAAAACTGATCAATCGTCATTTAATTAGTTATCCCCGCCAGATGTCTACAGGTGTCACTTCTGACCCAGTAAACAGCACGGAGTAGGGATGAGAACGAAGCCGGTCTCCTGTTTCTCTCACACAATACGATTATTGTTTATGCATCAAGTGTAGTAGTAACGTTGACAATTATTATTTTGCTATCTCAGTGTAACTCTCATATTAAATTTTAATAATTCCTATTTTATATATAAGATGTATATGGATGTTTATGGAGAGAAGGGACATAAAGTAAAATAGAATCGAAGGTACGGGAGAGGGCTGGGATAGATGACAGATTTGTTAGGACGAACTGTAAATGCACGTTATAAAACGGGATGGATAATAAAGAGAAGGGACGGGACGGATTGGGAAGAGACTGAACAGGCGGATGAGACGGGATTGAGCCGGACAGTAGGATAGCTACGTCAAGTTTAGGCATACAAGAGTTTATACGAAAAACAACATGTATTTGGTGTGGAGTGGAATCAAAAAATATATGCACCCAGGCGAAGCTGGGTCGGGCCGCTAGTTATATTATATGATATTGTCTACTTCCCTCCGTGCAAACCTTAATATTCCATGTGTAGGGTTAGATTTTATCGATAGCAGAGGCACATTTTTTATGGGTCAAATCTAAACGTCTGTGAAAAGATGACCATGAGCTTATTTATAGACTGGCCTTATTCACTCAAGATTCAGGAAGGAATGGCATAAATACCTTTGCAAATAGTTTACACACTTAACTGTTCATCGTCTATGTTTTCCTTGTTTTCTTTTATGGAAATTGTCATTCATACGGTTTTTTTTTGTGTATTCAAACAATTAACATACAGTGGCAGTTAGAAACCTTGTAGATTTGTCACCAACACATATTTAGCATTAGTAAATATTTCATGTGAGCATTAACAATAGTTTTGTAATTTTCAATCCAGCTGTTTTTGTAAAATTACTAATGAGGTCGTAATTTTAATTAATTTTATTGCAATCGTTGGTATTGATATCTTATTGGTTTAGCTCTCTCTAAGTGCTAAATAACACCAGAATACTGACTCTCCTCATTTAGGTAAAAGTGTAGACATTGGGCTATGTTACATTATATGACGAACGATTCTGCGAAATGGACCAAAACGATCTTCCTTTGTAATATATAAAAAATGGGTTCAATTGCACATTGTTTGATTGATGCCTGCATATTATATAGACGTCGAGACTAAAAACTGCTTAAATAGAGAACCATAATAAACTAAACTAATCATCATCGTTGTGTTATAGATATGCACGCAGCTGGTGTTGTTCCTTGGCCACTGGCCGCTGTGGAGCGGCTGTCAACTGTCATGCCTGGTGTGCGAGCAGCACGACTCGCCGGCGGGTGGCGCGGCGGGTGGCGCGGCGGGTGGTACAGGCGGTGCGGGGGAGGCGGGGCGCGAGGTGGGCGCGGGAGTGTTGAGCGCGCCGCACGTGCAACTCATGCGCTTCAGCGACTCAACACTCGCCTCGTTAGTGGAGCTGCCCGCGCTTGGACTGCCCGCTGCTACCACGCCTGGTACGTACACGAACGAACGAATACGTACACGTATACGCACATGACTTACATATGCATGAAATAGGCGTGAGTTTGTAGAGGGATTGCAAGGGATGTATGTACGTAAACTCACGCCTTTTTCCCGGAAGGGGTAGGCAGAGGTGCCTGGACACCCCCATTTCGCCTTGAATGTTCCGTCCCACGATGTGATATGGGGCTAGCCTATCGCCATATAGGGCACAAATTCTTGGCTCCGGGCTGATAATGAGTAGAAAAATACAATATCACTTGGCCCGACTCGGGATTCGAACCCGAGATCCCAGCTTTGCAAGCGTACTTACTGCTAGTTTTATAACCGGAGGACAACTACGCCACCGAGGCAGTGCATACGCACAGAACTTACTTTCTCCAATTGCATGTTATCTAGATTGCTGGTCAGAGAGAGAGAGAGATCTCACCGAGCTCATGATGAATGAATAATGAATAAGATTCTGGAGCTTGTTTAATCCAAATCTACAAATATTGTCGCTGCACCTAACTTTTATTGGTCTTATCTTCACTAATTAAGTAAAACAATAATAATTGTGAAAAAAAAGTTCTGTACGTCAATGTTTCCTTACAAAATCTACAATTTTTGATAAAACCCACCAACATCAACCACCTACTATGCAAAGTGCAAACCATCTGATTAACAAAATAATATTTACGAACTTTATTTATCAACAGAGACAAAAGAGGCAAATATTTGTATGATCTACAGGTATTTGTTTCGGGTCTTGGTGTTTGTAAGACCCAACTCTCTCGTAGTTCCTGATACCCACTACACAAGACCCGATCTTCATATGAGGTCAGGGTTATTTACGCGACTGTTTGGTATATTTATTTAGCCTCATAAAACTGTAATTGGTATACATTCAGGTCTATCGACATCGGATCGTCAGGTGCGCGTGTTGCTGCGCGACATCGCCGGCAAGGCGTGTTGGGACGCGTCCGCTCTGTACTACGACCCGTCTGTGGGTGCACTTGAACCGTTAGAACCATTACCGTTACCAGACAGGTATATTTGTAAACAAACATCTATAAAATGTTGAGTTTTTTTGTAGGTACTTTATGTAGGTGAGAAAGAGCAATTAAGCAAGCAGACATATTTGTGTTGAATAGGGCGAGCTGCTAATCGTCTGCCACCTATTCATACTTAATCTGGTCCTGTTTTCATTACCAGATGCAGTTTGTTGTTCTGGCTAAGTAAATTCACTTGTCATTGCTTTAAAAAAAAACTCAATATTAAACGCTATTCCATAAGTATATGCAAGTATAGTAACTGATGAATTATGAATTTTGCAGTACTGACAGTCCACGGGACGACACGTTATCGTCTCTACCACCGCCTCTGCCTCCAGACTTATTGCCGGATTATAAAATCTCCCCACCAGACAAACATCAGTTGGACCATGTAAGTAAAGCCAAATCACTGCCTTATCTACGCTAAAGTTATCTTTATGAATTAATTTCAGTTCACTGAACAATATCTTCCCATCTACTATAGTTCTTTGTATTATTTTTTTTGCGAGGAAACTGCCTAAAATATTCCTTTCAGGGCCTTGTAAGAGGTCGAATGGAGTATATCAGGATCTCCGATCTTCCAGCCCGATACATGCGCAGTTTCATCAAGATTGCGCAGATATTATTGCTGGACTAGGTTTCTAACTACAATCCTATGGTGGTATAGTTAGTCGGTATGACATGGTTGGCGCGACTTTGAGTTGCTTTTTGAGAGGGGCGAACCTATCGTAACGTCAGATGTTTTATAACAATTAAATATATAAATACACCCAACAGTCACATAAATAGTCCTCACCCCACACTAACACCGAGTCTTGTGTTGTGAGTATTACGAACTACGAGAGACTTTTCGGTCTCACAAACACCCAGACCCGAAATACCAGTGGATCACACGAATAATTGTCTCGGTGCGGAGATCCAATCCGTGACCTTATTACTAATGAATGCATGCGTGTGCAGGTGCTGGCGTACATCGGGCACACGTCGCCCGAGGTGACGTGCGGGCGGCGGCTGGACTCGCCGGGCGCGTCGCCGCTGCCGCCCGGCGCCGAGGACGCGCTGCTCGCCGCGCTGGTGGCGCACCGCAACCACGAGCGACTGTATCTCGCGCAGCGGGACAGGTATACATATACGTATACACACGTACACGTTATACAGGGTGTATCAATACTGGTAGTGAAAACGAACACGGGTGATTTTTGTGACTATAGAAACAAATATATTTTTTTTTGTAAAGTACGTGACTTTTAGTATTATCGTGTTTGAGTGGTATATCCATATATTTTGCTAAAATAATAATTTAAATCCTTGTGCACCATATCGTCATACCATACCACTCAAATATGGTGAAAGTAAAGTCGCTTTTTTTTTGCAAAAGTCACTCGGCTTCGTTATCAGTAGCTGTTTTGATATACCCTGTACATAGACATACGTCTATGCGGTGAAACGAAACTTCTTGGCGCTGGTGCACCTGTGCTTCAATTTGGTAGCAACAACAAGCTAATTGGATAAAATCCGATACTATACAATCTGTTAAGGAAGTAGAAAGTTAACTACGCCACATTTTGATATTATCATTAAGATACGAGACCCATAGCTTAACACTAATACAGAACACAATATCGACTCAGGAAAGCGATTTTGTCGTATCTCAAAAAATGCGTATATGCCTTTTGTATATTATTTAATTCATAAAAAATACCGCATTGAATTTCCTCGTGAAAATGTAAGGTTTTATTTTAAAATGTTATTATTAAAGAAATGGTATTCCTAAGTTTTCTAGTTAAGAGGTTATTCATTTTTTAAATATTTTTTTTTGATACTGGTGTAAAATTGCTTGTTTCAAGATACGATAAAATCGCTTTCCTGTGTCGATATATACATAAGTTTAAATAGGACAGTTTTAAAACGTGTGATACGTTATCTCAGTGAGGAGGAAGTGGAGACGCAGGAGTGGTCCGCGCCGGCGGCGTCGAGTCCGTTCTCGCAGTGCCGGCTGCTGCTGGCGCAGCTGGGCACGCTGGCGCCCGCGCGCCGCACGCACGCGCACCTGCTGCGGCGCACCGACCGACTGCTCAGGGAACTCAGGAACCTCGACGCGCAGAGGTACACGCGTACCACCATAGCTGGTTGTCATACAACCCATGCGACTTCACGCTTTATCCGCAGTACCTGGCACGCTGATCTAATATATCCTACCGTCAGCTGTAAATAAAAATGTAATAATTGATATCGATCCGGCTCGAAGGACCAAAATAATTTTTATTTAGCATTTTTTTTGTATCGCACTTAAAGATGCGACTAGCGTGCCGTTCACCCGATGGTAAGAGATACGACCGCTCATGAACATTAGCTAAACCAAACAACAGCTTGACTTACATAGCAAAGCTTGGCACTCCACTGCGCTTGCCATCCTGGGACAAAAAATGTTGTCTCGATATGTCCAGTAGTTACTCTGGCTACAATGTCCTTCAATCCGAAACACAATAGTACATTTACCCTGCTGTTTAGTGGGAGAAAAAGACATAGTAGTGGTACCTACCCAGGCGACCTATCCCATTTGAGACACCTACTACCAGTGGTTTTTGACTTCTCCAAAACGAATTCTAAAAGGGAGCACTCTGTTTCAGATGTCGCGAAACGCATAAAGTGGCCGTCATATATGTGGGAAAGGGACAGGAGACGAGGAACGAAATCTTATCAAACCGCTGCGGAAGCCCTGCCTACGAATCATTCCTGGCTGCGCTGGCGTGGGAGGTACGATCTTTAATTAAAAACCATACTATATTGACAACATATTTGATTTTTGGAAACGAAATCAGCATATTTTGTTACATTTATGTGAGGCAAAAACATTATTATTCTCACCACGTAAATTTTCAAAAAATGGTGTACTTATTCTGAGAAAATTCCATATCTGGTGGCATTTTGTGAGGAAATAACATTTTTGGAGGAAATAACAAATCATGACACGTAAAGACTACTGAAAAAATCCTCGAAATTCAATATGTATTGATATGGTTGTGACTTGTGGCCGTATATAGTATGTATATGTATATATCATGGCCGGTGCACATCCGCAGGTGGAGTTGGAGAGTCACGTGGGGTTCGCTGGCGGGCTGCGCGGCGGCGGCGGCGGCGGTGTGTCGGCGCCCTACCTGGCCACGCTCACGCTCGAGGCGCTGTTCCACGTCGCCACGCGCATGCCAGCGGACTCGCCAGACGCTATACTCAACAAGGTACGCACAACAATAACTTGTCCAGTGTCAATAGGAATGTGGACTAATTTTTGGAACTGCTTTTATTCAGGGTATATCAAGAGTGCTACCGAAAACGAAACCGAGTGGTAGTTTAAATGACTTTGTAGTCATTTAAACTACCACTCGGTTTCGTTTTTAAACGTTTGTACATTTACTAAAAATACTGCAAAAAAAACGCGACAATATTTTTTTATATTTTTTTTATATTTCGTTGAATTTGGGTGGTATATCCATAGTTTTTGCTAATTTAAAGCTTTGCGTACTGTAGCATGTCTAAAAATAAAAGTGTGTACACTATTATTTAAGAAAAAAAACTATGTAATTACCACCCAAATATGATATACGATAGAAAAAAAATAACAAAAAATATCGACACAATTTTATGCAGAGAATTTAGTTGCATTGTGTCTGAAGTAACTAAAACCCGGTATTATAGATAGACCCTATACAGATTATATTAAGAATGCTATCTAAAACGAAGCCAGGTGATAGTTTTAGTGCCTTCAGACTCAATGCACAAATTGTTAATATCTTTATTGTCAGTGAGACCTCTCTGCACTCATATGCCGACTTCAGAGCGGAATTGTTTTACGATTACTCTTCCAATTAATCATACTATACTCTATCGGTTTAGGTACTTAACTAAATGTAAACAAACCATAAAAAAGGTTCTTTAACATTGCCATTTCTCATTTCTGAATTAATTGAAGACAAAAAAATGTTTACGTAAATGTAAAACTACTTTGCATGTTCAAATTATTATAACGATTATAATTATGAAAGTGTGAGCTTGGAAACAATTAAATTATTTAAGATCATTATTAAATTATCTAAATTAAATTATCTAATTTAACATAATGCAATCTGTCTATAAAAAAAGACCCAAACAGTCAGGCATCCAAAACATTTTCATAAAAGTTACAAGAAATATGCTACAAAATCTAGAAGTACGACTTTACCGTAATGCGACCATTTAAATGAAAGGTAATGCGTTAGGTCGGATAACTAAACATCATCATATTATGTTATCTATGGCAGCCAATTTTTATTAATTGCGTTAATGTACTTACTGTTTTCGTGAAGTGGTGAAGTGTTTGGAAGTGTTCATCGTTGTTCTTTACTCTGTTTTAGTTATTATTTGCTATAAGCTGCTGTTAATTGTTGTTACTACTTGTTACTTGGTTGATTCAAAAAATATTCGTAAATTGGACATTGCAATAAAATGTTGAACAACCATGCGTCACGTGTTCTGGTTTGTTTACATTTAGTTAAGTACCTAAACCGATGGAGTATAAGTGTAGTATAATATTGTAAGCCCAATATTGCTTAACAATCAAAAATACTTCTTTTGTCCCTTCATATTTCCCTTACTACCTACTAGCTTTAAAGTAGGGACTTACCCTTCGTAACGGACCTCGTATTTGTGATTCATAAGCATTGCTGATGTTGATGAACTGTGGTGGTCCTTTAGCACCAAATAAAGAATTTTGGCCGCTCATAAATCAGTTTCTAATATATATGCTGATAAGCTTCCATCAAATATATATTAGATACAGGGCCCAGTACATAATTACACGCCAAAAGTGGCCGAGGTTGCTTAAACTTATACATGTAAATTTCGAACTACGATAGCAAAAAGTCTTCAATTATAATCAACTTCAAATAACAATAAACCTTATTCCTTTAAATTAAGATAGTATTATGGTTTAGACCATACTAAAATAAAATAAGACCACACGTTTATTTTTGCCCTTATTTATCCCACCGTGTTTGAGACTGTTACTTATAATCTAGTGTATATTCGATCGAAGCTGATAAGAAACCCGTCTGTGACTTCGCCACGTATATTAATGTAATTGTTGTGTGTTAGACGCGCCACCTGGGCAACGACGAGGTGCACGTGGTGTGGAGCGAGCACTGGCGGCCGTACAAGCGCGACACGCTGCCCACGCAGTTCTGCGACGTGCTCATAGTGCTGTACCCGCTGCCCGGCGGCCTGCTGCGGTGCACTGTGTCCAGGAAACCAGACGTGAGGGCCATTATCCGTGTTCATATTAATAGTATAATAACGAATAAAAAACCTTTTTGGAGTTGGTAAGTCATACATTGGTTATCGATAAAAAAATATATTCTGTATTAAACATGGTCAGTGGAAGCGACTCATTGTGTGAAGAGCGTGATGGCCTGTTGGTAACGGACCAGATGCGGCTGCCAACATGTTCACGGTGGTCGTGTGTTTTAATCCCAGGGCATACCTCTGACTACCCGAGTCATGTGCGTATTGATAGTCAATCATCACGGATTATAATGGTGAGGGAAAATGTCGTGAAACCTACACTACAAAAAATATATGGTGTGTAAAAATCCGTCAACCTGCTTTAGGCCAGCGTGGTGGAATCATATGGCCTAACCCCTGTTAGATGTACTCTCGATTGTAGAAGTGGTCCGCGCCCTACAATTATACGTTTGTGGGCTGCAACACTATGCTGCTGATAAGGTGCAGTGTATTGACTTTTGTTAATAGCATGGAGTGTATGTTCATTAAATAACATAATTAAAATGTGTCTAGGTGTTGTAACATGATATGTGTGTAGGTGGCGGTGTTCGGTCCGTTGTGGGAGGAGTGCATCATCCACGTGAGTTGCTGCGCGGCGCTGGTGCGTGGCGCGGCGTTCGCGGGCGGGCGGGCCGTGCGCGCCACCATGCCGCTGTACCAGCACGCGTACAGCGAGCGCGCGCGCAGCCTGGACGCGCTCGTGCACCACCACACGCTGCCCACCACCTTCGAGACCTTCGTGGAGCGTATCCGCGAGCCCGTGCCCGCCGCGCCGCCGCCGCCGCCGGTCAGCAACACCACCACATGCACTTGCATTAGCCTCTCTCTCACGAGCTTCCTATCTAACTTGACATCGCTAACTCGCACCAAACACATTTCTGCACCATTAGGATTCGCACGAAGTAGACTAATTTTAGTGTTCATTTCACCACTAAAAGTGAATATGTGAAATTATTACTTATGTTATAATATCTAACAAAAATGCTTTGATTTAATTATATGTGACTTACTTAAAGGTGACGGACACAGACTGACATATTTGTAGAAAGTAGTGTGTTAATAAACAATGTAGACGCATAGTGTGAGCAATTAGCGTTTGTGTGTCAGAGAGCGGCAGCGGGCGGCTGGCGGCGGCGCTGCTGGACGCGGGCGCGAGCGCGTGGGGCGGCGCGGGCGAGGCGCACGCGGTGTCGCCGCGGCCCGTCAAGCGCCTCGGGCCCTTCAAGCGCGGCCCGCACGCGCCGCTCGTGCCCGCCGCGCCGCACACCGCGCCGCTGCCGAACGACCCCGCCGCCGCGCCCGCGCCCATGCCCTCGCTGCGACGCAACCGGTGAACGACGCACACGCCCACATATGTCTAGATGAAAACCCTTCTTGATTTAAACCCGCTTATCAATTAACTCGTGCGAATTGTGTGTGATGCATCCCGATCCGAGACGCGATCGTCGAAATTTATCTAAATGTGTTCGAGACTATTTTTGGATCTTTTTAATTTCACGACAGTCTCTGTGTTTTATTTTTTTGTTATTTTCAATAAAGCTACAGTGCTACAAATTATACGGAGGCTCAAAAAAAACCTTAGTTTGACCTGTTTCATCATATTTATTCCGAGTGATATCAAATATCGAATAACAAAAAGCTGACTGATGATTTTTCACATGTATAAAGAATTAAGAAACATTATTTAATCGGATCGCTAAGTGTACGGTGTGAATGATGAATATAAGCTACTTGGTGACAAAAAGTGCTGTGTTCTGGTTGGCATCAGATATCGATTTAATTATATTTATTGTACCCTGTTTGAACTTACTCACGTCGGTTGGCTCCTACTACCGATAAATTGATTCGAAAATGTACTTATTTCTGGTGCCAATTACATCGTCTTAATGTAAAACAAACTAAAAACCATATTAATTAGTTATAGAAAGAAAAGATTTTTAATAAAAAAAAGTTTAAAGAGATTCTAATACGGCGGGTGCTTTTCTAGTGAATCTGATTAAGAATATTTAAATAAAATTGGCGACAGACTAGATACATTTTTTAAAAAGATAAACGCCCCATTGTGATGTTTAAGCACTATGCAGTATTCATTGCGTTATTCACATCAGGACGTCAGAGTTCCTTATGCTCGATATTGATGTCTATTGACATGTTTTGTCGCGATCTATATGGACGTAAATGTCGATAACGTGCGAGTTGGGGTACTTCGATGACTTTGATTCGTCCATTGAGAGATTATAGTATCACTGAGGACTTAATGAAATTTTGATGTACTTAAATATTTTGTAAGCTTTTTAAATATCTGTAGTATTTTGCATTTAAAATGCAATGTTTGTGTTTGCTAGGTAAAGACAATGAAACCTCAACAAACTATTATAAGCTTTTCACAGAACATGTTTGAATGGTAAATTATCATATTATGGTTGCTAAATGGAAATTACTTTGTGCGGGTTAACAAATAGTTATCGAAAATATAAGTGCGTGCCTGTTGGTAAACGGACTAGACGCGACTGCCAACATGTTCACGGTGGTCGCGGGTTCGAATCCCAGGGCACACCTCTGACTTTTCGGAGTCATGTGTGTATTGATAGTCAATCACCACGCACTAAAAACGGTGAAGGAAAACATCGTGAGGAAACCTGCATACCATAACAATTTATAAAAAAAATTATGGTATGTAAGTCCGCCAACCCGCACTAGGCCAGCGTGGTGGACTATATGGCCTAACCACTCTCAATCGTATTGTCGATTGTAGAGTAGGCCCGTGCCCTGCAGTGGGATGTATATGGGCTGATGATGATAATATCGAAAATATAATGTGTGTGAGCAAACATCGAACATTGCATTAATGTTTTCTGTACATATGTAAACTAGTAGAGCTTTAACTGTTGTAGGTTTGTTTATATTATTATTTATTTGCACATGAGATTTATAATATAACATATTTTTCTCTTAATTTAAAAAACTTAACAATAATGAGGTGAAATATCGTGGCGATAGTTCGATATGGTCGTTTCAGATGTATTCCCTCCGGCCTACAGTAGGGCCTAAGTGTTTTTATACTATTGATAAACAACTACAGTCTATGGCCCCAAATGAACCATTACCTACAGGCATATTTTTGTGCTCTCATTGGTGTTTTTAATTTTTTATTAATCTCATCTTATAATAAGGCCTACTCATAATATAGAAAATATATTTTTGTTTAACTAGCATCTCTGAAATATTTAACAAGCTAATGTTTGTGATAGAAAATAGTTAATAAAAATCTCGAATAATTATTTTGCAGCTAAATATTAAATCATGTAAATATGGAAAGCACAAGAATCTGCGACCATGTCGGCTTGTCGTATGTTAGGCCGTAAAATTAGGTAATTTTAAAACCAATAAGTCACACTTCATTGTTTATTTTTTTAGTAAATTCTGCCTGTTACAGTTTTACACATTTCCATTATATTTTATTTTTCATAATAGTATATCTTGATTTATATTCCTGGCTTTCCCTTTAAATGAAAGTTTTTATTGGTACTTGATTGAAAAATCCACATTCCACAAAGTATTTTTGTATATTTATTTTTTTATTGAACCTACTTTCCGAGATTATAAAATTTATAAATTATTGCATTTATGTTACCTGCAATGGTATACTGACATCATCTGATGCATTCCATTCAAAATATTTTTTGAAAAGTCTGTATTGTTTCTCAGTATGTAATAGGTATCATTGATTTTATTATTTTATGAGTAACAAATGCTTATTTCCAATTTTTTATTTTAAACAGTATTTTTATAGATATTAAGACTGACACAAGATATGTATTGAAATCACTAAGTATTAAATTGTTATTCATATGTTAGTAAAAATGTGGTGGTATTACTTATAATTTTATTTCAGCTAATTTATTAAAATGTGTGTATTTGTTAACAAAACAGATTCAATATTGTCACTTAAGCATATGGTTAGTTATTAACCACAGACATTATGTATTGTAACCAAATTTTATATTTAAAACAAGGTGAAAATAAAGTTTTGTTAAACTTTTGTATTGTTTTCATTTGAATCCTAATACCACAAGCATGTCAAACATAATTGAAAAATTATGCTGAGTTTCAAGAAGAATATGAAAATGATAAACAAAATTAATAAATCAATTATTTTCTATTTTTGATTTAGATATTACTGTACATGTAAAATTTCTATTTGAAATGAGATTTATTTTTAGTTTTACCTCAAACCAATGGTTTTAGGCAATTTATACAAGCCTCCTTGCAGCACCAGCTGATGAGTTCTTACTTTGGTATCTAAAAAGTGTCTCAGTTCTTGAAGACTGCACTCTGTACCAGGTACTTGTGATGCAAACATCTTCAACATCTGGTGTATGCGGTCCAAAGGCAATGAGTCCAAATTGGTCAACATGCCTACTATGTAAGACCAAAATACCTGGAGCTCACCTTCTCTCTGGTCATGAGCTGAAGCCATCACACTCTCTGTCTCCTCATCTTCACAGATCATCTCTTGAACCTGGTTGGTAGACACATTCGCCTTGTTATCTGTCTCATCTACCAAAACAAAAAAGTCAGTCCCTTTCTCCATAATCAGGCCCATTGTCTGCCAGTATGTTATCTTTCTTCTCAATACAGTAACAGGAACTTTCATTACTTGGTGCAGCTCATCAATAGTCCACTGAGGCTTATTTTGGAAATGCATGATCAAAGTTGCATTAAATGGAGATACAGTCAAATCTAACTTTTTCTCACCAATCTCTATTTCTATATTCACATTGCCAAGGTGTGGCTTCCAACTTAAGGTCCTGTTACCTTTGAGGGCTTCATATGATTTAGTGTATGCTTCTAGATGCTTTTTAATTTCTTCTGGCAATTCTAAATTTTCATCTTTGAATGGAGGCCAAAACTGTGCTGACAAGATCATTGCATTGGATACAAACTCTTTGTTAAGCACCTCTATGTTCCTGTCCTGATGAATGAGTGCATTTATCCTCTTTGAATCTGATATGTCTTTTAACATCACTTCACAGAAATGCAGCTGTGACTCCCCAAATCGCAATTTCAATAATTCCAAGTATCTTATTTCTTTCTCTGTGTTAATGACACTTTGAGCTAACAACCTGTCTGCCAGCAGAGTTCTATATTCATTCACAAATAATTCTTTACTGCCATAAACATTCACTAACATTGATATAATGTCACTTGTTCTCCTATCCTTAGGGTCAACCTTAGGATCAGCATCAACTGGGTCGGGGTTCCATTCATCCCAGGCTTCATCATTGTCTGCCTCGCCTTCTGGTTCTCCAGTGTATTTGGCTAACTCGTCAGCCAACTCACTGCCTGCACCTTCCTCTGTAAGGCTGCTTACAACACTCCTCACAGTGTCTTCCCTATTCCTTAAATAATTGCGAACAGGTTTCGTGACAGTCTCTAGTATAACACCAGAAGGATCTAAGTGCCTCAAGGCCCTAATTGTAGAAATGTATGCTGTCAATATATCAGGAGTATTGACACCAGAATGTAACAACCTTGTTTCTAATGCATTTTGCAGTTTCTTGCACAATGTCAACCTCAGGTCTGTTTTATCTAAACACAACTTTATATCATCCACAGCCGGTTGAGAGTCAGGGTATTCAATAATTATGTTGAAGAGCTGATCAATTCTTAACTTTGTGTAACTGTGGTATAAGAAGTAGCGTAATTTTTGTTTGAATTTTGATATTGCATTTTGTATGTTTTTGTCATCTGGTGGGGGCTTAGATGAACCTCCACAGTATATTCTAGTCAGCCAAGACATAACTGTGGTGTCGAGCCAATTCTCCAAAAATCCAATATGTGATACATCAAATGTGCCAGTGCACAACTTTTGTATGTGAGATTCAATTCTCAATTGTATAAAATTGGTTAAGACTTGACCAGTTAATCTTTCCAGCAGCTGCAAATCCACCAATTTTCTGTTGGTTTCATGAAATACTTTCACGATGTAGGCGCAGTTGCAATCTGCATATTCATTCCCACACCCTGAGCACATAATGTCTTCACTCATATCAGAATTTTCATATTCGTTGTCAAACACATTGAAAGATATTTTATAGAAATGGTTAATAATAACTTGAAAATCTAAAGGTAGCTGAGAGAGCAGAGTTGCTCGAACAAGTTGTTTGAATCCTTGCGTAACGTCTTTTTCGCCGTATATAGGCCTGTTGTCAGTGCAACTATTATTTAACATTGTCAGTCGCCGTAACATTGCCGAAAACGTTGAAACGGCTTCATAAAGATCGTTAACTGCCGACTTGAATAGTTGAAAACCACGAACATCTTCGTTGACTTTGATGAATTTCGACCAAAACTTAGAAGCGACATGCTGCCGCATATATTTCTCGATGTGTATCAACACCAAGTCGCGTATCTTTATCTGAACACCGAGGCCGACAATTATTTGTTGTAATTCGTCGTATTCGGCGTTTGTGCAATCGCTGAATGTGTTGTCGTTGAGTATAGGATAAGCGTTACATATTTTGTTCCAATAAACTTTTAAATCTCCCTTTTTGTAAGACATGATAGTTTTTGCTTATATTTACAATACTTTTTCACTTTCCCGCATAGAGCTATTTTAGTAATATAATTCGCCTAAATTTTATAAATATTCCAAAAGTCCCAAAACGAAATCTTCAATGATAAAAGATAAAAGAATAGGAAATCTTTGAAGAAAATGACATTTGACATTATTGACAGTTCATAATGTTTTTTCTATACTGCAGGAAAGGCAAAGATCTGAGCTATACAGCCCTCGGAGGCTCAGAATAATATATTATTCTGAGATACAGCCATGGATCATTGCAGAAGCCAGCGATTGATTGACGGAACTACGACGGTTTCAGTGGCTGCAGTCAACGCAAATTCAACAGATGACGATATATCTTCTGTAAAAGTCATCACTGGTATACCACGACCTACTGCGTGAGTTTCCGGAAATCACCCGACCTGCAGGTATTAGATATGAATGGCTAAAGAGTGCTTTTATAAATCCATTTTCATTTCTTTCTATCACACAGTACCGGTAAACTTCACATAATTGGTCTGTTTTAGAAAAATCTTGAGTTGTATCAAATATAATGGAGTTTTAGGCCCAAAACAGCAATTAGCTCTTTTGTATTTTCGGAATTAAGTATTTTATCTGTCCCTTGGACTTATTCAACCATTCCTCTGAATTATCTGCGCTTTCTCTTTGACCACGAAAAGCTAAATTAGTAGTAACTAAGTGGAGTATAGTAAGTTCTTGGCATCAAAAAAATGATTAATTTTTTTTAATGGATTGTTACTCCTCATTTAATGTCCAATGTAACCGCCAATGTTCATAATTCATATAAAAGACACGAATCCAAGTGAATTTTCGATATTTCGTGTCTCTTTATCGCATTTAAAATTTGTTTCCAGGTGTCATAACCCTCAACTCAAACATTCATAATCAGCCTTTTGCTGTTCTCTTCTTCTCCCTATTACATACATATGACATAGGCCTCCTCCATTCCTCGCCATTTCACCCTGTCCGTCAGCTTGTCGCATCCAGCATGTGGTAACGACCTTTTGCAAATCATCGCTCCTAGCTGGAGGGCGTCCTACACTACGTTACCCAAGACGATGTCTTCACTCAAGAACACGTTTACTCCAACGGTTATCGGTTCTTCGACAGATGTGGCCAGCGCGCTGCCACTTCAACTTGCTAATCCTGTATGCTATGTCTATTACTTTAATTTTCTGTCCGATAAGCTCATTACGGATCTTATCTTCCAAAGAGACACCGACCATAACACGCTCCATAGCTCGCTGAGCGACCATAAGCTACTGGACCAGTCGTACAGTGAGTGGTCAAATCTCAGCACCGTAGGTCGCCCTAGTTGAAAACTATCGTTTTCAATCTTTTGGGAAAAAGGTGTTGTTAGGTGACGAGAAGACTCGTAGCCTCTTTTTTAAAATTGTTTCTACCTAGTCAAAGGGCCTTCCCCAGTTAAGTATATTCAGGAACAACTTCGAGCTGGTGACCACATAAAGCGACAGGTCTTGGATCGAGGTGGTGGTGGATCAATACTTTGGTTTTGTCGAATTTAATTTTAAGAACTATTCGCTGTGGGACTGAATCCAGACCGTCTAGCATCTGTTGCAACTCCTCTAGCGATTCCGCCATCAAGACAATATAGTCAGCGAAACGTAGTAGGTGCGTTTGTTTATTATTTCATTTATTTATTTTATTATTAATTGGCACTGTCACTTAAGAAGCGACCATTGGGTTTACTGCGAACCTTTCTTAATCACAAATCGTTTCACTTCGTCATATTTGTTTTATTACACTTATCTGCAATATATGGAGATTTAATATTTTTCACTCCTAACTATGGTTCAATTTCATGTTTGCTCGTACTTATGGTTGTTTTGGGTCTGAATATTATCTATCGTCGGGATTTGCTATTATGGAATTTTTAACCGACTTCAAAAAAAGGAGGAGGTTCTCAATTCGACTGTATGTTGCTTTTTTTTTTTTATGTTTGTTACCTCGTTTCTCTGTACTGTGTGAACTGATTTCGATCATTTTTTCTTTGATTGAAAGCTGGTGCTTGTCGTTTGGTCCCATAAAAATATGGTGAAGATCTGATGAATATCTTCGGACCTGGAGAGGGGAACTCCTTAAAATTAAGGAGAATTGCAATGGTTCTTTTTGCATTACGTTCATTAGAAAAGTTAAGATACAGTGAGAGAGGGAAAAAGGGGTGGGGGTGAGGGGGGGGTGGGTGATAAAATTAAAATACACGTAAATTCTAATATCTTCGGCAGCTTTTAAGCGATTTTAGTGATTTCTTTTTCATTGGAAAAAACGTATTGACAGGTTGATCCCAGGAACACAACATTAAGATCTTATTATCATGTTCGGACCTGGAGAGTAGAACTCCTCAAAATTTAATAGGATTTCAACGGTTATTTTTGCATTGAGTTCAGTATAAAGGCTAGGCTACAGTGGTTGAGGGAAAAAGGGGTAGGCGCGAAGGAAGGGGGGGGGGGAGAAAAAATAATAAACATGTGAATATTCCAATATCTTTGGCAGCTTTTAGCCGATTTTAGCGATTTTATTGTCATCGGAAAGAACATATTCCTTGTGGAGACCAAATCTTTTTCATTTAAATGCCTATCAACACTAAAAAGATAAAAATAACTAAAATTTTTAATAAAAAAAATAAAAACCGACTTCAAAACAAAAATCCACTAACAACCAAAAATAAATAAAATAATAACTACCACTCCAAAGCAAAAAATAATATTTATTTCATGGAGCTCGTGCATGTTGATTAATTTGCTTAATGACTTGACTAGCCAACAAATCAAAATATATGCGTAACATATTGAAGGCGGGTCGCCCAGTACCAAACATATAGATATTTAAATTAATATAAGGCATAGGTCCTAAATAAAAAATAAATATTATTTTTTTGCTTTGGAGTGGTAGTTATTATTTTATTTATTTTTGGTTGTTAGTGGATTTTTGTTTTGAAGTCGGTTTTTATTTTTTTTTATTAATAGTTTAATCCAAATGGATTAAACAGTTCCCAGACTCATCGATAAATTGCTCGTTCCGAAAGAACTGAGTTATTTTAGACAACTTTTTATTTAACGCTTCAGACTCCCTCTTTTTCTTTCGTTTTTCGCTACCACTAAAATCATATCTAGAGCAAGACATGTTTAGATGTATTTGGAAAATATTAACTTAATATTCATTAAATCATAATTTAAAGGTTTCTAAGTTTAGACTATAATGAAACAAAATCAAAACATTTAAATAAAATACCTACATTATGAAATGTTTGTCATGCTTAAAATGTAGTCAATTTTTTAATATTAATAATTTCGTTATTAAAGTTATTTAAGTGTGCGTGGTGGCCTGTTGGTAAACGGACTAGACGCGGCTGCCAACATGTTCACGGTGGTCGCGGGTTCGAATCCCAGGGCACACCTCTGACTTTTCGGAGTCATGTGTGTATTGATAGTCAATCACCACGCACTAAAACGGTGAAGGAAAACATCGTGAGGAAACCTGCATACCATAGCGATTCATAAGAATTTCTATGGTATGTAAGTCCGCCAACCCGCACTAGGCCAGCGTGGTGGACTATATGGCCTAACCACTCTCAATCGTATTCTCGATTGTAGAGTAGGCCCGTGCCCTGCAGTGGGACGGGGCTGATACATACATATTAAAGTTATATTCTTCTGTGCTTACACCCTGTTGGGCTTAAATTTGAGGCCCTATCAAGCTAGGGCCCTGTCGGGCCTGAGATACTGTCAGACCAGGGCCCTGCCGGGCCGGGGGCCCCTTAGGCCCAGGGCCCGTGGCATTTTCCGCACTCTGCCACTCTATTGTTACGCCACTGGATACTGCTTCATTGCCTGGTTTGGTGTGCGCCACTTGTGTACTACCGCTTCTCACCCGGCAGCCAACGGTCTCGTCACCGCCGACTCAAAGCGGCTATCTTGTGCCATGCTCCTGCCTCTCAGTGGACACAAACGCTTCCACTGATTCTTCTTCGCATGTGCCACGCTCGGAAGGAAGATATTCAGTCTAGTCCTGCTAAACTAGTGTACGACGAACTTATTCGTCTAACTGGTCAGTTGCTGTGCCCGAAGGATGACTACTCAAATGCTGACGTCACTCAGTACGCGACGCGATTTTGCGCGTACCTGGCAAAGTATATATGGTCAAAGCCCAAGTCGCAGTTCAGCCAACCTCGGAAGACATCAAGCAGACTTCCAGCCGCAGAAGAGTCCTTCTGCCAGATTTCTATCGACCGTAGTCACGGTCTGGCCAGGGTGGAACATGTGGCGGACAACAAACACTGGCAACCAACCAACCTGAACTTCATGCCAGCGGTTTACTCTATGGTGTTCGAGAGTGTTCGGCGTTCTCTGTCAATTGAAACATATATAAGGATTGTCATGCAAGAAAAACGCCATTCTATTCTATTCTATTCTATTCTATTCTATTCTATTCTATTCTATTCTTTCGACTCAATTCTGTATTTTCGGCCACATAATTATTATAAAGAACTTATTGTACATAATATAATATTTTTACTCATTTGCTAAAATTATTTCCTTTAATACAAAAAGTACCTTCCTGCCTATACCCACAATTTGGTGACTACAGCTTATTATTGACGATTCATTTTGACTAAAACAGATTTTTTCTTAATTTCCCATCATAGTGGAAGGCTAAGGGACTTTAGCCCCAGGCCCGGATCTAGGAGGGGCAAGTCGGGGTCTGTGCCCCGGGCGGCAAGTTCAGAGGGCGGCATATTGAATCTTAGGAGACAACTACACAACTCATCATTGACGTAATACCACTTACACGGACACTGCAGAACTTAATATTTTTAATTGGCGGGGCGCGAATATTAATGAATATCCGTTAGGGGCATAGTTAGGGGTGTGTGAAAAAGAGATGAGGCTATATTCGGAAACACCTTCATCGATCTCAACAACTACGTTTGGTTTCAAATATTCAATTTGTGTTTACTAGTTAGTTTTAGTTGATTAACCGAACGAAGAAGAACAAACATATTTTATGTTTATCTATCTTCATCTTTTATGTGTATCTTACAGGAGTTTGTCCGTGACTTCATTTACGTGTATATTTTGATAATATGGTTGTAAAAGCAAACCAACGTTATATAGCTACAACTACATTATATTGTAAATACTACGAAAGCTTTTTACAAAAATCAACATAAAACATTCTCTTGAGTCCTTCTCATCTTCTATTCAGCTATGAATTAAATTATCCTTTATTTCAACCCCTCATAGCTAATATTCAAAAACAAAGTTATTTTGTCGGAATTCAAGACAAATTGGATTTGTATCTAAACAATTCAAGGCAGTGGTTACAATATTAAAATTCTAGTACGGAGAAAAGATATTAACACTAAGGGTCCTAATACGCACACAAATCACAAATATAGCTAATGTTAAACACCGACTATTATGTCCAATTCTACCTCTGAATTTATGTAGATTTTTGGGGAAGAAGGTTCCTGAGATATCGATTTTGAGACAAATGACTAAAGAGTTTAAAATGGCGGCCAAAATGATTAACTCCGACTAACAATTGAAAATATCGAAAGAAAAGATCTCTCAGATATAGATTTCGAGACCCATCATTACACATGTTATGAATTTTTAACATAAATCAGCTTCAGTGGTTTTTATTGACGTGACAACGTCTTAAATTAGGTTGCGGCTGGGAGTCACTTATGAAAAAGTGTAACGCCCGGTAACGTAACGGTGCGCGCGCAGCACTAGAGAATTATTTTTCAGTTTCACCCACTTTTTCCAAAATTGTCCCATAGCCCCCCCCCTGCCTTCCCCCACCCTTATTCCGAAATAGTGCCTATTAGCCTCCCCACGAAACCTACCCCCCCCCCCCTCCCCTACCCCCACCCCGAAAATTTACCTCACCCCCCAATCCTATCTCGGCCAACATAGGTCGTAGACCCACCGAGTTTGGTATCCTCGGAACCGTCTTGGTGAGGGCTACAAATTGACCCCGCCAGAAATCCCAAATTACGCAAAAAATTACCCCCCCAAAAAAAAATATTTTACTTCCAAAAAATTAATTTAAGTTAGCCTCCCCACGAAACCTTCCCCCCCCCCCCTCCCTTACCCCCACCCCGAAAATTTACCTCACCCCCCCCCAATCCTATCTCGGCCAATATAGATCGTAGACCCACCGAGTTTGGTATCTTTGGAACCGGCTCGGTGAGCTCTACAGATTGGCCCCAACCAAATCCCCAAATTCCTCCCTCTCTCCCCTAAAATATTTGTCCAGGCATAACTCCGTCATTTCTTAAAGTAAACCCCCCGTGTTTGGAGTCAGAGGAATCGTCTTGACGAGCTCGACAATCGAGAGCAGGCAAAATACGATTTTTCTTATTGACGTGACAACGTCTTAAATTAGGTTGCGGCTGGGAGTCACTTATGAAAAAGTGTAACGCCCGGTAACGTAACGGTGCGCGCGCAGCACTAGAGAATTAGGCGCATTGAATCGGCGCATGCTTGTGTCTCTGTCTTTGTCTTTCTCGAACGTTCTTGGCGTTGGAAAAACAAGAAAGCGTCACAATACAAGTTCACACGTGTGGTTAAAGTATCGTCAGCTGTGTCTGTAGTGAAAATATGGAGTGCTTAGATTCGTCATTACATGTACAATGTTTTAGTAAACAAAATATATTTCTATAGTTAAAATTTGTGCAATTCTTATTTTCATTCAATTCCTTGTTCCTATTGTGCAATTTAATTATATTCATATCAATAAATATTCTACCGAGAAAAAGACGTTGTCACGTAAAATCTTCGCCCGTAAAACCGACTTTACAGGCAACCATTTTTTCATACAATATTTCATCTCTTTTTACACCCCGTAAAGCCCCGTAGTGCTATTTTCCAATAGTTGTTCACGCCATTATTTCTTTCGTTAAAAATAAGTAGCTAAAATACAAATTTTCATATGAATCACTTCCGCGGTTTTGATTTTGCATACACTTTTTCATTTCTTATTTTCAGTTTTTTATTTTAGTTTAAGAAAAGAGAGTGAGCAATTATTTTTGTTTCTAAATTATTTTCCGCATTGAAAGGGGAGCACCCTGAAGAATGGGGAAGGGAGAGAACGGGTATTTTCTGCACGTGAACGCACACACCTGGGTTTTCTTGGAATTGAACTCAACCATATTCCTGGAACCCCATGTGCCTCCGAAAGCTTTTTACAAAAATCAACATAAAACTTTCTTTTGGGTCCTTCCCTTGTTCTATTCAGCTATGAAATTATCCTTTATTTCAACCCCTTATAGCTAATATTCAAAAATAAAGACGACGCACCCGGTTTAGGACTCCGAGCTTGCGTGCTGTGGCAGATATTACGCCCTCGACGTGATTCCTTGGATTGAGATGGATATACACAGCGTATATCCACACCAAGGATATTCAGGTCATTCTGCATTGCGAGGGGAGCACCCTGAAAAATTGGGAAGGGAGAACGGGTATTTTTTGCAAGTGAACGCACACACCTGGGTTTTCTTGGCATTGTACTTAACCATATTCCTGGAAACCCATGTGAGCTCAATAACAAAATCTTCGCGTCCCCTTACAGTGTCGACCCGGCAAACCGGAGGCCCATAGTGGTATCGCCCAAGAACGGGGCTGTCGTTTGCATAGCAATGAATGTTGCCTAGCGACAACATATTATTGATATGGAGAATAAACTGCGTGGGCGGCAGCAACGAGCCCTGAGGAACTCCGGCATTTACCGACATGAGCGCCATAGCGTGTCCGTCGACGACGACACGTATTCTACGCCCATGCAGAAAGCCAGAAATCCACGAACATAGGTTGTCGGGCAGACCGTATGTCGGAACTTTAGAAAGAAGACCACGGTGCCAGACCCTATCAAAAGCCTTGGCTATGTCAAGTCACCCTTTTTGGGGATCGATTGCACATTGGCCTCCTTCCAAGATTCAGGCACAACTCCTGCGCGGTAGGACGCTCGGCAGATGCAAGTCAGTGGCCAGTGCAGGAGACAACTCGGCTGCACAAGCTCTTAAAACCACCGCCGGTATTCCATTTGGGCCACTGGCGTTTCGCACATTGTAAGACCATAGCTCACGCCGCACTTCACACTGCCTTATGCGGATATATGCCATTGAATAACCGGAATCAGAAAGTGTCTGCAGCGTCTGGGAACCACGGTCCTCGAGGTGGGAAGGAGTCGCAAAGAGATTTGCCAATAAGGCAGCCTTCTCTTGCGGCTTGTGAACCAGCGACCCTTCCGGATATCTTAGTGGTGTCACCGGTGGACGACAGAAGTTAGAATGAACGGCCCTGGCCAAACTCCCATAAGCACGACTGCTAGTTGGGTGATTGGCCAACGCACGCCCAATCATGCTAACGCGCTGGGCATCCGCTCTAAAGTAGGCCTTCTTGCAGGCCTTGATGGCTCGGTTGTAGGCTTCTTTGAGGGAACTAACAACTCCAAGGGATGGATGAGAAATAAACTCACACACCATTCCAATATGCCGACGAATAATGCCAGACCCTCCGCTCAACCTGCACGGCATGTGGAGGTGAAGCGAACGGTACTGACGACCCAAACAGGTATTGATCGAAAGTGCCCAGAGGCCAGAGGAACCAGCATGATCAGTCTTGGAGGAGCCCAGCCATAGTTCGTGATGTGCATTAAAAGACTACCAAGACCCCCAAGACCCCCAAGAAAACCCCTATTTCGGCCGACGGGAACTGCGCCCGCGCGTCATCAGCCGCCTGGCTAAGATACCTGAACAGCCGAGTCGTCTCATTTTCCTCGTTGTGAGACCTGTAAAGGCACACGTAGATGCGGCTCAGGGAACCTAGATCCACGTGCACCCACAGAGCGGAGAAGAAAGGGTCCTCCATGCAGCGGAAACGGCGACAGCAGATGTCCGACCGTACATACAAGCATACCCCGGCTTTTGGCTTGAAGTTTTCTTTAAGCGAATAATCGGGATACAGCAGACAAGAATTTTTGGCCGGACGAAAAACAAACGAATCTGCGTCTCCGTCAAGAAAAGCAAAGCAGGCCGGGCCGTCTCGAGATCATGGTGGACGGCTTTGAGGTTCGTATGGAGTCCGCGGATGTTGGTGAATTCCAAAGTGAACGCGGTGGTGGGGCTATGCACCGCTGAAGGACCTGCTCTGTTTAATTACACTGTCATGAAGTTGAGGGGATGGGTTTGATGAAGAGGCATCGAGGAGCTTAAATCCAGACATTAACAAGGACGAATGGGCACCGGCACGAAAGGGGCAGGTGGCGAATTAATCCGCCGGATGGAAGGGCCCCCGTACCCTCCCGGGATGAGCCGCCGGGACCCCACATCCGGTCACCAATCGGCACGACGCCAACGGAGCCACCCAAGATTATGCGCGGAATGGTGAGGCAGCGTGGTGATTAGCCACGATTGGGCCCCTGCGGGCGGCCGGCGGACAACCGTTTCTACGGGCCTCCCTGACCGGGGGCCAACACTTCTCCCTTCGACAGGGACCGAAAATACCCTCTCGGTACAACCTCATCATGCCCGTAGTTAAGCTCCTCGATAAACCGGAATAACACGGGCTGATCCCGGAAACCGGTCCCTTACGGGGATCACTATGGCGGTCTTTACGCCCCGTGGACGGTGGTCGCTACCCGGGCGGACACTTAAGTCCTACCACCACGAACTGTGTCACTCATTTGGCACTACCCAGGGGTCACGTGTAGTGAAACTAGAGTTAAAGCCTACGGACGCTAGTGACCTTATGCAGACTGTCCCACCCTCACATCCACCACTGTGACTCCTGTGAGCCAGGATCAACAGTGGCACACAATGTAATGACACCGAGCATGCGAGTGAGCTACATACAAGTGAACCTTATACAAAGTGTCGGTGTTATAATTGCTTTAAATTACAACGTCATTAAATAACGTCAATTAAAACAAATTAAAATGATTAGATTTTAAATCACATTAAAATTGAAAAAATGATATTTTCATACAAACTAAATAATAAAATAATTTGGTTTAAATACAACACGCTTTATAAGTTACCTACTGCCCTCAGTTGACCTAGACATAAGAGCGGCAACGCCGTATTTTTCGTCGCCGCGTCACAAATGGCTTTAAATTGATTTGGCGCGATGAATCCTTTGTAGTTTTTAGGCATAATTGTATTCGTAGAATAACTACTGAAAACGCTCTTATTCAAGTCACCTTTTACACAAATTATGTAAGTCCAAATTGCTTCATTGGGTTGGAAGCGACGATGCCACTTACAATTAGTACACAAATTCAGTCTTATTTTTGCGCAGGGGGGTGAAAATAGCACGTCGCGTAAAATATTACTGCCACTAAATAGACCTTCAAACAAATCATATCAGTGTATTCCACAGCTGTAAATCGCATCATGAACATAAAATGCTATCGTAATTCGTAATGTGTTGTGAGCAACGCACGCGCATTCGCAAAGAACAAGTACGGCTCACTGACGAGGTGGCGCGAGTGCTGACTCCCGAGTTTGCCCATTCGACATCACGACGTCGCGAAGTTATGAGTCTTACTATCATGGATATTAGGTCTAAATTCAATTATTGATATTATTTCTATGCAACTAATAATAAAACCTTGTATTTTCTTGCACTTGACCTTTATTATTCGTTTGTGTCAATGACCTAGCCAAATCGCTACAGCAGGTGGTTAAATATAGAAAACTAAAAAACTATCCTGTGGCTAAACGGGTGGTGATAAATTAATAAAATTTGGTGTATGGGCTGCTGATGCGGTACCCTATATGTGGTTCAAAAAAAAAATACTTATGTCACCGCCAATTTGTATAACCTTATGTAAAAAATGCTTAACCTGGTGGTAAAATGACGTTCTTTCCCGAAGGCCTGTGTCATATGGTTGCTAAAAATGATGATTATGATTAAGATAAAAATATAGGCAGGTGGGGGCGGCATTTTTCAGTATTTGCCCCGCCTCGAAAAATACCTAGATCCGGTGCTGAATGAATGTTGCCTAGCGACAACATATCATTGATATGCAGAATAAACAGGGTGGGCGGCAGTACCGAGCCCTGAGGAACTCCGGAATCTACCGACATTAGCGCCGAAGCGTGTCCGTCGAAAACGACATGTATTCTACGCCCATGCAGAAAGCCGGAAACTCACGAATACAGGTGACAACCTGTATGACAGGGACCTGTATATGTGGGCAGACCGTATTGTCTGTCACTGTTCAACGAGTGATCCTCCAGGTAGCGAATCAATTAAGCGCTTATGATCCGTTCCATGACCTTATACATCACTGAGGTGATAGCGATAGGGCGATAGTTGGTAGGGTCTGACCGATCACCTTTTTTGGGGATGGTTTGCACATTGACCTCCCTCTAAGATTCAGGCACAACTTTTGTGCGGTAGGACGCTCTGTAGAGGCGAGTTAGTGCAGGAGATAACTCGGCTGCACAAGCTCTTAAAACCACCGCCGGTATTCCATCCGGGCCACTGGGTTTTCGCACATCGAGAGACCGTAGCTCACGCCGCACAACAAGAAAGAAAGAAAGAAAGAACTGTTTTATTCATGACAGCACAGTATACAATACAATGCAGGACAGAACACATATTGGATTAAAGATTACTTAATTGGGTCATACACATACGCATGTTCAGAATGAATATTATCTTCAAATTTCTGGATTGATTCTCTGACTTAATTTTGGTAAATGACTTACAAGTATTACTATTAAGACATATACCAAATAATGAATTATCTTCAGAAATGATTAATATAACAACAAAAATTTCCTCAAATGTCCCCTTCTGTGGACTGTTCGTAAACGCACTTGGCATATTTTGATAGATATTTCTCATACTTGATATGCGTTATCTATTTAAGTTATATTAAATATCATTAGTATATATACTGATTATTAAAATTTTACTGAGTAAATTAATATATGTTAAAGTGACTCCACAAAAATTTCAATAAACTGTTGGTTACACGGTACTGCGACTTTTCTGTGGACCTTAAATTCAACCGAATAAACTGGCCTGAATAAAATACTATTTTACAAAAAAAAAATTAAACTGGCCACACTGACGGGTGGCATCGGTCACATTGGATTTAATGACTGAGCCCAGCGTAGGTTCTTCATTAAGATATTGAGATCTTTAATAGTGTTATTGTCAAAGATCGGTGCTTCTTTTCTGTTCCTTGTGTACTTGAGTAAATAATTATTAGTTTTATTAATTCACATGCTGCCGAAATAGCTTAAGGGGAGTAGTTGTGGAATAAATTTACCTACTTGGCTACCCTCAAAACTAAATTAGCATTGCTAATTTTTTGAAGTGAAAACTTCTTTAGCGGCGTTGAGCACTTTTCTGTAATGGGTATAAAATCTTAAACTCGCGTCAGGACACGTGACCTGATCGAAAAAGCGTAGGACGGCAATGACGTTTGCTTTATAAACATCTTAGTAGGACGGATGGAGAGTAGACAGCTATGGTCTCTACAGCGCGGCGAAAATGTATGCCTGGGCCTACTGTTTCGTTTTTTTTTCAGTTTCACCCACTTTTTCCAAAATTGTCCCATAGCCCCCCCCCCCCTGCCTTCCCCCACCCATATTCCGAAATAGTGCTTATTAGCCTCCCCACGAAACCTACCCCCCCCCCTCCCCTACCCCCACCCCGAAAATTTACCTCACCCCCCCCAATCCTATCTCGGCCAATATAGATCGTAGACCCACCGAGTTTGGTATCGTTGGAACCGGCTCGGTGAGCTCTACAGATTGGCCCCAACCAAATCCCCAAATTCCTCCCTCTCTCCCCTAAAATATTTGTCCAGGCATAACTCCGTCATTTCTTAAAGTAAACCCCCCGTGTTTGGAGTCAGAGGAATCGTCTTGACGAGCTCGACAATCGAGAGCAGGCAAAATACGATTTTTCTTATTTTTACTATATACCGGTGGTAGGTCTCTCATATGCATGATCGTAGCCAGCCGTGGGATCAGGCTAGGGCAGCAGTCTAAAATTATATGTAATTTGCAATCTGTACCCACGGTCTTCCCCCGGTATTTTTGAAGTGAAAACTTCTTTAGCGGCGTTGAGCACTTTTTCTGTAATGGGTATAAAATCTTAAACTCGCGTCAGGACACGTGACCTGATCGAAAAAGCGTAAGACGGATGGAGAGTAGACAGCTGTCAGTTAGCTGTCAGTTTATAAAGCTTTGATGAATTGCCAATGATTTTGAGTGGAGATTTCAACATAAACTTCGCAGACGATAAAAATCAACTATTAATTGAATTTTTAAATAATGAATTTGGTTTAACTATGTCGAATGATCGCAATCTTAGCACAACGAAATACAAAACTACTATTGATGCGGTCTTTATTAGACATTTAAATAGGTTCGAATCAAAACTGTTCGTTTCTTACTTCAGCTACCATAAACCTATCGTATCAGTTTTAGAGATTGGCGATGATAGTTCTGGTAATAATGATGGTGAAAAAGTCGTTGAAATTATGGATGAAAGTTGATTTTTCGGAGAGATAAACTTTTTAATGTAAAATAATTGTAATAGTTTTAAAGTGTTAAATTTTTAATGTAATATAAATTGTCATGTTTGTGTACGATAGCGCAATAAATGAATATTGTATTCTACCACATAAATGATAGTACTTTTATACTGATAAAGCAATTGGTGCAAAATTATTCCCTAACCATTCCAAAATATCAAACATGCTCAACGTTAATAATCAAGTTTTTACTTCTGCCGGCACTCCCGGAGTGCAACCCGTTCGTTTTTTTAAAGAATGTCCTTTCTGTGGACATCTTTTCTGTGGATTTAAAAGTCCACACGAAAGACAATGTCTACAGAAAAAAATAAGTAATAATGATTTAACAAGTAAACCAGTATTTTGCTTGCCTGTAAACGTAGACGTGGAGTGCTGTGGGCTCGATAGTAATGTATTTAGCTTATAATAATATTAAATTATTACTCAGTATCGGAATAAAACCATGTTCCATATGATAGCGAATTATGTGAATGCCGTTCATCATTCTTTAATTTTAGTGATTCAGATAACTCAATTGCACCATCGAAAAAACAAAAAATAAATTCAGCGATGGAGACACTTGCTTTGTAACTATTTTTGATATGTTTGTTCTTTTGTGTAAACACAACACCCTTCTGTGCTCGAAAAAAATATATTATAATTTCATTTTTTAGCCTAATCGAGGAAACGATCTTGTTTTATGTTTTAATTTTAATATTCTGATAATATCATATTAAATGAGACTGATTTCGTAAAAATCCCGACCATGTTTTTTTTATACAATTTTTCGCCTCGTTTTGTGTATGACCCAATTATAAAAGTTAAACAGCAAATAACAAGTAATATAACACAACTAATTAGAAACTAAATTAATAACGTGTGTCTGTATAGATCGCAACCAATATTCCAGTGCTGTCATAAAAAGGTTAGAGTTCAGCATAATGCTGTGGAAGTATCCACAACGCTGATTTTCAACTCAAACCTCAGATGACGCACAGTTGTAACTCGTTATTCAACAAAAATTATATACAAACACTAGAACAAAACATAATATTACAAATAATAACAAAACTAACGTACATGATTAATATTTAAAAAACCACAAAAACAATAAACAAAACAATTCAATTAGTAAGTAAGTAGAGGCAAAAAAAAAGAAAAAAAGAAATACAAGCTGAGAACGTTTGCAAAAACAAGTAAGTCTAGGGTAGACCACATAGTTCGCTTAATACTCCTGACACCAGCCTAATAGCCAGTCTTCTGCAACTCGAGTAGATATTTCTTCACATGGCTTTTAAAACCAAACTTACATTGGAGTTTATGTAACGGTGGAGGTAATGAGTTCCAGCACTTCGTGGCAGCGAAGCGAAAACTACCACGAAATGCAGCAGAGTGATGTCGCGGAGTACTCAGCAGGTATGTGGATACTCGAGTTTTATAGGCGTGGCGTTCATGAGCCCACACTAACTTTACAAACAGGTATTGTGGCTTCTGTGATTTGACTAAACCAAACATTAGGGCTGCAAGATGCAAATGTCTACGATGTTTCATATTTAATATGCTGTGTTGGTTTAGAAAAGGCGTGATATGACTTCTAGGTGGCACTTGGAAGCAGAAACGCGCACAGGCATTTTGCACTCTCTGTACGGAGTCGTGACGTGTTGGATAAAATGCGTGGACCATAAACAGAATCTGCATAATTAAACTTCGAGAGAACAAGTGTATCCGTTAGAAGGATTCGAAGTTCGATACTTAAATAATTCCTTATTTTATACAAAACCTTTAGGCGATAAAGGCAATTTCTGGCGCATTCCGATATATGTTGATGAAATCTTAGTTGTTCATCAAAAATGAGACCAAGATTTCGCGTTTCACAGACCCTCTGAATTCTTTCACCACCGATTACCAATGAAGGATTGAATACTACAGTGTTATCAATTTGATGCTTAGAGCCTAAAATCATATATTTTGTCTTTTTCGCATTCAAAAGTAACGAATTTGATATATCCCAGGCCTGAACTCTTTCCAGGTCATCATTTATATTGTCGATTGCTGAACATGTATCCTTCGGATGAAAAGATAAATATAACTGGATGTCGTCAGCATACATATGAAATTTGCAATAACGAATGGTCTTAATTATATCTGCACTGTAAAGAATAAATAGTAATGGCCCAAGTATTGACCCTTGCGGTACTCCTCGAGTCACTTTACATATGTCCGAGCGCAGAGAGTCACCATTATGTTTTTTTATTTTTACAAGTTGTGTTCGATTAGTTAGGTATGAATTGAACCACCTTATTGTATCGTGATGGAAGCCATAATAACTTAATTTGGAAAGAAGTAGACATATATTAATGGAATCAAATGCACGGGAGAAATCTAGTAACACCAAAATAGTAGCCATCCCTTTGTCCTGAGCTGCAATTATATTATCCGTTACATCTAGTAAAGCAGTATTTGTACCTCTCCCTTTACGGAAGCCTGATTGCATATCGGGCAACACACTGCCTAATGCGGATATCCGCCATTGAGAAACTGCAACATGTAGTGTTGGCAGCGTCTGAGAGCCACGGTAAGGCAACCTTCCCTTGTGGCTTATGAGCCAGCGACCCTTCCGGATACCTCAGCGGTGGCATCGCTGGACGGCAGAAGTTAGACTGAATGGCCCTGGCCAAACTCCAATAAACACGACCGCTAGTTGGGTGATTGGCCACCGCACGCCCAATCCTGCTAACGCGCTGGGCATCCGCTCTAACGTAGGCCTTCTTGCAGGCCTTGGTACATCGGTTGTAGGCTTCTTTGAGGGAACTGGTATTGGGATCCTTCATGGCGCGATCCCTGATCCAAGCGTGATACGCCGTGTTTTTGTCACCGACAGCATCGACGCATGCACGATTGAACCAGGAGCGTCCACGGCCCTTACTGGCGATCTCGGAGGAATATAGTATTCAATTCCAAGCCTGATCTCGTTAGAACTCGCTGAAAGATCTTTACCCTCAAAGCAAGGGATGGATGAGAAATAATCTCGTAAACCATCCCAATCTGCCGACGAGTAATGCCAGACCCTCTGCTTAATCTGCATCGGACCTGGAGGTGAAGTGAACGGTACTGACGATCCAACCAGGCAGTGATAGAAAGTGCCCAGAGGCCAGAGGAACCAGCATGATCAGTCTCGGAGGAACCCAGCCACAGTTCGTGAAGTGGTTTGAAGTTTTCTTCAAGCAAATAACCGGGGTACAGCAGGTAGGAATTTTTGGCTGGACAACGAATCTCCGTCTCCGTAAAGAAGAGTAAAGCAGGCCAGGCCGTCTCGAGATGGTTGTGAACGGCACTGAGGTTCATATGGAGTCCGCAGATGTTGGTGAACTTCATAGTGAACGCGGTGGTGGGGTTATGCATCGCTGAAGGACCTGCTTTGTTTAATTGCACTGTTATAAGGTTGAAGGGATGGGTTTGGTGAAGAGGCATTGTGGAGCCTAAGTCCGGTCATTAAGAAGGCCGAATGGGCCGACGGACGACAGACCCACCCAAGACTATGCGCGGCATGGTGAGGCAGCCTCTCGTGGTGGTTAGCCACGATTGGGCCCCTGTACTGTACCGCGGGCAGCCAGCGGACAATCGTTTCTATGGGTCTCCTTAGCCGGCGGGTCAACACTCCTCCCTTCGACAGCGACCGAAAATACCCACACGGTACATCCTCATGCACGGACTCAAACCCCTCGAAAAACCGGAATAACAGGGGCTGATCCCGGAACGCGATCCCCCTACGGGGATCACTATGGCGATCTTTACGCCCCGTGGACGGTGGTCGCTACCCGGGCGGACACTTAAGTTCTACCACCTCGAACTGTGTCACTCATATGGCACTACCCAGCGGTCACGTGTAGTGAAACTAGAGTCAAAGCCTACGGACGCGAGTGACGTTAACCCTTAAAAGTGAAGCTAATTTAAAGCGTGTAATAATGCTTAACATGGTGGTAAAATGGCGTTCTTTCCTGAAGCCCCGTGTCATCAGAGAGCATCTGGTTGCTAAAAATGATGATGATGATGATAAAGATAAAAATACAGGTAGGCGGGGGCGGTATTTTTCAGTTTTTGCCCCGCTTCGAAAAATCCGGCGCTGTTTAGCCCATACAGACTCGTCGCTTCTATTGACTTTGATTTATAGTATACAGGGTATATCGAGACTGCTACCGAAAACGAAGCCGGGTGGTAGTTAAAGGGACTTCAGACACAATTCAATAGAAAAAGTTGCAAAAAAAAGCGACAATTTTTTTTTGTTCTTTTTTTCCTATGACCATATTTGGGTGGTAAATACATTTTTTTCTAAAATAATAGTGTATACCCTTTTATTTATAAATAATCTAAGGTATAAAAGTGTTGAAATTATTATTTTAGCGAAAACTATGGATTTACCACCCAAAAATGACGATATTTAAAAAATCATAAAAAATAATTGTCGCGAGTTACGTACGCTCAGCCCTTAGTTTTAAGCCATTTAGATAAGATAACTAATGTCTTCATAGAATTTAAATTGAAACCACCAGTGTAACTTAGATATAAGAATAAGAATTGTAAGTCAGTCTAAAATACACTCTCGTGTAGAACACTTGTCTTTTTTAAAAGCTCCTCCGGCTCGCTCCTTGTATAACTGGCGCAGCCGGTAGGATAGTTCCAACTCGCGACATCGGTCATCTTTTGCATAAACCTCTGCGAATCGACTACGTTACGAGCGACTATCCAGAACCTATCAATCGGGACCGGACGGCGACAATACAGTGTTCCTGACTCCACGGTGGTTCAGCGATGTGGTATTGGAGGTAAGATCAAATTCTTTTACTACCCAGTATCCCTTGCTCTACTCCCGCGTTTTTGTGTGTTTAGTGTTTGTTGTTTTGACCTCAAATCGGTAAAAAGGACAGTGCTAAGTACATTAATTTATTAAATTGCTTAAAATCAGTGAATTAATAAATACATAAGTTATTAAAATCTCCAATCGATTTAAAGCTTATTATTTAAATTGTTTTTACTTAAAATCAGTAAAATCAAATAACTTCTAAATAAAGTGTTACATAAAAACCCTAACCCGGTTTAACACATATATAAGTAAAATAAATCTCTTAGTTACTTTTTAGTAAAATATATAAAGTTTTTAAAATGACACAAGAGGGAGTAACCCCGTTGTCACAGCTGGCGCAAGCAGCCACACGTTCAATATCAGTCAACTACGACTTAATTGACAAAGTTTTGCCAATATATGATGGCAACAGTAAATCATTAAACTTTTACATAAGATGTGTAGAAAGTGTTTTAAAAAATCATGGTATACCCAGCACAGACCATATTGTGTTATGCCTTATTCGAAACAAAATAATAGGAAAAGCTTTAGAGGCCATCTCACTCGAGGTAGATATAGAGAATTGGTCATCGATAAAAACCGCTTTACTAAATAGATTCGGTGAACAACGTAACGAAGTTCAGTTGTTACAGGAAATGATGCGTTGCACCAAATCCAGAAATGAATCGTGCGAAGCATATGGCAAAAAAATTAGAGATCTATTAGACGCATTATGCAGTGTAGGTGAATCTGCTACAAAAGATAGTAGATATTACCAGACAGTGGCTATAGATACATATATAGATAACATCGACTATAACATTGGTCTTGGTGTTAGAATTAATTATCCGCAGACATTAGAAACAGCGATAGCGTTAGCTAGACAGGAAGAACTTAAGTTGAAACGGGCGGAAAATAAAATAACACAACCCCTGTTTCAACCCAAACAAACGTTTAATCGACCATACATAGGGACGAGACAACCCTATGCAGGCAATAACTTGTCAGCGCAGAATTTTAATCCGCGCGCTATTAAGCAAGAACCATCCGCGCAATTTAAAAGCCTGGGTTTAGCGAAAAATTTAGGTTCGCGCACATACCCAAATAAAGTTAACAATATTTGCGAAAATATAGAAAGCTACGAAACGTCCTACGACGTAGACGATGTAAATGATGGTGTAGCTTCTACTACACAAATTAGTGAATCCCCGAATTTTCAGGTAGATGCCTTAGAAAATCCAAAACCTTGATACATTATCTACCGGAATATGAATACATAATTGACCAGTTACCGTATATACAGGTACCAAACATAGGTAAATTCTTAGTAGACACCGGAGCTTCACGCTCGCTTATCAGTACGGATGTGTTATTTAATAAACACATTGCGAAGAATGTTTATGTTCAACCGTTTAAGATAAACACAGCTCACGGGACTTCTTCCCACGATAAGATCTTACAAATGTCTTTGTTCTCAGTTTTAGGAACGGATGTTGATCATAAATTTTTAGTATTTGACTTTGATGAAAATTATAAAGGTTTAATAGGAAGCGACATACTTAGTACTTTTGGATGTCGAATAGACTATAAAAGTAAGAAATTAATTACAGAATCGAACACAATAGACTTATATTTCAAAAAAATAAAAATCGTAAGAAATATCAATGAAAATGTACAGTCAGCGACATAAGTCGCTACACATTCACGAGATTTGGAATTGTCTTATCATCCAAAATAATAATTATTTTCAATATCGTATGGCACATCTCGGCATAGATGACTTTACTTTGTTATATTTTACGACTACAGAGTAGTACGTACAAATTTTAATTCATAAAAAGCTTATCAAAAAATGTGAAGTGTTCAACGACTTATGTCGCTGACTGTACAAGTGAATAAATTCACAACTGAAGAAATTAATTCAGAATTAAAAAATAATTTACGCAGAATCAGAACAGAACATTTAAATATTGAAGAAAGACGCGAACTAAATAAACTTTGTTTTCAGTATCGCGACATTTTCTATGTAGAAAATCTCCCGCTAACATTTACACATTCAGTTAAACATTCATTGCGATTAACTGACCAGACTCCTATATTCACTAAAAACTATAGGCGTCCGCCTTGCGAACAAAATGAAATCCAAAAACAAGTGGACAGCCTAATAAATAAAGGAATTGTTAGAGAAAGCATGTCACTTTGGTCGAGCCCAGTTCATTTAGTACCAAAAAAACAAGACGCATCAGGTCAAGTTAAATGGCGACTTGTTGTAGATTACCGTAAATTGAACGAAAGAAACATTGAAGATAAATATCCTATACCTAACATTAGTGATATTTTGGATAAATTAGGAAGAGCGCAGTATTTTACTACGTTAGACCTCGCTTCAGGATACCACCAAGTCGAGATGGACCTGAACGATATAGAAAAAACAGCTTTTACAACTGACAAACATTATGAGTTTCTTAGAATGCCCTTTGGCTTAAAAAACGCACCTAGTACGTTTCAACGCCTTATGAATAACATACTTAGAGATTTATTAGCAGATGGAACGTGTATCGTTTACTTAGACGATATTCTTATTTATTCCACCTCATTACAAGACCATATGACTAAATTAAAGAAAGTGTTTCAAAGACTTAGAGAACACAATTTTAAAGTGCAATTAGATAAATCAGAATTTTTAAGAAAAGAAGTAGGATATCTTGGGCACGTGTTAACCCAAAATGGCCTAAAGCCTAACGAGGATAAAATCCTTGCTGTAAAGAAATTCCCAATTCCAACCACTCAGAAAGAAATTAAATCTTTTCTTGGACTTGTGGGTTATTATAGAAAGTTCATTCCAGATTTCGCTAAATTAACAAAACCATTAACGAAATGTTTGAAGAAAATGCTAAAGTAATTCATACACCTGAATTTATAGAGGCAGTAAATAAGTCGAAACAAGTTTTATGTAACGCTCCTGTGTTACAATACCCAGACTTTAATAAACCGTTCATATTAACAACAGATGCTTCAGAAGTATCAGTAGGTGCTGTTTTATCCCAAGGAACAGTTGGTTCTGATAAACCTATAGCGTACGCGTCACGTACCTTATCTGAAACAGAAAGTAAATATGCACCCATAGAGAGAGAATTACTAGCCATAATTTGGGCTACTAAATACTTCAGACCATA
Source organism: Hyles vespertilio (assembly GCA_009982885.2). Classification (NCBI taxonomy): domain Eukaryota; kingdom Metazoa; phylum Arthropoda; class Insecta; order Lepidoptera; family Sphingidae; genus Hyles; species Hyles vespertilio. Next base: position 11,551,161 of record CM042828.1, read on the forward strand.
CCTATATGGCCGCCAATTTACTATATACACAGACCATAAACCTTTAACATGGTTAATGTCCCTTAAGGACCCCAATTCGAAACTTACCCGATGGCGTTTACGTCTCGAAGAATACGATTATAAAATAGCATATAAAAAAGGTAAATATAATACCAACGCTGACGCATTATCACGAATAAAAATAAATGCGTTAGACGCGATAGAGAAACCAAGTACGTCCGAACAAAAAGAATTAATTGACGAACTCGAGTCTCTAGGAGAAGGACCCTCGTCAATAAGGTCACTTTTACAATTAGATGATTTGCTACCCCCTGCATCAAATGAAGTATTAACAGATACAAATGTTTTGGAACAATTCGAACAAAACATAAATAATATACCGAATTGTCCCGACGCAATAGATAAAAAGTTAAAGCAGTTCCATATTCGGAGTTCCCCTGGCACGGAATATAGAATAGAGGATAAATCAAAAAATAATTACAGTATTAAACATGTATTTATACCTATTAATAACACAGAAGAGGAAACAATAAGATTTTTGAGAGAACATACAATTGCAGATAGGAAATTTTATTGCTATATCCATAACGAAGAATTATACACAGTTTTTTGTAAAGTATATAATTCAGTATTCGACCAACGCGGTCCAAAGCTATTTAGATGTCTCACACGCGTCACACTTGTTGATGATACCTGTGAACAGAAAACATTAATAAAAAAATATCATGAAGGAAAAACATTACACAGAGGTATCCAAGAAACGTGGAAGCACCTTCAAAAGAATTACTATTGGACAAATATGTTAGTTTCAGTTCAAAAGTATATAAATGAATGCGAGATTTGCCTTAAATCTAAATATGAGAGAAACCCATTAAGACCACCGTTAGCCTTAACGGACACACCCGATAAACCTATGCAGCATTTGTATGTGGATTTATATAGTTCTGATGGTATTACGTTTTTAACCGTAATAGATAACTTTACGAAATTTGCACAGGCAATTCCCCTGCAGGCTTCTACAAGTATCCATGTCGCGGAAGTCCTTTTACAACTTTTTGCGATATTAGGCATACCTAATAAGATAACCACAGATTCCGATCATAAATTTGACAATGACGTTGTTAAGGAAATATGTACGATGCATAGAATTAGTATCCATTTTACAACGCCATATAACCCAAACTCGAATTCACCAATAGAAAGATTCCATTCAACTATAGGCGAATTAATAAGATTACAGAAATTAACTGATAAAAATGATATATCAATCCTTATGAGAAATGCTATAATAGCATATTGTTATATGTGAACTCCGTGGATGTTACCTCGTTGGCACGCACCCTCTCAAGAGAAGACGAAACACATGTGACAGTAGTTTGAATGTCTTTGGATTATTATTGATCGTGACTTTGTGCAAAGCGGATACCTAATTTTATTAAATAATGTAAAACCACTTCTGGTAGTTTATATCAGAAGTGGGATTGCTCACTACGTCCACTTTGAAATTTTCAAAAGTCAGTTGGTTTATTTTGTTTGAGTGTCCGTGAAACACAAGGTTGCGATTGATAATCTCTGGTAAGCTTGTTTTGTATTGCTGTAGTAGAAAATGGGTCGATCCCGATCTCGTGACCGGTGTTATTCTACTACCAGCCGCTCGCGCGGCGAACGCTTGGTGAGACATCGTTCGCGCAGTTCAAGTAGAGGGTATACCCCTCCGGTAAGAAAACGACACTTTACTTGTAGTCGCAGCCGTAGCCGAAGCCGCAATGAACGTCGTGGTGAACGTCACACGCGCCGAGATCATAATAGCAGTCGCAAGAGCAGTCGCGATCGTAGCCGGAGTTGTGACTACGGGCGCAGTCGTGGCCACAACCATTACCGCTGTGATAGTAATCGGCGAAACGATAATCGTGAGTTTAGTGGTTATGAATCCTGGCACACTATAATGTCGCGTCTTCAGGCTTTAGAGTCGCAAGCGTATGATTCGCATTTATCAGGTCGATTAGCCTCTACTGAGTCACGCAACCCGAGCGGAACAGAACAGATTGTCGAAGCGATTCAATCATTGAAATCGGTAAGTACACATAGCTATTATGTGTCTAATTTTAACCCTAATATACATGACGTGGATTCCTGGTTTGAGGAAGTTGATCGGGCCAAGGTTGCAAATCGGTGGGATGAACGCGAGTGCCTCGCTCGTGTTGGTAAGTGTTTGAAAGGTGATGCAAGGTCATGGTTGGATGAGTGGGTTACCAACGACCGTTCATGGACCAACTTTAAAGAGGACTTTAGATGTTTATGTACCAAAAAGGTAGATCGGGCAACAATCTTGTATGAGGTAATGTCCACTAATTCTAATGGTTTTCGTACTTATGCTGAATATGCACGAAAATCATTACTTCAGTTGTGGGTTGTTAAGGGCCTTAGTGATGACCTAATCACCGATATTGTGCTTCGGGGTGTTACGGATCCCCAAGTTAAAGCAGCGGCTATGAACGCAAATTTAGCTCCGCGGGACCTGGTAGGTTATTTGGCTACCTTCTCAAAATCGGAAAATGCAGATGCTCGTGCTATGCGCTATCCGATTGCGCAAAGTGGTACCGAGAAAACGACAGTTACCAACCGACCGACTCCGGGAATTGGAATAGGCGTTAAATGTTATTTATGTGGTAAGTTGGGACACAAACAGTTGCAATGTTCTAAGAAGTCGAAACTTGCTGCCACTGGTTCTGCAACTGAGCCGGCCCTAAAACCGACCGCTGCTAAGATTGATCGATTCGTCTCATGTGCATACTGCAAAAAACAAGGCCATCACATACGTGATTGCTTTGTAAGGAAGCGTGCGGATTCAGGTAAAGTCAACTTTTGCTCAAGTTACTCAGCTCAAAAACAAAAAGACGTCGTTGTTGGTGTCATCAATGGAATTCCAGTTGACATACTTATAGATAGTGGTGCTATAGGGGTGTCGCTTATCTCTTCAGTGGTAGTAAATCATCTTTCTTGTACCAAGAAACCCACCAGTCGACAAATAAAAGGCGTAGGTAAGTTAATTACGCATGTTAATTTTTACGTCTCTCTCGTGGTTCAGCTGGAAGACGTTTCATTAGATGTGGACTTCTTGGTTGTCCCTAGTGAGTGTATGAATGCTCCAGTCATTATTGGCACCGATGTGCTGAATCGGGAGGGCGTCACATATGTACGTACCAAGGACTTGCAGAGAATCATACGGGCTCCTGAATGTGCTGTTTCTTCTGTGCATGATAACCGACAACGCTCGTATAAAACCAGTTTAAGCGGTCCTCATTTGGTTGATCTCAATAGGATCTTGGACGAGTTCTCCGAACACATGATTTCAGGTACGGCCACTTCCACGGTTACAACAGGTACCATGAGCATTCGTCTAAAGGACGATACACCAGTTCATTATAGACCGTACAAGATGTCATATGACGAAAAGTTGAAGGTACGTCGAATTATTCAAGATTTACTTTCGAAGGGTATCATTCGTGAGTCAGAGTCGCCTTATGCAAGCCCAGTGTTGCTTGTTAAGAAAAAGGACGGCTCTGACCGGATGTGTGTCGATTTCCGTGCGTTAAATGCCCGAACGGTAAAAGATCGATTTCCGCTACCCCTAATTGATGATCACATTGACCGTTTGGGTAAAAGCACCTACTTTACGACTTTGGACATGGCGACTGGGTTCCATCAAATAAAGCTTGATGAAGAATCCATACCACTCACCGGCTTCGTGACGCCAGAGGCCCATTATGAGTACGTAAAAATGCCATTTGGGTTAGCAAACGCGCCGATTGTATACCAGCGCATTATTAGTAAAACTTTGCAGAAATTCATCACTGATGGGAAAGTTCTGGTATACATCGACGATTGTTTGATCTTGTCTTCTTCCGTTGAAGAGGGACTGCAAACTTTGCGGGGAGTACTACAAACATTGACGGAAGCTGGGTTCTCGTTAAATCTGAACAAATGTTTCTTTTTGTGCACAGAAGTAGAATACCTGGGGCGGGTGATATCTAACGGTGAAGTGCGACCCGCTACTGGTAAGGTTCAGGCTCTTTCAGATTCCATTGCACCACAGAATGTTAAACAGGTTAGACAGTTTCTTGGGTTGGCGGGGTATTTTCGAAAATACATCCCAGAGTATTCCACCAGAACTGCTTGCATTGCGCGCCTGACTTGTAAGGACGTGCAGTTTCACTGGACTGCGGAACATGAAACTGTACGTCAAGAAATTATTAAAATTTTAACTGGTGCACCCGTACTTGCGATATTCGATCCAAGTTTACCTACGGAAGTTCATACGGATGCAAGTAGTCTTGGGTATGGTGCGGTTCTACAACAGGTTCATAGGGATGGTAGTCGGCGTGTTGTGGCCTATTATAGTCAGGTCACAAAAGGTGCTGAACCGAAATACCATTCCTATGAACTCGAAACCCTTGCGGTAGTAAATGCATTAAAGCATTTCAGGCACTATCTCATTGGTATTCAGTTTCTGGTGGTAACGGATTGTAATGCCTTAAAATCCACCCAAAATAAGAAAGACTTGTTACCGCGTGTGGCGAGATGGTGGATTTATCTACAAGATTTTAATTTCACCATTCTTTACCGAAAGGGCACCATGATGCCGCACGTGGACTATTTAAGTAGAAACCCATGTAATGTTAACAATGTCGAACGCCCACGTAATTGGGCTCAAATTGCTCAAGCAGGTGATGAGGAGACTCAAAATATGATTCGATTGCTTGAACAAGGTCAATTGGATGCGTCAAGGTATGAAGTACACAATGACATATTATATTACCGATATATGCCGACGGGTGAAGACCCGAGGCTACTTTGCTTTATACCTAAAGGTAACCGTTTGAGCCTCCTCCGCATCTTTCATGATGAGCATGGCCATGTAGGCGCAGATAAGGTAGTGGATCTAATTTTAAGACATTTTTGGTTCCCTAGTCTTAGAAAGTTTGTCACTAAATATACTTCTCATTGTTTAACATGTGTCGCCCACAAGCGTGTACCGCGAGCACCTTTACAGCCAATTACATCCTGGGAAAAATCCGAAGTTCCCTTTGAAACCTTACATGTTGATGTTCTCGGGCCTCTCCCTATGTCCAAGGGTTATAAGTTTGTCATGCTTGTGGTAGATGCGTTCACAAAATATTGTCTCTTGACACCTATATGTCGACAAGATTTAAATGAACTGAAACGAGTATTTAAAATTGTGTTATCGTTGTTTGGTACTCCTAAGTTAGTTGTATCAGATAGGGGACGCATGTTTGAGTCGACGGGCTTCACTTCATGGATGAAGGTCCTTGGTGTACAGCTTCACTTCATAACTCCTGAAATGCATCATGCAAACGGACAGGTTGAACGTTACATCCGTACGGTCTTGAATATGCTTCGTATTGCGGTCAATCATCAAAAAGCTGAGTGGGCTGAAGAACTATGGCATTTACAGCTCATTCTTAACCTAACAAAGCAGAAAACTACGCAGACTTCTCCTCTTAACCTTTTAATTGGCCATGAAAGCGCAACGCCTGCAATCCGAACGTTGGTGCGAGATGTGGCATTGAATTTAACCAAAGGCAACCGGGAAGCAAAACGGGAAATGCTCAGACAAAGGACGGCCGAACGGTTGAAAAACAATCAGACTCGTCAAGACATAATGGTCAATGAGCGCCGGAAGCCTCCTCGTGAATTCCAGAAGGGTGACCTGGTGTTTGTTGTCAAGTTTGCTCAATCTCAGGGTAAATTGGATTCTGGCATGCGGGGGCCCTATAGGGTAGTGAAAACCCTCTCTAATCACCGATATGAGTTAAAGTTACTTGCTGGATCATATGGAAAGTCTACTTATGCGGCTGCTCAGTATATGATTCCATGGAAAGGTGAATGGACCCCTGAGACGTGTGCAATATTCTTTGAAGGTGTGTGTTCACTCTTTAAGTACCTGTCTTAGATTGAAGCTGGTACCTTGGTTTGTTCCTTTTAAAAGCTTTTCGCGAAGAGTCATCGAGGGAGTACAGTGTCCTTTTCCCTCGGTGTGAAAGCTTTCCGTGTTCGGAGAGTCGTCGAGGGAGTACAGCCTCCTTTTCCCTCGGCGTGAAAGCTTTCCGTGTTCGGAGAGTCATCGAGGGAGTACAGCCTCCTTTTCCCTCGGTGTGAAAGCTTTCCGTGTTCGGAGAGTCGTCGAGGGAGTACAGCCTCCTTTTCCCTCGGCGTGAAAGCTTTCCGTGTTCGGAGAGTCATCGAGGGAGTACAGCCTCCTTTTCCCTCGGTGTGAAAGCTTTCCGTGTTCGGAGAGTCGCTAGGGGGATTAAATGCACCCTGACCCCTAGTGTAGATTTAAGTATTTCCTCGGTAGGGGCCCATACCGAGGACCTGTGTATGTGCATATGTTTAGACTTTTATATGTTGAATGTTTTAGCTTGTATAAACTTATTTGACTTTGACTTTCTGACTGGTTTGACTTTTATGACAATCTCTAACAAATTTACTTTGTTACATGTAGCAATGGAGCTCTGAAGTAATTTGGACTTTGGTTTCAGAGACTAATCATGGTGTGGATGATGAGTGTTTGAATTTAAATAAATAGATTCCAATGGGGCTGGCCCATCCTCAACGTTTGACTGAACAACTAGGCCTTTGCCACGCCTGGTTTCAACGTCTTTGCAAGAAAAGGAACTTGCCGATGGCGTTGGATCATTACTTCGGTTGATTTCTACATCTTTGGTCGACGACGACTAAGCCTGTCGGGACGCCAGGGTGTCAGGAGAGGCCGTGTTATATGTGAACTCCGTGGATGTTACCTCGTTGGCACGCACCCTCTCAAGAGAAGACGAAACACATGTGACAGTAGTTTGAATGTCTTTGGATTATTATTGATCGTGACTTTGTGCAAAGCGGATACCTAATTTTATTAAATAATGTAAAACCACTTCTGGTAGTTTATAATATAATAATACTATACATAGTGCGACAGGCTTTACACCATTCGAGTTGCTCTATGGTCATACAAGTAGCCGTAATCCTTTAGAGTTATTTTATACACAAGAATATTATCAGGATTACGTATTAAAACACAAAAGTCAGATGGAAATTGCACAAAAACTAGTAGCTTCAAAATTAACATTTGACAAAGAAAAGGTAATAAAGAGGGCCAACAAAAATAGCGAAAGTATTACACTAAAAATAGGTGAAAAGGTATACAAACAAGTTGCAAAGTCAACTCGCAGCAAGAAAACCGAACCTCGCTATTTAGGACCTTATACAGTTGTCAGAATCCATCCAAATAACATAATTGAAATAGTTGGAAAAAATGTTAACGCTAAGACGATAAGGGTTCATTGCCGATTGTTAAGACGACCCTCTCAAATTACAGAATCGTCATCTTCAGGCTCATCGCCGGAAGCATCGGATCCCACGCAGATCCAGTAATTTAAAAATTTGTCTTTATTAAAGTCACGATTGATGCTCCAATCTCATATCCAAATCGAGAATGGCTTACAGCTTATATATGATAAAGTTAGTATTTTGGAATCCGTTATAACATGTGCATCCATAGGGAAATTACACCCCAGTGTCATAGACCCTATGTATTTGTTAACAGAGCTGATTAAAGTTGAAAAAACTTACAAACTACCCTTAGAAGCCAGACGTGAGAATATGTATCTTATTGAAAAGGTAATAAAGTTCAAAGCATACAACACACCTAATACACTCACCTTTATATTAGAAATACCCATTGTGAGTCCTGTCACTTATGACCTCCTTCACGTCTATTCCTTACCGAACAGTAACAATTTAACCCGCATCCCCATTGCACCTTACCTTATACTGGGTAGTACTGAGTTTACTTACCTTCAACAACCATGCCAACGAATAACCGACGAGCTTCAGATATGCAGTCACTTAGAACTTAAGAAAATAGAAAATAACGCAGACTGCATTATCCACATTATACATCACATGCCAGCCGAAAATTGTCGACTAGCTAATGTTAACATGCCCGCCGTGAAACTCCAAGAGATACCAGAAGGTACCTGGCTCGCTATAACAAGAAGCCAGGAAATCGTCAAAACAAATTTTTTTTTTTTTATTGCTTTGTAGGCAGACGAGCTAGCGGCCCGCCTGATGGTAAGCGGCTACCGCTGCTCATGGACCTCCGTAGTGCCAGGGGACCAGCACAACAAAGTCGCTGCCTACCTCGAGGAAAGTACTCTCCTTAAACCTCGTTTGAAGAAGGACAGGTCATAGCGCTGAGGAAACACCGATGCAGGGAGTTCATTCCAGAGCTTGCACGTACGTGGTAGAAAAGAACGCTGGAAACGTACCGTTCGGGAACGGTACGCCTCCAGGTGGTGGGAATGAACTCTACTGCGGAAACGTGTGGTGCGATGGTACATAGGCGACGGTGGTACCAACTCAAACAACTCCTCGGAGCACTCCCCATGGAACAAACGATAGAACACACAGAGAGATCCGAAGTCTCTCCGCAGTCCTAACGGTTCCAATTTGTCCGTGAGATCGGGATCATTGACTATTCGACAAGCTCGTCGCTGCAAGGAGTCAAGTGGGTCGAGCTGCTATTTTGGGGCACCTGCCCAGAGGTGGGAGCAGTACTCCACGTGGGGCCGGATTTGCGCTTTGTAAAGCGTCAATCTATGACCCGACGTAAAGTACCGCTTGGCTCTGTTCAGGATTCCCAACTTCTTGCTCGCCAGTTTGGCTTTGTCCTCCAAATGACTCCTAAACTCTACCTTGCTTGAGATTTCGATGCCAAGGATTCCAATACTCTCGGATCCTTGGAGAGTAACTCCTTGGAATTGCGGCGCCATGACAAAGGGGTCCTTCTTCGCAGTGAACACGCAAACTTGTGTCTTCGAAGGGTTAAATTGAACTAGGTTCAATTCACCCCATTCGGAGGCCCGCCCCAGAGAGCTCTCGACTTCAGACACAAGTTGACTCCGTCTTTCCATAATGGAATCCCGAGAGTGGCTCCGTTGGCCGATGTACCGCGCGTCACTCGTACTATCATCTGCATAACAATGCATGCTATCAATGGACAACATGTCATTGATATGCAGGATAAAGAGTGTCGGCGATAGCACCGATCCTTGTGGAACACCAGCATTAATGGTCATGGTCTCGGAGCAACAGCCGTCCACTACGACTCTTATGCTCCGACCATCCAAAAAGCTGGCGATCCATTTGCAGAGCCCCTCAGGAATTCCATACGCAGGTAGCTTCGCCAGGAGGGCGCGATGCCACACTCGGTCGAACGCCTTCGCAATGTCAAGGCCGACCGCAATCGCCTCACCCCCACTCCCCAAAGCCTCCGCCCAACGGTGCGTGAGGTACACAAGAAGATCACCAGCCGAGCGACCGTGACGGAAACCGTACTGGCGGTCACTAATTAACTGGCGATCCTCAAGATACCTCAGGAGCTGAGTGTTTATAACTCGCTCCAAGACCTTGGAGAGTAGGGATGTGACAGCAATCGGCCTGTAACTCGAAGGGTCCGAACGGTCACCCTTTTTGGGGACAGGGTGTACATTGGCGACCTTCCACGAAGCTGGAACCCGGTTGGCTTTATAGGAAAGACGGTAAAGGCGCGTGAGCACGGGTGTCAACTCAGGGGCGCACGTTTTAAGAACCACTGCGGGGATACCATCTGGCCCACTCGACTTATGGACGTCTAGAAGCCTGAGCTCCCGTCTGACAGCACGCTGGGTGATTTTTACGTCAGACAGGAGGCTCCCACAACGCGGGATGTTCGGCGGTGTGGCGCCCCCGTCATCCAAAGTCGAGTTCGAGGCAAAGAATTGGGCCAAGAGATCGGCCTTCTCCTTTGCACTGTGGGCCAAACTGTTATCGGGCTTACGCAGTGGTGGGAGACTGGACAGGCAGAAATTACCCTCCACAGCCTTGGCGAGCGACCAAAAAGCACGACTCCCAGAGGGATAGCTCTGGAGTCGCTCGCCAATTCTGCGGATGTGCTCCGCCTTGGCCTTAGCTAAGGCTCTCTTGTTGGATCTAGAGGCGGCGTTGAATCTCCGTTTCTCCTCCTTTGAGTTTGGATCCCGACGCCTTCTTGCGTTTTGCCACGCCGCGTATGCGGACTGCTTAAGGCGCGCAGCAACAGCACAAGCACGATTGTACCAAGGCCGGCTGCGACGCCCTGCAGGTATTTTTGAGCTGGGTATGAAAGTCTCCATACCCAAGCTGATCGTATACGCAACGCAGTCCGCACAGGCGTCAGGATCATCGGAGGAGAAACAAAGCCGCCCCCAAGGGTAGGACGCAAAGAATTGTCGCAGTCCATCCCAATCTGCTGACATGTACCGCCAAACTGTGCGAGTTCCAGTCGTTGAAGAGCGGCTAGAACTCGCTCCAGGAGCCCATGAACGAACCAGGCAGTGGTCAGAAGATCCAAGAGGAGCATCAACCACTATCCTGTATCCGTCCGGGTGGGTCGTCAGCAGAAGATCCAACAAAGAGGGCTCATGGCTCTCAACGTCTGGAACACGGGTGGGCTGTGTTACCAGCTGCGAGAGACCATAAGCCAAGGCCATCTCGTAGACAGCCCGACCGGGGAGATCAGTGGTCCTGGATCCCAACCATTCTTTGTGATGAGCGTTGAAATCACCGAGGACCACCACCTCCGCGGAAGGGAACTGCTCGAGAATCTGGTCAGTCCCCACTTGGACGCTCTCAAATAATTGAGTAGATCCCGTATCACTGGCGTGGGACCTGTACAGGCATGCGTAGACTCGGGTCCTGCCCCTGTGTTCTACCCGTAGCCACAATAAGGACAGGTCCCGACGCTCGAGGCCCCGAAGGCGGTGACAACAAATATCACCCCTGACGAAGACGCACACCCCAGCTTTACGTAGGAATCGATGTTCCAATACGTAACCGGGCCAATTTAAGTACGATACATCGTCAGGGGCGGATATTTGCGTCTCCGTTAAAAAGAGCAGGGCAGGCCGCGCCGTCTCAAGATGGTGGTGGACGGCGTCGAGATTGCTATGTAGACCCCTGACATTACAGAAGTCCACAGAAAATGTGGATGAGTTTCCCGCCGTGAAGAGCCTGCTTTTCTTTTTCCTTCTCATTTTTTTAAAGAGAGTGGGATAGGGTAAGGATTAGCGTGGTTGAACCAAAACGATGCCCGAGATGGGAGGATATAGTGCGAAGCGGACACACGGCATTGAAGGAACCAGTGCGGAGCACGGAAGGGCCCCCGATGCCCCCCCGCGTGCAGTCGCCGGGATCCACTCCAGTCTCCCACTCTGGCACGACGACTGCACAACGGGATTTTCGCCGGTTGGCGGGACAGCTTCCCGGGGAGGGAGATTGACAGTTGTGTATCCCCGGGTTCAGGTCCTCTACTAACCGGCAGGCGGCCGGCGGTGACCGTTCCCACCGGGTCTCCCTGTACTCCACACCGGCACCTCCAACCGAGCGCCCACCCCGACACCCAACCACATCAACGAGCATCGCCTGCAACAACCAACACCTATTACCGAAGAGGGAGGAATGGATGAGGGAACGGCTATCCAGCCCTTCTACCGGAACGCATTTCTACTTAGCGGTAGAAATAGACCAGACGGTGGTACCAACCCGCTCGGATTCAGATCCTGCCACCAGTAGTGGGGAGGGACGGGGACGCCAAAGTCGCGGATTGGGAAGTGGAGTGCGACAATGGTGGCTCGAGGGGCCGGGAGCGCGTGCCCGTGCCATTCTGTAAGACAGCCGGACAGGTTGCCAGAAGAATGACCCTCTGACCTCAAAATGTGGCGAAAAGGAGAGTTTTCAGCGTATACAAGGCGCATACTTATTAAGCGCTACGGAAGGGTGCCTACTCTACATAAATGGCGTAACGCTACGAACGCATCGTAGCAGAGTTACCGTAAAGGAACCCATTCCTTTGCCAAGGATCGAGATACCACAGATTAATATAACATTAAATCAGATAAAATTGGAACATGTGGATCTTGATAAATTAAACATCATTGCTGCTCACACCCCGTCAGTTCCAGACATGGAGAGGAGCTACGCGCCTACGACGAACCCCAGCTGGACTTCAATCGTCACCCTGAGTGTTATAATATTAACCCTGATATGCTTGGGCACCCGTTATTACAGGACCAGGCATAAACCACCCCAAGAACAAGGACACATCGCTATAGAAATGGTGGAACCAGCCAACGTGCAGCGCAGTGGTCCTACGTCGGTGGAACCGTCCCTCCAGAGGACACTACTGTATCCATCCCTCGCTACGGAGACACCAACTTCGGCCGTACGCAGCCCTCTGGGAAGGGAGGAGTTACGTACGCTCAGCCCTTAGTTTTAAGCCATTTAGATAAGATAACTAATGTCTTCATAGAATTTAAATTGAAACCACCAGTGTAACTTAGATATAAGAATAAGAATTGTAAGTCAGTCTAAAATACACTCTCGTGTAGAACACTTGTCTTTTTTAAAAGCTCCTCCGGCTCGCTCCTTGTATAACTCGCGTTTCTTTGCGAAATTTTTAGTTGCATTGTGTTTGTAGTCACTAAAACTACCACCCGGCTTCGTTTTCGGTAGCAGTCTTGAGATACCCGGTATATTATGTTTTACTTTTTTGTTATTAATTTATGGTATATTACCATCCTAACGATAAAGTCCACAAGCACCATATTTTACTGATATTCCTTATGAAATTAAAGTTATATTACTTGACTGGTTAGTTGAGTTGAGGTACTATTTAATGAATTGTTGAATACTAATAAAATTATTGTACTGCCTCGGTGGCGTATTTGTACTAGTACAGTTACAAAGCTGAGGTCTCAGGTTCGAATCCCGGGTTGGGCAAAGTGATATTGGATTTTTCTATTCATGATCAGCCCAGAGTTAAGAATTTGTGCCTGATATGGCGATGGTCTTGCCACTTATCACATCGTGGGACAGAACAAACAAGGCGAAATGTGGGTGTCCTGGCACTTCTGCCTACGGGATGGATGTATATTGTAATAATTTTATGTACATTAATACATTGTTTTTAAATCATGCAATGAACAATTTTATTTATGCATTATGAACGAACATTAAATTTATATAATATTTACTTTATTTTGTATTATATTTAGATTATTTTATGTATTCACATATTCAGCAGGTTTAATTGAGATGATGCACCTCAATAATTTCCAGAAAATAATTATGCAATTATTTACATAGAATTGAACTGTTCACTGCCGCGCTGGAAAATGCCTTCAAGCTCTTGCAGTGGAAAGGATTCGGCATCAACATCAACGGCGAGTATATTACTCACCTTCGATTTGCCGACGATATTGTAGTCTTGGCAGAATCGCTGGAAGACCTTAGCACTATGCTCGAAGACCTTAATCGAGTTTCCCAACAGGTGGGTCTTAAAATGAACATGGATAAAACGAAGATCATGTCGAATATCCAAGTTGTGCCCACCCCCATTGGAGTTGGGGGCTCGACTCTCGAAGTTGTAGACGAATATGTCTATTTAGGACAAGTGGTCCAGTTAGGCAGGTCCAACTTCGAGAGAGAGGTCAATCGGCGAATCCAACTCGGTTGGGCAGCGTTCGGGAAACTTCGCGACGTCTTCTCGTCCAAAATACCTCAGTGCCTAAAATCGAAAGTCTTCGATAGTTGTGTGTTGCCTTACGTTGCCTAAGTGATGACTTACGGCACCGAGACGTGGCCTCTCACTGTGGGCCTCATTAAAAGGCTCAAAGTCACTCAACGAGCCATGGAGCGGGCTATGCTCGGTGTTTCCCTACGAGATCGAATCAGAAATGAGGAGATCCGTAGGAGAACCAAGGTTACCGACATAGCCCATAGGATTGGCAAGTTGAAGTGGCAGTGGGCCGGGCACATAGCTCGTAGAACCGATGGCCGTTGGGGCCGAAAGGTTCTCGAGTGGAGGCCACGTACAGGCAAGCGAAGTGTTGGACGCCCGCCTACAAGGTGGACGGACGATCTGACTAAGGTCGCAGGAAGTCGCTGGATGCAGACCGCTTCCAACAGGTCATTGTGGAGATCATTGGGGGAGGCCTATGTTCAGCAGTGGACTTCCTGTGGCTGATATGATGATATGATGATGATTACATAGAATTCATTTACACATATTATAATTCAGGAAATATTAAAAAGTGGAAAGTATTTAATTCTACTTCTAGATATGATTTGGTATAAGTTCAATTTGGATAAATAGCAAGCATATAAAGTGATGAATACAAATAAAACTGAAAAGGTACTTAAATTACATTTATTAAATCTACAAGTTATTATGAAATAGGTTCTGGTTGTTGGGTGATCAGTAATCCAAATCTCTTTTTGATTGTTATTCTCTGCCTTGAATATTTGTCTTCAGGAGAAAAACGAGCTGGAAAAGAGATAACATATTATAATGTAAGTCAAAAAATGATCTATTTAACCACTAGGTTGTATAAAACTTCTTTATTCTGAGATGGGAAAATCTCAGTGTTCTAGTGTTCAAATGAATTCCTAGTCTTAATTTAATAATTGAGGAAGGGTTTCTACTAAAAATTTACGTTATTTAGTATTGGTTCACAGTTATCACAGCTTGGAATATTATTTTCATGTGTGATACTGTCTGATCTGTCTTGAAAATGTCTAGTGCAGCAATCAATATCTAGTCAATATTGCACCGAATCCTTTTGCGTGAGACCAATAGGTTACAACCAAAATATAATGTAACTCTAGATTATATTCGAAAGAAATTTCACAAAGGGCATTTAAGATACAAATAGCAAAGACATAAAACGATAAATCATTTTCTCGAGATTCTCGAAATGAGTGCACTATATAATATTTTAATAATATAAGATAGTGCTCTTACCTGGATGTGCCGATAAGGTAGGTTTACCGGATGGATCAACGGTCTGAAAAATATTATCAGATATATCAATTTCTAAGAAAACAAAACAAAGTACCACATGGGCAATTGAGGTTAGAGTGTAAACAAAATACTTACTGACAAAGTATATTGCCTGTCTCCATTTTCATTTAAATAATATCTTAGATGCATTTTGGGCCAATTCCTACTTTAGTATTTCACCAATTCTTTTATAAGTGGTTCAATCGTAGTAAAACCACAACGCAAAAAATGTTCAAAATTACGTTGACAATTCCAGACAATTTTTCAATAACAGAGACAGACTGCCACAAACAAATAAACTATTGGAATGAAAATGAACGAATGAGTCACAGATTAAACCCATTTAGAGATGAGAATGAAAAACATTATAAAAAAAAATTGCATTTACGATTATGTGTCTAGTCTAGAATAAAATATTGTTAAAAACACATTGTTATAGAATCTTTACAATGAATTTATACAAGCGGTAAATACACTTTTTTTAAATATTTCATATTTTATTTTACATACATAATCTGATGCAGAAGATAAGTCACAGCTTTTTATCGACACCGCGCCGGTGTTTTTAATTTTTATCACTTCCAGACATCGATTATCAATGGTACCTGTTTACCAACTGCATATCTTGTAATTCAAGAAACATTGAAAAAATTTATGCGATTTCTTTTAAGACAAATTCTTAATAAACTGACTAATATTCCTATCAACATGGCAAATTTACCACCACGAAAGGTTTCTTCATCTAGTAAGGCGAAACAAGATGCGTCTCCGCTTCAAATCCTGTTACAAATGGGTTTTCCTAGACATCGGGCGTAAGTATTCCAATATTTTGTGTATAAAAATATCTTACTATTTGTTTAAAATCCAAAATATTTTGTTGAAATCTTTGTACAATTACTTTTAAATAGCTATACCTATGTATAGGAGTTACATATGTATTTTTATTTTTCATAGTTTGAAAGCACTAGCAGCAACCGGCAATCGAAGTGTCCAATTAGCTTCTGATTGGCTATTAACCCACGTTAATGATGCATTCATTGACTCTGATGAGCCTAGAGAATATATCTTCTATGCAAGTCCAACAGGAGCTCTACTTGCCCAACTTCTGGACTTTTGGGACAAATCTAAATCAAAATGTGGATGGAATGGAGCTCATAACTTTCCGCCACACATAACTTTGGTTTCGTTTTTTAAGGTATTGTCTTAATATCTCCTTTAGCTCGCAATATATTATGTAACATATTTTTTATGCTCATATTATCTTTCAACTGGTTCACTCTAAAGACTCCAGAAAATCAGTTAATAAAAACATAAGATTGTGTAAACACTTGGTAATTTGAGCATATATTCTTAACCAATATTATAAAGACGAAAGATTTTGATTGTTTGCATTGAATACACTCAGAAACTTATGGACCATTTAAAAAAAAAATTCACCATTAGCATCTTACATTATCCTCCTTGACGAACCTAGGTGATAGATATTTTTAAAATAGTCTATCTGCACCTGGGGATAGCCAGGCTGGGCCTCTAATAACTAATAAATATTATACCGCTGGTACTAATCATGCAATGTGTAGTTTTCGATATTTCCATTAAATTTGTAATTGTATACTTATTTTAGGCACCAGATGAGACATCATTGCAGTTAGCAAAAGCAGTAAAACATGTAGTAGAGAATGTCGGAGACCCACCCAATTGCCCACTGAAGCTGGAGCCCTATGTGTCTCATAACTTCATGGGCCTGTTTGTGTCTGATCGACACGGTGATTACTTGAAGAGAATAGCTGTGCAGTATGTGAAACAGGTTTCTTCTGTGTGTGAGTTGAAACTTTTATTACTAATCCTACATTTCAAATAATAAATATTTAATGCTGGCGCCAGTTATAGTAATCAACTTGAAAATATACAAAAAAAAAAATTTTAATATGCATTGTGGCCATAGAACTGGTTTGATTATTATTCTCAATTTCATTTATTTATTTAATAATTTACTTAACTAAATATTTTTAGAGGAATTGGGTTAATTCATATTTATTTATATAATAAATAAATTATAAATGTATCTTCTTGTGCAATTTTTTCAGAAGATATTCACTGTAAATAAAGCATGTAATTTGGGAGTATTATTTTACAATTACTAAAATTATGCTATTTCTGGCTATTAAAAGTCTAATACAGTTAAAAGGTGTGTGTTTAGAGACACAGGAGTGAATTAGAACAAAACTTCGTGTATATTTGGTTAAGACACATTGCTTCCTGGGCACTGTCTGTTTACTTAAGAAAAATAACTATGCAGATTTACAAATTAGATTATTTCCGTAATCAAATTCTTGGACCTATTTGGTCTTTAAGCACACCTTTTGACATTATATAAATATACAGCAGTTGCCTTGTATTTTGATACAGTGGGTGTTATGGTGGATACTTATGAACATTTGGATGCGTTGGGGACATGTTTTCCTTGGTGTACCATGTCACAAGAGAAACCTATAAAATGTAAGAATACCTATTCTGAATCTCTGGCTATCTTCTTAATTTTTCGTACAATCAATACCAGTATTATACACAACCATACACTCAAAGATTTTGCATGTTATAGTTTCAAATATTATTGTATGCAACACCAATCAATCACAGATCATTGGTTATTGCTTGACCAAGGTGGAATGCATGTTAAAGTAACACTCATTTGTCAGATGTACTATTTTGAAGACAGTCTTGATCATTCCATTTTAAAGACGGTTCATATTTAGTAATGCAGAATTCTGGTGCACTGGCAAATCAAATCATTTAAATTTATAAAATATAGCAGGAAAACAACATAATTAAGCATATACTGCAATATTGCTCACTGACAAAATTCATTTTATACTATTTTCACTATTCTTATTTAAATAAATAATATCTTTATACTGGTTTTGATTGCACTTTCAAACGAATACTTCATAGAATAAGAATTACATTGCTTGCTCAAATGTTATGCTTTACAAGGTATTTGATTGATATGACTAAACAATTTTTTTTTTAATTATACCATTTTTTAATGGAATGTCAATTTATTTACCATGGCGAAACTCGAAATCGGATTTCCATTCGCATCGAAATGTTTTCAGTCATGGAATTACGTAATTAGTAAAAAATAGCGACATGCAACTACATTTCTATATACGCAATTTTATTATATTTTACATTCATCAAATACTCTATTATTGCTGACTTTATAATTTTTGTTTTGTTCTATTAACACTATGATGTTATGATTTTTCTATATATATTCACAGTAGTTGGATCTTTTTATTACGCCTCTTGTTTCCTTATCAGCTATATTGGGCTTACGACATAGAAGATACTTAGCGCCTAGAGCATGCACCATGAGCTTTTTATAAGGTAATTATTGTTTGTTTATGCTTTCCGGTGTTTTTATATGACTTGACAATCTTATCAAAGAACTTCTTGATTACCTTTGTGTGAATATCACAACATACTATGCCTACCAGATATTTTGATTTTTAATCATCGCACTTATGTATATTTTATTGAAATGTCATTAAATTATTTACATAATAGTTACGTCTGTATCCCATGCGCATTCCATACTGTCGATCTCCAATCTTCTAGTTTTCTTTTATTGCATAGATCCGAAAAACGAGTAGTCAGGTCACCTGATTGTAAGTGATGATTGTCGCCCAAGGACATCCACGGCGCTGGATTTGTTGCCGGTCCATAAAATTAGGAGAGGGAAGGGAAAAGGGTATCGGACATCCGACAATCTCACTTATCGATTCCACGTCGATCTCCTATGAGGCAGTGGTACCGCCCCGGAATAGCGTGCCTATTCTTGCCGAGTCATGACTGACAACAGCAAGACTCTAGAAAAATATTTAAAAGATCTTCATTTCTTGGACTTTAATAATCCCGTCTATTCTTTCTTTGATTTAGTTTTAAAACAAAATATTATCTCCACGAAAATCGCGATCTATAAAAGAAATACTATGTATAATACATAGTATGTAAGTATATACTTATTCATATATTTGTTTATATATATTATGTATTTATATAGGAATAAAACAACATCAATAATCAAATAAACATATGTACCCCTACCTCTGTAATCTCAGCACCATCTCAAGGTAGACTGGTAGAGAATGCCTCTGCCATTAAGTCCGCCTATGTACATATTTGTATATAAAGTTAAATAAAATAAAAATAAAAAAAAATACTGCAATTAGAAATGAATTATTCCTAACACTCTCATCCCCACTGCCATATTATTTTCTATTGATTACCAGTAGCGATTGTTACAGACATTCAAATACTATTTCTGCATTCACTTCTGTTCTCATAATTTGTAAACGTATCCTGAATAGAAACTATTTAAAATTGTTATATCTTCTTCATTATAACACAATATTCTTCGTCTTTGGCATCATGATTAATCTTCCCAAATTCACGGCAGAACTAAAGTTCCATAAATAAAATAAAATAAAATAGATTTTCACAGCAGTTTGCTGGATTTTCACCCTACTGATATTTATTATCTTCCTCTTCGAAGATTATTTAAAACACTTCATATATTTTAGTTTCCAATCCTCCTCTTATTAAATGTAACACGGCTTAACAAAACCTACTTTTCATTAAAATAGGATGTGATGTGTTTCTGTCATTTTAATACAATTATATTACATAATAAAGCGTTTTCACTAGTCTGTATCCCACTGCATGGCACCAGTCTCCTCTACAATCGAGAGTACAATTGAGTGTGATCAGGCCATATATAGGCACCACGCTGGCCTAATGGGGGTATGGGCACTAGTAGAAGAGGAGAAATAACGATTCAGCCTAGTGGAGCTCCACATGCTAGGATGATAATGTTAGACCTTACTCACTCATGACAAAACGGCACCCTAATACAATCCTTTCTCTTAGCGATGCATCTGTCAGCTTAGCAGACACGGTTCAGTAATAGAAGCATGGAAAAAGCGACTGAGTAAGAAGAATATGGCCTTCATATATTGGTTTAATGGAATAATACTAGATTAGGAATATACTTTGTCTGATGTTATTTGTGGCTCGGAAAGCCAGGGTCGCGAGCCCTTTTTAATGCAATAATAATAATGAAAGTGTAATTTATACAAATATTTTGGCAAGTCTAATAGATAGTAAAAAGTTTTTGCGCAATTATTGTTTAATTATCCTAAATTGAAACATGATTTTAGGTATATTTAAAAAAAATGTTTTCGGAAAATTGATAAATCAAATTATTTGTTCAATTCGCCAGCAATAAATCTGGAGGCTCACGTTAAATCACTGCATATAACACTGGCTTACCATTTCGATGTGACGGCATACGAAAACCTGAAGAGCCTTGTGGAAGATATGCAACCAGTGGATCAATCGAATTGGGAATTGCGGTTATATTCAAGAGATCCTCGCTTTGCAAATCATCAGGTAAGAAGTGTTTTGTGTCGTATAACAAGACAAGTATTATATTACATGAATCATTATTTCTATATGAAAATTAATTAATTACGTTGACATAAATATATGGACAGGGTGGGAGCGCGTAAAGTGTACCGACAAGTGGAGCGGCGCTCCAGTTCGTGTCTAGTAGAGCGTTTCTGAAATTAGACGTTCCTAGATTTTGAACTTGCTTACTTGCTTGTATAATGCCAGAATTTTTAGTAAAAAAGAAAGTCATTCACATCATGATCAAAACAAAATTAGCATTTAAATTTCGATGAAGTTATGTATGTATGATCGTATGGCTGGATTTTCACAGCCGTCTTACTAATACTTCAAATGTGCTGAAGGGTGTAGCCTTAGTTTTTAAATCGATGATTAATTAATTATCAATAAACAACCGTTATTCGTGTTGTTAGTGAAAACTTACTATGTACGAGTATAATTTATTATCAATTAGTAAATTGATTTCGTAATAAATTAACCGCAACTATATTTTAAGTCAATTAAGGGGCAGTGCAGAATATATTTTTATTTTTTAATAGTATCAACTTCATCAATTTTTCCAATGGCATTATATAATAATCGTAACCGGTAGTTTCAGTATGGTGCTGTTGTTTTTTTCCAAATCATACATTTTTTTTACCATGCCCAAATGAATCTTAAAATGCTAAAACTTATTCACACTATTGAAGTATGTCTATATGAATGCGTTTTAATCATAAATCAATGTTTTGCCCACAACTGCTGTGTTATTCACTGTTTCCTATTGAAAGAAAATTATTGCGGCGAGTTCATTCAATATCGCTTAACTCGTCCAGCCATCTTTCCTGGGTACATATTATATACAACGACGTCTCTAGTTATGTGCGGTCCTTTATGCAGTTGTTTCCGCCACAATACATTAAGTATGCAACACATGTGGCCAGCCCACATCCATTTCAAGCTCGCCGTTTTCTAATCAACACTAGCAAAGGACCTTTATGTACATGTTATTAAACAATGCAAATTGCAAAAGCTTCGATTAATTCAAGTAAGTTAACAGATATTTTTTTCGGAACAGTATAAATAAGAAAGAATATTTATAAAGCAAATCAGTTTGTATACATAGAGATACAAAACATCCCCCACCCTTAGTCAGACATCAAACAAAAGCACCCAAGGGTTTTAAACTAACGGACTTTGAATTCGGCGCAGACGCCCACAGTCCGTCGCTGTAGCTTCATATTTTTTTCAAAAACATTCGGTTGAGACTCGTCCTTAACCTTCCAAGTTGTTTTCATTGTATTCGTTTTGTTTAGGTACATAAAGTGACGCAAGGCTACACACCGAAAGCAAGCGACGAACTTGAATTAGTTCTTGGCGATTATATTTACATCGAGGAGAAAGAAATCGACAGTTCGCTAGACGGCTGGGTGCTCGGCACGTCTTGGCTCACAGGTTAGAACCTATTGTTTTTTTTTGATAAATAATAATTTATCAATGTAAAATAGATGATTTAATACCATACTGGTGTGACTGAGAGCAAATTAGTTTGTTAACAGGCGTTTTTTGCTGTAACATATGGATATAACACGTGCAAAAAAGGGTTTCATTTTTTTTTGTATGAAATGCCAGCTGATGTAAACCTTTGTATCGCTACATAAATAAATATCACTACACCGATGTTAATGATATTAAAAAGATCGGTACATTATTCACTGTATTGTACTGAAAAACAACTGTCATCGAGTCAGGTTAACTTACTTTACACGATTGAGCATAAAACACAAATATACAGCTGTTGTTGAGACCGCCGCGAGGTGAGTGAACTTGACTTTAATTGTATTATATAGCGAGCGCCCTCTTGATAACTAGCGAAACGAGTGTCGTTGCAGTCAGCTGTTCTGTGCAACACGCGCGATATTATTGCAAACGACAATTACAGTACTCCACTATTGTATTATCTCTTTTTTTTTGTTTTAAATGCAAACAGTGGTGAAAAAAATGTGATTTATTTCTGCACAATACATAGTCCATAGATATTTTGGTTAAGAGTTAGCAAGACTTATCTTATCTGAAGTACTGGTGATTATCCAACAATGACCAAAGTTGTAAAGTGGTTACGACTGCTGAACTTGAAGTTGGGAGGTCAGTGTTATTTGTATGTTTGTGTGTTTCGCTAGCTGCCCGCTGCCGGTACGTAAAGAATAGTCGAACTTGGCACGCACTTCCATTAGCATTTCACTTTTTGATAAGAAATGCAATTATGTAATTAGTATATTTATACCGGGTATATCAAGAGTACTACCGAAAACGAAGCCGGATGGTAGTTTTAGTGACTACAAATACAATGCAACTGAAAATTTCGTAAAGAAACGCGACAATTTTTTTTATTACTTTTTAAATATCGTCGAGATTGGGTGGTAAATCCATAATATGCTAAAATAATAATTTAAAGCCTTGCGTACCATAGCCTCTTTAAAATAGAAAGGTGTACACTATTATTTAAGAAAAAAGTATGTATTTACCATCCTAATACAACGATAGAAAAAAAATAACAAAAAAACATTGTCACAAATTTTTGCACAAAATTTAGTTGCATTGTGAATGCCATTATTAAATAGATCCAACAATGTAAAATATCTTGGAGTACAGATAGACAATCTTCTTACTTGGAAAAATAACATTGAATCCCTTACTTCAAGGACGAGGAAACTTATATATATTTTTAAAAGTCTTCGAAACTCAGCCGACCAGGATACTCTCTATACAGTGTATTATGCTCTAGGGCAATCCATTTTAACCTATTGCATAACTGTATGGGGTAGCGCCCATAAAACAATCCTTCTTCCTTTGGAGCGTGCTCAAAGGGCAGTGCTGAAAGTTTTAACATCTAAACCATTTCGATATCCGACGCACCTCTTATATAAAGATTGCCAAGTACTCACAGTAAGGCAAATGTACATACATCAATCTATCCTACGTAAGCACGCTACTCTAAAGTTTGACCACAATGTATTGAAAAAGCGACGCGCCTATGATGTTTGCCATACTATAGCATTCCAAACTTCCCTAGCTAAACGCAGTTATAAGATTTCTAGTAATCACATGTATAATAAAATAAATAAAATATGTAACATATATTCACTTAACAGATATGAATGTAAACATAAAGTAAAGAAATGGCTTTGGGAAAGAATTATGCTGAGACGGAAAAGATTTTAAGTTTTATTAAGTTCTTTTTTTATTTTTGTATTTATTTTAAAGGAACACACACACACACACACACACACACACCACACACACACACACACACACACACACACACACACACACACACACACACACACACACACACACACACACACACACACACACACACACACACACACACACACACACACACACACACACACACCACACACACACACACACACACACACACACACACACACACACACACACACACACACACACACACACACACACACACACACACACACACACACACACACACACACACACACACACACACACACACACACACACACACACACACACACACACACACACACACACACCACACACACACACACACACACACACACACACACCACACACACACACACACACACACACACACACACACACACACACACACACACACACACACACACACACACACACACACACACACACACACACACACACACACACACACACACACACACACACACACACACACACACACACACACACACACACACACACACACACACACACACACACACACACACACACACACACACACACCACACACACACACACACACCACACACACACACACACACACACACACACACACACACACACACACACACACACACACACACACACACACACACACACACACACACACACCACACACACACACACACACACACACACACACACACACACACACACACACACACACACACACACACACACACACACACCACACACACACACACACACACACACACACACACACACACACACACACACACACACACACACACACCACACACACACACACACACACACACACACACACACACACACACACACACCACACACACACACACACACACACACACACACCACACACACACACCACACACACACACACACACACACACACACACACACACACACACACACACACACACACACACACACACACACACACACACACACACACACACACACACACACACACACACACACACACACCACACACACACACACACACACACACACACACACACACACACACACACACACACACACACACACACACACACACACACACACACACACACACACACACACACTCACAATTTCCCACTTACACACAGGCACGATAGAATACTTAAGTACGAATTCCGCTATATTTGTATTTGTCTTCGTTTATTATGCTATAGAAACAGCTTAATAAATTGTTATTAATAAATGCCATGTACGATCTGAATCACTGGTGCCCATACCTCAAGTTAAATCTTTATTTGGGCATCAGAGTTCAATCAAACACTTCCTGAAAATTAACATTAATTTGAAATTAATATTGTCATCCGATTTATTTTAAGTGTTTATTGTACGCCTGTTATATGATGCAAATAAATTTATTATTATTATTATTATAATATTATTATTGTGTCTGAAGTCTCTAAAACTACCACCCAGCTTCGTTTTCGGTAGCAGACTTGATATACCCTGTACTATATTATCGTTACTTTAGTCAAGTGGCAAGCTATGTGGTATATCGACTGTAAGGTTTAGGGTTTGGTGTCCTGCAGCGATTCCGTTCGAGCTTCAGCTAATGTCTTCACGGAAAATTCGTTGAAAGTTTAGCTATGAAAGAAGCTGTAAAATTTGTAAACATAATTTACATTGTCATATATCATAATCGTATTTTGTTGCCTTTCCATTAACGTAAAGTAGAGATGGGTAGAAGAGCAGTCCATAGTGTATTTATGTAACAGAGTCATGTGTCGTTGTTTTTGAGTCTCGTTCTAGTAAAATTCGGTCGCGTGCCAAGAGATAGTCAGTTTCACGTAATATATACCGAACAGCTATAAAATATTTTTTAAATTAATGTGGTTGCTGTTTGACCTTTTGTTTTCTTATCTTATTACTACTTACCAAGTTTTGAACTGTTATCTTTTTTGAATATTTTCTTATCCATAAAAAGAATTGCTATGCTAATGAAAATGTGCATCAACTGTAACTAAATCGTAAATTGGTATTCATGCACGTGCAGGCACATTCCCGAAGTTGTTTATAGTCATCGGAGCAAAAAACCTGCTCAGCTGGTTTTTTCTTTCTACCTGCCTTCATCCCTTTCGATGCCAGGGTGCATTCGTCCATTTCAATCATGTTATTTCAATTACATAATCGGTGAATTATTTCAAAATATTCTAAAGGGTGTCTGTATTGACACTAAGTCAACTTTGCTCGCAATCTAACGAATGTAATAGTATTACCCGTGTCCATAGTTAGTATCAAAATACTATAAATAAGCATGTTATCACGCCCTTTGTGACTACTATAAGTCACACGTCCATTGTTCTTGAGATATGCATGGTGACTATTCTTTGAAATTGGAATTTAATTTCCTTTGCATGACAATGGAAAGCTGCTCTCACTGACCCTGGCAAGTTTGTCGAGTTTAGTAGTTTTTTTAGTAGAAACCGTCAAATAATTTGATTTTACAACTTTTAAACATAAAAATAGTTGAAAGGCTAGTGGTCACTACTTTTTTCAAAAAGGGTTACGTTACCCTTCGCTTGTTTTTTTCGCACGGATTTTTGAAACACAAAGAGAAGTCTCTGTCTGTCTGTATCAGCCCATATACGTCCCACTGCAGAGCACGGGCCTCCTCTACAATCGAGAGTACGATTGAGAGTGGTTAGGCCATATAGTCCACCACGCTGGCCTAGTGCGGGTTGGCGGACTTACATACCATAGATTTTTTTATAAATCGCTATGGTATGCAGGTTTCCTCACGATGTTTTCCTTCACCGTTTTAGTGCGTGGTGATTGACTATCAATACACACTTGACTCCGAAAAGTCAGAGGTGTGCCCTGGGATTCGAACCCGCGACCACCGTGAACATGTTGGCAGTCGCGTCTAGTCCGTTTACCAACAGGCCACCACGCACTTAAAGAGAAGTCCAAAGCTGTAAATTTGTGAAACTGTCCTGTACGCGTATCACAGGAAGAAGGTTCAATAGCATCTCATAATACTGAACACTAAGCGCTCCTTATTCAAAATAACACTATAAGAAATGCCTAGATATTTGTGATCCCTAAATACCATGAAATCGCCGCTGCCCTTACCATTTGGAACTAATAATGCTCTTTTGCCCCCTATAATATAAAAAAAAAATAAAAAAAACCACCATGATTTTTAGGCGAAATAGATTTTTTCACAGTGCAAGAGCAATGCTAAGTAACACATTTGCTATCTGTAGATAAAATCTCTTGGTGTAATATAAGCGGCTTCATTTGTTATTGGCAGTCAATCGTGCAAGTTGTTCCTTTTCTAGTTATCCCGTGCTGACCTGTGTTATTTGTCTATTTCATTTTGTTTATCATAGCTAATTTAATATTCTAAAATAGGTTTATATTTTCCGACTTAACTTTACTGTAAACAATTAAGCTAGGTTTTTAATTTGAATTAAACGGGTGAGTCGTTTCCTTTTATAATTGCATTTCTTGGCGATTTTAATAATATCAAGTTTACTGTAAAAAAAAAACGCATGACCCAATTGTTTGTAATATGTATTTGTTTTTGGGTGCCGTATTTTATTCGCATAAGAATATGATAAATAGCTCTAATATTGATGATAAAAATTCACTATAGTTAACAAGTAGTTTTTCGTTATTGTTTCCTTTCTATGACGTGTTTTATTATGAACTTCGTCGTCGTGCATAAGCCATAGCGTAAACTTCCTTTTTCGCGTACATCAATCAATACACGTGACAAAATTACCGCCTCTACAATAGCTTTGAAAGAGTAAACGATCTTTATTTACCGAACTCTTTATGGCTCACAAAACGAACAATCTTTTATCAGTGTTTAGATTCAATGCGGTTGAAGGCCACGGCGCGGCATAAAAAATGTACAGTATGCCAACTTACTAAAACGATAGCCACACACACACACACTCATACACACGCTCGCAGACTCACAACAAGAACTAAGCTATGCTATTCATTGTTCTGAGCTCGCACATCATAACAAACTTAACATTGACATTGACCGCATATAGAAGAGCTTTGCGTGTGTGAAAGACTCTACACTCTATGTCGGTTAGTAGAAGTGTGTTTAATTATTAATATCGTTTTTTAGGCGTTAGCGGATACCTGCCGGCTGTGTATACCCAACGAACAGCCGAGTCTGACGCTTGGACGCTGCACAGAGCTATCTCCTTGGGAAATAACAATTGTAAGTACTTTTTTGCGATAAATATAGGCATATTTTAGCCAAATATAGACATATTTTAGACATATTTTAGCCATAGCATACAAGATTATTAGATTACTTTATTCTATTGTACATTTGTAATTGATAGTTTGTATTTATTATTATCATTTGTATTTTATATTATGGTGCTGAAAAACCCATAGTCTCTTTATTCTGTCTCATAAAAAATCACGTACACTCACAATCAGAAAAGGTAGATAAACAATTTTAGATGCGTCTTTCTGAAGGCCACGGGTGGTCGAGATATAATCTATACCGCAATTTTGTGGCCTTGATATGTCGATCACCGGATAATACATAATGTATTGCATCGACTAAGTATGACTTAACGTTTGTGAAATATTGCAATTCATCACACCTGGCCGTATTGTCTATTGCTGATTAAAGTTGAATTGTTTATCAGGATTATACTAACGTTATTCATGGAACGTAAATATACATTAATAATGTTGTTTGCATCCATTAGATTATAATTTCACCGCCCCCATGTTATTGGTTATATAACAAAAAAGGAAATCATTATCTTATACATGTGGCATGTTTGCAACATTTATGGTTTATTTTTTTGAGTTTTATCTTGATTTTATATTTTTCAGTTTTCTATTATATTTTGGTAGGTCCTAATAACGTTTATTTATAAAAATAAACAAAGCATGTTACCAGCTAACTTTAGTCATATAAATCAAAATGACATCGAATTAGTGTGATGACGGATATTAGATATTCGGATATAGTATATTTCATTAGGTATATGTTTTTATCCTGTTTAAAAGAATTATTTTATTTCTTTAAAAAAAAGATAATAAACTTACATTATTTGTCATTACTCCCCAGAATTAGATCCTTATTAGCAATATTATCGAATGGTTTCATTGTACACTGTATAATGACATTACAGGCTGTATAATTACACTATACACTGTATAATGACACCATTCGATTTCAGTGTAAAAAAAAAACACGCTGTATATAATATATTATGTTGTTTTTTTTTAAATCACCTGTTTCGATTTCTTGCTGGCATTATGAGTTATCAAAATTCTAAGTATGCAGTTTTATTTTATCAAACCGGACTCGTAACTCCTTTCCGATTTTATTTAGCCATCCATGCCCACTTGAAGAATTCATACTGTATACTTAACGTGACCATATATTTTTTGTGCCAGAGCGGGACATCAGTGGAATTAAATAATAATAATAATAGTAACGTTTTCAGTGCTTTACAAGTTTTTATCATAGAAGACTGAATCATCATCATCATCATATCAGCCACAGGAAGTCCACTGCTGAACATAGGCCTCCCCCAAGGATCTCCACAATGACCTGTTGGAAGCGGCCGGCATCCAGCGACTTCCTGCGACCTTAAGGCCTGGTCTGTCGAAGGATACGCGCGGCACTGCGGTAAGCAGCAACGTCATGACGTCATGCAACGTAGTTCAAATAACAACAAAAAAGGTGGTTCACATATAGGTTTTACTCTGTGCGTAAAACCGTTGACCAATGGGAGAACCGTTCATTGACAACAAACGTTACTATGGCAATTTCGCATTGAAGTTTACTTGAATTTCCATGACAACAAATAACAATCATTTATGTTCGAAAATATATATAATTTCTTAAAAAAAAGTTTGTGCGTCATTTTAAATAAACTGGGTATTTATGTTTACGAGACAATTTTCGCAATATTAATACGTGATAAAAGTGGTTCGTATCATTCTAATGAAATACGCATCTGCTGAATACATCTTTTTTCGCTTAATCAATTTATTGTCAGATCAAATTAAATTTCACTGGATTTATGTAGATATCCTTTCTTAAATTATCGTTATCGATCGTACCGTAATTGGGTAAAAGCTAAATTCCATAACGATTAAATTATTTTCCTATAAAATTATCACGAGCAAAACCTGGAACAATACTGATGGGCACTTTTTACAATAATAATTTTATTTTAGTATTTAACAGAATTTATAACACAGAGCTAAAAATATATATGCGTAGGTGCAAGTAGCACAAATTACAATATATATAGAGGGGGTTTTAATGGAATGGGAATGGAAAAAAAGGGAAAACACAGAACTTGATACTACGTTGAGGAACTACATATTTAAGATTGCTCCATGTTATCACATGCTGATGCACTCCAGGTGCTAGGAGAGTGGTGCTAATTGTGTCGAACAGCGATAGTTTATTATATCTTGCAGGTGGATTTTGTAAATAACTACGACGATAATATACAACCATTATACAACGAATGTATGTATATGGGCTGATACAAAACTCATAATAAGATTCTTTGTAGCTACTTTTTCGGGCTCATATAAAAAGTGCATGCACTTAAACGATTGATGTTCTTATTAGGTTTATTGTTTGTATTTCTTTCTATGCA
Source organism: Hyles vespertilio (assembly GCA_009982885.2). Lineage (NCBI taxonomy): Eukaryota > Metazoa > Arthropoda > Insecta > Lepidoptera > Sphingidae > Hyles > Hyles vespertilio. The sequence goes on from CM042828.1 coordinate 11,581,467, forward strand.
TATATACTATATAAAGGGATAAGGTCAGCTAGCGTGGTGGACTGTAATATGGCCTAACCACTCTCAATCGTATTCTCGATTGTAAAGGAGACCAGTGCTCTGCAATGATAGCTGATAAAGTGCCCTGTGAATAGGAATAAAGACTGAATGTATATAGATACCCACTAATAAATCGTCTCCAATTGTACCCTGATCAGTTGCGAACTAATTCAGTTGCTATATTTTGTTTAAAAGCATGGGGTACTAGGTACTTAGAACAATGAACATACAATTCCGTTCTCCATTTTTATAACAATAAAATAAATGTAATTGACTCCAGTTTATAATCTTGTACTTATTAAATATCAATTATTTTTACTTTTTAATTGTATCTTTTACCAAACCAAGGCTTTAAAATGTTATTCCTACGTGGTGTAATATTATACCATTGTCATTGGGAACGTACGTGAACAGTATTGAACGTAATGTGCGGCAGCACATAGTCGATATACGCGCCACAGCCTAAACAAAAGTTTAAACCAAACGAAAATTGATAAAAATATTGTCCTCAAATAAATATATTGCGCAAATACGCTTACCGCGACGAAATGACGAGAATGACGGCACGTTGTGCGGTGTATCCGCCCCGCGCTTCACCGCACTTTCCGCTCTACACTGACGCATACTGTGACAGCACAAAAGACCAGTCTACCCGTCACTCGGTTGACCCCTCACCGCAGACGCGGGCTGACGCATACTGCGGCGAAACGTCATGTCAATGTCAATGTTTTTCATACAAAACCGAGTTTGACACCGCATTCCGCGCAACGCAACGTTGTGCGTAGCTTCGACAGACCAGGGCTTTAGTCAGATCGTCCGTCCACCTTGTAGGCGGGCGTCCGACATTTCGCTTGCCTGTACGTGGCCTCCACTCGAGAACCTTTCGGCCCCAACGGCCATCGGTTCTACGAGCTATGTGCCCGGCCCACTGCCACTTCAACTTGCCAATCCTATGGGCTATGTCGGTAACCTTGGTTCTCCTACGGATCTCCTCATTTCTGATTCGATCTCGTAGGGAAACTCCGAGCATAGCCCGCTCCATGGCTCGTTGAGTGACTCGAAGACTGAATAACATAAAATAATAATCAAAATCGTATTTTTGTATTTGTCGGCTGAACAAATTGTTTCAAACCATCGAGTTTAGTTTTTAGGGATATGAAACTTAGTACATAATTTATTTATATTTATATTCGTAATCAAAATAAATTTCATTACTGCGACACGCACCTGTGTTTTATAACTTGTCCATATTTTGATAATGTGAGAAAAAATATCTTTCGACAGGCGTTACTTTCAGGCAGATACATAACGTACTCAATAATAATTGTGGAAAAGTTTATGAAGTCAAGATGTTTTTACAAAAGTGTTGGTATAATACGACCCCACGGTTTTCAGTAGTAGTTTGGTAAAGCATTTCGAGCGAGAAACACATTTTAAATTATTATTTGCTCTGTTTGCAAGAGCGGGACAATCTCGGCCTTGCTGGGGACACCGGGACAGTCTTCCTGAAAGCGGGACTGTCCCGCCCAAAGCGGGACGTATGGTCACGTTATGTATACTACAGTACAAAAGGGACCTCTGAATCACTGATTCACAGCAAACCGAGCGTGAAGTGACAGCTTTGTTGTTGCATTTCGTTCGGTGAATGACCTGGCCGGATACCTTAAAGCTTCTAGACGGATAAAGTTTATAGTCTCGTTTTAAAATAAATACAAAATAATATGAAATATACATATATACATTTAGAAAACTTGCGATTGTTGAGTCTTGACATACAGGTCTGATTGGAACGCGGAAATACGTTAAATTCCGTTGAGATTGAACGTAAAGTTGGTACATACTGTCTGTCCTATAAATATTCGAAATGTAGATTTTATCTGATGCTTGCTTATACATAAATTTCTTTGGTAATTTCACCGTGATACGAGTACCTTATCAGGCACTGATTGTTCAAGTGATAAGTAGATTAATGACGCCATTATGTTCTTTTTTTCATTGAAACGTGATCATTTAGTTGTTCCTATTTTCTGTAAAACATGTTTGTAATGCTAATTACTATAATAGGGAAGTAAAACATCTTGACGAAACCTGTATACTATGCCGATTTGTAAGAATTTCTATGTGTATTGTCCGCCAACCCGCACTAGTGCAGCGTGGTGGACTATCGCCATCTCGATTGTAGAGGAGGCCCGTGCCCTGTAGTGGATCCGTATTTGGGCCGATACAATACAATTTGGTAACGAAGTACTAAGTAGAGTTGTCACATTCTTGTTCTGGTAAAAAATACTTTACGATGCGTTATAATATTTTTAGTAATTAGTTATGGTTGCATAGTGGGGTGTAATACATTCTATATAAAATAATATAAAGATATACATTCGATAACTAAAATAGGTTTTAAAACGGTTTATGAATAACGCGATAGTATTTTTTCTATGTTTGTTTATTGTCTATGTCAATTTTTCGCTATGCTCGTACTTTTTTTACTCACTGTAATTGATGTCGTGACATTGTTGCCGTGAAGTTTATTTGTAAAATGTTACCTTTATGAGCGCTTTCTATTATTAAAACTGTCTAGTTGAGCGTGGAAAAAACTGTAATTAGTGATTGCTTAGAAAATGTACAATACCGCATTATCAGGTCACAGTGAAATTTATGACGTAAGACATACGTATCAACTGTCATGCTGATTTTGCCGGATTGTATACGCAGATTACCAGAAAGTTATTTGAATAAAACAATTTCAAACACGCTAAAAACAGCTAAATCGAATATTAGTGCGATTATTTTTGAGTTTGATCGTTTCGTTGTAATTATAACTATTTTATTAGTTTCTGGGTGAGACGTATTTTCAGCAGTGGACTTCCAGTACAAAAAGTTTGAAATAAAAAGCATATTATTTTGTAAAATAGTTATACAGGATGAAAGAGGGATATGATGGATCTATTTGATTTACATGTTTGTCGTCTCTTCAGAGAATATTGTAAAAATTATGATTAAATCCGTCTAGATTTTTATTGAAAATCTCGATTTTGGTTTTAATTTTTTTTTATTTTTTTTTGTTTTCTTTCGTTCTAATTTTATAGAAAAAAAAAATCTGCACTGGACCATTTGAAAATGTTGTACACAGTTAGTTACCTTGGGAGATTGGTTTTGGGTTCAATTAATAACCACATGTCAATAACATACATTACACAAACTATTCGATGTGTATCATGTATGAAACTAACAACCTACGTTAATAAAACACTTAATTCTGTAAATTAGTATACGACCATAATTTTATTTTCTGTACACCAATGGTTGTAGGTCTCTCATATGTGAGACGAGGGAGGTTATCTGAGTGTGGTGGTACCACAATGTGTATTTCTCTCGTCACACAACACCAAAAATCCTATAAAAGACATTATATTCATTATTTTACAAATATGCCCAATATGAACGAATTTCAGAACCTCTTTTTTTTCGATATCCGCTTCATTTGAAATGACCCAGTAGAGATTAAGTTCATGTATTTATTTCAGCAGTTAAAAAGTAGTGAGGGTGACGATAATTTTTTCTTGACTTCCATAAAACGGAAGTATCGGCTTTCAATGTATTAAAAATACAATTTTTATGTCCTTATTTTACTATGATTGTGTTTTCTTATCCTATTAAATGTTTTATTGCTTAGATTTATTGGTGTACTAAAAATTACAAAATTAATAAATATTTGGCAAAAGTATTAAATGCAAAACGTGATTTTACGGAATCAGCTGAAAAAGTAAGAAAATATTTGAATAGACAAATTATTACAAAAACATATATCGGTACGTGATTTTGCCTAGTTACGCATTTCCTGGATCATCACTATTTAATATCAAAGTTTAAAAATATTTACTTTAGGCTCGGTATGCACAAATGTAAATTGATATTATCTTTAAACAAATATTTTATCGAATACCTCAAACAGAGGACTTTAAACACAAGACTCGATCTTAGTGTGGGGTTAGGACTATGTATGTGACTGTTGGGTGTTATTTATTTATTTATTATTTATAGAAAGGGCTCACATCGGTTAGAAAGTAGTACTGCCGTATAAAAACCTACTCAAGTCGATTTTTATACTGCCAAAGGGAACTGATTGTAAGTGCAATGCAGTTCAGATATACAGGGTATATCAAGACTGCTACCGAAAACGAAGCCGGGTGGTAGTTTAAGCGACTTCAGACACAATGCAACAGAAAAGTTGCAAAAAAAGCGGCAATTTTTTTTTTGTAATTTTTTTCCTATTGCCATATTTTGGTGGTAAATTCATTTTTTCCTAAAATAATAGTGTATACCCTTTAATTTATAAATACTCTAAGATATAAGAGAGTTTAAATTATTATTTTAGCAAAAACTATGGATTTACCACCCAAAAATGACGATATTTAAAAAATCATAAAAAATAATTGTCGCGTTTCTATGCGAAATTTTTAATTGCATTGTGTTTGTAGCCACTAAAACTACCACTCGGCTTCGTTTTCGGTAGCAGTCTTGAGATACCCGGTATATATATATATTTATATAACAGTTCCGGCGGTGGCCGGATCTACCTAAGGGCTTTTTGGGCTTGGTAGCCCAGGACCGTGGATACAAAAGGCCCCCCATCCCTAACTTTTTTAATATGTTCATTTCAACGAAATTATAAAAAAGCGCTAAATCATTAGGAATGGGTAAATTTTATTGAAATAAAAATAACGCGTCTTATTGTCCAGTTTTTTTTCTGTAAACCTATATCACTCTGCAAAACAGTTTTGTGATGTAATAACAATTAGTTGAATAAAAATTAGTGGGCCTCTGAGTCGTATTAGCATAGAGCCCCAAAATTTCACGGTCCGCCTCTGGGTCCGGCAATCGAGCAAACAAGCTAAACCCGATGGTAAGTGATCACACGCAATCAATGCGGTTATAAACAGGCTCAACTGGGGGCAGATCCAAATATACTAGTTATTACTACCAGTTTTATTGTGTAACAAAAAAAAACGTCACTGTATTCGAACAAATATCCGTTAAATCCATGTAGATTTTCACGCCGTATATTGTTATATTGTGTGTCCTCACGCTAATGACACGGACAATATTTATAAAGAGTAATAGAACTGTAGGTTTTGTTGATTTCGATATCTGAGCGTGGAGCGACGCCTGCGCACCGAAGTCCAAGATGATAAAGTGGACGCTGTATATATTTGTGTGTTTGTTTGTGGGGATATCAGGCTCGGATTGCAAGTCGGAGTCTGACTCCAACACGGACGGCGAGATGGCGAACAGCTTCCCGCACGAGGACGCCGAGAAACTGGGCTACGACAAGTCTGAGGAGACTTACAAGGAGTGGGACAAGTACTGGGAGGCTGTGCAGCTGGACAAGAATGAAAGCATTCTCACTGTTACTCAGGGTGAGTACAGCAATACGTTTTTTTTTAAATATAAAAACGAAGCCAGTTCAAAACTACCAGGTTTTAGTAAAAAACAGTCACAATGCAATTAAATTTGCAATAAAACGGACGACTGTTTTGCATTTTTTTTTAAGTAGCATCCTGTTTGGATGATAAATATATAGTTCTTGCTAAAACAATAATTTAAATATTAATCCCTTGCGAATAACCAGCAGTGGGAGCCTACAGGCTGCGGATGATGATGATGATGATGATGATGTGTTGTCATGTTTATCCTACATATACGAGTAGCAAAAGCTTCTACTTTAGGTGATTGAAGAATATTTAGTATTTATTGGACTTAAATAGCGGCTAAGTGATGCGCAACTTAATTGATTACTTGAAGATAAATGTTTGATAGCATATTGAGCTTTTAAAATACATACAGATTATATCGAAGTTGCGACTAAAAACGAAACCAGGTGCTGGTAGTTTTAGTAACAACAGTCACAATGCAACTAAATGCGCCAAAAAAAAGAGACGACTGTTTTGCAATGTTTTAGGTGGCATCCTGTTTGGATGATAAATACATCGTTTTTGTTAAAGCAATCATTTAAATTTTAATATCTTGCGAACCATTGCGTATTTAAAAATAAAAGTACATTATTATTTCAGGGAAACTATGTATTGACTACACAAATATGAGAACAGGTAAACAATTGGAAAAAATAATCGTCGTTATTTTATGTGAATATTTTTGCTGCATTGTGTCTGTGTGAAGTCACTAAAAATATCACCTGGCTTCGCTGTCGGTTGCAGTGTCGATATCCCCGATATGTAAATAAACAAAAGATACATTGATTGTTACCCAAAGAAATTAAACAAGTTTTTAAGTTATATTGTATGCAACGGTTATCAACGGGAATTCAAATATAAACAATGACATATTAAAACACACGTGCACAGAAAAAAAATCTAAAAAGAATGTTGAATCAGTAATACATTTACTCTATATTATCAACTTGCCAATGTTGCATATTTACTTGGTCTAATTTAACCACAAATATTCAGAGCACGAGTTCGATAACTCTGGAGCTATTTCTATTATTAGTCGCAAGTGAATATACCACACGATATGTGTCTATAAATTAGCTAATGATGATAGGGCCATATACATTTACATCCTTTCACCTGAAAGAACGCTCCTACCGTTGCTATTTTTAATCTGTATGTTCTTCCCCTTCGCAGGTATTCCTATAGATTGGAACAATGAGGTGGTCCCCGAGGGCAAGGAGGCATGTGTAAGTACCGTTATATGTAGTATTAGTAATAGGAATTATTGCTATTTTAATTAACATCACCACTTTGTTATTTTTGGAGCCTTAGCATGCGCTATATTTCTGCTGTTGCTAAATGCTCCCACAGAATTTGTAAACAAAAAAAAATCGGACCATATATTATAACAAGTCAACAAAATTGACTGTTCAGTATCTTCATTAAATGGGTTTGTAAAAAAAACTCAGTCTTTCATAAATTACACGAGATCGTATAGAAATATTAGCCCATCGGCTTTGCGAATCACAATCGCAAATTGCGAAATTTAGCTTATTTATATAACTTGTGAAATGTTTTTATCGACTTCACTTGCTATTTATGATTGCTAATAATTCCAACTATATGTAGTTAAAATTTCATGCCTACAATACATAATATGTACATATTATATTGTAGGCGTTGATACGCACTATGGAATTCTACTAACCTGCGTTCTTACATCACTTTCGGTTAATCAAATATAAACAATCTCTTTAAGCAATCCCAGCGGTTCAATGTAGTCCCTTATTCGGATTGACGTTAAATAATAAAAATTGGGATTTCATCGGTTCAGAGTACCTCCAAGCGTTACTCGGAGTGTCGCTACGAAATAAAAATTAATAAAATAAATATTGTTCTTAAATCAACAGTGTTCCAGTCCAAAGTGTAACAGAAATATCCGAATTGTATAATATTTATTGAATTAAGATAACAGCTTTCTCTGTTATCTGCTGCTACTATTAACCGGGATTACATAAATATATATATATATATATATATATATATATATATATATATATATATATATCCAATGTTTATTTATATTAGAGGAAGTTTGACAGCCTCTGTGGTATAGTTGTTTAACCTGGTGGCTTTGAAACAGGGTGGGGGTTCGATCAACGCACTGTGACTAATCTTTGTGGTAGCGAAGTGCTAGCCTTACCGGTGTTAGGTCTCTCATATGTGAGAAGCCGCCTGGGATGTATCACTGCAATGACTGTTTCTCCCTACAAACAGCAGCTCAAATGCACTGTTGTCTTCCGGGTTGAAGGACATGTAGCCAGAGTAACTACTGGACATATTGAAACTTTACATCTATGTGTCGGGATGATGAGTACAGTGGAATGCCTAACATTGGTTTTGCAACTGTCCATAACCAACAGCTCGCTTACCATCAGGCAAATGGCATACCCGGCTCGCCTATCGTTGCAATATAAAAAATTTAATCTGTTGGCGCATCCAAAAAGTCTAGTCTGTTATACGAGTATGAGACAGTATCTCTTAGTGTGGGTTCGGAATTCGGATCTATGTATATTTTTACGGTGTATTTACTTAATCAATGAAGTTACTCATATCTTGGGCGCTACGATAAACTATGCATTGTTTCATCATTACTAATGGTGGAGTGGCTATAAAATGCAAAGAACAATTCTGCTTTGAGCAGAGGCAATTGCTGTGACAAATTACCAATATATGCATATTTTAACACTATGACTAATGTCAAAATTAAAACTGCTGAAGCGGTCAATCGTTTACTGTATTGTTCTACATGCAGCGTTTGGTGGACCTAGTTTTTAATTCTGATAGATCAATGAAAATTTCAAAAACAGAAGTTAGAAAATAGTGTTGGTATCAGCGATTATTTTTAATCCTGTTCAACCTCAGCAACTCTACCAATGAAGAAAATATTTTTTAAATGACGCTCTGTATACCGACATTAAATTAGAAAAAAAAATAAGTTTACGACTACCCTCATCCATTTTATAATCTGGGATTAGGAATTTTCATTATAAATTATTATTTCAGAAAAAGGCGCCGATAGCTAACGGCAAGGAGCGTCGTTGGATATTCGCCATGAGGCACGGGGAACGGGTCGACCTAACGTACGGGCCCTGGGTGAACTACTGCTTCGATGATAAAGGCAAATACATCAGGAAAGATCTGAATCTACCGCTGACGTTAGGCGACAGGTAAGCATCATTTATATCTTACATGATTTTGCTATAAGTGGGAATTTGGTAGTGTATTTTATTTAGTACAAAAAGACTTAGTGGAAGGTACTTAGCAGCGGCGTGCACAGGATTATGATACTGGGTATGCGGCGGGGTACTCGGGTCACAAAAACTTTTTTTTTTATAGATTTTTGGCATAGCCACAGCCACGCGGATCTCTAAGTCGGAAACCATGCCAACATAACAAGTCTTAGATGTAGGTACTACTATTCATGTACATCTTCTACGGCAACGCAGACAAAACAGCGATCGATCGTCGCGGCGAAAGAAATTCTAATAAATAAAATAAAAAAAACTCACCTAGTCAGCTTCAATTTTCACATATTCAAGGTACCTGTTACTTGAGATTACTATATCCCGATGTAAATAAACGCAAGATTTCGGCCACATCATTCATTCATTTGATAAACGTACATTTTCAACACGAACCTCACAATCAAATAACATTAAAAAAAAAAAACGCACAAGTAAAAGCAAATCACTACAATTATTATAGAAACTCAGTAATAAACTGTTAAATGTACACACTTTCAAATGTTAAAATGAAATAAACATACTGGCGCAAACGAAATAGTAAACAATACAAAAACACATGAATAAACAAATAAAACCATACTAAACAAAAATCGTCGGGAAACTACGCGACGTCTTCTCGTCCAAAATACCTCAGTGCCTAAAATCGAAAGTCTTCGATAGTTGTGTGTTGCCTTACGTTGCCTAAGTGATGACTTACGGCACCGAGACGTGGCCTCTCACTGTGGGCCTTATTAGGAAGCTCAAATCACTCAACGAGCTATGGAGAGGGCTATGCTCGGGGTTTCCCTACGAGATCGAATCAGAAATGAGGAGATCCGTAGGAGAACTAAAATAACCGACATAGCCCACCGAATTAGCAAGTTGAAGTGGCAATGGGCGGGGCACATAGCGCGGAGATCTGATGACCGATGGGGTCGGAAAGTGCTCGAATGGTGGCCACGTAGCGGAAAGCGCAGCGTGGGACGTCCACCCACAAGGTGGTCAGACGACTTGGTAAAGGTCGCGGGACGTCGCTGGATGCAGGCTGTCCAACAGGTCTCTGTGGAAATCATTGGGGGAGGCCTATGTTCAGCAGTGGACTTCCCTTGGCTGATGGATGGAAATAAAAATGCATAATGTGCATAGGTGATTTATTAGATTTCCGTCTATTATCTTTACTCGGATTATAGGCAACGAACATTTCCGATTACTCCCGACAACTGCCGAACTTCCGTAGCCTGCCGCAGGAGTCGCGGCTTTCGATATTCATGGGTGTGTGCGTTTGCGACTGTGCACGGACACCAAAATTACTACACACATGCAAACAAATGTCCTGCGGGATGCGGCGGTATGACTTGGTTGATTAGGTACATTATTTTGCTTTGCAGCGCCGCTTGCTTGTCGCGTGGCAAACATAATGTTTGTGTGCTTGCAAATAGGTGCTATTTATAAAATATTAGACGTTTTTAAGTTATTATATTTTGTTTATTCATTTATTTACTATTAATTAAAGTCATCTAAGACGTACGTACGTTATAATAAAATATCTGTGAATGGCAAGTAAAGCACTGCATTTCTGCCTACAAGGAGCGCACGCCCCTGGTACTCAGTATATTTGTTTTAGCGTAGTGATAAGGTGTGGTGATACCATAGATGTACTATCGAACTTAGATTGGCAGAATGAAAGAGATGGAATGATTTATCTGATAAATTAAAGCGAGATGCAGGATGGAATCACCGATACACAATCAGCCTGTTATAGTGTAAATTATGTGTAATAAGTCGTAAGCTTAAAGTATTTATAATAATTTTTTTTTGTGTGCAAATAAGTTTAAGTGTATAAATAAATAAATAATGATCATGATATAAGTGTAATGTGTGCGTGTGCGTCAGGGTTGGCGGCGCGGACGCGTACGCGAAGGACACGCCGCTGACGCGCGTGGGCGAGCTGCAGGCGCAGCTGGTGGGCGAGGGGCTGGCGCTGGCCGGCGTGCGCGTGCGCCACGTGTACGCGTCCGCCGCGCTGCGCTGCGTGCAGACCGCAGACGCATTCCTTAAGGGTAACTAACATCTCGTACTTCATCATCAGTACCTCCATCAGCCAAAGGAAGTCCACTGCTGAACATCCCTCCTCCAAAGATTTCTACAGTGACTTGATGGAGGCAGCCTACATCCAGCGACGTCCCGCGACCTTTACCAAGTCGTCTGACCACCTTGTGGGTGGACGTCCTACGCTGCGCTTTCCGCTACGTGGCGTCCATTCGAGTACTTTTTGGCCCCGTCGGCCATCACTTCTCCTCGCTATGTGCCTGCTACATCGTACTTCATACTACCTGCATATAGAGTTGACATGTCCGTATTATGAAACATGACCGATATTTGAGAGCCTTTCTTAACGGTTAGGTTTCTCATATGTGAGAGGCTGCTTGGGTAGGTATCACTGCAATGTCTATTACTCCCACCAAACAACAGTGTAAATGCATTCTTGTGTTCCGGTTTGAAGGTCATTTTGACGAGAGTAATTACTGGATATATTGAGTCGTAACATCTTGTCTCAGGATGGCGAGTGTAATGAAATGATAATTTTGTGTGTTGTTTGTTTTTGCTACTGTTCATTATCGATGACCAGTCATATCTCGCCATTCATCGCAAAAAAAAAACTTAGACCATTATCGCATGAATGATAAATGTAATGAATTCTATTGTCAGGAATGAAAGCAGATCCGTCAGTAAAAGTGAAGGTGGAGCCGGGTCTGTTCGAGTACAAGATGTGGCACATGGCGAAGGGTATGGGCACGTTCATGACTCCGCAGGAACTGCACAACGCCGGATATAACGTGGACGTTGAGTACGTACAACGAAACTATCTAATATTCTATGTATAAAATAAGAAATACCAAATGCGTGGTGCTGCTGAAGTATTTCATGTCCTTCAAATAGGAGATGGATTAAGAGAGGATAAAAAATCTTAGTCTTACATTCTTAGCCGCCACAATATTTTGGAAGCTTACGTGGAGTAGTGAGCTTAGACCCCGGATGAGAAATGAGAGATTGCGGATTTGACGATTCCCCTAACATTCCCCACACAATGTTCGTGATAGCCACAAATATTTTGTGAAGTAAAATACTGGGATGACAACCTGGAGATTATTTGTCTGCCTTTTTTTTCCAATGCAATATAATATTTGTGACAATGTTTTCAGTTACAAGCCGATGTTTGAGCTGGACACCACCACGCCGGAGACGCTAGATGATTTCTACGAGAGAGGCGAGAAAGTCATGCAGACAGTGGTCAAGGAAACTGACGCGGAAGGTTCGTGTTGTCATTCTTATTAAATATATGAAGAAAATTTAAATTCATCCATATGAAAATAATACCTACCTGATAGAGTAAAAATACCTCTACATCAAAATGTTGATAATACAAAATATTTTAGGCCAATTTATTACTTAGATGCTTATAAGAGAAATAAAAACATTAACTAAGTAATCTCTGAGGAGCATTGGACAGCGAAGGTCTTAGTCCATAGTCCATAGCGCTGGCCTAGTGCGATTTGGTGAGCTTAGTAAATCTAATCAAAATAATGTAGTATATATTTAATATTTATTGCCTTCGCTGTATTTTATTATTAACTTAACTTAAGAGCGTTTATACCCTTTGCGCGCTTTTTGGCTAAAAAACAGGACTTTTCAAACGAGTTAATAGCCACCAATAAAAAATTTAAAGGAAAAATAATTAGTACTAATTTTAGAAAAGGTTGTCATCTAGGGATTTTGGTGGAAAACATTATAGATTGATGGATAATTTGTGAGTACTATAAGGATTACTGAACACAAGTTTCGTTATTTAGGCTTTAAGTGGCAATTTAGAAGCTTAAGATATCCGAAATCACTAAATATAAGATGAAAATAAAAATATTATCCGACTAATAATACCCTTATGGAGGGATTTTGCTGAAAAAAACAATCTTTTTATGTTTAGTTCCTGAAAAATAAAACTTTAAACAATGTGAAATTATTCAGAAACTCTCGTCAAGAACATTTTTTTTTTCACCAACTTATCGTACATATTTTTTTATAGCAATTGCATATTATAATAGAAGAACATCTTATCAATAAATTGCCATTTTTATATTTCAACAAAATTAGATTTCATGTTTTCTACAATTATTTCAAAACCACTATAAAACACGCCGTCCGCCGTCCATAAAATCAGACCGCCGCAAGGCCTTCTAGAGGGAGGACGTATCGCTCGTCGCTCCGGCCTGGCTGCAGTCGATTTTTGCCGTGCGTAGTAAAAATAGCCACGTGCGGACGGCGATAGTCACAAATTAGTACTTTGGTAGTAAAACATATTTTTTCTTTTTATTACCTGCAATGATTTTGTAGTGAGTATAAATGATGTTTCAGGTAATATAATGGGATGTAATTCCGAGGCCAAATTATGTTATGTATTGTAATATAAAATTAAATATATTTCGTAATTGTAAGGGGTTGTAAGGCCCCTAACTCTATTCATGTATTCGAACATGTAGTGTCTACTGATTGAACACTGATTTGAATGCAACTTAACAATGTAATAATAACGAAAATATGATTAGTATCTAAAATTGTATTGTTCATTGCTTGCACAGTAATATTTATCTACTTATAATGCAAATAAAATATTCTTATGATATAACATTACCAATATATAAATCATAAGTTACATTTCAATTGAATGTTAGAACTTTGAAGCGCACGGATCAAAGTCGGTTGCGCTGACTGTATAGCGAGGCGACGCGGCAGCTCTACGCACACAGCTTTGGTCGCTTATGTGTGCGTGAAATTAACGTAGAAATATTTATAGTTGACTTTGCGCGCAAGGTGTATACGCTCTTAAGAATACCAACAGAATTAACAGTATTATAACCACACATGCTTAAATAAGAAAAATCCAAATAAAGTTCTGCACTGAATATAAACAAACAAATTATAACTGTTAGTAAATAAAATAAAATAAAGTATTAATTAAACTGATAGCATCACGAAGAAAGAAGTCACGATTTAGCACCTGCCTCACTGACTTCAAGCTGGTACTAAAATAACAATGTCATGTCATTTGCAAGTTGTGTCATTGTCTTATTTGACCCCCACAGGCGGCAACGTAATGTTCATCGGGCACGCAGCGACTCTAGACCAGATGGTGCTGGCTCTCCAGAGGCTAGGCGACGACAAGTTCAACTACACCTCGTATCACATCAACAAGAACCTGCTGAAGGTGCCGTACTGCGCGCTCGCCGCCATGCGGGACAAGCCGTGGGAGGTGGTGTGTCCTCCCTGCCCACCCTCCATCAACTCCAGCTCCGGACGCTTCGACTGGAAGATACTGCTCGACGTATGAGGCTCCAGTGAAGGCGCGTGAATGTCAAGGTATTATGGGACGCAATCTATATGAAGGTATACATGAACGATTAATGTCTTAATTTCATATAATTGATACAAAAGCACATTTAATAATTGTGATAACGATTGCAGACTACTGAAAACGATTCTGTGTTTCTCTTATCATTTTCCACACAATATTAATTGACGATTTTTTATTTTAAAGAAATATGAAGGAAATTATATTGAGACATTAATCAGTCAGAACTAATCTTATTAGTGTTCATACACATATTCAAACATTCACACGCTTAAACTGCTTAGTTCGAGGTATTGATATTTTCTTCATAAGACATATCTATCAAATCAAATATTTGTTAAAAGTAGGTATACACTGTTACATTCCTTTATTAGAACGTAACTTGTGTTAAATCATTAACTTTTAAGTGTATGGGATGTATCAAAGTAAGATAAAGTAAGGTCTGATTAAAAAAGTCATATAATTTATCTTGTCACAAACATGACAGCTATCCTGGGATAGTTAAAACTCAAAAATGCCACATATTTTTGATACCTCAGATTCTGTCCAAACAAAGATTTCTTGCAAAATATTGCTTATTAATTATTATTCATAAAAATATCCATTGTTATCATAAGTATAGAATATTCATATAAAATTTTTTGTTACAAAGTTTTGCATTCTATTTTATCCAAAAAATGCCGTTCCCATCAAGCAACAATCCATGTTGAGTCACAAGTTGAGCTTATTTTAGAAGTTTTATTATATGATCAGGCCTTGCTTGTACACATAATGTTTATAGTTCAATTCGTTAGCGTAAATATGTTCCTGTTAGAAAGCTGGCCAGTGGAAGCTATTTCGCATAAGTGAGAAAAATATATTTTGGTTGTGTATCGTATTTTAAAACGAACAGTTTGTTGTAATTAGTCTGCCATTTAAAGTTCAAAGTATATTTTTTCTAGTCAGTATAACTAGCATTAATGCTCGAATGCCTCAAGTACTCAACCATTGGTCAGTTAATGTTTTTAGTTGTGTTAGCTAAATATATCCGTGTTTGACACACATTTGCACGCAAGTGAACCATCTCTCGCGTAGGCGATGTGCTAGTTTTTACTAATACAGATTTGTATGCATGTTTATTACCTAATGAATATCTACGCCCAATAAATTGATGTAACTCATCTAGTAAATGTACCTACCTAGTTTTATAAGTAATTTCTTTTTTTGTGTGATTTTTTTTTAAATAATACAAAATTATTATAGGTAAATAAAATTTTACTGATTACGAGATTTGTATTGAACATTCTTCTCCATATTATGAATGGTTGAGTTCCACTGCATAAAACAATTATTCGACAATATTTGATATAATTATCGCTTTGATATGTTCAGACAATATTTTGAAAATAGAAGTGTCTTTTTAATAAAAAGCTAAAGTTCTTTATTGACGATGTTTATTAGCTTATAATGTTTGTTATTAAATGTACTTAACGACTCACACGCCAAGAGCGGGAAGCACACATTGTTGTATACTTGTTGCTTTAAGGCCTTATTCGTAGACCATTTTCAAAACCTATTAAGATATCGAATGTTTTGTCTTCTTCGCTTAAACTGAATTCAAGTCTTTCGAAAGGGAAAACAAAACATTGGCTAACTAAAATAGTTTTTAAAACAGTTTATAAATAAGGCCGTAAATATTCAACAATACGTTTACTTATATCCGATATGTATTTACAATCATTTTCGTCATCGTCGAGTCACATGATGAAAATTGAATGGGAGTTAACAATCTAATAATATCGCAAATTAGCAAAAAAACTATTTTGTATTATAATAATAAGAAGGGTATATGATCGCATAGTTACATATAAGATTTGTCCAAAATACACTATAGAAAATTAAGAACTCGATACTTGATTTTATAGAATAGAAATATATATTATGTGCATATATACTTTTATGCATCGCTTCCCGCGTTTGTCTTTAGTTGTACCTGTATTTTAGCAAATTATTTTGTACTATGCCTTACTAGACTGATTAGAGATATGGATACCGCGCTCGTGTAAGAATTATTATATTGGTACTATATCTAAACGTCAAAATAAAACACAGAAGTAAATGGTATTTTTATTTATTTGTTGTAAATAAATCATCCAAATTAGAACATTAAGTATAGACACACTACATTAAATAACACCTTGGCTTGAAAACAGAAATGCAATCAAATAAATACAGCACATTTTGCTATTAGTATATTTTGCATTGATAATTTACTCTAAGACTTATGTAACTTACTTACTAGAAAATGATCTGGATGGATTCAAAATTTAGTAGTATTTTTTTAATTTGGTCAGAAGTTTAAATGCTTTCCGAACATTACAATCAATATAATGCTGATAAAAAAAAAACAACAACAAAGTTTGTGATTTGAAGTTATTGTGATTTGCACTTAATTCTAGGAGCACTTAAAGATATGTTCAAAGATATAATGTAAATTCAAAAAATGTTTAAATCTTAAACCACATTTGTAGTATTTAAACAACTGTTTGGCACCCACATTTCTAACAAGGCAACAACATCGAGATCACATTTATAAGTTAAACATTATTAATAATCACTTATTGTCTGCATTAGAATAATTCATTCTTTCTGCCAATATTTCCTCGACAATTTTTTGTATCACTTGCCTGTCCTCAGCTTTAATATCCTCTGGTTTAGTTTTGTCATCATATATTTTTCTATCAATAAGTTTAACTATCACTTCTTCTACTATAGAGTCTATATTTTCGTTGGTGTTGCCTTCATTTACTTCGGTTTCAATGACTACCACTTTATCATCGCCTGGTTTCTCTTCATTTGATGGCTGCACAGTATCTTCTTTTTCGATTGCAACTAGTAAATCCATTTCAGGAATGTCACCTCTTCCATCTATTTCTACTTCCACTTCTATGTTTGATATGTTATTTTCAGACAGCTCATCAGCAATGTGCTTATGTCTTTTCATTAATTCTCTTAACTTTTCTTTCGCTGACGCTACTACTTCTTTGCGGGTTTCGGTTTTAATTTTGCTTATCGCTTTTCTCTTTCTCTCTTGTCTCAACAGTTTCAATTCATCCAACGACTTTTTCGCTTTATTTATCTTAATTGTTGTCTCGTCATCCTCGACATCCTCATTGATAGATTCTTCCGCGGCAGGAATCGCTGTTTTCTTAGTTTTAATTTTAGGCGCTATATCTGCTGCCTCCTGCACGACAGGTTCGTCCTTTGGAGGGGCTGTAGATTTCTTTGGCTTTAATTTTGAAAGTTTCTCCTTGATCTCTTCAACAACAGGCTCCACAGCGACAAGAATTTCTTCGGGAAGCGTAACGTCGACGTCTAATGTATCCTCTTTGCTCAGTTTTATGATATCATCTATCATTTTCGGTTCCAGTTCCACATCGACAGAAATTTCAGATTCTTTTAAATAAGATTTATCCGTTTCGTCATAATCAGCATAATTTTCTGTTATATCTTCTTTATGCTCGCTTTTATCAATTTCAACCTCTTCAATATCTTGTTGGTTTTTGGGCTGATGGTCACTAAACTCGACGCCTTCAGTTTTATGTCCAAGAGGATATTCTCGGAAGTCTTTTCGCTCTAGAATAAATATTGCCGGTTTTGTTTTAATTCTGACAGGAGGCATCAGCTTATAGTTCACTGCAACTTGTGAAAAGGACTCGATACTATCCAGAATCAAATGCGTATGTGTGAACGCCTTGAGATTTGGGGAATATTTGCTCTTTGCTTCCATGAGAAGGTGAGTGTATTCTTGAAGTTGTTCTACCTCTAAAGATTCGTTTTTACTGTATATCCAATTGTCATGAATTTGGGTAAATCTAGTAACACCCGTTTGAGCAGCCAGGTTGCTAATATGCACATGAACAAATGGTTCGTTTTTCAATAGCTTGTGGAATCTGAAAATAGAAACATTTTGTCAATGCCTGTCCCCATACATGGATAATAATTATTATATTGCAGGGGAAAGAGATGTACCTGGTAATCGCCACACCGCCTGGATAATTGGTCATTGCAACCAACATAAATGCTAGGGACATTATAACATTACCAACAATAATAACAATAGCTCCCCAAAACAACAACTCGTATATTGGTGTTTTCGTTCGCCTTATGTAACTGAAACAAAAATATTTAATGTTATACCACAATTTTATTAGCTATTATTATTAGCTATTGGAGAAAAATCCTTTTCCAGATGTTTTTTTACTGCTACATTTATGATTTCGAGATCCATCACCTTTCTAATGTCAGCGAGATGAGCCTAAAATAAAACTTAAGATCTTACAGGCTACATAGTACGGCCAGATTTATGACGTGGTGCGGAAAATCAAAACATTTTTTTAATACTTACATATATGAGCAAGCAGCAGCGGACGCCATATTGAGCAAAGGAAACACGTAAATAATAAATCTCAGTTCTTTGTGTGGTAGCAATGAATAAAGTAAAATATAAACAAAGGCTGGCATTGCGAACTGAACGAAGCGCCGATCCAGATACAAGCCGATCGGGATGAGAACTATGCTGGGTCCCAAGCCGCGCGGCAGTGCTGAGTAGAAGTACCAGAGAAATGGTGATGTCTGATTTGGAGTTAAGGGTTTAATAAATAACTGATGCTGATAATGCTACAATGTGTAAGTTTTGCTAATAGCATTCAAGTTTTCAGTGTACTGAAATAATTTTTAAATTACAAATACGATTAAAATACCTACATGATCAGTGTGACAATGAAAATAAGGCAATACCTATTACCTAGATTGCCATCAAAATTCTATCTGCAGTAGAAAATTTCTATAACAGTTGTTTTGAAATGAAATTGGTTTATTGATCATCTAGGATATTAAATAGCTCTTATGACAAGTCACTACATAGTACTTATTCTACTGGGTATCTCAAGACTGCTACCGAAACCGGGTGGTAGTTTTAATGACTACAAACACAATGCAACTAAAAATTTCGCAAAGAAATGCGACAATTATTTTTTATGATTTTTTAAATATCGTCATTTTTGGGTGGTAAATCTATAGTTTTGGCTAAAATAATAATTTAAACTCTTTTATACCTTAGAGTATTTATAAGTAAAAGGGTATACATTATTATTTTAGGAAAAAATGTATTTACCCCCCGAATATTACGAAAAATTACAAAAAAAATCGTCGCTTTTTTTTTGCAAATTTTTCTGTTGCATTGTGTCTGAAGTCGCTTAAACTACCACCCGGCCACCCATGTATATTAAATTGATTTAGTTTTCTTTTTGGTAGTGGTCTTATTTATTATTTATAACTATTTATAGTAAGCAAAATGCTATTCTAGGTAATACATTATTTACGTTAATCCATACTTTATTGTTAAATGAGTATTACTAAAACGACGCGCAGCGATATAATGTTACCACCGGATTCAACGCGGCCCTGCCTGAGAAGACCCGGCGAAACAAACTCAGTGAACTTATATTACCACTGGAACTACGCGGTCCGAGCCCATTGTGAGTAGATGCAGTGAGACAAACTCAGTGGGCTTGATTTTGGTCAATTTATATAAAATATTTTATGACTTGTCTTTCAAATGTTGCCATATTATTATATATTTATTTATTATTGTTTCTGTCGATCGGTCGTCTCATTAATTAATTTAATTTTTCAAAAGGATACACCCCAATTGGAACTTTTGTTCATTATAGTGTTGTACCAAAACACTTCCGCTTCAGGCCACAGCAATCTTCCCCAAAATATTGAATCTATTATGACTGTTAAAGCCACTAAACCTATTCCAGCGGGGATGACAATTTTTAATAATCTGTAAGAGAAAATAAATATCACTTTATACAAATAAATTACTTATAATTTACATATTTTCGATGTATGGAAACTTACGTTTTAATGTCCAGTTTCTGAAGAGCAAGGTCTATTATCAGAAACAAACCAAACAGCATGGCAAGCTCAGACCTAAATATAACAATAGCTGCACCAGCTGAAATAATGTACTGTTTATGTTTTCCTAAAAGCCATCCCTCATATGCTAACAGTACTGAAATAAAGAAAAAGTAATTAACTGTATGTTTTCTGTCATTTCTATTTGCTATTATGCCACAATTTCTATACATATTCATTCATCATCCTCATCATCATCATATCAGCCACAAGAAGTCCACTGCTGAATATAGGCCTCCCCCAAGGATCTCCACAGTGACCTGTTGGAAGCAGCCTGCATCCAGCGAGTTCCTGCAAACTTAGCCAGATCGTCCGTCCACCTTGTAGGCGGGCGTCCGACATTTCGCTTGCCTGTACGTGGCCTCCACTCAAGAATCTTTCGGCCCCAACGGCCATCGGTTCTACGAGCTATGTGCCCGGCCCACTGCCACTTCAACTTGCCAATCCTATGGGCTATGTCGGTAACCTTCGTTCTTCTACGGATCTCCTCATTTCTGATTCGATCTCGTAGGGAAACACCGAACATAGCCCTCTCCATGGCTCGTTGAGTGACTTTGAGCCTTTTAATGAGGCCCACAGTGAGAGGCCACGTCTCGATGCCGTATGTCATCACTGGTAACACACAACATAGCTGGTAGCATATTCATTATTGCAAATATCTATATATATAAAAGAAAGTCGAGTTAGTTACTCCACTTATAACTCAAGAACGGCTGAACTGACTTGGCTGAAAATTGGTGGGGAGGTAGCTTAGAACCAGGAGAAGGACATGGGATACTTTTTATCACGTTCCCGGTTTCCCGAGTTTCTATTAGCTTATTAACATTTTCTCATACAAAATGTTCATGGGTTCGTAACTGTCAAACATTTATGTTCATCCCGTCGATACGGTAAACTCTTCCCTCAAATGAAATAAAGTATTTAAATAAAGGTTTCGAATCGACAACATATATCCATAATATTCGATTAATGGCGTATTTTAGGTTTTAAAGATCTAAATTAATGACGTTAATAAAAAGTGATTGACATTTAAATTGGTTGTCAATTATTTATGCATGCGTTTAGAAATTAATAGACAATTAAATAAATAATATTCACACGTAAGAACATTTAATTCTTTTCAAGATATAATGTCACTTGAAAATGAAAAATCTTTATTAAAATAACAATTTTACATATGGCGAATATTGCAGGGGTTCTCAAATTAGGCGTTGCCTGTGTCTTGAGAAACCAGTTAAATATAATTGTTATTACATTAATTGTGGGTGTCAGTGTGAGAAAGTGCTAATAGTGTATGTTTGTGTGTGTGTGTTATGTGTTATTATGTTTACTTTTATCACGAATTTTACAGTGGCTTTTCCTTCGCTATAATTCACTGATAGAAATATTATACATTTGAAATGTTATGTCGAAGAAAATCGAAACCACTGAAGTTATTTCTATGAAAATTAATATTTCATCTCTTTATTACTAACAAAAAGTAACGGGATGGGATGGATAATGAAGAGAAAGGACGGGACGTATCGGGAAGTGACTGAATAGACGGGATGGGTTGGAATTGAGCAGGACAGTAGGATAGATACGTCATGTTAAGGTATACAAGAGCTTATACGAAAAATAACATGTATTTGGTGTGAAGTAAAATAAAAAAATATCTGCATCCAGGCAAAGGTGGGTCGGGCTTTTTTGCTATGCTAAATAATTGAATATATTAATCATATAATAACTAAACCATAGCGAAGCGTGGTCGGGTCAGCTATGGTATCTTTAAATTGATTTCAATGAATGTCGTCGGAGTAGTAACAGTGTTGTTATATCTCCGTAGCAAAACAATGATTTAAATCTGGAGAGATGGGATAGAATAGAATATAAGGTGGATAAAATGGGACAGAAGAATAGGTACAGGATGGGATTGGATAACCAGTTTAGACAACGGCTGTCATGTTGATTTTAAATAAAATATGGACTCTGGGTCTGTCTAAGCAACTCCAAAAATGGGTCAAGATCCCTATTTAATAAGATTGATCATTATAATATTAAAGAATGATCTATTTTACTGAATATTAAATACATAGATTGTAGTACCAGAGATGACGACCAAAACCATGTATCATAGCAATACAGTCGAAACTGTATAAAATTGTTAGATTATATGATTCTGAACCCGACTAGGTAGGTAGTAACGGTCAAAAGTGTAGCAATTGCATGTGAGGCTATTTCTGCTGTGTCCAACAAAAGGCAATCGGTATCATAGCAATACGTCTAATATTGGAATTGTACATAGATTTTATAATTTTATGACGAATAAGTTGGTTTTCAGACATTTTGCGTGTAGTATATAGCTGAAGCGAATTTTTCAAAATGTCAACAAATTTAACCGACCTGTATTATAGCAATCCGAATGAATTTTTTTTCAACCGTTCGTATATTTGGCAGGATTACAAAAAAACTGTTTTCAGAAATTTTAGATGTCGCATGTACTCCCAAAAGAGAAAAGAACGTTTTGGAGTCGCTAGGCCGATACCTGAGCGCTTCTTACGCTCCTGCTGCGGTGGGAATGATTTTTTGCATGTTACGCTCCTGGTACTTTCTTAGTATACATAGTCACTCACCAGCTGTCCTAACCATTGAAATGACGCTCACTTAAGGTGACAACAAACTATAAGTTGCTCAGACGGACGTGGGTGTGTCGCTGGTTGTCCGAGGGCGCGCGGACGTTTTTTTTTCTTCTATTCCCAATGACAAGGCACGGTTTGCTCATCTGCCATTGACGAAGTTTTTATGGATGGAAGAGTGGGTTTTTAGGAATTCAAAATAATTAATTATAATAGACGTTTTTATAGCATAGATACGTTGTCCGCGCTCTATTTTGGCAAGACAAAAGCATAGTAATTGCTCGACTTGCAATCAGTCACGCTTCAACACGGTCGGTATCGAAAAGTTGTATGATAAAGGAGGTGCTACACTGAATTCTTCTGATATATATTTTTTTATATTTGGATAATTCATTTCATCGCGTTCAACAATTTTCAGACAGATTGCTATGATACCGATCCGTAAAATTCCTTAATACATTTAGAATGGTCTCAAAATTTGATTCATCCAAATTTCTTTCTGTTTTTTTTTTTCCTATTAACTAATCATAATTTACCCGTAAAGAACATTTTCAGACGGATTGCTATCATAATTTTTATTTGTCTCATTTTTAATTTTTCTAAATGGTTTTTTGGGTTCACGCTACACTACTAACTTCTGAAAAATATGTTTTTGGTATCTTAGAGCTATTATATAACTACAGTCAGAAAATCAGACGGATTGCTATGATACAGTCCAGTAAAATTTGTTGACATTTTTGAAAATTCAGTTGTCAAACGCTACGCGAAAAATGTCTGAAATTGGTATTTTCGGGTTCGAAATAACCAAAACTATCAATTTGATGGGGTTGTGGCCGTATTGCTATGAGACAAAAGTTTTGGTTGTCATCTCTCGTACTATTGTCAAAAGTTAGATAAATATGTATGTACTGAGATGTCATATAAAGTTTTGTTCTTGAGCCTCTTCAATATAGGTATAGCATACAAATTTAGAATCACACCAAGTCATAGGTATAATAGAATGTACTTTAGTTTCTTTATAACAAAGTCATCACTTAGCATTTCAAAATAATTATAACATAAGGCCAGTTATTTTTTCAATAGATTTCCTCCTGAATCCAGTATTTCTACATAGAGTCAATTAGTTTAAAATATCAATTTAAACTTACCCAGGGGTAAAACCATAATGTTTGGCAAGGGTCGGCTCATGTAAAACATAAAGTGGTACTGTGTAACCGTTATAAGTGTGTACCACCAACCAAAGGTATTGCCAAACTGCTTCTGAAGAGCATTTTTTAAACGACTCCATGCTCCAATTACTGTTAGTGCTAGGGTGAGCCTTACTGTAATATTTTCAAAAATAATAAATTATCATTTGCATTATATGAAAAATTAAAATATTGAACAGAATTGTCGAACTCAGATGGTACACCGATAATGTATGTCAGCTCAACTGATATTGATGGTGGTAAAATATTGTAATTAAAACAAAATAAACAATTAAAAAATAATAATAATGCTCATGTAATTTCTGCTGTTTCAACATACTATTTACTAACCCACGTACTGCGTCCAGAATTTATTGATTTCTACCATATGCAACAGTCCTACTATCGGCGCTGACAACAGCGAAATAACCAGTGGTCCGATGAAGGTGCGCGGCACCACTCCCGGGAACTCATTGTGGTCGTACTGGAACACGAATGTATTTATCAAACTACGCTATAGAACGCAACTTATGAATCCAAAATTAGAATTTATCGGTACCTGTGAGAGGTTATGTCTGTGATACAATATATCATGAAAGGCTTGTATATTAAAACTCTCCTCCACTTTTGTGAACGGACACAATAATACGTGCAAACTGGCGATTATATACAGTAACTGGACCATTTTATATTTACTAAAAATCAACCCATAATAAATCTCGTTCCATCAACAGATGTCTTTTAGTTTTTGACATTTGAATTTGAGCCTATTGACAGCTGCCTGTTGGCTAGTGTTGTGCTAATTAAATAATAAAAAATAAAATATCCAAAGTTCATGATTTACAGAGGGGTAATTTTTGCTATTGTATAAAATATTTAAATTATTTATAAACTTAGAAACTATCAAAACAACGAAAATAACTATTAACTGCTTGTGCGATGACGAAATATACCTGAGTGCCTGTAACAAATTTATTTATTTTTATTATCCTACTTCATCCCACTGCTGGGCAAAGGTCTCCCCCATTAAATAATTAGTTATGTTAAATTCTTACACATCAATAAATATTGCAAAATTGATTTAGCGATTATATAAGCATGATTTATCTCTTTTTTGATAATAATTAAAGTTAGGCGTTGATAGTGTAATTGACATAATACCGTGACAAAAAACGCCTGCTAACGAAACGTTATTTTGACAACAATCGTCAACAATGGTGGAATGGATTCTGTGACATTTTACGGCAGTGTTCGTTTTCTGATACGAAAATATCAATAATGATCAATATTTTACATGAAACTAGACCTGCGATGTTATTGCAGTAATACTTAGTTTTATTTCGACACAAAACATCAATAATGTGTGATGTTTGTTCGGAGTTTTCACAGCTTTTATTAAATTGTAAGTTACATTGTTTCGAAATTTTGTGGCCCAATTGCTTGTTTCGTGGTTTATTTGTGTATGAAAGATGATAAATATCCGTAATAATGTAATCCTAGTAGTCTAATTTGATTCCCTGCGGCGGGAAATTGATGCAGCCTTTTAATTTTTAGGTGAAGCGAGGCTTACAGACGATGCATCCCAGTATCCAACAATAAGCCAATCTGAGCTGGAAACCGTTCTAAACTACACAATATCGTGGCCTCAAAGGTAAACCGCCTAGTACTCTTCTATATTTTCTAGTTACATCCTGTTCTCTGTTTAAATTGTAACCTATTAAACTTGCCATTAACATCAGGTAACAATGGTTGCAATCTAGTTTCGTCTGACTTTATTTTAGCGAAATAATATATTTTACAAGTGCACTAAATATTAGAACACTATTTATTAAATTGTTTATATGTATGAAAAACATGATTTCTATAGATTTGTTGTCTTAAATATAAAGTTTCACAACCTATACACATGATAAGGAGAATAAATAATATTTTGCTACATTACAATCTGATCGTTTACAAGTGTTTAAATGAAATTGTTATGAATATAAACAAAATATTTTCATACATAGTACAATGTGTGGTTAAAACAAATTTATTTACTACTTCCTTTATACTTTAATGATCATCAACTTTATGTAAGCTTTAGATGTGGATACTAATTAGAAATATCCAAAACATATCATATAGATATAAGACTCCTTGAATTTCACATAATTATTTGAAAGTGTAGTAAGTATTTAATTATAGAACAAATAAGATTTAGTGATTTAAAATAAAAAAAATAAAATAAAAAAACAATTTATTGCTGCAATTAAATTACAAAATGAATGATATAACTAATAATAATGCCAGTAGAGCAAAAGGAAGTGACTCAGCTTATGCTGATCGGCAACACAGTACCGAGCAGCGCTGATTTTCAGTCACCCCTATCTCCCTATGGTGTTATACGGGAGTTGTACAACACAGGTTCGCTTGATGACAAAATAAAACCTCTAATACAAAATTTGCTTCAGAAAAAACGTAGCATTAAGAACGTCTATCACATAAAAAAAAGACAATGAAACACTAATAAACTATATAAACATTATTTATATAGTTTATTGATTTATGAACTTATTGTGTTTAAATATTTTATTAATTTATAGAATCTCTTTTTCACACTAAATAACATACTATCTACTGTGTGTAAGAAAAATGTTTAAGAATTCTTAAGGAATCCATGCTTACATATAATCAATTTAAGAATACTTAACTCTGACAACTTTTTACCTTTGAAATTAGGGTTACTTGTTAAATGCTTTCTTTAGTTATGAGTTGGATTGCTTCAACTTCTGTTGGCTTTATTACAAAACCCTAGGCATATTATACAGATACTGTAAAATATACAGAAAATATTGGGAATACGTTTAGTTATGGTGATGGGTCCGAAAAACAAAACAATATCTGTAATATTTATTTATATAAGCTTTATTGTACACCATAAATAAAACAAAAGTAAACAATTCAAACTAGAAAAAAAGTACAATTGGCGGTCTCTACAAGGCAATTTATGTAATACTTTATATAAATATAGAGTTTACTAATGCTTACATATTTACAAGATGTAGTGCTTTGTTGATTTTGGAAGTGAATATATAAACTAAATTCTATCTTAATTTTTCATAAGAATTTGTTGATTTGGTTAGATTGTAATAATACATTCAATAATATAATTAATCTTTTTAGGCAATGTATGTGCTGCTACAGAGATGTAAAGAACTTTGAGAGGTTCTACTTAGTTGTGCAAAGCATACTGTGTTTATCCGTGTGCCAGCTCAAACTACTTAATGATGATGTCATTGAGGCAGCGCAAACACCACCACCTGACAATGAAAGTGAAAAACCGAAATCGGATGATGCCACACCTTCTAAGAGTGAAGAGGTGAACAGCAAGGACACTTCAGAGGCAGAAAATTCTCCACAATCAGAAACTGAGTTGCCAAAAGAGCCAACAGTTACTGAAAAACCATCTTCGGATGACTCTGAAGCATGGCCCATGCTGCAGAAAGAAAAGCTCATGCATGTGGTGTCCAAAATATTTCTTTTGAACTTTCCCCTGTACTTGGCTTGTAAACATTCAGCCTTAAGCCGATTAGATGATCTCATGGCACAGGAAATATCAAATTTGAGTTCATACTGTGATCTACATGATACTGAGATACCTGCATACTTGCTTCGCAATGTCAGTTTGTTCTGTAAGCTAGGTGGGATTTGCACCATGACTACGCTTTTTGAGGCTGCTTCACCAACTACACTACCTTTGTCGATGGCCCATGCTATTGTGTCAGCTGTTGGGAATCTCAAATTATGGTTAAACTTTAGAGCTGTGGCTCAGCTATTTATGCCCTTAAGGAGTAAGATATTAAAATACATGTGCAGCTTAGAAGATAAGGATTTAAGAGTACCAGCAGTTAAATCAATGGCGGGTAAGTCAAGTTACTTAAATTTTATTTGTTTGGTGAATAATTATTAATTGATGCATGCTGTTAATGCCATTCTTTGCCTTAGCCTCATTCATGAAGTCCATTTGAGTCCAAGAGTGATGGTAGGTTTGAATATGGTCTCATGTGAAATAGATGCCTTAGATTTTTAGGGCCGAAACTGCGTTAAGCGGGCACTCGCGCGGTTTCATACAAAAGTGCTCCGTCGCGGGGATCCGCGCGGGCGTCCAGCACGGGGAGGCGCGTCCCGCACCCGCGCCGCGGGGCCCGCCTTCGTGCGTCGGAACCCGTCGCGAGGGCACGCGCGGTAAAGCGCGCGGTGTCCGCCAGCGGTAACATGACGGTGATGGCATAGGGCACCGAGATGTGGCCTCTCACTTTGGACTTCATCAGAAGGCTCAAAGTCACTCAACGAGCAATCGAGAGGGCTATGCTCGGTATTTCCCTACGAGATCGACTCAGAAATGAGGAGATCCGTAGGAGAATAAAGGTCACCGACATAGCGCAAAGGATTCTATAGATGATTCATAGCGAAAGGTTCTAGAGTGGAGGCCACGTACAGGCAAGCAAAATGTCGGACGCCCGCTTACAAGGTGGACGGATGACCTGGCTACATTTGCAGGAAGTCGCTGGATGCAGGCTGCTTCCAACAGGTCGATGCGGAGACCGTTGGGGGAGGCCGATGTTCAGCAGTGGATTTCCTGTGGCTGAGATGATGATGATGATGAATATACTTGAGCAAAAATAAATATTTTTTACTTAGCGCAATGTTATTGCCAGCCTTTCCGTTGGTGATATGACTGATACAGATTTTACCCTTAAGTTGTTGACCATCAAATATGGCTCCAGTTTCGAAGATAATTCGCCATAGACCGGTATCGAAACTTTAAAATATTTGTACAATGAGTTTTCATTTTCTCTCAATTTACTGAACTTTACAACAAATTCTCCGCCTAGCAACCTAAATTCAATAAACAGCCTTCCTGGCTGTCGTTTTTTTTTGCTAGTCGTCGTTTTGTTGTGTAATAATATATTAAGCTCTCCATCGACACGACTGTACATACACACCTTTAAAATTGAACCAGCGACACTGCGTAAATCCGGTCTCCGCGACGGGGACCGTCGCGTTCTCACGGAGCCCGCCCGCGTGTCCACGCGAGGAGACGCGCGACGGTTGCCCGTCGCAGGCGCCCGCTTAACGCAGTTTCGGCCTTAGGGAACACTGATTTACATTTGCAAAGACTAAAGAACCTCCTTACTAAACTTTTTGATTATGATTATGATCACTAGATTTCATGTGGGGTGCAGCAAAAGAGCCATTGGACGCTCCTCTATCGTTTGACGGTGATGGGCTTGCTCTGGCGTTCAAGTACTTCAACAGCAGCACTCTGACGATGCGACTGGCGGGTGTGGCGCAGATCAATGCGCACATAGGCGCGCACAACGAGCTGTGCGCAGGCGAACCGGCAGCTGACGCAGAACTGGCGGGTCAACAACTGGCCACTTGGCTAACTAACAATAATATCATCGAGCACCTGTTTGGACCCAATTTGCATGTTGAGGTTTGTGATGTTGTTCGAATTTGATTGGGCCTTATGTGATGTACTGGAGTATTATGACTAAGTACTTGTACCAAACAGTTCATAAAGCAAAACGATTTTGAACAATGCAATCTAAGTGTGTAATGGTATTGAAAATACTTCTTGCATTTAAAGTTAGTACTGGGTATTTTTCAGCTATTTGTTGCTTCAGCTATTTATTTAAATCAGTGAAAATTTATTCATTTATTCTTTGATCAAATATACACTAGATACACAGTTCCCTGTAAAAGTTATGTTAAAAAGTGGCACCGATGCATGACATGAAAAAAAGTAAACAAAAAGATCCCATATTCCAAATATATTAACACAAATTCCACCTTATTCCTGGAGATTAAAGTAGTTTTTCACATAATATTGTCTAAAGTTCTGCGACGTTTTAGAAGCAACGGTCGATGCGTGACTGAAGGCAAAAGAGTGCTTGAAGCACTCTTTTTTGGTGCCATTTTCTAAGCGCTCATGTTGTATCTAGTGTATATTTGATCGAAGCATTTATTGATGAGTGCTTGCGATTTGTTTTAATCAAGGTTTGAAGTGGAATAACATTTTGAAAATTCTGATTTCTATCAGGACATTGCTTGTTGCATTTATTTAAAGACTATTTCAAGGCTTACAGATTAATAGGCTATTTGACTAGTTTCTGGAAACTATACCACATTATGAAGTGGGGTCTATAGACCTTACAAATAAAGATTATTTTTAATTACTATATCTACATAATTTAAAAATAAATTTACAAAATACACTGAATAATTACACTGTCAAAACGCTCTGTCGGACAATGTGGCGTCTAGTTCGTAAACATCCGCTCCACAGATTCGTTCGCATATGTCAAAGAGAATTTAAAACACTACGTTAAGAGACGGGACTCCATACATATTTTTTTTATCCATTTACAATACAATACAAGAACTCTTTATTGTAACCAAAACAAGGAAATACAACAAATAAGAAATAAAAAAAAAAACACTAGTGTTACAATGGGCGGTCTTATCGCTTAAAGCGATATCTGCCAGACAACCGTGGGATGGATAGTATCGGGAATAGTGGTAGGCGGCGGTCCACAATAAAGCGAACACAAATAAAGTTCCTAACTTATAAAATACGAATACTTATATACTAATAATATAAATAGACTAATACATATTAAATTGTGTCATCTAAACATACAATACAAATGTAAGTAGGTTTACTGGTAGTTTAGATAGTGGTTCCGTACTTGAACTTTAAAAGTTTGTATGGTATTTGCACGTTTGATTTTCAACGGCAATGCATTCCAAAGGCGAACAGCTTTTATAGTAAAAGAATTATGAAAGTGCTGGGAAGAATAGGAAGGTGTTTTAAGTAGCAAAGTTTCAGAAGAACGCAGGTGTCGGGAATGGGTATGATGTAAAAATTGAAAGCAATTTTTAAGGTATTGAGGAGTGCTAGGATTGAAAAGGATATTATACAAGAGCGAAAGGATATGAGCATTCCGGCGAAATCGGATAGGTAACCAATTCAGCTTCTTACGATATTCGGACACGTGATCAAACTTACGTAGTCCATAAATGAATCTGATACAAAAATTTTGTAGGCGTTCGAGTCTATTGAGCTGTTCTTCGGTTAAATCTGGATATGAGGCGTCAGCATAATCTAAAATGGGAAATAAAAGAGCTTGTGCAAGCGCAACCTTGGTGGCGGTAGGCAAAAAGTTCCGCAATCTTTTTAAACTAAAAGCAGATGCATAAAGCTTACGACTCAACTCTGCAAGATGCGGCGTCCATGACATATTGCGGTCAAGAATAATCCCAAGCTTTTTGACCGTTTTGCTGATCTCAACGCATGTTCCGTCAAACATTACCTGCGGGAGATGAAGCCAATCGATTCTTGAGATCATTCTCGAGCCACCGATAACAATGGTTTGCGTTTTCTCCGGGTTCACCCGCAAACCAAAAGAGTTGCTCCAGTTCGTAATTTTTCGCAAATCACTGTTAGTGGTGTGTATGGCCGCAGATATATGTTCTAAAGGTGCCTGGGTGTAGATTTGTAAATCATCTGCATAGAGGTGGTAAGAAGAAGTAAGATTTTGAGAAATAGAATTAATAAAAATAGAAAATAACAAAGGAGATAAAACGCCCCCCTGAGGAACACCAGCAGTCGTGACACACCAAGATGAAAAATTCTCATCGATACGAACACGCTGGCGGCGTCCATACAGGTAACTACGAAACCAGTCAATTACCGTTGGAGACATGTTAAGAGAACGTAAAAGCGCAATCAGAACGTCAAAGTCTACGTTATTAAATGCGTTACTAAAGTCAAGCAGTGATAAAACCGTCACTTTACCATCAGCCATCCCGCTTCGGATATCGTCAGTAATTTTGACTAGAGCTGATACAGTGCTGTGGCCAGGACGGAAGCCGGACTGGAAAGGATTTAATAAATTATTACTAATGAGAAAAGAAGACAACTGTTGGTGGATAAGGCGCTCAAGGAGTTTGGAAAAAAAGGGGAGGATGGAAATAGGTCGATACTCGGAAAAAGTAGAAGGATTTGTTTTCTTAGGAAGAGGGATTATTTGGGCTTGTTTCCATACGGATGGAAATATACCGCAGGTGATGGAAAGGTTAAGGATGTGGTGAATAATGGGTAGGATCTCGTCTAATATAGGAAGAATCATTTTACGGCTAATTCCATCACTGCCGACTGCGTTTAAAGTGATGGCTAAGACGTTCTTCTTAACATCACAATCGGTAAATTGCTTGAAAATAAACGGAGAAATGCTAGGCACAGGAGTCAATGAAAGAAAGCGTAACGTTGCAGCTTTAGCTGGGCCATCTAAATTGGCTGAAGAAGAGAAATGCTGATTAAGCGCATTAATATCGATGTCATTCGGAATACTGTTATGCCGGGATTTACCAACTCCCAATGATCTCAGAAACCTCCAAATTTTGGAGGGGTTTTGGTTTTCTAGAGAATTATGAATATGTCGGCGTTGTGCATCCCTACACACCTTATTGCAGTGATTTCTACACTTTATGTACATCAATCTGTTATAGTCACTTGGTTTACGTTTATACTTTGCCTTGGAAGTAACTTTTTTATGAATGATAGCACGGATTTCAGACGTTAACCATGGCGCAGGTGAATGTTTTATTTTGACTGGTCATAATGGAGCATGCATGTCGTACAATTGGATTATTGTAGAATTAAATAGTTCTAATTTATCGTCAATTGTAGTTGCACTGTGAATACTAGACCAGTCAATACCAAGAGCATGACTACGCAGATTGTCAGTATCAATGTCCCCAAAATTGCGCTGCAAAAGAACCTTGGTCTTATTCTTGGGAGGACGGACTTTATACGAAACGTAGATTAAATCGTGGTAGGAAAAGGCGTCCGCTGCACACTGTCCATGCTTGGCAACATGGTTCAAAGACGAAACAAGAATAAGGTCAAGAAGGGATGCTGTACAATTTGGAAAATTATGAGTCGCATTTAGTGGTAGGATATTCAGGTTATTCGCAGTAACTACAGTTTTAAAACAGGATGACCTATAATCCTTTTTAATTAAACAAGTGTTGAAATCACCCATAATTATAGTGTGATCGTATGAATAACAAAGATCTTCCAGTAGGTTTTCAAAAGCTGGAAAAAAGTTTATATGCATGGAGGGACAATAATATACGCCAAGTAATATCTTGGCATGTAAAAGTGTGACCTCCAAGAATAAATGTTCACCGGCATTAGAAGGGGGTGGCTGTGCAGACATACTCACCACAGAAAAAGGAATGTGTGAACGTAGGTAAATAGCCACACCACCACCACCACAACTAATGCAGTCATTGCGGATGAGTTGAAAACCTGGTAATGAATATGAAGTGGAGGAGAGACAAGGTTTCAGCCAGGATTCTGAAATCAATATGGCATGTATGTTGCTATGCTGAAAAGACGCCATCATATCAGTATAATGAGCTGGAATACTTTGAGCATTGATATGAAGGATATTAAAGTTTTTGGGTACGTCAAACAAGAACGATTCAATATTGTCTTCCAAACAAGGAATGCTATAAAAACTGCCACGGCTGTCGTCTGAAGAACAAATAGATACAAATTCATCAGTACCACTATCATAATCCATATTTAATCCCTAATAAACTATATAATCAATAGGTGAACAAAATGTATAAATATATTGTATATACTTATATAATATCTAATTAACACTTCCAAAGACTGTCTTCCCACCGACTGTGTTTTACAGTTACAATATTTCTAATAAAAAAAAACTCTGCATACAATAAAAACAATACAAAAAAAAAACATTAATTATAATTGGACTAGTTCGAACTAAGACAAAAAACAATCACCGATTGAAAATGTAAACAAGGCAATTACAAAACGTCAAATATAAAATAAAAATAATTAAATGCTAAAAATGTTCACAACGAGTAAGAAATATAAGTTTAAAAAAGGACAAACTGAGAATTATCGAAATTTGCAAGGTAGTTAGGAAAAAAAAAGTGTATATATGTAAACATGACGTGTGATTTACTTATTACGTTGATTTGCATTTTAACTCAGTCGGGAATAAGTGGTTTAAAATTAAGTTAATCGCGAACTAGTTTTGTAAGCACTATTTTCTAACCGTACGTTTAACCCTCGCTGGCGCTGTGGTCTCTCTCGCCGCCGAAGAAGGTTTCTTCGCCAGTTTTATTGGAATGGCATCAAGTTCACCATGGCAGCTGAGGCGATGACGGGTCCCTTCTGAGTCAAGGACATAGACTATGCCCTCTCTCGTCCAACACTTGGTGAGGCCAAACCACTCCCGCGCAGCCATGAAGACACTATGACGAGCCTTTGTCAGAAATTCAGAAATGGTGATGCCAGATCCCTTGAGGGCAGTTTTTGATGACCACACCTTATCTCGGACGGCAACATCCTTGAACTTACAAAGAATGGGTCTTGGCTTGCTGGAACCCTCCAAGCGCCCCATCCTGTGGCAACGGCTGATATCATCAACTGTAAAGTTCCCGATCTTTAGGTGGGAAGAAACCGTCGTGCTAATGACTTCAGCAGTGTTTTCCTTGGAATCTTCTGGAAGGCCATGGAGCAGCAAAATTTTTCGCCTACTTCGCATCTGCAGTTGGTCCGTCTCCTTTGCGAGGTATTCGATCTGCTCTTGCAAGGACTTCATGGACGTAACCACAAAAGTCTTGAAGGTGGCAAATTCTACTGCTAGATCCTCTGCAGTAGGCGTTGTTGGATTCGTCTTCAGGAGCTTACCTTCAAAGCTCTCCATCCGCTTGTAAAAGGTTGACATCAGCTGATCAAGTGTATGTTTCAAATCAGTGGCATCCATGATAGTGCAGTGAATATTTAAAGCGAAATAATAGTAGTTAAATGCAGTGATTTCACATGGGAATAGCACAGTACGGTAGGTGGAGTGTTATAGTAATTGTATTTCCATGAATAAAGTTCAGATCCGTAGTTCAATATTTTTAAATCACAAAAACACTTAGAAAGCACCTAAGTTCGTTACAAAATTTCAACCGCCAGAAAAAAAAAAAAAACATGGCATTCTGTTACAAACATTAGGCCAGCAACGTCTGTCATTACGTCACGTACGTGCCAAACTAACGGAGCAAATAGTGCTGGTCTGCTCGTGCGTGCAATGCGCCTGATTTTATCGATATCAATAAAATTTACGGAATCTAATGAAGCCTATTTTTAAACATTTTTTTATGAATTACTAAATTCCACATTATAACCACAAATTTGTACATTGGAGAGTCCTAATACAATATTATGCTTAAAATTACCCGAAACAAAATAAAAACGACCTTTATGAAATGTTTATTTTATTTAATATTTTTTTTATTAGTCTTTGGGAAACAAACACAACAATAGTAACTATCAACACGTTTAAAATATTAATACTAAATCCAACGAAGTTTCGTGCGGACGGAGTCCGAGGTCCGAAGTCCGAATCCGCGATATCCGTAAAAAATAGTTTTGTTTCAGTAATTGAAAGAAAGCGATTTCTTACAGAAGTGGAATGAATGAACAAAGGAAGTGGATCAGCTTTTAAGTTTTTTAATGGTACTGCAGATTTCTTAAGGCGATTTTGTTTCCAATTAAAAGATGTCCTCTCAAAGTAGTTTCCACATCCATATTTCAAAGTATGAATTATGAAGTAAAGTATTTTCAATAAACATTTATTCTTCTTGTTCTTTTAACACAAATTTAACCCACTGCTTGCATCTGTAAAACAAAGAACAATAAAGACCGAGTTCGATAATGGTGATTATACAAGAGTCGCAGCTTGGTTTAATTCAGAGCAGTTCATAAATGATTTATAATTTCGACATATTATGCAAAAAAAAATCAGTTGGCAAGGAATTAACTTAAAAATATGGGATTTATTTAAATTAATTACGTTTTTAAAGTTATCGATAATAACAGTATGTAACATCCCTAGTTTATAGTAAACAACATAAAATTTTAAAATTTTGGTTGAATACAGCCTGGTGTCCCTACCTAACAGTAAATATTATCATGTAATTTACTTACCAAGCCTCATTCAAAGGAAATGTAGCCATAAACTTCCTATTTTCTTGTTTTTTTGCTACTAGTACGATCTCCACAAATTTCACATGTTATAAACCGTTTTTTCGGTGACATTTTAAGAAAATCTATCAAAGAACTGTATTAAGCACTTCACACTTCTTTTATAATTATTTTATGGAATAAACACAAACTCGTACAAAAATAAATATTACAAACAAAATTGCTGACAACAAAGAGTGACAACCGACATGTGTTGACATCTGCAATCAGAAAGAAAAGCGCGCCGAATGAATGCAATAGCAATAACCCATAGATAATACACTTATTTATGACAATAATCCACCATTATTTGCCATGCCGACTCCATACAAAATGGTTTTTCTTTTAAGTTGCGTCAGGCTGTATGTCACTCATTCTCAAATCAACCATAGATCAATCAATCAATCAATCGTCCGAATGAGTTTTTGTCAAAAAAATTAGAATTATTTTTCTTTCTTCACATTTTATTACATTGGACATGATAATATTATTAATTCACGGGAATCACGGGTATAAATGACAAATAATGCGTTTTAAAGGTATTTTTAATATTTAATTTGCATCTATGCCGTTATCAATTCCATTCATTTCCGGTACGTGAGTAGTTCATACTAATGCATGACGTCATAGCCAATCAAAATCGTTTACGATCACGTGGCGCGAACTCAAAATAAATTAAATTGTAATTGTGGTTTTTAGCTAAAATATACAATATTTTTAATGTATGATAATGAAATATGTTTTAAAATTAAATTATCTACACGGATGGAAACAAATAAGTCAATATTTTTATACAGTCAAATAGCCTATTATGAATATGAGTGGAAATACATTTTTTTTTTTAAATGACGTACATATCTGAACAAGTTTGTAGTTTAAGATGGGTGTTGAATTGTCCAGGTGATAAAGCAAGCGCACATGATCCTGAAGTTCCTGGCGGTGGAGGGTCGCGTGACGCCGGAGCACGTGGAGTTGGTGTGGGCGGCGGCGCAGTTGAAGCACTGCGGCCGGCAGGTGTACGACCTGCTGCCCGGCTTCATCCGCGCGCTGGCGCCCAAGCCCTGCCAACACCTCTACAGCCTGCTGTGCGCGCTGCCGCCCAAGGAACACACCGAACAGGTTGTTATTCATTCCTTTTATTGCTTATGCATGTATATAAATAATAAATTAATAAATAACACCCAACAGTCACATACATAGTCCTGAATCCACACTAAGATCGAGTCTTGTGTTGGATATACGAGAGACTTTTCGGTCTCACAAACACCCAGACCCGAAAGAAATATTTGTGGGCCGCACAAACATATATATACACACACACATCACACACACTTAAACTATAATTATCTACTCTTTGCAAACTGATATTGTATAATGAGTGCTTCGTAATTGGCGTATTGTTTAGTATTTTTTTTTTTTTTTTATTGCAGTTAATGGCGAGACGAGCATGCCGTTCGCCTGATGGTAAGCGATGCGACCGCTCATGAACAGTAGCAACACCAAACAACACCTTGAATCACAAAGCAATGCTTGGCAATCCACTGCGCTCGCCATCCCGAGACACAAGATGTTAAGTCTCAATATGTCCAGTAGTTACTCTGGCTACAATGTCCTTCAATCCGAAACACACCAGTGCATTTAAACTGCTGTTTGACGGGAGAAATAGACATTGCGGTGGTACCCACCCAGGCAGCCTCTCACATATGAGAGACCTACCACCAGTAAAAAGGAATTGTGATTGTTTTGTCAGCTGTGAAGAACTTATAAATAAGTATTACTTACAGACATCCTAAATCTTTACTTAGTGATTCATCTAATTAGTAATTTATGTCTTTCACTGGACATAAATTTTGGATTTTCTAAAAATGCTTTTAACATTTGCATATGATGCTAATTAAGTTAAATGTTACAAAATTCAATATGCATTTATCAACTTTCTCCCAATCTGACATGTTTTTTTTTTTTATTTTTTTATTGCAATGAATGGCGAGACGAGCAAGCCGTTCGCCTGATGGTAAGCGATACGACCGCTCATAAACAGTAGGAACGTTCCACTGCGCTCGCCATCCTGAGACATAAGATATTATAAGTCTCAATATGTCCAGTAGTTACTCTGGCTACAATGTCCTTCAATCCGAAACACAACAGTGCATTTACGCATTGTTGTTTCACGGGAGAAATAGACATTGCGGTGGTACCTACCCAGATGGCCTCTCACATATGAGAGAACTAATACCAGTAAATTTCATCATCATTTAGTTACAAGATTAAGGCATCTTTTTTTTTTTTTTTTTTTTTTTATTGCATTGAATGGCGAGACGAGCAAGCCGTTCGCCTGATGGTAAGCGATACGACCGCTCATGAACAGTAGCAATATTCCACTGCGCTCGCCATCCTGAGACATAAGATGTTATTTACAAGAGAAATCTGATTTCAATATTTCTATCCTTTGTTTATATGTAATTTACATTAGACTTAGATTTGGATATATTACTTCGATGTTTTTACTTTTATTGTGAGTATGTTTGCTTAGACTTCTATAATTATATTTCAGATATATAACTTTGTGATGTCTGTTATATTTGAACCCATGTTTTTATAGTTTCTCATGCATTGAATTCTTAGTTATGTCTGTTGTATATTTATAAAGCTTTTTTTTAATGAACAACGAGACAAGCATGGCATTCGCCTGATGCGGCGTAAATTCGTCATCCTGAAACACAAGCTGTTAATTCTCAATATGCCCAATAGTTACTCTGGCTACAATGCCTTTCTAACCGAAACACAACAGTGTATTTACATTGCTGTAAAAATAGAAATAGAGATTGCGGTGGTACGCACCCAGGCTTACCACCAATTTTATGATGTTATGGCAGAGCCTGTACCTGGCGTCTGCGCTGACTCGCGCGATGTGGTCGCGCGGCGGCGGGTGCGGCGGCGCCGGCTCGCCGGGCGAGGAGCCGCGCGCGCCGCCGCCCGCCTGCAAGCCGCCGCACCGCTCCTCCTCCGAGGCCAGCGTCAGCATGGACCAGACCAACTCCGATGACGACCCGGTAACTGTTATACTATACTTTATTCACTGAATGTAATATGTCATTACAAGTTTATTAAGCACTGGATCGAATCATGACACACTGATAAAAAGATATTAAATTACAAAAATAAAAAATATAAAACGGTGATAAAGTTGACCAATTAATTAAGAGCCTTTTTTCAAATAAATATTATAATTGTTTCTCTGAGGAAATTAAAAATCGTCAAAAAGCTGCCAATAACTTCTAAGCGTTTTGAAGCAAGTTTATAAGAATCAATAAAAACAAAAATATAATAAACTATACAGATGATATTTATGAAGCCAATGATATTTTTAATAAGACAATATTAGCAATATAAAAGATTGATGCTGTTAAAAACTATATTTTGGTTAAAATGTTAGTTAAGAGGTATTGGCAACATGCGGTTGAAATGTCATTTTCTTTTACGGTATACTTAAATGAAAAATTCTGAAAACCAAAGTTCTATGACATATTTTTGTATACCGTTTTTGAAATATTGTCTCCTGTACTTCAGTGCGAGGAGCTAAGTACATCTGGTGAGGAGGCGGGACCGACTCCGCGGAAACAAAGCAAACATCAACGGGAACTTACTGGTAAGAGTAAAAACATATTGAGAAATATTTAATATCTTATTGATATCATTCCTCAAACTTATTGTGTTGAATTGATTCCTTTGCAAAATTGGTGACTGTAGAGGACTTGTTGATACTGTGTGTTTACGGTATACAGGGTATAACCACACTGCACACGAAAATGAACGGTAGTAGTTTTGTGACAACAGACACAAAGCAAATAAAATTTTCTGAAAAAAATATTCGGCTGTTTTTTGTGATGTTTTAAATATCATCATGATTGGGTGGTAAATCCATAATTTTTGCTGAAATAGTTATTTAAACTCTTACTTACCATAGCGTCTTAAATAATAAAGTTTGTTCATTATTTTTTTCAGAAAAAACTATAATTAATACGACGATAGGAAACAAAAGCCAAAAAAATCGTCTCTTTTTTACAGCTTTTTACCATTATCACCTAGCTTAGTTTTTGGTCCCACTCTGAATATGCCTTGTATAGTAAATATGTAATATTTTCTTACAGCTGAACAAGAATGGTTGCGTGAAGGCGAAGAATTAACAAAGAAGGAATGTCCTACCCTCAAATCATGCCAAAAGTGAGTACGATTTGTTACACAATTTTTTTAAATTAGCGATTTACTGATTTACACCTCAAGAGCTATTCAAATAGAGAATATATTATACTTGAATATCTATTATCGGAATTCTACATCATAAATTGTTTCATAAGCAGTTTTATATTTAATTGAAGTATTGTAGTGAATGTTTGTTGCGGTTTTCCTATGACCTTCTATAAAATGTATGTGATTTCCGTTCCCATTGAAATTTAAAATTACCAATCCTGTTTTGCGGTTAATCGCAACGACAGACTTTGTATAGTTCACATATTGTTTTTCTTTTAAATAATTGTTATGTTCATATTTTATTTTAACTTTGTCAATATACAGTGCCCTCCAAAAGTTAGTTGAAATGATCAAAAATGTAATAAATGTGAGGAAATTATGATAAAACCAATTCAAATCATTGTTTTTTAAACTGTTTATTAAAATTTAATCAATTTTGAATATGTCTATCAATGAAAGGTGCATAATAACGTTATTAATAATAATTGATATACAGAAACATTAAATTGCGGTGCCAAAAGTTAGTTGAAATTGATGAAAAAATATTTTAGGGATTGTTATATTTGCCACTGTCTTAACTTTTAATATTTTGTATGGCCGCCATTATTCTGTAGAATTGCTTTAAATCGTCCAGGTGTAGATTCTACAAGATTTTGTAAAGTTTTGACCGGTATAGTCGACCGCGTTTCATGAATTCTATTTTTCAACAAATTCCTGTTGCCTTTTATGGAAACAAGGATTCTCGGGTCAATTAATCCCACAAATGTTAAATAGAGTTAAGGTCGAGTAATATTGAAGGCCATCCCAGTAAGTCTACTTCGTTATCTTCAAAATATTATTCAGTTATCCTTGCTGTATGCTACAGATTGTTGTCTTGCTGGAACTTAAAAATTTGACTTTACCCCATATGTTCAGCAGATTATTATAAATTGTCATGGAAAATATTACAATAGATCTGTGATGTCATCTGCCTTCAATTATTTGCAGTCAGCCCACACCATTCCAAGAAAAACACCCCCAAACCATCATACCGTCAACGCCGTGTTTTACAGTCGGCTGCAAGTGCTTGTCGTCGTAAGAGTTATCATTGCTCCTACGACATACAGTTTGCCAACCTCTTTATCCAAACGGTTCGAACTTAAATTCATCGCGAAAAAATACTTTATTCCAAAAGTCTATTAGTTTATCTAAATAATTGCGGGCGAACTCCAACCGTCTTTTTTATGGATCAATGCTATGAGGTTTTTATCTGGCAATGTGACCTCGTAAATTAGCATCATGCAGACATCGCCTGGTAGTAGTTATAGAAACCGTGGTTCCTGCTTTCTATTACTATTTTTTGATCACTCGTATCACAATCTTGGGATTAATTTTACACTGCCGCACAATTCGTCGATCATCAACAGAATTAGTAGACCTAGGACGCCTCTACCGTGGCCTATCTGCAAGACTAGGACATTCCAAACTCTTCGGCATTATTATTCGCTTATCTTCTTCACTAACTTTAAATAATTTTCCCTCAGCACTAAAGTTTTTCATTTATTTTCTATTTACCGACCATCTTTGTTCTATCTTCTATGTGTTATTTTCACTTTGGAGCCATTATTTATTCTAAAACAGTCATATCACCTCACAATATCTTATTAATAAATATAAACTACCCAAACTGCCCTAACAATATTGGTAAATGAGTTTAAAACCACGAGATTATCGGAAATCGTTAAAAGTTTTCCATTTCAACTGACTTTTGACGCACACAATTCAAGTGCTGAGAATATAAACATTGATTAAGAAAGAAAGCAAATGGAATTTCGAGAAATTCGATACTGTATGTATTAGAATAGAGTATCCGAACATAAATAGTAAACAGTTCTTTTATTGAAACTGCGTATTTTAGAAATTACGTGACATCATTGTAAAGGTGAATTAATTTCAACTAACTTTTGGAGGGCACTGTATGTGGTAAAAATTATAAACTGTCACGTGAATGACTTAACATACTATGTCCCAGGATGGGGAGCGCAGTGGAATACCAAGCATTGCTTTGTAATTAATGTTGTTGTTTGGTTTTGTTGCTGTTCATGAGTGATCGTATAGTTTACCATTAGGTGAATTGCATGCTCGTTTCGCCATTCATGACAATAAAAACACACTACATATTATAAATGTCTTAGTGTTCGTTGAATAATTTTATACGTAGATATTTATACGCATTTTCGTACGGTTTTTGTTTGTTTAATAACAACAATAAATAAAAATAACAAGTGTCTAAACATTTTCCTTTATGGTATACCGGGTTGCATATTAATATTAAATTTAATCTTAGCACCCTCATTAAAAACAGAGTGTTTTTTGGCAAGCTAAATATTGCTAATATAGCGAATAATATAGCGATTTATAAAAAAATCTATGGTATGTAAGTCCGCCAACCCGCACTAGGCCAGCGTGGTGGACTATATGGCCTAACCACTCTCAATCGTACTGTCGATTGTAGAGGAGGCCCGTGCCCTGCACGGGACGTATATGGGCTGATACAGTACAGAACAGAAATATTGCTAAGTCCTGTGTTATTGTCCCAGACGCAACAAGCGTGCTGGCAGCAGCGGCAGCGCCAGTAGCGGC
Source organism: Hyles vespertilio (assembly GCA_009982885.2). Taxonomy (NCBI): domain Eukaryota; kingdom Metazoa; phylum Arthropoda; class Insecta; order Lepidoptera; family Sphingidae; genus Hyles; species Hyles vespertilio. Next base: position 11,624,395 of record CM042828.1, read on the forward strand.
GCGGAGGAGCTGCTGCGGCCGCGCAAGAAGAAGCTCTACAAGAAGCGACACAAGCCGGCCAAACCCAGGCATTTCCGTGAGTGCATGGTCCATACAACTCACCTACAATACTTATATACGTTATTATTTCATTAACTTGCATTATTTAGTTTTACATCTTCGGTCAAATATACACTAGATTGTAAGTAACGGCCTAAAAAACGGCAAGAGAAGTAAGAGAATATAAGCGTGTGGTCTTATTTGATTCTAGTATGGTCTAAAAAAATAATAAATCTTAATTTACAAATTTATTCTTACCTGCAGTTGATTATAATTTACGACTATGTAGTAAACATATCGTATTCGAAATTCAAACATATAAGTATAAGCAACCTCGGCCACTTTTGGCGTGTGGTTTTGTTCCGGACCCTGTATTTAGTATATATTTGATCGAAGTTTTACATAGACAAAGAGCGTGGACTAGGCTGGCAACTAAGATCTATTTTTAAGAGTATTATACTGGACATATTGCAGACAACTTCATTTTGGTTTTGCTTTATTGGATAATTTCATACTGCAGTTCATGCTCTTTGTTTATGTTTTAATTGACTACTACATTTAAATAAAACCTTACATGTAAGATGTGGCTTTACAATAAGTTAGGTATTAGTCTAATTGCTAATTACAAATCACTTTTAAACAAATAGCTTCTTATTTAATGACTGTAATAAATCATAGCATCTATTAGTCCTTTGTTGATGAAATATATGCAAATGTTGGCTAGTAGCGGCTCAGCTGAAGACTGCGGACCTGGCGGAGTCAGTGTCGGAGGTGGAAGAAGAATCTTCTGGTAGCGATACCGCACACTGCCAGCTGCTGTGCGATAATGTTGATGCCAGGTTAGAGTCACTCCTACGCTGAAGTATTTATCTAGTTATGTTTGCAGTGTTTTTTTTTGTGTATTGATGTTTAGATAATAGTTCGAATGTTAATGCTGGTGACTAAAGCCTCATTTACACGGGGAGCGTTGCTCGCCTCGAAGATGTGTTTATCGTAAGGATATAAAAACTTGTGCCGTGATATTATTTATCAGAACATGTGATGATGAATCTATGGCGGTTATGTCATACAATAATGGCATACGATTCTCGCCCTATGTAATAAATGACGTTTAAAGGTTTTTAATTAATAAATACAGAGATTAAGTGTCAATACTCTGGATGAACAGTGTAGCGAATAGTGGGGTTGCACTATACTTACTACACCGCACTAGCTCCGCACTTTTGTTTGTTCTTTTCTTCTCGCCCCATCACGTCCTGGAACAGAACATTCAAGGCAAAATGTAGAAGTCCTGGCACCTCTGCTTGTCTTCTAGGAAAAAGGCGTGTATTGTATGTATGTAATTCTCAATACAGGCGGCTGATGGAGCTTCGCCTGATGGAGAGTTACAAGCGTCGCGGCGGCGAGGAGGAGGAGGGCAGCGCGTCGTCGGCGCTGTCGCCGCACTCGCACCCGCACATGGCCGACCTCGACGAGGACGACTCCGCCTGCGAGGAGGAACTCGCGAGACTCGCGCAACAGGTCGCTATCCGACTGCATTGTATTGTAGCAGGACTTTCGTCTGCTATTAGTCTGCCGTTAGTCTACTATTACTATATGGCCTAACGACTTTCAACCGATTGTAGAGGAGGCCCGTGCCCTGCAGTGGGACATAAATGGGCTGATACAAAAGTCTACTATTAGTCTGCTATACTGCTATTAGTAGTAGCATTGGACAATTAAATGTCAAGTATTTTGAATATTAGTTTATCCTTAGATATACAAAGTGTTGTGTGATGTTAACAGGTGTAAAAAATTCCAGTTGGAATTGGCGTTTGAAATCATAGTTCATATCATAATTTTTACGATTAATTAGTTTCATTTGGGAAAGTTAAAAAAATGCAGTATACGATTGGGTAACTGGGTAATGTTTATGCATTAATCTCAAACTCCTAATAACACTACCGTATAAATATCCAGTTATAAGTTATAACACCATTGTCAACTTTAATAACATAAATATAAACCTTAGTCGCTTCCCAATGTTATCTTTTTTTTTTTTTTTATTGCATTGAATGGCGAGACGAGCAAGCCGTTCGCCTGATGGTAAGCGATACGACCGCTCATAAACAGTAGCAACATTCCACTGCGCTCGCCATCCTGAGACATAAGATGTTAAGTCTCAATATGTCCAGTAGTTACTCTGGCTACAATGTCCTTCAATCCGCAACACAACAGTCCATTTAAGCAGTGTTGTTTGACGGGAGAAATAGACATTGCGGTTTGTTATCTACTAACAAATATGTATTATATGCAATCTTAAGCATCTTAAATAAATGAAAAAAAAAATAATAAGACGACTATCCCGATTAAGAAGCTGAAGATGCTTCCAGTTTAAGAAAAAATAATATATTGTGTGTGGTGAACAGGCGCAGTGTCTATCAGAGTACCAGACTGCGCACGCACTAGCGAGCGTGGCGGGTGTGGGTCCGGCGGTGGGGGCGGGGCCTACCGCGCGCGTGCCCCGCGGCTCCGCCTCCCCCGCGTCCCCCGCGCCGCAGGCCCCGCCCGCCACGCCCTTCTGCGCCGACGACGTGTGCCGCCCAGGCAACACGCTGCTATGGGACCTGCTGCAGGACGGCGCCATTGTACGTACTTTAATTACTTCTAAACTTTCTAGTGGTGAAGATTTTTATTAAGCACTCAATTGTTCATTATACTATAACTATAGATGATAATTGTCTGTAAATCTTCGTCAAATAAAAAAATAAAAAATACTGACTACTACATTCCATGTTCACAGAGACAACGAATAGAGTTAAACTCAATCCGCCTTATTACAAAACGTGGTTTATCTAAAAACTTTAGTTTAAATCGCAATAAACTATGGTTTATATGAAATTCATATTACAAAAAGTGGTTTAACGATAAACCATGGCCTTTTTGATGGTTTATCGCTAAACCTGACCGCCCTCTAGTTTAACGGTGGTCTAAATCGTAAACTTCCAAATATTTCTTTTATATTTAGTGTCTATTTCATCGTATTATGTTACTTATACTGTAAAATTGATATTAATATGATTAACTTCTTCGTTTTTAAGGATTTTGCAGCCTTTGAGCGATAAAAAACGCCATGTCGGTCCAACAAAACACGTCTACGCGTCAAACCCTGTTTTGATTTTTTCCGATAAAAATATACGCAAAAGGATAGGTTTACCAAACATTTTGCAATGTAATCATCCATATAATAATGTTGGTTTACTCACTTTTTCCTCATTACTCAACTTCACAGACCATTTTCATTTTGTAGGTCCAACACAACACGATATTACAATAGATTACTATGTAATTACCTAAGCGACAATTATTTTATATCACCTCACTTCAGATACTTCGTTGACTAAATAGTAAATGCATTCTAATGCTAAATGAACTTATTTTAGCTCGCGATAGTTTTGTTTATTGTTATGGTTTCATGTAACGCGCCAGAATGTTACGTTCCATCACACGTGTTTGGATGTGTCACTAGCTAATATAACATGAACTAAATAAAAAATAATAATTAAATTGTAATCGATATACCAAACAATATTGACATTCAAGCAAAATGTCCAACCCTCAATAGGTTCAATACGCCTAAACATTATTAAATCATTAAAATTTTATTAAAATGTATTCTTTTCTGTGGATATGGAACGTTGCGATGGAATGATATCACGTTGAACGAATATTATTTGTATTAATCTGTGGTTGGTGTATAAACCACGGTTCAAAAGAATGAACCAAGAGAACCATGGTTTATTTATGTTTTGTAATACAAGTAAATTTAAACCATGGTTCTGCAGATTAGACTGGTTTTGTTAGACCAGGTTTAAACCAAGATTTATTTCGTTTTTTGTAATAAGACCGAATTTGTGTATTATTCTTCCCATTGCCAATGTATCTTTGGCACGATTAATCTATACTAATATTATAAAGCTGCAGAGTTTGTTTGTTTGAACGCTCTAATCTCTGGAACTACTGGTCCGATTTGAACGATTCTTTCAGTGTTGGGTAGTCCATTTACCGAGGAAGGCTATAGGCTATATATCATCAGGCTATGACCTATAGGAGGAAAGCAGTAGTGATATTTCTAGCAAATACGAGGAAATTTTGTTCGTTTTTCGTGGTCCGATTGGTCGATATTCTAAACTGATAGTCAGAATTAAACATTTTGACCGCCATTTTAAAACGTGTATGCACCCGGGCGGAGCCGGGCCCGACCGCTAGTAACTAATAAATTGTTAATAACTTCTAAAAGTAAGTTATTGTTTAAAAAATAGCACTTAGTAAGTCCGTACTTAAAAATACATCATGTTCAAAATATTTATGTAAATGAGTGAGTTATACAGGGTGTTATGTAAGCATGAAAACTGATAATAATGTTTCATTGTACAGGAGCAGCTCGGCGAAGGCTTGGCTCTGGAGGCTGAGAAGGCTTTATGCGCGTTGTTGTGTTTTAGTACCGACAAATTCATTAGGATTAAATTCATTGAAGGCTGTCTCGACAATCTTGCCAATCACAGGTACGATAATACGACATATAATTTTGAACCGACTTCGAAAAAAGGACCTCCTTTCTTAATCCATCGGAATCTTTTTTTATGTATTTTTTTAAATGCTTATACATAACAGGTGGCCCCATAAAAAATAAGATAGAACTTACATTTCTGGTATTTGGCGGCCCGCTTTCAAACAAGTTCATTGAAATAGATATTATTTTTTACTTTGTAGATGTATTTTTAGTGTAACTTTATAATGGTTTTTGAAGTCAGTTCTATTGTGATTATGAGTTATTATCAACTTAAAATAAGTATTAATAACAGATATGTTCATTTTGAACAGATCTGTTGCTGTGTCGCTGCGGTTACTGCCGAAGTTGTTCTCATCATTCCAACAGCTTCGAGGCATGGATATGCACCAGGTAAGACGAATGCTCGTCATCGAGGTAAAGGGTACTGGGAGCCCTTGAGTATTAGTATTCGATCAAATATACACATAAGTAACGGCCTAAAAATGGCAAGAAAAATAAGAGTACAAATGAGTGTGTGCTCTTATTTGATTTTAGTATGGTCCAAACTATAATAAATCTTAATTTAAATTTTAAAGGAATGACAAGGTGTATTTTTTTTTGCTCTGAATGGCGAGACGGGCATTCCGTTCGCCTGATGGTAAGCGATATGACCACTCATTAACATTAGCAAAACCAAACAACACCATGAATTACAAAGCAATGTTGTCATTCCACCGCGCTCGCCATTCTGACACATTTGATGTTGTCTCAATATGTCCAGTAGTTTCTCTGGCTACAATATCCTTCAATCCGAAACACAACAGTGCATTAAAACATATAGACATGGATACCTACCTAGGCGACCTCTCACATGTGAGAGACCTACCACCAGTAAAAATATTTTTTCATTGGAATATCACACTGACGTACCAGAGCGACATCGGGAACAAAATCTTTGCGTTTTGTGCGTGTACATGGGAATCCAGTGAAGCGAGAGAGAGGATGTATTGCTGCGTAGGTGTGATAGAGATAGAAATATAAGGGGCGGTACGGTACCGCAATTTTTTTACAAGCATTTTGTTTGCAGTGCCCACTCTAGTATAATATCTCAATAGAATCACGTGTTAACAGTATGTATACAACGTTGATGTGACGTTAAAATAGATCAAGAACTTAAAAAATCATTTATGACTAAACTACTGCTGTAGTTGAATTGTAACAGTCACAGAGCGGACGTCTAATACCTCAGTCCGCCCCGTGACCACGAAAGCTGTAAAGTGATCGAAACGTCGGGAAGTTAAAAAATGTAAAAAATTAAACTAAATTCGCGATAAAATCCGTAAATAATAGTTTTATTTCAATGTGTAACATTCGCGTAAATCTAAGAAACCATTAAACTACTGCTCCTATATAATTGTTTTTTAGTACAGAGCTTGAAAATGGTACCTAGTATATGCAGTTTAAAGAAACGCCCATCGGTCGAATCAACGTTGTATGTGTGTGCGTGTGCGCAGGTGGTGATGTGGGCGGAGCGCGAGCGCGGCATGATGCGTCTGTTCCTGGAGGACCTGCGTCACTACACGCAGCAGCCGCGCGCCGCCGCCGACGCCGCGCACTACGCGCACATCACGGAGCTCACAGTGCGGCTGCACTTCCTAACGGCTATTTTCTCTCCGGTCGGGTCGCCGCAGCACTTCCGGTAACTGCTCTTCAATGTATATTGCCATACTAGCAACTAATAAACTACAGATAGCGCGCGAGTTGAATGCAGAAGTTAGGAATGCGATAGTGCTGTGACCTAATTATAATTATTGATGACCACAATGAGTAATGAATGTCGATAAATTTAAACAATGTTATAAGTTTAATTTTATTTTTTACACTAGAGACTGTCCCACCCTCACACCCACCACTGTAACTCCTGTGAGCCAGGATCAACAGTGGCAGGCAATGTAAAGACACCGAGCATTGAAGCTCGGCGAGTCTCCGGGAATGTCTAACTTGTCTTTAACCCGCAACGAAATTAATCAGAAAGTGAAATTAATAGGAGGAGTTGGAAATAAATTATTGTCCACTTCCCTCCGTGCAAAGCGGGCGACAAAACAATGAACTAAACAGGTAAATTATCTCGTAAAAAGACTTTTACAGCCGGAGAAGCCAGCTGTAAAGCACCACGGATCACATCATCACTACATTTAAATGGGACCTATTATGTGAGCTTTTAGACTTGATTCCAATAATAAGTATAGAGACTGTCCCGCCCTCACACCCACCACTGCAACTCCTGTAAGCCAGGATCAACAGTGGCACGCAATGTAATGACACCGAGCATTGAAGCTCGGCGAGTCTCCGGGAATGTCTAACTTGTCTTTAACCCGCAACGAAATTAATCAGAAAGTGAAATTAATAGGAGGAGTTGAAAATAAATTATTGTCCACTTCCCTCCGTGCAAAGCGGGCGACAAAACAATGAACTAAACAGGTAAATTATCTCGTAAAAGACTTTTACAGCCGGAGAAGCCAGCTGTAAAGCACCACGGATCACATCATCACTACATTTAAATGGGACCTATTATGTGAGCTTTTAGACTTGATTCCAATAATAAGTATAGAGACTGTCCCGCCCTCACACCCACCACTGCAACTCCTGTAAGCCAGGATCAACAGTGGCACGCAATGTAATGACACCGAGCATTGAAGCTCGGCGAGTCTCCGGGAATGTCTAACTTGTCTTTAACCCGCAACGAAATCAATCAGAAAGTTAAATTAATAGGAGGAGTTGGAAATAAATTATTGTCCACTTCCCTCCGTGCAAAGCGGGTGACAAGCAATGAAATAAAGAGGTAAATAACCTCGCAAAAAGACTTTTACAGCCGGAGAAGCCAGCTGTAAAGCACCACGGATCAAATCCTTATTACATTTAAATGGGACCTAATATGTGAGCTGTTACACTTGATTCCAGTAATAGGTATGGCAAAAACGCCGGAAAGCACGGAAATTCGTCCTAGTCTCTACAAGGTCCTGTAGTATACAACTCCAGATGATATTTGCATACTATCCAGCATGGTTTTACGCTCATTCTGCCAAAGACTACACTCCCAAAGTATATGATGCGCGGATTGTTCATATTCGCAATTTGCTGTTGAACATGGGCACGCAGGCGATTCCACAAGCTTAAAAGAGTATAGTTTAGACTTAAAGTTACCATGGCCCGTGAGGAACTGTGATACGCAATAATCGACATCCAACCAAGTCTTTGTCAAACGGTCACGAACACAAGGAAAATATTGATATAGATGTCGTCCCTTCAAAGATACCTCCCATCTATTTTGCCATTCATCTAATAGTTCGCTATATACCACTGAAAGCGGTTTAAATAATCTATCAATTTTTAAAAGTTCACGTGCGGTTAAAAAACTTTTATCCATATTCTCCCTAGTAGAGTAATACATGGCGGCGCGACGTTGCACCTCCAGGTCGACTGGAAGTACACCCGCCAGGACAGGCAAAGCTTCGGTACTAACAGTTCTATATGCCTTACACAAGAATATCAAGGCCAAGCGTTGGCTCTGGAGCAGTTTTCTTCGCACAGCGCCGATAGTAGCCCTATCAGCCCATACGGGAGATCCGTAACAAATACATCCTAAGTAAGTTGCTCCATAGATGATTTTTAGTGTGTTGAAAGATAGCCCCCATGTTGATTTCGATATTCTTGTCAAAGCAAAAAAGTTCCTTTTCGACTTTTCCCCGACGTTTTTAATATGTTCAAGAAATGAAAAATTCCTTTCCAAAATTAAACCAAGATAACAAACCGATTCTTTTTTCTTAACAGTGATATTATTAAATTTAAATCGCGGCGGTGATTGTAAACTTCCTTTTAAAAGTAATTGGAACGTTTTATGTGGTGCAAACTTGAAGCGATTTCGATGGCCCCAATCACATATTAATTTTAAACACGCGTCTGCACTATTTTCTAGTCCCGACCTACTGTTTGATTCTATGAGCAAGAGGCCATCGTCCGCATATCCGGTCAAAGAACACCCTGACGGTAAGGGAATCGTAAGAAAATCGTCGAAGCCTAAATTCCACAAATAAGGACCTAATACTGAGCCTTGTGGACAACCCATCGTCAGTGGTTTCGACACGGCAGTGTCCAAGTTTAAGTTTGGTTGTTCCGTGCGAGAAATACGAGTAAATAAGTGAATATATATTTTTAAAGCAACCTCGTAATTTCAACTTAAGAAGCAGCATTGGCCACCAAGCGTTGTCGAAAGCACCGGAGATGTCCAGGAAAATACCAAGTACATATTTGCGCACCGATGTACTTACCGCTCTTCTAACCGAAACTGCCGCGTCGATGGTTGACTTACCCGTAGTAAATCCGAACTGATTTTCGTGAAATTTTGGTCCACCCGGTAGCAATCGAGGGACGATAAGACGTTCTAAAAGTTTCCCTAGCGACGGCAAGAGTGTAATAGGTCTATACGACTTCGGATCATGCGGGGATTTATCGCCACTCTTGGGTATTATCCGAATGAAACCGGTACGCCATACTCGCGGAAACACCCCTTCAGCAATACATCTATTATAAACAGTAAGTAATGCATCGCCGGCCGATTTACACGCTTCTTTTATCATTTTATTGGATATTTTGTCGTCACCGGAAGCCTTGTTTAGGGGCAAAGATCGTACGATTTCACTAAATTCATCAAAGGACGAGAGATTTGAATCTGAAGAGTTCGGCAGTTCTACGGCCCACATCCTAATCTGCCTGTGGTATTCTGTGTCATTTTCAACATTATCATCCGGAATTAATGATTGTAACAGAGCTTCCGTTGTCTCCTCAATACCAGTGGTGAAGTTGTTGTCAATTTTTAAATTTTCAATATAAGCCAAATTGATCGACCTATTTGCTTTAAATTCATGGTATAAAGGAGACCACGGACCTTCACTATCTAACCTAGCCACAATTTTTCGTAACAAATTTCCTTTCGATTTTTGGACGGCGGCTTTATAATGAGATCTGGCAACTCTCAGTCTATTTAAAGCAGATGTTAATGCTTCCCCTGTAACACAACGTCTTTTAAGTCCGTTAAAACGCCTCCGCGCTCTGCGAAAAGTTCGACGTAGTTGGACTAGTAAGTCATTCCACCAATCGCACCTCCGAGTGTTTGTGATGGAACCTCGACCGATGGTAACGTCTGCGCAATATGTAAACGTGTTCGACATTATCTCAGCACAGGTTTCATCTGACAAATCATTGCGAGTGAAGTCCCCGGCATGCCGAGCAAATATCGAGCTAAATAAATCCCAGTTGGCGCCTCTAGATTTATATCTAAAATTAAAATTGTTATGTATCGGACCCTGCGTCAATCTAGGCAAGAACTCGTACACAATCAGGCGATGATCACTACATGACGCGTCCGGCAGGACGCGCCACCTATCAATACGGACGTCTCCACTAGAAAGTGTGACGTCAATAGAAGATTCGCCCATAGGGCTACTATAAGTAGGTGGTGCATCGGGGGTGTTATGTATTTCGAGATTCATTTCTGCAATGAAATCTTCTACAGCGCAACGTCGCTCGGTATCGGTGGAGCGATATTTGCCATACCAAAGGACAGATGACGCATTAACGTCAGCACCTATAATAATTTTATGTCCAGCGAGGGACCGCAAGACATAGCGGAGGTGATGCAGGTGGGGACCCACAGCATCTGAGTATTGAAAATAACAGCTCACAACATAAACCTTACAAATCGGACTAGACACCTCAGCGACAGCACAGTGTGACGTCATAAGGTTACGCACTGAAGTAACGGTAAGATTTGAACCCGATACAAAAATACCTGCTCGTGAGTTGTTATCGAGTTGTACTACCTTACTACGTAATCGCGCATGTTGGTATTGCTCTTGAACTAGAACGACATTTAATTTATAATCGTGAATTAACGTGTCTAATTCTGACGTCGCTACCCTATCGTTATGAAGGTTTAACTGACCGATTGTAAACTTATCCATATTTAGTTAATATTGGGTCGACAGAACTAATTGCTCGATTTTGTTTTTATATGTTGGGCACTCTTGAGACCCACAACGATGGTCATGTGATTTTTTAAATCTTTTACAAGGCGCACACACTGGCTTAAATTCCGGGTTCGATTTCTGCGGGCACGCCTTAGTTTCGTGAGACTCAGCACAAATGGCACACGTTGGTGTTTTAACCGTACAAAACTTTTGTACGTGCCCGTAATATTGACAGTTTAAGCAACGAACTACTTCTATGTCATCATTAAAACGGCATGTGGCCCAATCAATGAAAACTTTATCTTTTGTGTCCATTAAAGATTTTTTACACTAGGTTAACATGATGAAAAAAATAGTGTGTTGCATTTCTTCGTCAAAAAGTTTATTCCAAATACTTAGTGGATCATTCCGTTCTTCCTCAGATAAACGTAACACAGATCTGGTGGTAACTATATTGTGCTGAGGAGTTCTGACTCTGCTGGAAGGTGGAATACTAGCCCACTTGTAACGGTTTTTTCCGTAATAATAATTAGGTTGTCGTTCTTGCAACTCTAAAAGGGGCACGTTATCATCTGATGTATCACTATTGGGACTGACACTTCTAATAATGTTGTGGTCTAGACTAGGGACATAAGTATTTTCTTCATAGTGTTCATGGTCACTTATATGATTCTGGATAAAATCATTTTCAGATATCAAGCAATCCTCAATAGTATCCTCGTTATCCGACTGGTCCGACTCCAAAAGTAGATCATACACTTCCTTTTCAAAAGAAGGGTTATCGACTCGCCATATTTACTTGCAGGTTGTTGCAACTGTGACGTTGACGTTCGTTTTGACGTAGATGCATTTTGGTTAATGTTTATTGACATTTTGACTGAAAATAACCTAAAAAAGAAAAAATGGTTGCCTGTAAAGTCGGTTTTACGGGCGAAGATTTTACGTGACAACGTCTTTTTCTCGGTAGAATATTTATTGATATGAATATAATTAAATTGCACAATAGGAACAAGGAATTGAATGAAAATAAGAATTGCACAAATTTTAACTATAGAAATATATTTTGTTTACTAAAACATTGTACATGTAATGACGAATCTAAGCACTCCATATTTTCACTACAGACACAGCTGACGATACTTTAACCACACGTGTGAACTTGTATTGTGACGCTTTCTTGTTTTTCCAACGCCAAGAACGTTCGAGAAAGACAAAGACAGAGACACAAGCATGCGCCGATTCAATGCGCCTAATTCTCTAGTGCTGCGCGCGCACCGTTACGTTACCGGGCGTTACACTTTTCATAAGTGACTCCCAGCCGCAACCTAATTTAAGACGTTGTCACGTCAATAAGAAAAATCGTATTTGCCTGCTCTCGATTGTCGAGCTCGTCAAGACGATTCCTCTGACTCCAAACACGGGGGGTTTACTTTAAGAAATGACGGAGTTATGCCTGGACAAATATTTTAGGGGAGAGAGGGAGGAATTTGGGGATTTGGTTGGGGCCAATCTGTAGAGCTCACCGAGCCGGTTCCAAAGATACCAAACTCGGTGGGTCTACGATCTATATTGGCCGAGATAGGATTGGGGGGGGTGAGGTAAATTTTCGGGGTGGGGGTAAGGGAGGGGGGGGGGGGGGGAGGAAGGTTTCGTGGGGAGGCTAACTTAAATTAATTTTTTGGAGGTAAAATATTTTTTTTTGGGTGGGTAATTTTTTGCGTAATTTGGGATTTCTGGCGGGGTCAATTTGTAGCCCTCACCAAGACGGTTCCGAGGATACCAAACTCGGTGGGTCTACGACCTATGTTGGCCGAGATAGGATTGGGGGGGGTGAGGTAAATTTTCGGGGTGGGGGTAGGGGAGGGGGGGGGGGGTAGGTTTCGTGGGGAGGCTAATAGGCACTATTTCGGAATAAGGGTGGGGGAAGGCAGGGGGGGGGGCTATGGGACAATTTTGGAAAAAGTGGGTGAAACTGAAAAATAATTCTCTAGTACTGCGCGCGCACCGTTACGTTACCGGGCGTTACACTTTTTCATAAGTGACTCCCAGCCGCAACCTAATTTAAGACGTTGTCACGTCAAAAAACAATATCATAATGATCACATGTTTTTAATAATCATTTCACAAAACGGTATAAAAAAAAATTAATCCGATTCAGAAATGGCAGATATGGTTGAATCGGTGTCAAATTAAATGTCAAATTTTTGTTCTGCCTTTCTTCAACACACATGTCTAAAACATTTTTCGCCATTTCTCGTGCTTGGCGATGAATAAAAGCTCGTTTTTTTGTAACGGAACTTGATGGACTCGGATCAGTCATTATAAAAATAAAAAAAATAACACGGGAACTTCAGTATTAACACAATAACACGGCAAACGTACGATAGTTGACAAGGATGGCACAGCACTACACTGCAGGCGCGTGAGGTGTGGCGTGCGGATAGCGGGGGGAGATGCTCCCGCTCTTTACCTCAGACCCCGACTGCATTCAACTCGCGCGCTATCTGTAAGTAATGAGATATTCAGCTGATGAAAAATAAAATATGACTGTTGACTGTTGGAAGGGGCCTGCATCATTCATCATTCACTCATTGCCATACTCAGAGGCATTTGATATCTACTAAATCTAAAAAAAAATGTTTAGACTTTACGGTTTGAATTTATAATAAGGAACAATCAATTGACATTAAACGTCCCGGAGTGGGGCCATTGCTGGCTTTAAATTGTATACAGAAATATAACAACCTTGCAAAAATGAAGTACATAATAAATCCACTGAATGTATTTGCAGACTAACAGTGGAGCAGGTGGAGGAGCTGTGGCAGTGCCTGGTGGTGCGCGGCACCAGCGAATGCGCCGACTGCCTGTACTCGTGGCTGCTCTCGCACACCAAGTCGCCCGACCAGCACGCGCTCGGACTAGACGCGCTGCGGTTCCTCTACGTAGAGAAAATGCCCACGCTGGACCCTGAGGTCAGTCGAGCTGGCGCCAATTCAAATACACTACAGCTTTATGATAAATACTGCTTTAGATGTACGAGTGTACACATGAATATCAGGCCTATTAGCCAGGTATCTATAGAAATCCTCAATGAAATATTATGATTAAAAAATCGGTGTAAAATGAACATAATATTAAAAAGAATACATAACATAATATTAAAAGTCTGTGGGTATGAGGATGCATTACTCTTGAATTGACGTTTAAAATATCTGCGATCACATTTTAGGTACTGGCATATGTTATCTGTCACGGGGTGCGTAATCGAACTCCTCCGAAACGGCTTGACCGATTCTCATGAAATTTTGTGAGCATATTGAGTAGGTCTGAGAATCGGCCAACATCTATTTTTCATCCCCCTAAATGTTAGGGGTAGTCCACCCCTAATTTTTTTTTTTATTTTTAGACATAATTTTTAATTTCTATTTTTTTATGATACAACATACAGAAATACATACAATCCTCAATTTTTCACCCTTCTACGATCAACCTTTATTTTTTAATAGCCATTTTAGTAATTTAATCATTTTTCCTCTCCGGTCGAAAACTGATCAATCGTCATTTAATTAGTTATCCCCGCCAGATGTCTACAGGTGTCACTTCTGACCCAGTAAACAGCACGGAGTAGGGATGAGAACGAAGCCGGTCTCCTGTTTCTCTCACACAATACGATTATTGTTTATGCATCAAGTGTAGTAGTAACGTTGACAATTATTATTTTGCTATCTCAGTGTAACTCTCATATTAAATTTTAATAATTCCTATTTTATATACAAGATGTATATGGATGTTTATGGAGAGAAGGGACATAAAGTAAAATAGAATCGAAGGTACGGGAGAGGGCTGGGATAGATGACAGATTTGTTAGGACGAACTGTAAATGCACGTTATAAAACGGGATGGATAATAAAGAGAAGGGACGGGACGGATTGGGAAGAGACTGAATAGGCGGATGAGACGGGATTGAGCCGGACAGTAGGATAGCTACGTCAAGTTTAGGCATACAAGAGTTTATACGAAAAACAACATGTATTTGGTGTGGAGTGAAATCAAAAAATATATGCACCCAGGCGAAGCTGGGTCGGGCCGCTAGTTCAATTATACAAAAAATAAGATAATATGTAACTTCGTTACTGTACAGTTAAATAAACAAAACAAAGAAATTTCATAATGTAATACTTTAAATACTAAATGTTTTTGACTGTCGTGTGTCGATTCGATATAGGGTTTTGTACCTTATCGTATCAGCTATAGAGTATATTTTTGTTGAGCAGACGATAAGCATAATGGGGCTGAGCCTGTACCAGCAGCTGTGCAACCTGGCGCGCATGGCGCTGGGCACGGGCGACTCGCGCGACTCCTCGCACCCGCACACGCTCGCCATGGACCATCTGTGGAAGATCGCGCTCAGGGCCAACAATACTGGTGTGTATTTATATATAGATGTTTGTAAAACGTTGTAGAATTATAAAAAAATGGAGTATGTTGAAGAATGAATTGTTGTTTTGGGTTGTAAGAATGTCATTAAAATAACATGTGCTTATACGTGATAACGTCCCAGAAGAGTATTTTAAAGATTTTTTTATTAATAAGTATTTTATGGCATATAACAATATATTTTTTTTCAGTCTGCCAATACTTACTTTGGAGTCAGTTAAACATATCAAGCACTACACTACAACCAAAGAAATATGGTTTCATTGTTTTTTAATCGTCCAATCAGTAAAGCACAGTTATTTTCTTTATAACAATCCCCTTCACTATTTTTATACAGATGTATCAATGGGAGCTATCCAGTACTTGAACAGCTATTACATGGGGCAGCAGCTACAACAAGAAGACGATTTCGTGGCCAAGTGTATGTTCCACTTATCATCGGCGGCTGAACGGCTCATCACCAAGAAACAGGACGCGGAAGGAGGGCTCTCCCTCTCAGACTTCGGAGGAGAAGGAGGAGAAGAAAGTTGACAAGCAGAACATATACGAGCATATGACTGAAGAGGCAGCTTTGCAGTGTATACAGAGGGCGTTGTTGTTGCTCAAGACGCATTTGGATACTTTTAAACGAAGGTAAGTGATTTTCTTTGAAGAAGGCTGTATTAATAAAATGGGGTATGTTGATTAGGGTGAGTTTGTTAAATTTTTAAAATATTCTTAATTTTATTTTACCAATTATTGATCTGTTGAATTGGAAAGTAAATGAGTCTTAATTGCATATTTTGGATGTACGAACTACGTAGTGTAGTCCATAGACTGTATTACTTCACGATAGTTTATCGATTATATTTGTCGATATTCGTAGTATATGCACTCATCATTTGGTTGACTTTAAAATAATATAGTTTAGTTAAAGCACCAACGATATATTATCATGACTTTAAACGTATTAGCAAATCTTTATGAATGTTAAATAATAAAATTAAGTGTATTATACCGGCGCGCGTTATAGCTTTAACATCTCGAATTTGAACCAAAACTGATGTAAAAGTACTAGCTATAATAAATCTATTATTACGGAACACGTCAGTCCGGCCCGTAACCACGAAAGCTGTAAAGTAATAGAAACAAAAAATACGAAAAAATTAAATCCGTAAATAATAGTTAATATCTTAGATTATATACTCGTCTAGATGACACATCACACCTCACCGCACGGCTCAAATAAAGTCTACCAAATTTGGTAGACTCGCTTCTCACGTACGTCAGTGTCATTTGAACTATACTCGGAAATGGAATCCGAGATCAAAAATGTAAACAAAAGTGTTACCACTACAATAAAATAATTTGTCATAGTAGTTTGTTCACAACCGTTAAAAAAACAGGTTGGAATTATTCTCATTCGTTAAATAATTATAAAACAAAGCCAAATAAAAATTATTGGTATAAAATTTACATAAACTACAATTTCAACTTCTTTTTTAAGTATGTGTAGAAAATCAAGGAACTCAAGATTATAAGTTTAACAACGTTTATTCACCGGTAAAGATTTACAATGAGTAATAAAAAGCTGACATGACAATATATAAAATAGAAGCGCCACAAATGGCCAGTATGCACCACTCGATATCAAAACTATTTATTACAATTAATTTGATGTTTAATATTCCAACATCCTCCCTTAAACAGAAATTAAACCCATCTTGGTAGAACAATATTCCAGTTTTGAATACGGTGTCACCTTAGTAAGTGCATCAGCTACCATCATATCCGTCTGTATATACTGCACATCAATGGCTCCTTCAATCACTTTGTTACGAACAAAATGGTGCCTCACATCTATGTGTTTTGTCCTAGAGTGATAACCATCGGAACCTGAAAGTTTAATAGAACTTTGATTATCACTGAAAATAACCATTGCCTCATTCTTTGGTATAGGCCAAAATGTTTCTTGTAATTGCTTCAGCCACATAGCCTCTTGTACACAAGAAGATAAAGACATGTATTCTGCTTCGGTTGTCGACAAAGCAACAGTAGGCTGTCGTTTAGAATTCCAGCTGATCGCTCCTCCTTGGAACAAGAAATGTGTAACCAGTGCAGGAACGCCGATCGTCTTCTGAGCTTGCCCAGTCTGCATCACAGAAACCATGAGTCATATTTTCCTTTAAATTATGTTTATAACTCAATCTAAATTTTCCTATATTTTCTTTTTCATTTGTTTTCTTCTTGAAAACCCATTTGCATGGTATAGGACATTTATTTTCCGGAAGAGTAGTCATTTCCCATGTTTTATTTTCCAATAATGATTGATACTCCTCATCCATTGCAGCTCTCCAATGTTCAGCATCAGTTCCCGACATAGCTTCTTCAATAGTCAATGGATCCGAAATCTGTTGACACATGAAATTATTTTGCCTCTGATGAGATCTTAAAGTTATATTTCTTGTAAAACTTTCAATGCTACTATCATCATTTGAACTGGATAATAGGTTTCATCAGTATCATCAGTCATTCTATTCAACACACAACTATCGAAAGATGTGTCAGTACTTGAGTGTGACAAAGTGTCATCTTGAGTCTCAGTCCGTGTCATATCATCAACAGGTATTACCTCATCATTCTCTGTACTAAGAGGAATATTTATGTGCTGTTTGGTAGGTAACGGTTCCTGTGTATTATTATTGTTATTACCCATAAATTCGCCAATAAATATGACATCTCTACTGATAATAATATTTTTATTTACTGGATCATACAGTCTGTAACCCTTCGTATTGTCACAATATCCCACCATAACTAATTCTCTTGATTTACGATCCCATTTTAAACGATGTTGTTTTGGAATATGTACCATGGCTTTACAACCAAAAATCTTTAAATTTGATAGATTTGGTTTCTTACCAATCCACTTTTCATATGGAGTTACCTTATCCAAAACCCGAGATGGTGATCGGTTGGTAACATAGGCTGCAACAGCGACTGCCTCTGCCCACAGTTGTTTATGCAGCTTTGCTTCAAATAACATGCATTTCGCACGTTCCACCAACGTCCGATTCATCCGCTCCGCTAGCCCGTTTTGCTCAGGAATGTACGGTGTACTGGTCTGATGTTGATGCCGGAAGCCACTAAAAAATCCGAGAAAGCTTTATTACAATATTCTTTTCCATTATCGCTTCTAATTACTTTATTTTGAGATCTAATTCATTTTCTACTTCTTCTTTAAATTTCTGAAACACTGACTTAATATCCAACTTGTTCTTGAGAAAATAGACATAAACTTTACGGGAATAGTCATCTATGAATGTTATGAAGTATTTCGCACCACCAGCAGACGGTGTCTCCATCGGACCACATAGATCTGTATGTACTATTTCTAGTAATGCCTTTTCCCTAGAACCAGAGTGTGGAAACGGTAATCGTGTTTGTTTCGCTTCACAACAAGGTATACAAACAGTATCAACATCTTGATTAGTGATAGTTACACCCTCAGCACATGATTCTAACCTCTTTACATCAGCCAAATTTAAGTGCCCCATTCTCTTGTGCCATGTAATAAGATCAGTCTTATTTTCACCCGAAACAGCATAAGCATTCACAGTAACAGTGTTCAATTTGTACATGTTATTGATCAAAGTTGAATTTGCTATAAGAATGTTATTGGCATTATAAATATTACATCCCGTGTTGGTGAATTCCACTTTACAGCCATTTTTAGTTAGCTGACTAACTGACAACAAGTTTACACAGAGCTCAGGAATAAATAAAACGTTTCTCACCTGGATTGGACATTCGTCTTTGCAAAAATGGTTTGAATGTTTACTTTACCCATATGTTGCACGGAGACAGCATCATTATTAGCCACCTTTATTTGCTGAATCGGAGATGCTTCGGTGTCATACATCCAGTCTGAACGTCCTCGTCATATGCATTGTAGCGCCTGAGTCAATGTACCAGTCTTCTTGATCAACATTGCTGTAAGCTGAAAAAAACGGCTGAAAAACTGTTATTGTTGTTAGTTTTCTTCACAGTGCATTGATTTTTGAAATGTCCATATTTATTGCACTTAAAGCAACGTGGGCCTTTTCCTTTTTCTTTTAATTTGGCATTGTCATAAGAGGTTTTTTTGTGCTTTGTAAATAAAACTGTAGACTCGGAAACTTTCACTTGCTGTAAAAGTTTTGTCTTGACAAAATCTGATGAAATTTTTATGCCGGAACTTTCCAGACCCATGATCATCGGTTTATAATTTTCCGGTAAACCTGCCAACATGAGTGTTCCCAGCCATTCGTCGTCGACTGTGAATCTAATATTTCGCAACTTATTTGCAAGTACTCATAATTTTATTCACATACTCTTCGACGCTTCCGCAGTTATCCAGAGTTGTGTTGACGAGATCCCTCAGCAAGCCGACTTTTCTTGAAAGCCCGGAGTCCTCAAAAGCATTTTGAAGATTTATCCATACTTCTTTTGATGATAGTGCATTTTCTATATGGATGTAATTTATAGGTTCCACCAACAAAATAATTTTTGACTTAGCTTTAATATCTTTCTTGCTGTCGACATCGGTGCCGGGATCAACACATTCCCACAAATCTTCATGTTGGAGATAAGATTTAACTGCAAATTTCCATGTCGAATAATTATCCCGTCCAGCTAACTTGTCAATCTGTAGATTCGAAATAGCCATTCTTTTCGGTTCGACGTACGGTGGAATTTTTTCAAATATACTTTACGTCCGATACTTTATGCGAATAAATATTAAACTTCGAATCTTTAGGTTTATGGGACTGGACCCATACTGTATACTGTATACTGTATCAGCCCATATACGTCCCACTGCAGGGCACGGGCCTCCTCTACAATCGACAGTACGATTGAGAGTGGTTAGGCCATATAGTCCACCACGCTGGCCTAGTGCGGGTTGGCGGACTTACATACCATAGGAATTCTTATAAATCGCTATGGTATGCAGGTTTCCTCACGATGTTTTCCTTCACCGTTTTAGTGCGTGGTGATTGACTATCAATACACACGTGACTCCGAAAAGTCAGAGGTGTGCCCTGGGATTCGAACCCGCGACCACCATGAACATGGCAGTCGCGTCTAGTCCGTTTACCAACAGGCCACCACGCACTTGGACCCATAACCTGTAGAAAATCAAGGAACTCAAGATTATAAGTTTAACAACGTTTATTCACCGGTAAAGATTTTACAATGAGTAATAAAAAGCTGACATGACAATATATAAAATAGAAGCGCCACAAATGGCCAGTATGCACCACTCGATATCAAAACTATTTATTACAATTAATTTGATGTTTAATATTCCAACAGTATGTGAAAAAAATGGTACGAAAATATTTTATGCTACAGGTATTATGCAGAAATTCGTAACCTTAGGCCACTGAAATAAAACTTTTTTTTAATTTCGTCTCCTTAACTACAAATACGTCGCTTTGACGCCCGCGACACCTCCCTTTAGTTCATTTAGTTGCTTAACTTGATGAATGTGCATCATGTAATAAAGTTACGTCGCCGTGATGCTTGTTTCAGGTTTTCTGTTAAGTTTTTGTTATATTTTGTTCCTAAGATTTCTGGCGCTCGTGTTCCTAGCCAAACGCACTATGGTCTTTGAAAATCACTGTGAGTTAAACCGATTAGAATTTGTTTGGGCCCAAGTCAAGGGTCACGTCGACAGGCATAATAAAACATTCAAAATGTTCAAAATTCAAAAGTGAATATAAATAAATAAAACATAGTACTCGCAACATTTGAATCTATTCACTAATCAAATTATACGCAATATGTTTTTGAGAAAATGTTTCAGAACCCTGAAATGTCACTTTTACAATAACATTGGTTTGTTTACATTTTTGATCTCGGATTCGATTTCCGAGTATACATGTGGATAACGTGCTCCCGAAAAATAATTAATTATGCCGGTTTGTGTTGTCGAATTGTATCGCAATTGTGTGGGAAAACTGTATAATAATACCAATATCACTTTCTATCGGTAACGTTATTGTTAAACCACTATTATTTGAAGAAAACATGAACTTTTAATTCGTTATTTTGGAGATGAGTTTCATTGGCCAGTGTTGTCAATTTATTACTAGGAAGATTTGTTGAAACTATGGGAGATAAAACAGAAATATCATTACATCATATTTCGATCAGAAGAACAACCAGAAGAATGGCATTATTTATTTAATGAGTAAATAATAACTTACCTACACAATATGAATGAAACCCATGACGTCATGCACTTTATAGCAATTTTGTTAATTCTTTCTAATATTTTTTAGACTTCCTACGGATTCCGTACTAGTAAATTGCTGGAAAGATTGTGTAATAACACAGCGGAAACGAAAAGAAGACCATTCGTATCCTCACAAGACTTCAGTCATGTGTTCCGAACATTATTAAGAACTTATGATTATTTATATTTTACATAAATACAGAAATCAGATAACAGCCCAGGCAATATATCCAAAGAGTTAATTATATTCGGAAACAAACACTGGGAGATGGGTTTAGATCTTTATTGTTTTTACTAAAATGCGTTATAAATATAATTAATAGTATGATTACTTTAAATAAAGAAAAAATATTTTATTTAACCTATTTTGTTTATCATATAATGGGGAAATGTTAAGTTAATAATCTGGAGTAGGCATCCCTAAACACACACACTTTGACAGTTGGATTACAATAATTACACGGCCGGTACTCACACATATTAAAGAAAGTGAGGACAGTTTTAGCGCATCGTTTGTTGGCATTGCTCAATCTAGACGAGTATATAATCAAAGTTCAATATGAATGTTTAACATTCGTGTAAATGTAAGAAACCATTTGTAGTTTAGTACTAGTTGCGTGAGTATCCCATGCATGTGTGTGCAGGTACGCGTACCACCTGCGTCGCTGGGCGCTGGCGGAGTCGGGCGCGTGGCAGGGCGGCGGCGGCGGCGCGGGCGCCGTGCGCGTCACGCTGCAGCCGGCCGGCGCGGGGCCGCGCGCGCTGCTCGCGCTGCACCACCACGACTACGTGGCGCATCTGCGCGCGCACGTGCACGTATGGTGGGAGACGCAGGTGCGCACACTAAAATGCTATATTTCTATCTATATTTCGATCTATATCTATGCTATCTATTTTACCCTACAATGTAAAATTATTATATTATTTAGTTACTTTCAGTTTCAACACCTTTTCTTTCTCCCAACGATCTCAGCTTTTGAACACGAACGAACGAGAATAAGTTTATAGATACTGTGATCTATTTTATAGATATTTTTATACAAACTTAATTACTAATAGATTTAGGTAATACTTTTGGATCTTCATATATATAAATTCCAAAATATTATTGTTTCTTACAGATACAAGGCGAAGAAGGTGTGACAGCGTTGTCGACAGACGGTCCCCTGCGCATGATCACGCAAGGACAAGAGCTTACTGTTGACTACGACGAGAGAACACTATACGATATGGGGTTTAAAGACAATCAGGTAATTTATGTTCACACATCTATGTCCGGCATTAAATCATATTTGTAGCAATGATACGTACCATACGTTATAGTTTGTGAAGTATTCGGGTCTTGATTAAAAATCTGGCATTATTATATAACTCTTCTTTAAATCGTTTTTTATCAATTATAATATACGAACAACTTTGCTTGATGTTTGTCTTCAGCATTTTAATAAAAAAAAATTATAAACCAATAATGTCCCACTGCAGGGCAAAGGTCTCCCTCAACTCGTTCCATCAGTATCTATTAAAAAAAAAACAAAGTTTTTATTTACATTTTAACAGATTTAAATAGTCCAGGATATTCTCCTATAAAATTGAATATAATACTTTCTCAGTTGGTGTTCGTGTCGGTGGGCGTGGGCGGTCGCGGCGCGTGGGCGGAGTGGCCGTCCGCGCAGCCGGCGCCGTCGCGGGCGCGTCTCCCCACTCTGCTACTGCTCGACCCGACGTACTTCCATCACTTGTTCACACTCATGCAGGCGCTGGGCCAGATGAAGGAACCAGGGCCTAATGGCGTATGTGGATTTTTTTAATTGTAGTTTTGGAATTAATTGTATGTTAGTACTAAGGGTATTTAAAAAGGCGGTAACACGTGAAATATTTGCTTCGATATTCGGGATAAACCCTTTAGATTTAAATATTTATTCATAGACAGTTTATAAACCTGTTTTAAACATCGAATGTTTTGTCTTCTTCACTCAAAACTGAATTCAAGACGTTCGAAAGGGAAAAACATTCGATAACTAAATAAGGTTTATAAACTGACTATGAATAAAGCTGTCAAACACTGGAGTAAAATAAATCAAACGATTTAAATTGAACTCAAGTTGAGGTTTTATTAACAATGGTTGTAGGACTTACAATTATACAAAAATAATGAATTTCGTGCCACAATCGAAAACCTAGTTATAAGTAGGAAACTATAAAATATATCGATTAAATTGCAGGAGTTAGTGGCGCATACAAAAGCGCAACTTCTTTCCAGACGAGTGTGGGATATACTACAAGCTGTCCCACTCAATCCTACACTATTGGAAGCCTTCCAAAACCCCGTAGAGAGCAAATTGCCGGAGTTGCTAGACCCGACAAGTCCACAGAAACTCATGTATTCGCTGCATATAATTGATAAACTGAGTTCAAACAATAATGGACCTAGTGTGAAGGAAACAACGACTACTGAGAAAACTGAAGAGGAGAAAGCATGTGTGGAAACGTGGAATGATTTGTTTATAAAGAAGGGTGGATTGAGACTGTTGTATGATATTATGATGTCGGGTGAGTTGGTTAATACATAATCATTGTATAAGCTTTATTTATGTCCCAAGTTCCGAGTTTCTAATTAAATAAATAATAAATAAATAAAACCCAACAGTCACATACATAGTCCTGACCCCACACTAAGATCGAGTCTTGTGTCGTGGGTATCAGGAACTACGAGAGACTTTTCGGTCTCACAAACACCCAGACCCGGAAGAAATATTTGTGGGCCGCACAAACATTTCTCTCGGTGCGGGGATCGAACTATTTTCATAAGATTAGTAATGATATTAAGGGGATACCTCGAAAAATTTGGCTTTTTTAAAAGCCTACATATCATAAATTACTAAGATTAGGTAGTTCCATTTTCAGATATGTTTCAATTGATGATATAATTAACAATTTTATGAACCAAAATACATGATTACGCCACTTTGTCTTAACAAAAATACAGTCCAAAGTAGCAGCTGTTAAGTTTTTTAAGAACTCAGAACTCCTAACTTACCCCGTGTAGAAACTCAAGATTAATTTGACATAAACATATTTTTAAATATTATTTTTTCGCGAGAAAAAAACAAGAAAAAAGTAAATAGTACGATGACAATAAAATAAAATATGGTTTGGCGCTTATGTTGTTTTATTTTGAGAAGCGCATGGGCCATCCTATCCCATTCTTGTACGTTACGGCCATATAAGCTATCTCATTGGGGGCGTTCCCGTCAGACGGCCGCGGGCCTTGGTGGACGACGGATCTGCGCTCGACGTTTCGAAATTCTAGCCCGCCGATTATTTATTTACGTAATTTCAAATTTACGTAATTCTTATTATTTTAGGTGGTACTCTTTTTTGTTTGTACATTTTAATGTTTTTACATATATTTAAAAATAAATAGCAGTATATATTAATTTTTAAGTTCATTTTTAACTAGCTAAGTTACCAAAATAAAAGAGAAAGGTCATTGACTTACGTATAAGCGCTCAACGAAATTAGTCGAAGGGAGCGTAACATTTTATACATTTTTGCCTCGTAATATAATTACGACGCTGAAGTCTCGGGTTCGAAACCGGGTCATTTTACTTTTTGTTTTTTTTTTATTTATCCGAATGGTTCTAAATCGATATTACCATCGTTCCGAAAAAATTAAAATATTCTCAGAAAAAAACATGTGGTCCGCATTTTGATTGATTTTTTTGTTATTGTTCGCGTGAAATTTTATTCATTTTGCCTCATAATATGATTACGACGCTGAAGTCTCGGGTTCGAGTCCCGGTCATTTTAATTTTTGTTTTTTGTTATTTATCCGAAATGTTCCTAATCGATATTTGAAAGAACCATCGTTCCGAAAAAATGAAAATATTCTCAGAAAAAAGAATATGTGATCCGCATTTTCATTGATTTTTTTGTTATTATTCCCGTGAAATTTTATACATTTTTGCCTCATAATATGATTACGACGCTGAAGTCTCGGGTTCGAGTCCGGGTCATTTTAATTTTTGTTTTTTTTGTTATTTATCCGAATGATTCCAAATCGATATTTGAAAGAACCTTCGTTCCGAAAACATGAAAATATTCTCAGAAAAAAAATGTGGTCAGCATTTTTATTGATTTTTTTGTTATTGTTCTGATTGGTTTCTAATTCGATATCTGAGAGACTCTTCATTTCCATAAACTAAATTCAAGGTCAGAATTGGTAATTCTGTGTCAGCCCATATATGTCCCACTGCAGGGCACGGGCCTCCTCTACAATCGACAGTACAATTGAGAGTAGTTAGGCCACCACGCACTTGAATTGGCAATTGGCCGATTAATTTCAACTTTCAACTATTACCTGAGCTTGTAGATCCAGGACTTGTAGACTGCCTCAGTGGCGTAGTTGTACTAAGGTACGGTTACAAAGGTGAGGTCTCGGGTTCGAATCCCGGGTAGGGCAAAGTGATATTGGATTTTTCTATTCATTATCAGCCCAGAGTCAGGAATTTGTGCCCGATATGGCGATAGGCTCGCCACCTATCGCATCGTGGGACGGAACATACATGGCGAAATGTGAGTCTTGGCACCTCTGCCTACCCCTTCTGGGAAAAAGGCGTGAGTTTATGTATGTATGTATGTAGATCCACGACATACGAGAAATATGAAAATAAGGGATCCAACGTAATCCGTATGATATGGACATTGCGATCATTGTCATCGAATTAATTCGGTTAAAATAAATTCGTTTCTCGTTGTGTTGTTCTTTCAGTATATATTATCATTATTTTTCATCAAAATATTTTCACCTGATATCACAATATTTCTTGTTGCTAGCTCCTATAATACGAAGGCTACGCGATATTCCCACCATGGTCGCCAACTTTTATAATCAATTGAATTTACTTATAACTTTTAATCGGGTTTTGCCCAATAAATATATTAATAGTGAATTAAATAGAAAAACCTTTTTACCATATTATTCCGTTTCACTAAATTCAAAGTCAGAATTGAAAATTATGGTCGCCATTTTGAACTTTTTTGCTTTTGATTCGATGATATCTAATGGTTCCTTCATTTGAATGAGTAAGTCAGAATTGATAGTTGAGGCCGCCATTTTGAACTGTTTTGTGTCTGGTCATGAACTGGTCATCATAATATTGTGATATTTTTCAAAAACCATCCAGTATAATACCATTAGAAAAATAGTACCTTTCGGGAGCACCTCTATCAATAGACAGATGAAGACACAATCCCATCAAAAACATCCTGTAAAAAAATTCCAAGTCTCGCAGCTCAGGGTTTCTACCTAAAAAAATTGTGAGATGCTACATGCATATACCGATACCAAGTCGATTAATTTATTTAGTCCTTGCGTAAGGGACCTTCTGTATAAAGTTATTACGTAAGCTATTATCATATAAATATTAAAATTCTTTACGTTATAAATAAATGGATCGCCTTGGCCATCGCATGAAACCATAATGTATCGTACAATTCATACCTACATAATGCTGCTGGATGGCTGAATTTTTTTACAGGATGTTTTTGATGGGATCTCACGTCTTTTTTTAGAGTCCCACTTTTTTTTCTTTTCGGTACTTTTTACTTCTAGAATATCACCAACAATTTTCCATAAAGCCTCTGTCTTATGGTTTTTTCTTATTTTTGTAGGTGTCAATTTATCACAAATAACACGGATTTGATTATTAATATTCTTTCTTTCATGGTAATTGATATTTTGGAGCTATTTAGTCTATTTATTTGCAAGTTTTTCTTCGTTATGTCTTTCTAGAGGAATTTTGTACAGTTTCATGGGCTGAATACACCCTTTCCCTCTCAATACCCTCTCCTGTTATGCCTTTTATACCGGGTATCTCAAGACTGCTACCGAAAACGAAGCCGGGTGGTAGTTTTAGTGGCTACAAACTCAATGCAATTAAAAATTTCACCTAGAAACGCGACAATTTTTTTTTATGATTTTTTAAATGTCGTCATTTTTGGGTGGTAAATCCATAGTTTTTGCTAAAATAATAATTTAAACTCTTTTATACCTTAGAGTATTTATAAATAAAAGGGTATATACTATTATTTTAGGAAAAAAATGTATTTACCACCCAAATATGGCCATAGGAAAAAAATAACAAAAAAAATATTGTCGCTTTTTTTTGCAACTTTTTCTATTGCATTGTGTCTGAAGTCGCTTAAACTACCACCCGGCTTCGTTTTCGGTAGCAGTCTTGATATACCCTGTATACTAGGTATCTCAAAACTGCTACCGAAAACAAAGTCGGGTGGTAGTTTTAGTGAGTACAAACACAATGCAACTAAAAATTTCGCAAAGAAATGCGACAATTATTGTTTAACTTTCCGCGATCCTGTCGTAGTTTGAAGCCTACGTGTGTTTGAAAATGAACTAAATAATAATTAATAAATTATCCTAAGCTTACCCCTGCCGCTGGACTGTATAATATAATTCCGCCGCTCCGCCTTTATTTACCGCAAATACACCGCACAAATCTATCTTTCCGCAACAACCATAGTTCACCCTTGTTTTTTCATTATTTGACACTTCGACACAGTTTTTTCCTTTATTTAAATTATTTACACCAAAGAGTTCCGCTTAGCGGCGAAGTGGCCCCGACCCCATAAATAAAAGACGTTAAAATATTATATACTACATATAATATATTATATTATAAAATTGTATACATAGTGTGTAACACATAGCGAAAATAATAAATATTTAACATCCCCCCGCCCGAGAAAGGCTGTAATGCCTTTATCCAAAAATAATTACAAGATAAATATTTAACTAAAAGGTTTTCCCCGAAAAATAAAAAAAAACAAAAAAACGTTTTAATCCAATGGTAATCTTGCAACTTTTACTACCGGCCTTAGTAAATTTCCGCCAAGAGTTTTCAGTCGCACTGATCTAACGATCCCATCCTTCCCTGGAAGGAGTTCAATTACCCTCCCAAGCTTCCATTTGAGAGCAGAAAGATTCTCTTCTTTAATTAAAACTAGCTCCCCTATCTTGGGTGGATCCGTAAGTGTGGTCCATTTATTTCGATTCTGAAGGCAATGCAGGTACCGGTCACTCCATAGTCTCCAGAATCTTTGACCTATTGCTTGGACTAAACTAAATCGGCTTAAATGTGTGTCAGGCACATCTCCAAGACTATATTCAGGCACAGAAAGCAAAGACCGCCCAATCAAAAAATGAGCCGGCGTAAGCACTTCGAGGTCCTGAGGATCATTTGAACACGGACACAATGGCCGAGAGTTGAGTACCGCTTCAACCCTGGTGAACACTGTTACCAGTTCCTCATAAGTTAGTACCTGACTACCGATAATACGCGTTAGCAATGATTTAGCCGATTTTACCGCCGCTTCAAATAAACCCCCAAAATGAGGTGCCCCTGGAACGTTGAATAGCCAAGTGATACCGCTCTTGGCCGCAACGTTTGTCAAGTTGTCCTTAACTTCACCATTCCGCAAATATTTAGAAACTTCGTTAAGGTGTTTATTGGTTCCAATATAATTCGTGCCGTTATCAGATCGAATCACACTCGGAAGCCCACGCCTAGCAGTAAACCGCGTCAATGCCGCTAAAAACGCTTCTGTCGTTAAGTCACTTACTACTTCTAAATGTACTGCCTTAGTCGCCGAACAGACGAACACGCATAGGTAAGCCTTCAAAATCTTAGCATTTCTAAGGCGTGAGGATTTTATAGGAAAAGGACCCGCAAAATCTGTTTGCACCGTGTGAAATACACCAATAGCGTTTACTCTATCATGAGGCAACGGTGCCATCAAAGGCTCTACGGTTCGAGGCTTAGTCCTAAAGCATGACATACATTTGAATATTCGGCTCCGAATCGCCTGCCGAGCAGAAAGGATCCAATAATCTTTTTGCAAAATAGCCTGAAGGGCTGTTGCTCCGATATGACAATGCACCCGATGTGCATGATCAATAATTAATATAGTAAGAGGATGTCCTTTTGGCAAAATAACCGGATGTTTCACCTGAAACGGAAGTGTTGAATGGTCAAGACGACCACCGACTCTAAGCAAACCCGAATTATCTAAAAAAGGCATCAAACGACGCAATCTTCCAGAGCACGGTTTATTATGTTTTAATAAATCTATGTCTATGGCAAATTCCTGATTTTGCACCAACGCAACGAGGCGATCCATCGCAGACTTGCGTTCTTGAGCCTGCAAAACTCCTATTTTTTTATTGGATTTTTGCCTAACGTTATTAATAAATCTTAAACAGTACGCTACAACCGACTGTAGCATAATTAATGAACTATACCGATTAAAAATGGGATCTGGTGTCAAAGTTCCCATATGAACATTGACTAACGTTTTCCGAATTCCAGGTAAATCATTAACTCGCTTAAACCTATCCTCGGGCCACATGGATTCCTCATCCTTTAGCCAATGAGGTTCCCACCACAAAGTGCACCTGATCAAATCTGACGCCCGACATCCGCGACTAGCAATATCCGCAGGGTTCATTTCAGACGATACATGTCTCCATTTGAGATTTAAACCGCAATTCATAATTTGAGAAACCCGGTTTCCCTCAAAGGTTTGCAAAATGTAAGGAGGTGTTTGCAACCACGATAAAACAATGCTACTATCCGTCCAACAATACATTTCATTTATTTTAACCAGATCCTTAATAGATTCTACTGCGTATTTTATAAGTCGCGTCAAAAGACACGCGCCTAGCAATTCTAATTTAGGAACTGTTATCTTTATCTTTGAAGGAGCAACTCGCGATTTACCCATTAACAACGATATTTTTTACCCTACCATTTCCATCCACGGCCCTCAAATATATTGCTGCACTGTATCCGCTTTCAGACGCATCCGAAAAAACCGTGCAAAGAACAACTTCTAATTCCGCATAACACAAATCGATTTATGTAAATATTCTCAATCATGGACAAGTCTGAGACAATATTGGTCCATTCTGACACCACATCAGTTGGTGGAGTTTCGTCCCATGACAAATTCAATCTCCAAAGCCGTTGCATTAGAAGTTTTCCTTGGAATATGACAGGCGCAATCCAACCCAAGGGGTCAAATGTTCTTGCTAATGTCGATAGAATTAAACGCTTAGTACATTTATCATTATCTGTCAATTTGCAATGATATGAAAAACAATCCCGCCTGGGATCCCACTCTATTCCCAAAATTTTATTAAATCCAGGTCCATCGGCTTTGTCAAAAGTGCGTGGCTTCTCTAAGTCTTCAGTTGCTATACCTTCCAAAAGACTCTCAGTATTCGACACCCATTTGCTCAACTCGAAACCGCCGGAAAGGAGTAAATCTGTCAGATCTTTCTTCAACTGCCTTGCTTCGGCTACCGTATCTGCCCCACCCAATATATCATCCATAAAACAGAATATCTTAATAAGTTAGCCGCCGCCGGGTATTTTTCCTCTTCACTATCTGCCAACTGGCGCAAGGTTCCAATTGCCAAATAAGGACTGGATTTCATACCATAAGTCACCGTATTTAACGTATATAAAAGTAAAGGTTGTGTCGGTGACTCTCTCCAAAATATAAGCTGATATTTTCGGTCATCTTCATGGATTACAATTTGCCTAAACATCATTCTAATGTCAGTGGTAAACACAAATTCAAACATCCGAAATCGACAAATAATTTTCATTATGTCCTGTTGCAACTTTGGTCCCGCATGTAAAGTATCATTCAATGACAAACCCGAAGTTGTCTCGCAGCTAGCGTCAAAGACCACACGAATTTTTTCGGAACCGCTCTTAAAAATACCATGATGAGGTATTAAATATCCCCTTCCGTCAGCATAGTCGTCTGGATTCTGATCACAGAGAGACATGTGCCCGAGTCTTTCATATTCCCGCATGAATTCAATATACTTTTCTCGAAGAGCTGCATTTGATACTAATCTCTTTTCCATAGCAACAAACCGCCTTTTGGCTATTATAACCGAATCACCCAACTCGGATTTATTATTCAAAAAAGGCAAACGTACTGTATATCTACCAGTCCGATTATCCCGCTGAACAGATTTCAGAAACCCCCTTTCACACGCCTCATCCTTCGGATTTACCAAAGGCACTTCCGGTATATTTTCGACATCCCAGAACCGTTCCACGATTTGCTCTATAGTGGCATGAGCCGCAAAAAGAGTGCGCAATGAACAATTCTCATTCCGTGGCGATTCATGGGTAACCGGACCCATTAATACATATCCAAATATTGTATTCATAGCACTTGGTAAATAATCATTAACCTTCTCGCAGCCGCCAATTAATATTTCTCCCATAAGATCCGCACCGATAAGTATATCAATAGGTCGACTTACATAAAATTGATCATCCGCTAAACAAATCCCTCTATACCATTCTGCTATTTGAGGTGATAATGACTGGATCGGCAAACAATGCGTAATACTATTCAAAATAATTGCTGTAGAAACCAGCCGAGGCCGTGTTGAAAATTTAGGACACATAACTAAGTTTACCATTCCCTTGCATTGGGTAATTGGTTTCCCCCCTAGGCCTGTAACCGAAACACTATTGGACTTAAACCGTTTAAGTCCTAATTTGTTAGCACAACTATCAGTTATAAACGTGCTCTGACTACCCCCGTCTAACAGTGCGCGAACTTCATGATATTCCCCAAAACGATCCATTACGCGCACTACCGCCGTCGCGAGTAGTACTGTCCGCTGACAAATAACCGAATCATTAGCATTATTACAAGATGCTAAAACCGCACTGCTTTCTTCTACTCTCTTTGTCACTGGTGCTTCCGCTGCACCAGACTGACTCGAACCCGAATGGTGAATACGAGGTCCGCCGCCCGCAGATAGCCCTCGCGAAATCTTTTCAGGTGTAGCCGGCAATAAATCAAAATGAATTAAAAAATGATGTTTCGTAGACTTGCATTTATAACATGACCAATCCGTTGGACATTTATTTATATGATGCTCGCCTAGACACCTAAAACAACGCTGTAACTCTACGACCCGCTCTTTCCGCTGGCGTGGATTTAATGCTAAAAATCTCTCACATTTTGACAAATAATGATTCCCCCGTTTACAGAATTTACATGCTACTTGACCGCTCACAGTAGCTGCATGGTGTACTCTTGAATTTTGCACGGCACTTCTCCCAATGTGACCTTCTCCGCTAGATTCTAAAATCCTAACTTCATTCTCCAAAAAGAAATAAGGTCGCTAAAGTCTGGCAACTCTTTATCACCCAACTTAGCCTCAAACTGCTTTTTTAGGTCACTATCCAATTTTTGATAATTAATATAAAATAATAAATAAGACCATGCCGCTACAGGGAACTTCATTTTTTCTAAAGCCATTGTATTTTCAAATAAGTTATTAAGAAAGGATTTTAATGAAGTTAAATTTTGTTTACACGGGCTACTCTAAGCAAATTATGTAGTAA
Source organism: Hyles vespertilio (assembly GCA_009982885.2). Classification (NCBI taxonomy): domain Eukaryota; kingdom Metazoa; phylum Arthropoda; class Insecta; order Lepidoptera; family Sphingidae; genus Hyles; species Hyles vespertilio. The sequence continues at coordinate 11,657,152 of CM042828.1, forward strand.
TTTATCTGCTAATAATCTTTTATTAGCATAACGCGTTTTCAATAGATCCACCGCTATCGAATAATTGGCATCAGTAATAGATAAATGCTGAGTAAGCAGCTTCGGCTCCCCAGAGAGTGACCCAACTAAATAATATAGTTTTTCAGTGTTTGATAATGTAGGGTCGCTAACAACAAGAGACTCAAATAAATCCATAAACGATGCAAATTCCTCTATTTTTCCCGAAAACACTGGTAACTGAACCCTCGGCAAAAGAGCCCGATTGCCCATTACCTTATCCGAGGATAGTCTCCCGCAAGCAGGCAACCGACTTTCACCCGTTGCAGACAACTCAAGGTGCTTACGCTTTATGTCATAATATTTTTGATTATATGTCACATATCTTTGTAACAGTTCCTCTAACCCATCGTCCTCATCCAAACTCGCCTGGAGTTCTACATGAGAAGCAGTAAATTGAGCATATATATTTTCCAAATCCCCATATCTAACCGCAAACTCATTTCTTTCTACCTCAGAATTGAGACCTGACTGCGCAAGGTCATACAATTTGTCTAAAGACAATAAAGCTATATCATATTTTACTTTCAAGAGTCTTAGTTGAGTTTTAGGAGCCATTTCTAGTAGGTATTAATTAAACAATAAAATAACACTGTTGAAAACTCTCAAGAAATAAAATTGAAACAATATGAACACAAAACACCCGCAATAAATTCCCGAAAATAATACCGAATAAACAAATTCGCTATGTGTAATGTGTCATATAAATAAATAAGGGGATACTAAGAATATATATGTGTAGCCCTACCGAAATATAATGTTGTTGTGTTACTCTGTATAGTGTATGAATTGCACAATGAACGCCTATCCGCTGAGCGTCTATTGTACAATATAAGCACATTAGCCAATACTTTTATCCGCCAAAGTATTGACTATGTTTAAGAAAAACCGCCCGCTTTTGTATGTTGTAGACCAAACTCAAAACCACGACAGGACCCCCCTCCGATATAAAAAATATCCGCGCTCGAAATGGACCAAAAAAATGTGTTTAACTTTCCGCGATCCTGTCGTAGTTTGAAGCCTACGTGTGTTTTGAAAATGAACTAAATAATAATTAATAAATTATCCTAAGCTTACCCCTGCCGCTGGACTGTATAATATAATTCCGCCGCTCCGCCTTTATTTACCGCAAATACACCGCACAAATCTATCTTTCCGCAACAACCATAGTTCACCCTTGTTTTTTCATTATTTGACACTTCGACACAGTTTTTTCCTTTATTTAAATTATTTACACCAAAGAGTTCCGCTTAGCGGCGAAGTGGCCCCGACCCCATAAATAAAACTGCTACTGCCTACTGGTGGTAGGTCTCTCATATGTGAGAGGCCATCTGGGTAGGTACCACCGCAATGTCTATTTCTCCCGTGAAACAACACTGCTTAATGCACTGTTGTGTTTCGGATTGAAGGACATTTTAGCCAGAGCAACTACTGGACATATTGAGACTGAACATCTTATGTCTCAGGATGGCGAGCGCAGTGGAATGTTGCTACTGTTTATGAGCGTTCGTATCGCTTACCATCAGGCGAACGGCTTGCTCGTCTCGCCATTCACTGCAATAAAAAAAAAAAAAAAAAAAATAAATAAAAGACGTTAAAATATTATATACTACATATAATATATTATATTATAAAATTGTATACATAGTGTGTAACACATAGCGAAAATAATAAATATTTAACAATTATGTTTTATGATTTTTTAAATATCGTCATTTTTGGGTGGTAAATTCATAGCTTTTGCTAAAATAATAATTTAAACGCTTTTATACCTTAGATTACTTATAAATAAAAGGGTATACACTATTATTTTAGGAAAAAATGTATTTACCACCCAAATATTTATTTATTTATTTATTTAATTCTTTATTGTACACAATAAAAAGGAATAACAGTTTAGAGATAATACAAAACAACAAAGTACAAATGGCGGTCTTATCGCTCTAAGGCAATTTCTACCAGACAACCATGGGATGGATATATGAGCAGGAAAAAAGATAGGGCAGTGTAAAATAAAGATAACGAAAGCATGGAAACAAATAAAATCATAAAAAACATATAAATACATTATATATATACATACCACATATACATGCATATTATATACACATACATAAGTATTTTACATATACATACTTATATACATTCATATAAGTATATATACCACAAATATGGTCATAGGAAAAAAATAACAAAAAAAATGGACGTTTTTTTTGCAACTTTTTTTGTTGCACTGTGTCTAACATCGCTTAAACTACCACCCGGCTTAGTTTTCGGTAGCAGTCTTGATATACCCTTTATAGACTAGCAACCCGGCCCAGCTTCGCCCGGGTACAAATAGATTTCTGTACAAAAATATGTACGTATTATTATTATACATATAAACCTTTCTACTCAGGCACGCTACTGCCGCCCTGGCCGGCCAGTACCGCCGCAAGCGCTACGTCCCGCAATTTTAAATCTGTAATATCTTCGAAAATATTCATTTAAATCTTGTGCTGTAAAGGACAAGATTTAAATGAATATTTTCGAGGATATTAAACCAACAATGTATTTAACCTTTTTAATTGGATAAGGATGAATGCTGTATTTGTCGTAAAAAGTAAATGACAAAAAAACTGTTATTGTGGGATAGCCATAAGAGATGGACATATACCATCGCGGAGTTTTCTGTAGACCTTTTCAATGTGTACAAATAATTACTACATTATTTTGATAAATCTCGTAGGGTTCAGCCTGCGTTTGCAATGTAAGCGGAAAAAATTGATAATTAACGACATCACATTAGAAACCTCAAATATAACAGTATTTCTCCACTATTTAATGGATGTTATTATACACGTAAACCTTTCTATTAAATCACTCTATCTACTAAAAAAACCGCATCAAAATCAGTTGCGTTGTTTTAAAGATTTAAGCACACAAGGGGACAGAGAAAGCGACTTTGTTTTATACTATGTAGTGATACCTATCTAGAACTATTATTCCATTATACAGGGTATATCAAGACTGCTACCGAAAACGAAGCCGGGTGGTAGTCTATGCGACTTCAGACACAATGCAACAGAAAAAGTTGCAAAAAAAAAGCGACAATTTTTTTTTGTTATTTTTTTCCTATGGCCATATTTGGGTGGTAAATAATTTTTTCCTAAAATAATAGTGTATACCCTTTTATTTATAAATACTCTAAGGTATAAAAGAGTTTAAATTATTATTTTAGCAAAAACTATGGATTTACCACCCAAAAATGACGATATTTAAAAAATCATAAAAAATAATTGTCGCGTTTCTATGCGAAATTTTTAATTGCATTGTGTTTGTAGCCACTAAAACTACCACCCGGCTTCGTTTTCGGTAGCAGTCCTTGAGATACCCGGTATACGGGTACAATTATTCATTAACTGCAAATGTAACTTTGTAATCCTATACATTTATATGGGATTACAAAGTTATTCACGCAGTTGGTGTATCTAGAACACTAGGCAGAAATTACGAAATATTTAAATTTTTCCCTACTTAAGACACTAAACACTAATCTATACATATAAATAAAATTGAAGTGTCTGTTTTAAGAGTGAAAATAAAAAAAAATGTCCTACTACATATCGTTATATACACGATACCTGTGCCGAAAGTGATATTTAAATTTTTTTTGTCTGTCTGTCTGTCTGTTTGTTCCGGCTAATCACTGAAATGGCTGGACCGATTTTGACGGGACTTTTTTTGTCAGGTAGCTGATATAAGGAGTAACTTAGGCTACATTTATTTTAGAAAAGTTATTTCCTGTCTGTTTGTTCCGGCTAATCTCTGAAATGACTGGACCGATTTTGACGGGACTTTTTTTTGTCAGGTAGCTGATATAATAAGGAGTAACTTAGGCTACATTTATTATAGAAAAGTTCTTTTATTTTAGAAAAATAAAGTTTTTGTTAAATTCCACGCGGACGAAGTCGCGGGCACAGCTAGTTATATTCTAAATTTAAAGGTTCTATGTCTGCTGGAAGTGCCTTAGACTTTTGATGATCGGTCAGTCAGTTAGTGAGTGACAAAATTAAGAAAGTTTGACTAGTTACAATTCTTAAACTAGTGGTTCAAATTGAATTAAATTTTAAACATACCGTGTTTACACAATGCCTGCTTAGTAACTGAAAATTCAGGTTTCTTGCTTCGTTTAACCACAACGAAGTTATGGGGGGTTTAAAATGATCTGAATTGCTTCTAGAAAAGGATGGTACGACTGTGCCACTTTTTAGCTCGACTTGGTGGGGGCATTGCCGTGCCCCCAGATTTAGAATATTTTTTATACGAATCTATTTTATATGTCACTGAAAGCAATGATGTTTTAATAAAGATGACGCATATCCATATTGCGTGACGTTTAAAAACTGTACTGCTATGCATATACATACTCATTTGTTAATACTTTATGACAATTTTAGTGAATGAAACAGATTATACAGAAAGTACGAGACGAAAAGAGATAGCATTGCGCTATCCAAACATAGAATCGAAGCGGTAAAAACAGAAGGGTGGCGATAAATAAAACTACCTATTTGGTTTTATAAGTATATAATATATTAACTTTGAGGTTGCTACATGAGTATACATGTGGTTAGCCATCCTGAAACAAATATATTTTTATTTGCTTACAAACTTGAAAAAATTAAAAAATAAATTGCCGTTTTTATATTAGTTTATGGTAACCAGGCACTGAAAAATAGATCTCTTAATAATATTATTATTTGTTGTAATGATGACAAGTAATATGACCGCTCGTGGACATAAGCGAAACCAAGACACCTTAAATTACAAAGCAATGCTTGGCTTTCACTGCGCTCGTCATCCCGAGACATAAGATCTTAAGTATAAGTACAGCGATTACTCGGGCGAGAATGTCCTTTGAACCGGAACATAACATGGCATTTAAACTACCGTGTGGCGGGGGAAATAGACATTGCGGTGGTACCTACACATGGTGGTAACGTATGAGCGACCTGACACTGGTAAACAACCGATACTACAACCGATGGTGCAGGTTTTGTTAGGTGGATATATATATTTTCGTAGTTGTATATTTTTAATCATAATTAAATGTGCTGCTAAACCAATATTAATCAGTTTTAAAGGCATCCAGTCACGATCCCCTCTTTTTGTCCGAGCTGTGCTTAGTGCATATCCATTTACGTCTCAAAAGCTCATCACGTGGAAATCTGGAAACATTCAATGATATATGTAAATATTGTCATTCAAAATATATGGGGAAGCTAATGTATTTTGTAATGTTCGTGGTTGGATTAAGTTATTTATTATGAAAATTATTCATAACAAATAACTTAATCGTTTTAAATATGATTGAATTAGAAACAAATATACAATTATCCAAATCCATTCCAACTTTCATCGTCAATTTTCTGTATGATAGGTTTCGCTTCTGACTTGTCATTCTATGACGTACGCTTTTTGTCCCTATCGCACTTCACAATTGTTGTATTAGGCGATCCTTCTTACACAATTGAAGGCGGTGTTTGCTAATTTAAAATAAAAATTAAATTTTGTGTGGTTTTTATATATTTACGTATGGTGTGTAGGTCCAATTTAGTTTCATATTTTGCACCATTGTTTTAAAACACACAATTCGACACTTTAGACAATATTTTCGAAATAAATTATGTTGACAGCACTGAGGTCTTCCCTCTGTCGCCGTTGCTATGCGACTAGATGAAATTACACCAATTGCCCGAATTTGAACGCCTCACTTTTGAAGTGCTAGTGCGATATCTACGTCGTATAATATATCATTGCACTGAAAGTCTATATCTATACTAATATTATAAAGCTGCAGAGTTTGTTTGTTTGTTTGTTTGAACGCGCTACTCTCGGGAAATACTGGTCCGATTTGAATGATTCTTTCAGTTTTGGGTAGTTCATTTATCGAGGAAGGCTATAGGCCTATATATATATATATATCATCACGCTATGACCTATAGGAGGAAAGCAGTAGTGATATTTTCTTGGTCCGATTGGTCGATATTCTAAACTGATTTGACCGCCATTTTAAAACGTGTATGCACCCGGGCGGACCCGGGCCCCATCGCTAGTATTACTATAAAATTAATATTACAATGCTTTTCATATAACAAAAGCAAAATAATTGTAATTGATATCAAATAATTTCGCCGAAAAATTTGTCTAGCGTAAATAAAAGAAACATTGTTAAACAAAAATTATCCCTATTTGGTTGTAAAGAAGGTTCAAACTGGAACGGGCGGGTGTGATCGCCGTCATTCTCGCGCCAAGCGCATAGCAGTAATAATAAGAGCGTGAGCGCCGGTATGACCGCACAGTTCGAAAATCAATAATAATTATTTTATGTGGAATTTAAACAATAATCTAATGTAATTACTTATCGTTTCCGCTCTGTGTACATACTTCAGGAATACCTAGTCAGTTTAGTTTGGTTGTTATTACAAAATTCAAATTTATTTCACACATTTTTGTTAAATTTACAGTTGTATCGTAAGTCAAAAATCACTTAACAGCAGAACTAAGAATGACATTCTTTTATAGGCGAAAGTCAGTGGTCAAATCACAGGTCAAATGAAGTAGAAAGTAGAAACAAATAAATCATCGCTAGGCGCAATGCCTTTGGCGGCATTTATCAAAGGGCGCCTAGGCGATTAGCGCTTCACACTAGTAGAGTGAGTGACCGGCAAAACAATTCGTACCTATCTTGTATTTATACAGATATTATTGTAAATGTTTTTGAGGTTTTCGTAAAGTAATAGTAATAGTTTAAAGTTCGTGTTTTGACACTTAGATTGTAATAGATTTTTTATCAATACAAAAATATGATAAACAATATATAGGCACATTGTCAGAATCATACGGATTATAAATATACATAGGTCTACATTAATTTGTTATTACTAATGTTAATAATACCAGTAGATAATATTTAATCGGGGAATGTGCGCCAGTAGCGCAGTGCCGCGGCGTGATGCGGCAACTTTCGTTAACCACGCCCCAAAATGCTGCGAATATTTTTCGAGGTAGGCTCTTAAATTTGTATGAATAAAAAGTTATCATTAATATTTCGAAAAACTAGATATAGAAATTACACAAAAAATTAACTTTATCTCAAAAAAATATATTTGGAAGCGTATTTATTCACTGTCAGAATTTTTACGAATTTCGATCGAATAAAACAAATCTGTTGCTGTGTTCAGGTGTGCTACAGAAGAGCGACGACAGCGAGTGGCGGCAGGACTGCCTCGCGTTGCTGCTGCAGCTACTGTGTAGGATCGGCACGCTGCCCACATCCGATCCCGCGCAAACTCCCAAGTTACACCCGGTATGGAAATAATTTATGTTATTTGAGTTTTAATGGATTTTTATTTTCTTTTAAGACCGTTTTTATTAACAGTATTAGTTGTCAAATTGAGAATGTTTTTTCCATGCATTAGTTATATTTATATTGCATATGATCGGTAAACTATCGAATAGATCGCCTGGTGATACCTGGACCACCAGTGTAAAATAATTTATTTACTTTTCAAGTAAATACCTACTAGGTGTTTTCTCTTTACTTTATGCTTTAGCTTTAACACCAATATATTACGGTATTTTTAGGCATTGCTCTCGCTAATGAACGCGGAGGAGACGACAGAAAGATTAATATCGATATTGTGTGAGGCCGCCACACTCAAAGAACCCGCTACGTACAAGACTGGATTTTGGGGAAGAGCACAGGTATGATTTTTATAAACATTACTTAATTATTTTTATTAACATATTCATAATTTTATAGGACTAAAGACCGATTACGTCACTCATAAAAATGTAAGTCTTCTACAATCCAAAGTTCGATCTAATGAGTGTAGATTAGAGTCCTTGTTTACATATCGCACCTTTAGAGTAACTAAATAAATCTTATTTTTTGGGAAACATTCATTAAAGATTTGTAACATAAGAAATTTCGTACTTATGGAAGATACATCTAGAAGACCGATTTATACATATTTCTGCCTGTCATGGCCCTTCTTATTGAAGTTCCTTCTTTAATAACAGGTCGATAGGTCATTTTGAGCTAAAATATGATTAAAAGCCAAAATCATTTTTTTTCTACTAGGCCACTAATTCTAGTGATGCGACATTACAGTTGGTGAAGTTAGCTTCGATGTAATGTTGTATTGATGGGTAATATGATGTTATCAGGTGGTGCAGCACGCGATGCGCATGTGCGTGTGGTGGGCGCGCGGCGGCGGCGACGCGGCCGCACTCGCCTGGGCACTGCGCCGGGCCGCGCCCAGGCTTCTGCTCGACGATAACGATCCTGCCGTGAGTTGCATATATTTATCGATATTTTAACTAATAGTGTACTGAAAGTATGAAGATACCACGAAAAAAATGTGTTTCGCAATTCATAAAAACGTGCGATACATGTAACGCTACTTCTCTTTGTCACTCTTACGCAGTCGCACTATCTTTCTGTTCGTTCTATTGGACTACATACCATGACAATACAGGGTATATCAAGAGTGCTACCGAAAACGAAGCTAGGTGGTAGTTTTAGTGACTTCAGACACAATGCAACTAAATTTTGTGCAAAAAATTGTTTTAGGCTGGTAAATACTTAGTTTTTTCTTTAATAATAGTGTACACCCTTTTATTGTTAAAGACGCTATGGTACGCAAGGTTTTTAATAATTATTTTAGCAAAAGCTATGGATTTACCATCCTAAATCAATGATATTTAAAAAATAATAAATAAAACATGTCGCGTTTCTTTGCGAAATTTTTAGTTCCATTGTGTTTGTAGTCACTAAAACTAGCACCCGGCTTCGTTTTCGGTAGCAGTGTTGATATACCCGGCATAATAATACCCATCAGTCACATGTAGTATAGTGTGTAGTGAGGACTGTGTGTGAGTGTTATTATACATGCAGGTGCGTCGCGAGGCCGGCAGCGCGCTGTACCGGCTGTGCGCGGGCGGCGAGGTGTGCGTGCTGGCGCCGCTGCTGCAGCTGCTGCTGGAGCACCTGCCGCGCGCCGCCGACATGCGCCCGCACGCGCCCGCGCCGCACCACCACCACCATCACCACCAGGAGGTGACGTAACACACACACTAGTTGTCATTGGAGTATTGGTTGTTGAGCGATCTTCCTAACGATATTTTATCTAATTGGAGTTTATTATTTGTAATGTTGTCATTTCAAATAGTAGTATTAAAGCCTGGCAGGTATAAACATTAATAATGTATAAGGCTATATCATCTCAAAATGTTAAAAAAAAGCATTAAATAAAATTACATGCTATACGCTTGGCAAAAAAGATTCTGTTTTTAATGAGGGCGCTGAGATCGAATTAAATATTAATATGGTAAGTGCGTGGTGGCCTGTTGGTAAACGGACAAGACGCGGCTGCCAACATGTTCCCGGGGGTCGCGGGTTCGAATCCCAGGGCACACCTCTGACTTTTCGGAGTTATGTGTGTATTGATAGTCAATCACCACGTACTACAACGGTGAAGGAAAACATCGTGAGAAAACCTACATACCATAGCGATTTATAAGAATTTCTATGGTATGTAAGTCCGCTAATCCGCACTAGGCAAGCGTGGTGGAATATATGGCTTTACCACTCTCAATCGTACTCTCGATTGTAGAGGAGGCCCGTGCCCTGCAGTGGGACGTATTTAGGCTGATACAGATACAGATGGTAACCCCATATACCATGAGGGAAAATGTTTGATATTTTTATTTATTATTGTTAATCATCTCTTTGTTTATTTCGAATTACAAAAGAAACAAAAACCGTTCGTAAAAGTATATAAATACCTACGTATAAAATTATTAAAAGGAACACTAAGACATTTTAATAGTGTTGCCATAATTGCTTTCTTTAATGCCAATTGTCACCGCATCGTACTCTTTTTTGCCAAGCTATACATGTAATTTATACTTGAGTGCCAAAGATAGAAGTTTATTTGGTTTTAATACGATTTGTTTTTAGGTCATTCACCATCACGCGGAAGAAGGGAAAGAGCCGTACGGGCCGGCATGCCGAGATTACTTCTGGCTAGTTTGTAGACTTATTGACGGCCTTCCAGAAGAGTTTTTCAAGGGTACGATTATGTTCTATTTATTTTGTCTTGATGTTTGCACCTAGAGAGCGATTAATAAATTAAAATCAATAGACTTATCAGGCATTTTGCATCGATTCCCGATGATATATATGTCCAAAGGAAATGACATTCATTATCTTACTTACTGTCCATGAGCTGTTACATCGCTTACCATGAAGCTAACGGCATGCTCGTATTGTCATTCATATCAATAAAAAATATACTTTCTCAACAGAGGGCGCCACATCGGAAGACAGCGGGGCGCCGGACCTCAACGAGCTGTGCGAACAGATCCGCGTGTCTCTAGAGAAGCGCGAGATCATCGAGAAGAGAACGGAGCCTTGCACTCCAGACGACGGCCTCTACGGACAGCTGAGCCTCTTGACGCACTTGTTGAAACACCCGCTCAGGTTTAAGATGTCTGAACAGGGCACCAGGACCTTGGAGATGGTATGTCATATCTGTAACTTGAAATATTCGCGTAGAAAGTTATGAAAAAGATCTGCATATCATATTATGCCACATTCCCACTTTAACTAGTGCACATACAGTTTCGAGTAGGCTGGCCTAATTGATTAAACCTATGAGACATAGATAGCCATAGATTCTTTGGATTATTATTTTCTATGTAAAAAAATCTATTGTAGAGTGACATTATGTTTGTTTTTTTTTTGTTGCTGTTGTTGTAGTACAGAGTATAATAAGACTGTTACCGAAAATGAAGCCGGGTGGTAGTTTTACCGACTTCAGACATATTTATTTATTGATTTATTTAATCCTTTTTTGCACTGTACAGAAATACTAAAAAGATATTACACAATAAAAATAATAGTACAAGTGGCGGCCTTATCACACTAGGTAAATTCTTACAGGCAACCATGGGATGGATATATTAACAGGAGATAGAAAGGGCAGTCTAAGGTGTAAATGAAATAATAATAAAGCAACTAAAAAAACTCTATCGTCGTATTTGGGTGGTAAATACATAGTTTTTCCTAAAATTATAATGTACACCCGTTTATTTTTAAAGACGCTATAGAAAGCAAGGGTTAAAATTATTATTTTATCAAAAACTATCGATATGCCGAACAAACATCGTCGCGAAATTTTTATTTGCATTGTGTGTGTAAAACTACCACCTGGCTTGGTTTTCGGTAGTAGTTTTGATGTACCCTGTATAAAACAATATATTGTGACAGGTGTTCGGGTTCCTATTCGACGTTCCCAATCCGGACAACCGCAACCTGCCCAAGTGCAAGTCGCAGAAGTCCCGCGCGGCCGCCTACGACCTGCTCGTGGAGCTGGTGAAGGGCGCGCCAGACAACTACATGGTGCTGCACCACAAGCTCATGGAGCATCACAAACCTGGTAAATACTTTCACACGGTTTTTGAACCGACTTCAAAAAAAAGATGTGGTTCTTTTAATTGAGTTTAATTCGTCGGTATATATTTTTTATGTATGTACACTGATTACTCGAAGACGCATGAACCGATTAGGAATATTCATTTTTTTTGTTTAAAGTGTATACTTTACAGAAGGTCCCATAAAAAATGATGAAACCCTGATAAATATCTTCGGACCTGTAGTGTAGAACTTCTCAAAATTTAGAAAGGTTCTAATGGTTATTTTTGAAATAGGTTCAGAATAGAGTTAAACTATAGTGAGGCAGGAAAGAAGGGGTGGGGGGTGAGAAAGGAGATTAAAAAATGTATAAACATACATATAAATAAACATGTTGTGGTTTTTAGAACTTATGTTTGTAGTTATCACACTCTATTAGTTTTATTTACTTACATAAAACACACGAGTCGTTCGGATTGATAATTCTTTGATTTGGTGACAACGTCAACAATAATTAATGTTGATGAACAATTGTTCAGTTGCATGTGATCTGGACTACCAAAAAAATTATTGAAGTTTAAACCGCATAAGATATTTCAAAGCTACTTTGGTATTATTTATTTATTTATTAACACTCTATATACAAAGTATACAGGCGGTCTTATTACCTGAGGCATCCTATTCTTATACCGGGTATCTCAAGACTGCTACCGAAAACGAAGCCGGGTGGTAGTTTTAGTGGCTACAAACACAATGCAATTAAAAATTTCGCATAGAAACGCGACAATTATTTTTTATGATTTTTTAAATATCGTCATTTTTGGGTGGTAAATCCATAGTTTTTGCTAAAATAATCATTTAAACTCTCTTATATCTTAGAGTATTTATGAATTAAAGGGTATACACTATTATTTTAGGAAAAAATGTATTTACCACCAAAATATGGCAATAGGAAAAAAATTACAAAAAAAAATTGTCGCTTTTTTTTGCTACTTTTTCTGTTGCATTGTGTCTGAAGTCGCTTAAACTACCACCCGGCTTCGTTTTCGGTAGCAGTCTTGATATACCCTGTATACCTACCTACTGTGTTGGATTAAGGAGTCTACAGCGTGCAGAGTACAAATGTGTTGTGGATGTCCAGCAGGTCCGATGTGCTCGTACCCGTGGGACTACTGGCCGGCGGAGGAGTCTCGGTCGGAGTGCGGGTTCGCGGGGCTCACGAACCTGGGCGCCACGTGCTACATGGCGTCGTGCATGCAGCACCTGTACATGATGCCGCAGGCGCGCGCCGCCGTGCTGCGAGCCGACCCGCGGCACAGCAGGCACGCGCCCACGCTCAACGAGATGCAGCGCATGTTCGCTTACCTCATGGTAGTTCATTGTTTTATTCATTTCATTTCATGTGTTATTAAATAACAATTTAAATTGTGAGACAAAGAAGAAAAAACTAAAATCCGATTGGTATACAAAGACAAAAAAACAAAATAAAGTTTTTGCAAAATAAAAAACGAAGTGAAAACTTTTTTGTCGCCCTTAAAATTAGACGCTTCAAAAACATTTTGTTTTTGTGTTATCTATATTACATATTTAAATCATAGATGATAAAATCAAAGCCAATCAAGTGATTACTTGCAATAACATATTTTTAAGGACACCAGTGCATTTTTTAAACATATTTTTTTATTTTTAGGAGAGTGAGCGCAAAGCCTACAATCCGCGCAGCTTCTGCAAGGTGTACCAGATGGACCACCAGCCGCTGAACACCGGCGAGCAAAAGGACATGGCCGAGTTCTTCATCGACCTGGTCTCCAAGCTGGAGGAGATGACGCCCGAGCTCAAGAAACTAGTCAAGACGCTCTTCTGCGGAGTGCTCAGCAACAACGTCGTGTCTCTGGTGAGTTCTACCTCTCTCCTATTGCTGAGCCAGTGGAAGTCTATTATTGAACATTTTTGAATACAGGGTATATCAAGACTGCTACCGAAAACGAAGCCGGGTCGTAGTTTAAGCGACTTCAGACAGAATGCAACAGAAAAAGTTGCAAAAAAAAACGACAATCTTTTTTTGTTATTTTTTCCTATGAGCATAATTGGGTGACAAATACATTTTTTCCTAAAATAATAATGATATTTATAAATAATCTAATAATCTTTTATGTATAAATAATCTAAGGTATAAAAGTGTTTAAATTCTTATTTTAGCAAAAACTATACATTTACCACCCAAAAATGACGATATTTAAAAAATCATAAAAAATAATTGTCGCGTTTGTTTTCCAAATTTTTGGTTGCATTGTGTTTGTAGTCACTAAAACTACCACCCGGCTTCGTTTACGGTAGCAGTCTTGAGATACCCGGTATTTGTTTAGGAAAATTAAAATATAAGGTATAAAAAGACTCCTATCAAAAGTATCGACATGTATAGGTCTACCATAATCTCATGGCATAAAATTAAAAAAAAACAATGATTTTTATGTGGCAATACCGTCGGTCAACAGCTGATTCAAAACTTGAGTTATGTCATTCGATGTGAATATTTTAAGATTTCTATCCGTTCTTAGCGGAAATGTACAAATTAGTTCTACAATCACAAGTGCGACACATTGTTTACAAAGTTTATCGCCAGATCCGTGAATAATTTGGTCAAATTTAAACAAAATTGTCGATTTTAAAATCGACATCGTTTTAACATGTAAGTCTGAGTAAATAGTTTTGATACTTAATTTTTTTTAGTTAGTGTTAGACACAGACGACTAAAAATACAGACGGCCAACTCCATACAAAATTTTTAATACGTTATGAAAAGTCACACATCGAAACCAAACATGCTTTTCTACATATATAATTCATTCAATCTTCATCGGATCTTTCTTTCATTTCATTGATAATTTTGTCACTAACCAATAGTATTAAAGAATTTTGTTCATCGTATTTGAGCCATCTCTTTCGTACGTTATACGTATATATATTTAGATGCGTTTCCGACCAGGGCTGGAAATCGGTACTTTATTGAAATTACCGATTTTGAAATATTTAGGGATGTATGTTATACTTTCAGCATACCGATTTTTACTACCGGAAATTTACCGGTTTTATATTTGGGTTTCATGCTTATATATTCAAATTTATGGATTTAAAATAAAAATAACAAATAAAACCAAGTTATAATTCTAAACCTTTACTCAACAATATATTCTTTGATTTATTTGATGTTATATTTTTATATTACAACACTTTTATTTTAACATTTTTATCCTAATGAATATTATAACCTACAATACTTTTTTATACATCTTCAGATTAATTTAAACATTTTCAATTTGTTAATATCGCTTAATTTTATCTCTTAAAATTCTCTTAATTTTAGGACCAATAAAACAATGCCAAATGTAAGAACATGACTACAGAATTGAAATATGCATTGACAAATAAAAATTTAAATGGGAACATTAATTGTTGCAAATTATATTTTACAATACCATGAAGCAGCACAAGATTGCTTTGATTGTATATTTTATCTAAGAGACAATTAACATAAAGTAAATAACAAACAAAACGATTTAGCTTACTTTTGGAGAAATTGAAAAGCAAAAACAAGACATACATAATTAAAATAAGCTATCAATTAACAAATAATTATTTAAATAATTGAAAACTTTAAATGCATCATGCATTACTAAATACTAAAACTTTTTGATTCATTATTATAATATATTAAAAGAATAGGCATAATTGTATCGATGCGGGGATCGAACCTGCGGCCACATCAATCACCAAGCGATCGGTCAATCCTTCGGGCCAACAATACTTGCTTACCGGTGACCAAATTACCGGTAACTATCTATTATAGTAGTGCCTATTTTGGTGTTTAAATGTTACCTACTATTTCAAATATGATCGGAACATAACAATTCATTTATTTATATGTTGGGTAGGTCTCTCATAAGTTGCATGAAATTCAATTGAAATATTAAAACATCGCACGATACTTATATTTTGCTATGTAGGTACAATATTATGATCGTTAACTTTAACAAAATAAATCTACTATTATAGTACAGTTACTTTCTACTAAGAGCATAAATAATAATTTTATAAAATATGGTAGAAGATATTTTTCAAAAAAATATCTTCAATGATTTTTATTTTCCATTTTAACTCATGTCAACCCCTTTAGGCAAATATACAGCCTATGTTACTCCAGGATAATGTTGGAATCGGATGGTGAAAGAATTTTAAGATCGGTTGAGTAATTTTTGGTTTATTCATAATAAACAAAAATCGTAATATTAAAAAATCTAAAATACAAAAATGTAAAATATAAATGTTACAAAAATGCAAGAAATAAAATGTTTCCTATATAAAATATTGGGTTAGATAGTAGATAGATGAATTTATAAATAAAAACATTTGTTTCGATGCGGGATCGAACCCGCGGCCACACGTTTTTATTTGGCATCCAAGCAACAGCGCCACAGTTGCAGTGACGTAGTATAGTGATTTACTAGGGTTAGACCGGCCGTAACCGTTCTCAATGAATGTGTCGAGCGAAATAGCAATATTAAATTTACGTTGATATTGCGAAGACAAGCGACATAGGTCCGTTTAGCACGGCGGTTCGTCCCGCACTGATTTGTTGGGCGACAGCGGGGACGTGCTCGCGATTTAGAGTATCGATAATGTGAAAAAATTCATTAAAAATAAATGAGACAGAAATTAGAAAAAATAAAATGAAGGTCCCATCCGCCTTGCATTTCTTAATATCCTGATAATAATAAAATAATCCTAGTGCTCGTAGTTTAAGAGAACAAAACGTTGTAAATGCGAAAATAGAGGTCACTTTGCAATTTTATTTCAAGTACTTTTAATACACTTTTAAGAATTCTGAAAAGAAGGGCCCATGCTCCATATAGTGTAGATCAACATATATTTTTTTTGAAGACCTAATAATAAAGATCACCAAGAAAAAACGTTGTGAAAAAGGCCATTTCACATAGACCCCCCTCTTAAAGTGTTTGTAGATTTTGTTTGTGAAGGCTGCACAGATATTTCTATGTTTTTTTTTCGTTTGTGCACTCGGGAACAAAACACATAACAAAAATTAATAATTATCACGTAAATCACAAGTCTTTAGATACGATTTACACAAACAAAACTATATCATGTTTGTACTGCTAAATATTTACGTTAGTGATTACAAAACAGATGAAATAACATGCAATTAAAAATAAAATAAGCAAATCTGAACTAAACAACAATCGACTGTTGAAAAATATGGCAGCAATATGGCGGCGACAGCGCACGCCGGCACACGCACACATTCATAAAAGTGGCGGAGCGTGAAAGAGATGGGGCGAAAACGGCATATGAGAAAGCGAGATAGAAATTTGCGTCGTTTTGCGTTGTTTTTAAGCCTGAGTTAAACCGGCCTGGTGTTAGATATGTGTTTTATCGTATATACTTTGATATCATTTTTTGAAACTAAACAGTAATGGATTAAATACTTATTTACAGGAATTTCCAGAGATTTTAGATAAGGAACGGTTTATTATTATTCCTTTATGTTCATCGTCTTCATCAGAAGATGTACAGGAAGAGTATTTAGAAGTAAGCTTTGACTAAAGTGTTAATGAAATAAAGAAGACTGAAAATAAATTATACGTTTTTATTACATATACTACATCTTGCACCTTTCGTATAACATTTATCGAATCTAACAATTATTTGAATAAAACCGACTCATAATCAAACTACTTACAATTTGGAAATTGAAAGTTGTTTGATTAAGTGAGAACTAATAAGAAGTGAGAATTAAAACGAAACTGGTGGCTCCGTACCACCATTTTTATCTACATCTACGTTTTGAAAGTACCAGCGCTCCCTCTATATTATAAATACTCGTAAGGCACGTATGTATATTGTAATTTAAAACTGAAAAAAATCTTATTTACCTATTTAAATTGGCTGTTAATCTAAAAGTACAATTTTGAAGTAATTTTAATGTTTAAATTACCTATATATTTTACTTAAAACATTATATACTTTATTTACATAGTTGTACTAAAAAAATAATGTCAATTTGAAATTATAATTAATTACAATTATTGAAAGTATCA
Source organism: Hyles vespertilio (assembly GCA_009982885.2). Lineage (NCBI taxonomy): Eukaryota > Metazoa > Arthropoda > Insecta > Lepidoptera > Sphingidae > Hyles > Hyles vespertilio. The sequence goes on from CM042828.1 coordinate 11,674,786, forward strand.
AAATATGTTAATCCGATTACCCCAGTGTTGCAATGTGTAAATTCAAATTTCCCAAAATGCCATGAGATTTTGGTAGACCTATAGAGGTTTTACTTATAATGATTATGGATACAATATCGTTAAAAAATCGAATTGTAATCAATACTATGTTGTCTATACTTGTTCGTAGGACTGTCCGCACGTATCTCGCACGCTGGAGGAGTTCTACACGGTGCGGTGCCAGGTGGCGGACATGCGCAACCTGCACCAGAGCCTCGACGAGGTCACCGTCAAGGACACGCTCGAGGGAGACAACTGCTACACATGCTCGCAGTGCTCAGCCAAAGTACGCGCTGAGAAAAGGTACGAGATAATTAATAATAATAATTAATAAATGAATAAATAACACCCAACAGTCACATTAATAAATGAATAAATAACACCCAACAGTCACATACATAGTTCTGACCCCACACTAAGATCGAGTCTTGTGTCGTGGGTATCAGGAACTACGAGAGACTTTTTGGTCTCACATATATTCGAATGTTTATTATAACTAAGAGCGACCTGTGATAATGAGGATATACCTTTGCGCATTATATTATGAAATCCTTACATAAATACTGAAGTTTTAACCTATTGGATAGGCAGAGATTGCTGATTCCCGTCAGCAACGATACTAATAACTAGTTCTTTTGTCTGTTTTGCTTTCACATATCTTTACATGCATATGTTATAGGTACTTCTAAGTAGCCCTTTTCAAAGAAAATTTATTTGATAGTTTCTTGCAAGACATGGCGCTAATATTATACCATGAGTTTTGCGTTAAGGAAACATAATAATTTAGCTACTGAACTTCAAGTTGATATAACGATTCATTAAAATATAAAGAGATATCTGACTCATAGGAATTAAAATAAATTCCCTCATTGGGTCAAAAACATCACAATCACATCTTTGAACTATTATTAACAGTATTGACTGTTTATGTACTCGTTTACACAAGTAAATATTTTAATTATATTCCCGTATTACAGGGCGTGTTTCAAGAAGCTCCCGCGCATATTATGTTTCAACACGATGCGGTACACTTTCAACATGCTGACCATGCTGAAGGAGAAGGTGAACACGCACTTCTCGTTCCCCATGCGCCTCGACATGTCCGGCTACGTCGAGAAACATCTCATGCCCGCGCAGTATCAAGGTCAGTTTGTAACTTTATACGCACTAATTTTGTGTTTGTTCTGGAACTTATTTGAAAGTTATTTGAATTTGAAAACATTTCTTCACGGAATATAATGTCAACGCTTCGTGGCTTGTTGGTCGATTATGGACTGTGTACGATGAATTCTAGAGTTCATACCTCGATATTGGTTTTTACGCATCGATGAAAATAATAATCACAGGTCTTAAAACTAATTATTGAGAAAATGTATTCTGCGATTTGCATCGAAGATTCATCATGCGTCAAATGAACCTTGATGTGATGATTTGTTACTATTTACGAGTGTGCGATGGTTAACGTCTATCATTTTGCAGAGGAGAAAAAAAAGATGTCAGAGACGAAGAAAGACGGCGAGAGCAGTCCCAGCACGGAAAGCGAGGACAATGCAGAGTTAGAAGAGCATTACGAGTGAGTATACCAATTTAATCGCGTCTTTAATTTAGTACGGTTTTGGTCACAAGCAGATAGATATTTGTGTACTTTACTATTACACACATACATACTACATCAGCCTGCAGGGCAAAAGCCTCTACCTCCTTCCATTCATCCCGTTTCGGGGTATTTTACCATTGTATTTTAAAATCTAGACGTATGTGCACGTTAACGCATTCATATTTGAACGTAACCTTAGTAAGCAATTTTTTTTATTTGCCCATGTCTGGTAATCGATCAAACAGGTCATCTATTTGTAAGTGATCATTGCGGCCTACGAACATCCATAACGCTTCGCTCATGCATGTTTTGTTGGCTTAAGTAGGGAGAGGAGCGGAAAAGAACAAGGATGGGAAGACGGAAGGGTTATTGGGCATCTAGCAATCTTGTTTGTAAAAAAGAACAAAAGTGAATTTGAATGTAATTTCGCAGGTACGAGTTGATAGGCGTGACTGTACACACTGGCACGGCGGACGGCGGGCACTACTACTCGTTCATCCGCGACCGCGAGCACGAGCACCACGACCGCTGGCTGCTGTTCAACGACGCTGAGGTCAAGCCCTTCGACCCCGCGCACATCGCCGCCGAGTGCTTCGGCGGGGAGATGACCGTGAGTAATTATTATTGCTAGCTTATTGAGGTATATGTGACGTGGAAAATAGTGGTGGCTTCATCAGTGGTATATACACAGAAATGTGAATTTTCTAAATATTATATGCGAAAAAATTTTCATGTATATTCATCACAACAAAATAAATGCATTTGTGAAACTGCCTTAAATACAATAACGAAGAATGTTTGAAAAGAGTTTAAAATTATTAATGCAAATTAATTTTTGTGGTAATATAATTTCATTATTTATAACTCTTTGCGTTATTTTGATTCTAATAATTTCCGTTTTTGTTACCACAATGTCAGCTATCCGCTTACTTAAATTAATAATCTTACGACCCCATTATATTCTTAAATAGTGTTTTTTATATAGAGTAAAACCTACGACTCTGTGACGGACAAATTCATGGACTTCTCGTTCGAGAAGACGAACAGCGCGTACATGCTGTTCTACGAGCTCAGCCCGCCGCGCGCGCAGCGGGACTCCGACAGCGGCCAGCAGGAGGAGGCGCAGGTCAGATATCTACTTTATATTTAAGTGGCGTAGAACTCATATTCGAACAACCGACCCATTCAGTGGAAATTGGAATTTTACTGGTGGTCTCTCATATGCGAGAAGCCGCCTGAGTAGGTACCACCGCAATGTCTATGTATACCGGGTATCTCAAGACTGCTACCGAAAACGAAGCCGGGTGGTAGTTTTAGTGGCTACAAACACAATGCAACTAAAATTTTCGCATAGAAACGTGACAATTATTTTTTATGATTTTTTAAATATCGTCATTTTTGGGTGGTAAATCCATAGTTTTTGCTAAAATAATAATTTAAACTCTCTTATATCTTAGAGTATTTATAAATTAAAGGGTATACACTATTATTTTAGGAAAAAAATTATTTACCACCAAAATATGGCAATAGGAAAAAAATTTCAAAAAAAAATTGTCGCTTATTTTTGCAACTTTTTCTGTTGCATTGTGTCTGAAGTCGCTAAAACTACCACCCGGCTTCGTTTTCGGTAGCAGTCTTGATATACCCTGTATACGCCAAACAACAGTGTAAATGCACTGTTGTGTTTCGATTAGAAGGACATTGTACCCAGAGTAACTACTGGACATATTGCGATTTATAACATCTTATGTCTCTGTCTGATGGCGAGCACGGTGGAATATCAAGCTTTGTATTGTAATTCAAGGTGTTGTTTGGTTTTGCTACTGTTTATGAGCAGTCGTATCATTTACTATCAGGCGAAAGGTATACTTGTCTCGTCATTCATCGTAATTATTAAAAAAAACTTTGAGTGATGACAAGGATTTGGAAACCCATTAGCGGGCGTCCAGAGTGAATGCCAAATGGAGGGGATTATTCCACTCATGCTTATTTATTTTGCAAATTATTACCAATAAAACACACACATCACATTATTAGACAATTAGCGTGTTACTTAAATGATTGACTAGAATAGTGTCGCTATAAAAGCTGGTTCGCAGCTGTTTCATGCTTGCATTACTACTTAAAAGGGCCGAATTCGTTCGCCTGATGAAAAACCAAGATTTAGTTTGAAATCAGATTTCTTAAACAGGTGAGAGTGTTGCCTGCTATTTACCCAACAATGTGATGATGTATTGTTTCCCTGTTGGTAAACGAACTAGACGCGACTGCCAACATGTTCACGGTGGTCGCGGGTTCGAATCCCAGGGCACACCTCTGACTTTTCGGAGTCATGTGTGTATTGATAGTCAATCACCACGCACTAAAACGGTGAAGGAAAACATCGTGAGGAAACCTGCATACCATAGCGGTTTATAAGAATTTCTATGGTATATAAGTCCGCCAACCCGCACTAGGCCAGCGTGGTAGACTATATGGCCTAACCACTCTCAATCGTACTCCCGATTGTAGAGGAGGCCCGTGCCCTGCAGTGGGACGTATATGGGCTGATACTGATACTGATACTGATTGTTTCCCTACAGTCATCAACAGCGGAAGAGAGCAGCCCCACGTCGTCAGTGGAGCGGCGCAGTAGTGACGCCGCGCCCGCCATCACCCTCCCACCGGACCTGCTCAAGTGGATATGGGACGACAACATGCAGTTCTTGCACGACAAGAACATATTCCAGCACGCGTACTTTACGTGAGTCAATTGTCGATAGATAGGACGGATGACATAAATAATGTTGCAGAAAGTCTACATTGAAGACATGGAAATCCTTGACAGGAGACCGGATACCCGATACCTATTAACTCTTCACATTGGTTTTCCTTCCTGTTCCCCTCCACATTTGGTGGACTGGCAACAAATCTATGATCCAATTGTTGTGGATGTTTATCATGATCACTTACCATCAGGTGATCTGTTTTCTGTGAATAATTTAAAATAGGACCTACTTTCTACATTGGACTTTATTTGTTGCTGTAGCAGACCAATACTGGTTTCATTATGGCTGAGAAAGATCATGATGATAAACCATTGTTTCTGATCCTAGTTTGCAGATTATTTAATATATTGCAAAATTAACAGGTTCATGGGGCAGATGTGCAGTTCAGTGCCGCAGTCTCTCCTCACGTTGCGTCCGGAAATAACCGAGATCGCAGCCCGCCTGTCCACCTCGTTCTTCATCGAAACCTTCATACACGCCAAGGAGAAGGTATATTTTTATCTTACTATATTTGTTCTAGAAACGGCTTTATTCATAGTTCATTTATTAACCTTTGTTAACTAATGAATGTTATGTCGGACGACTTTTGAATTCAGTTTGAGCAAAGAAGATGAAACATTAAATAAATAAACTAGGTTTATAAGCTGTATGAATAAGGGCGTAAATTTTTATACAAGAAGTAAATGGGCAAATAAAGCCACGATATTTTACATACTGCACGTGCGTATTAAACTGAAAAGAATACATTAGATTAATGCATAACAACTTGATAGGTAATAATGCCGGATGCCCAAAACCCCCTTTCCACTTCCCATCATTTTGCCTTCCCGCTCCCCTCCCGATTTTGGATGTTCATGAGCGGCAGTGAACACTCACCATCAGGTGACCTATAGGCTAGTTTGCCGCTATTGAATAAAAAAAAAACTATTATATCTATCAAATGAAATTATTTTGTAGCCTACAATGGTATCTTGGGTGGAGTTGGTAACGAAGCAGTTCAACGCGTCGGCGGCGGCGTCCGAGTGGTTTCTGGGTCACATGGCTGATGATACGTGGTGGCCTATGCAAGTAAGTCACGATTAAACCTAACGGAAAATTACACGCCTATCATTTTCGCTAATATTATTTTTTATTTATTATAGTTGCAACCAAAATAGTCTGGGATACAGGGTCAATTTTTGCACTTAATTACTATCAAGCAAATTTTTCGTGGATACATATTATGTTTCAATGAGACGCCCAACAATTAACTGTGCGAAAATTCTCGATTCTGGTAGCTAACTAAGGTAGCGAGGTTAAAATATGTGGATCACAAAAATGTATTACTAACTAGGTTATTTTTGTTGAATCTGATGATAATTATTATCTAAATTATTCGAAAAAATATTGTCCTACAAAATGTATGTTTTGATGAAAGAGTCCCTCTCTTCCAATATGTATCAATAACGAAGTCATTAAAATTCGTTACATAGTTAAAATACATCCTTTTAGTTTAAATTATTAATTTTCATTAATATATATTTTTTCGTTGCAGGTATTAATAAAATGTCCGAATCAGATGGTTCGGCAAATGTTTCAAAGGCTCTGTATGCACGTTATACAGAGGTTGAGGTAATATATCAAACAATAAATAGACAATATTCATTCTTATGTACATCGTAATAAGTTCTATAACGGTTTGTTTCAGATCTAGTCATTGTGCCTTATACCTGCAGGGTATGGAGGAAGGCGAAGATAATAGCAAGTTGGGGGAGGCGAGTTGTGTTACTAGGTTTATAAGAATGTTGTTGTCATTGGTAAGCATTATTTTATTACTGTGCAGTTTCCGTACAAAGTACACGAGAAATCAATAAAAAAAAGGTTTATAAAAATATGCTCATGGGTTACGATAGAACAATCTTCTATAGTTTTTCATATAGATATTACAATTTTTTTATTGTTATTAATAGACTGTGATTGTGAATCAATGCGGGTATCCGAAACTTTGCAGTTTTTTATTCACTTCACCATAAATATTAATTTTGTTCGCCATTTGAAGATTAGTAGTTTTTAAGCTATTGCATCTATCGCGGGCCTTGAGCGTGGAGACCGAATCCAGAAATTCCGTAACTAAAATAACCTAAGTCCGACCGAAATTTAAATTTAATATTTTTATTTTGATACAAATATGTGCCAGTACTTTTAAATGCGAATTGCAAAGCTATTGCGTGATTAATTGTAATCTAACCTCATTCGATATTTAGTTTTGCCATCTATCGATGAATAGCAGAACTTTTAATAACTTTTTGAAATATCACGCTTGTCTCTTTAGTTCAGCAACTCGCCTCTAGTTTTGGTTGTATCGGCGTTACTGCGCATGCGTAATCCCCCTCTTCGCCCCGCAATCTGGTGACTCATGCCTGCTTAGAGTTTCGGCGTTAGGGCACCTTCTCTTTGTATTTACTTCATGGTACGACTCTACGAAGCTCGCACGTACAACAGTGAATATCTGTAAAATTAATATCAAAGAAAAACAAAGGAAAAAAAATACTGCATAAATAAAAAATATATAATTACATAAGTTAATAAAAAATGCTATGCAATAGCTTTACCGGGCAGTCTCCGAGTGCCATACGTCATTTTTTTAATTATAATATTCATTGTGTGTGCAGATGGAGAGCGGCGCTCGGTCGCACCTGCGGCACCTGACGGAGTACTTCAGTCTGCTATACGAGTTCAGCAAGATGGGCGAGGAGGAGGGCAAGTTCATGCTGCGCATCAACGCCATATCCACCATGGTCAACTTCTACCTCGGGCAGAACGGATCCGGGGTACGTACTATATCTTTTATACAGGGTGTTTGGGAAACGCCCCCGTTATCGAACACAAGCCATAGTGTTAATGACGCCTTTGTAGTATTGCAAAAATCTGTTACACAGTTCTATTACCATTATTTACGTGTAAAACAATTTGATATGATTTTCTTTTTAATTTTATCATGCGATCGATCATTAAGATTAGAAGCTTTTGGCGCAGCTCCCACTGGTGCTGGACCATTTATTTTCTGGATTGTGAATCCTGGTTAATCTTGGTCAAATACATCCCGACGCTTTTTGAGTCGCCGTATGGTTTCTGGGATAGTGAGTTGACCCGCTAGAGGGTTCGGATGCTTTTCTAGTCTTGATTTGTATCTATCTCCATGAGAATCTACTTCCTCCTTTACCATAGGCATGTCAAGATTTTCATAGACTTCTGTAATTTTGGTAAACCATGGCGCGTTTGATATTTGTTTAAGGATGTTGTTTTGCACTCTTTGGATGATCATTATGTTGGAGGCACAAGCTGATCCCCATAATTGTATTCCATATGTCCAAATAGGCTTCAGGATTGTTTTGTATACAAGCAACTTATTATCGACTGATAGTTTTGAATTCCGTTTTAGTAGCCAGTAGAGGCACTTGTACTTTATGTTAATTTCATCTCGTTTAGTTTTGATATGTTTTTGCCAGGTAAGTCTGCGGTCCAAGTGCATCCCTAGGTATCTTACTGTGTTGTGGTGTAAAATTTAATTAAAATAATTTATTGGATCTACAAAATGTCTAATATCATTTAGTCAGTCATTTTTTGTTCTACTATCCGCTTCGGCAAGCGGTATTAAAATATTAATATATATATATATTAGAATATCTATAAGAATGAGTAAGAAACTTTAGCATTGCACTTTTCAAAACTATTTCTCTTACACCTTCTTGGAGAAACGCGCGAGTTGATGTATGTATGATATGTGTTGTGTGCGCGTCAGTCGGAGTGCGTGGGCGAGGAGGGCGCTGCCGGCGCGGCTGGCGGCGGTGGCACGGCGTGCGCGGGCGGCGGCAGCGGCGAGGGCGGCGGCGACAAGCTGCGGCCCGGCGCGCTCGACAAGATGGTGGCGCTCGTGGCCGGGCTCGTGGAGCGCTCGCGCGACGCCGCCGGGCACCTCGCGCTGCACGACCCGGACGCGCGCGCGCTGCTGCACGCCAAGGTACACGCCTTATACAGGGGGATTGTATGTCAGCATATTGGCGTAGCAACTACGCGTATTGTAAAATCATTTTAGTGTCCTATCCACCCGCGTTCGCAACACTCATATCAATTATTAATATATCAAGCAACATCAAACTATTCAAAGCATTTTATTTCTATCATAAAAGGTGTGACCTAAAACCCAAACCCCTTAAAATTCAAGTGACCTGTATTTCTGTATCAACCCACATACATTCTACTGCAGGGCACGGGCACCTCTATAATCAAAAGTACGATTGAGATTGTTTAGGCCATATAGTCCACCACGCTGGCCTAATGCGGGTTGGCGGACTTTGCATACCATAAAAATTCTTGTAAAGCGCTATGGTATGCAGGTTTCTTCACGGTGTTTTCCTTCACCGTTTTAGTGTGCGATGATTGACTATCAATACACACATGAATCCGAAAAGTCAGAGGTGTGCCCTGGCAGCCGCATATGGTCCGTTTACCAACAGGCCACCACGCACTTCACACTTCACACATTTGTATTATTTGCTACAAATATATTTTTTTGTGCGCAGGGGTTTCCTTTCATCTACCAGCAGACCCGCGACTGCCTGAACCTGCAGCAGACGCGCTCGCTGATCTTCGCACTGTGTCGCTGGAACGAGCCGCTCGCGCAGAAGATCGTCAACATGATCTTCCAGGCGATCGCCAAGCATTCTGAGGTGGGTCGGATTATTTCTATTTGGCACAATGGACTTCGTGAGGTACCATTTATAATTACTCATATTATTATTATTATTACTTACCAAATACGCCTCCCACTTTGGCCTTGATATAATAGTTTAAGGTCTGTTAACACGCTGTACGTATTTACCTACGAAATGGAATCAGGAATGAGACCTGTAGGAGAACAAAGGTTGCCGACATAGTCAAAAGGATAGTGGCTGTGTGCAGGATACAAGGCGCGAACAATTAATAACCGATAGGGCGGAAAGTTCACGTACAGTCAGCGACATAAGTCGCTACACATTCACGAGATTTGGAATTGTCTTATCATCCAAAATAATAATTATTTTCAATATCGTATGGCACATCTCGGCATAGATGACTTTACTAGGTTATATTTTACGACTACAGAGTAGTACGTATAAATTTTAATTCATAAAAAGCTTATTAAAAAATGTGAAGTGTTCAACGACTTATGTCGCTGACTGTACAAGTAAATGTCGGACGCCGGCCTAGGAAGTCGGCAGATGATCTAATATTCGTGTAGCTCCCTAATTGGCTTAAGTTGTTTCCATCACTTTTATATTTCATTGTATTATATGGCTGACGATCCTTCTAATGTAAAAATAAACTAAAAGACGGTGTGTTTATGTGTGTATGTATTAATATTTGTATGTGTCGTTGCAGAGCTGCAGTCCTTTTTTTAAGTTGCTGACGCTGTTGGTGGAGGGCAGCGGCGGCGGCGGCGGCGCGTCGGGCGGGCTGCCGTGCTTCACGCAGCTGGTGCTGGCGCGCCTGTGGGACGTGGCCGACGTGTGTCCGCACGCCGCGCTAGAGTGGCTCGCGCTGCAGGTACTATTGTTGTTCATGTCATCACTTTGTTCTTGAATATTCTAGAGGATTTAAAAAGGAATTTTAATGAGGTTGGATTGGTGAAAACCAGTTGCGTTTTTATTTGCTTTTGTATTTTATATCGACATTTGGAACCTTTAATAAACTGCATTTATTTGATGAAATACGTTGCGTGAGAAATATGTTTAAAGTATGACGTTATGTTTTTGAGTGTATTAGTATTATTGTGGATATAATTTAACGGGAGGGTTTCTCTTACAGCTATACCGGGTATCTCAAGACTGCTACCGAAAACGAAGCCGGGTGGTAGTTTTAGAGGCAACAAACACAATGCAATTAAAAATTTCGCCTAGAAACGCGACAATTTTTTTTTATGATTTTTTAAATATCGTCATTTTTGGGTGGTAAATCCATAGTTTTTGCTAAAATAATAATTTAAACTCTTTTATACCTTAGAGTATTTATAAATAAAAGGGTATATACTATTATTTTAGGAAAAAATGTATTTACCACCCAAATATGGCCATAGGAAAAAAATAACAAAAAAAAAATTTCGCTTTTTTTTTGCAACTTTTTCTGTTGCATTGTGTCTGAAGTCGCTTAAACTACCACCCGGCTTCGTTTTCGGTAGCAGTCTTGATATACCCTGTATAAATATGTGCACAAATGAAACGGATAAGTAAAATTAATAGAGACTCCCGCCCAGTGCTCGAGAGCGTCAGAATTCCACCACGGTATCCCCTGCCTGTAGTAAGAGGTGACGGCGGGGACTATGCGCTCGTGTTAGGAGTGATTCTGAGATGGGCGGCGGAACGCGGGGCCTCGTATCTGTCGCGGTTGTTCTTCTCACCATGGGCGCGCGAAGTAGGGAAAGTGGGGGTATCAGCGCCCTCCCAAGTTGTGCGAAACCATATTTAGCAGTGCGCCGGGCGGCAAAGCGAGTCAAATGCTGCTCGCCCATCCACATCGCCTTCCTTCCGTAATGCGCGTGATAGCCATCAAGACGTTTTTAGTTCGGATGCTGGCAACAGATCTTAGATTTTAATAAGAACAGAGCCTGGATGTAATATCAACGCGGTACGGACAATCGTACACTAGCGCCAGCCTGGAAGGCCGGAGATCCAAAATGCCCTTTACGATCTCCCTCGAGTTATCGTAACGAAGGCTTAAGCAGCTTTACTCTCATTAAAAGATAAAAACTAAAGTTGTATTGCGTGTGCAGGTGCCGCGCAACAAGTCGGCGCACGCGTGGGCGCTGCGCACGGCGGAGCGCTGGGTGGAGAGCCAGCTGCTGGCGGCGGGCGCGGCGCGGGTGCGTGCGGCGGCGGCGCTGCTGCTGGTGGCGCTGGTGCCGAGCCAGCACTTCCGCGCCGGCTACGCGCGTGCGCGCCCGCACCCCGCCACGCCGCACCACCTCGCCAAGCTGCCCGACACCGCGCACCACACGCTGCACCAGGTACGTCATCATCATCATCAGCCTCCGTACACTGCTGGTTATAGGCACCCTGCATATTGCGCCATTTCACCCTGTCTTCGACTTGTCACATACTTACCTACCTAATTCATACTTTACATTCATTAACACCTTTAGACAAGCACATCGTAGCACAGTTGGTTAGATGCCGGCTTTGGAACGAGATGCCGCAGATGTGATTCCCGCTGCGATATAAATGTTTGTGTGCACTGGCATTTGTTTTGGGTTTGGTTTGTGAGACTGAAGTCCCTCGAAGTTCTTAATTCCCACTACATACAACTCGATTTTAATGTGGAATAATGATTATGTATATGACTTTTAGGTTTGTTCTTATATCTTCACTGCGGCTAACACAAACCTGGCGTTTTTTATTCGTACGTAACAAGTCCGCAGTTAACGTCTTAAAGTATATAAAAACATGTAACCTAAAAACCTAAAAAAATTGAAATAATAGCGCAAAACAACTTGTTGAATGTAAATTGATAGTGTAATGCTGTGTTTAGTGTTCAGTGATTATCCCACCACCACAGCTCAACTTTAGAGAGGAAATTCCCCATATGTCAATCCTTCGGACTTATAGACTACAATAGTGAAGTGTTTGGTGCTGATTATTGTACTGTCCAAGCTAATATCGATGATTCGTATCAGGTGTACACGATGTTGCTGGGCAAGCTGAAGGCGGCTCGCAAGTACACAGACATCGCAGTGCACGGAACCATGAAGCTCACCGCATACTTCGGAGTCATGTCGTACTGCGTCGTCAGCAGGGTCGAGAAGTTGATGGTGAGGATATTACTACACGTACTACTACTATTATTTGTGTTAAATTGCTAATACACATAGATTTCCAGTAATAATTTTGTATAATTGAAAATTGAACTTTATCGATAGTGTGTGTTCACAACGTTTATGCTGTAAAAGGTATTTTAATGCCATTATGTTTATAAAACGTCAGAATTAAAAAATAAAGGATATAAACATAATGGCTCAACAAAGTGACTTTTGCACCTGACAGCACTACCGTACCAATATTCTATCGATAAACGATAAAAAAATATCTCGCCACACGAGACAATGATATCGATCTACTCAATTGTTCCTTCACTAAGCTTCACTAATCCAATACATCAACAACATTACACACCAACGATAAAATAGAACATTCGAGAACACCTACATCTCAATTTGTTTTATTGACAGTTCGGTCAATACTTCAACGACCTATGGGACCTGTACCACCCGGCGATATCGGAGCCGTCGGTGGCGGTGCACCCCAACAAGCAGGCGCTGCTCACCTTCTGGCACGTGGTCTCCGTCGACTGCCCGGAGAACATACAGCTCGCGCTCGCCAACCCGAGGCTCATTAAACACATCGCCTTCAATTATATACTGTGAGTTATATTATTTTATTTTTATTTGGAATATTAAGCGTTAATAATATTACTAATAAGACTTATGATCTAAGAATAGGTTATTAACATATTGCATGTTTTCGCAAGTATTAAAGTTCAAATAATCTGCAGGTTTCATATTTTTAATTTTTATGGTATGTCAGCAGCTTACTTACCAAATTTCCAAAAAAGTAACAGAAAAAATAGGACAAATTACAAATATACAAGCCAATAACAGGTATACACATGCATCAAAATAAGTAAAAGACACTAGAAACTACTGAGATTGTTAATGACTATATTACTAATAAAGAAAGTAAGAATAAGAAAAGAAAAAAAGCGACAAATACAATTTTGTGTAGCTGATAGGCAAAATAGAAGAAAGAGTAAAAACGATGTATACATAGATTGTAAAACTAAGCTGTAATCGTAAAGATAAGACTGCGAGCGTAATGATCCTAACTCATTCTGTTTGTCTTTTTGATCTATCGCACTCTTGATTTCCTCGATTATTTCATTTAGAATATTAAAATATCTCATTTCCGATATAACTTATGAATGCCATAATATTGTCGGAGATGTGTAGTTTGAAGTAATCTCGTATTTGTGTATGCATGCAGCGCGGACCACGAGGACGGCGAGGTGGTCGCGTACAACCGCGCCATGCTGCCGCCGTACTACGCGCTGCTGCGGCTGTGCTGCCGCCGCTCCGCGTCGTTCGCGCGCTCGCTCGCGCAGCACCAGAACGTGCACTGGGCCTTCCGCAACATCGCGCCGCACGCGCATCTGTACCCCGCCGCCGCTGAGGAACTGCTCAGGTACATCGACACTGTTGCCAATCAAAATGACTGTTTCCTACACGTGTTTGTTTTATATAGAATGCATTTAACCTATGTTGTTTATGGAGTTCGATATATTATGATGATTTAATTGGAGAAGTAAATATAAAATGAAAATGGTCGTATAATCAGACTGGCTCGAGTGTTGGCGACGCGTGGCGTGGGCGGCAGTAATAGCGGCAACGGCAACGGCAACGGGAACAGCAACGCCAGCAGTGGCTCGGGCTCCGCCACCGGCGCCGTCACCACCAACAGCAGCTGCAACGCCAACGGCACCACCAGTGGCGGAGACACGCCCGACGGCAAGGAGGCCGCCGCCTTCAGGCGCAGCACGCTCTCCGCATACCTGCAGGGTACGCCACGCACACACACTCTACAGAAAGCCTTGAACTTAACATCAGCACCGATTAGTCACGCTTGTACGAATCCGTGTTGATGTCAAATTAAATTGTCAATTATAAGTCACGTTCAACATTTTGAATGTTTAGATACGACCTCGCGGATCTGGTTTAGGTCAAGTTTGCTAATGCCCGCAGGGAATTATAAAATTCGTCGGACACGCGCGTCGCAAGCACGGGACGAACATAGTTATATCTAAACATTTACATCTGTTTCACTCAATATTCGCGCAGGATTAAACGGAAGGACGTGTTGGACCACACTCATATCCGCTTTCTGCACATTGGTAGAAAACGAAGACGACCGGCTGTACGTCGTATACAACGGAGGGCTGCAGATGACTTTCGAGGTGAGTCGATAACGAGTGATTAGAGCGGTTGATTGTGGAGCTGCAGTAGTGACGCGCGTGTGTTTGTGCAGGCGCTGCACAGCCTGCACGCGGTGTACGTGGAGGGCGGCGCGGGCGGCGGCGGCGCGGTGCGCTCGGAGCTGGCATCGGCGCTGCGCTGGGCGCGCGCGCTGTGCCGCACGCTGCGCACGCGCCGCGACGCCAAGGAGGCGCGCGCGCTGCTGCTCGCCTGCAAGGACTGGCCGGAGTGCGCGCGCCGCCTGCTCGCCATGCTCAACCTGCACCACCGGTTCAACCACCTGCGCGACGCCGCATACGGTACCGCACACGCACCACTACACATATTCACGCGGTCATATAGTTTCATCACTTGCTTACGTGTCGTGTTTGCAGGCGTGCTGCGTGAACTAGTGCTGATCGGCGGAAGCGCAGCGCTGGGCGCGCTGGTGCCGCTGGCGGCGGGTGCGCGGGGCGCGGGCGCGGGGGCGGCGCCGCCGGGGCCGCGCACGTCGCCTCGCTCGCGCGCGCACGTGTGCGGCTCGCGCCCGCACGCGCCGCACCACGCGCACCACTCGCACCCGCCGCAGCCGCTCGCCTCCGCCTACCGACCCTATCACAAGTTTATCGGTCCGTTACCAACCAGTTCTAGTTCCAATTTGTAATCTCACCTCTTTTATTGAATGAAAATAATGATAATATATTGGGCTGCCCCCTGCAGACACGTGTTGTCGCGTGGCGCGCAGTCAGCGCTGCATGTCGGAGCAGCTGGTGCTGTTGTCGGCTCTCTGCGCGCTCGAAGCGGTACCGCTGCGGTTCAACTACTTCGCGGCCTTCTGGCGAGACGTGGCCAACTCACCGGTGCATATTTTTATCCATTAGTATATTTAAAAATGTAGAATATTCACATTGCTAGGAATGTATATTAATTTCAATTTAATTATTCTTCTCCAGGCGGACTCGAAGCTCGAAGAGATGCTGTTGGAATGCACCGTAGTCACCGAGTACATGGACGCGATTCTACTGGACGAGCGGGAGTCTCTAGAGGATCCTGCGATCTACGAGTTCATGCAGCATTACTATCCCAAAGTGCGTGTCGTTGCGAAGCGTGCACGTGTTGTTAACAAAGAAGTGGGTCGTAAACAAGACGTGTCCCGTTCGCAGATGGGCGGCGGCGCGGCGGGCGCGGCGGGCGCGGGGTGCGCGGGCGGCGCGGCGGGCGCGGCGGAGGCGCTGGCGGAGGAGGTGTGCGGCGCGGCGGCGCGCTCCCCGCTGCGCTCGCTGCTGGGCGGCGCGCGGGCGCTGGCGCTGCTGGCGGCGCGCGCGCGCCTGTCCCCCGCCGCCGCGCGCCTCGCCGTCCGCGCCGCACACGCCGCGCAGCAGAGGCTGCACAACGCCTCCGGTAACATACACATGCTCTCTCTTACTGACTACGTCACTCAACGTGTTCGCTCTGCTAGATTATATCCTCGATTTAAACGTGCATCGGTGTGTACAGAGGAGGAGAACTCCGAGCCGGAAGGATCCGAGTCGGTATCGTGCGTCGCGGAGGTGAGCCGGTGCCACACGCCGGAGGGCAGCGAGGCGGAGGAGGCGGCCGAGGAGGCGGCGGCGTCGGCCGACGAGGAGGTGGCGGAGGAGGCGGTGCCGCGCGCGGACTACCGCACGCACCTGGCGCACGCGCTGCAGGCGCTGCTGGCCACGGCGCAGCACCACGCGGCCGACGGGTAGGGCGAGCCGCCGCGCGGCCGCCACGCCCGCCCGCTCCTGCCGAGTGCTGCTGTCGTATGGACGTACAGTATTGTTTTACTCCGTCGTTTGAGCCATGTAAATGTTTTGAAATATATAGTGTACCCCACGCGACGATATCGTCGATGTCGCATACTTGTCGGTATTCTCGTAATCGTAATTTTATTTTTTACATTGACCTCGATCCGGGTGACGTTTTAATGTATCGATATCACAATACTTTTAGTGACATAAACGATTTAATTGTAGACTGCAGACTTATTGAGACGGTTATTTAATGCAGTTTTTTATTCGTCAATAATAGTTGCATATTTTTTCATACAGTTTTTTAGTGCACGCGTCCTGTGTAATTTTAAATGTAATGTTCTGTTCCGCACTGTTCATATATCTTATGAATGCTCCCGGTGGCCGGATACATGTTGGTCTTCATGATTTCTCGGTAATTGTCCAAATTAGAAGCAGTTTTGTCTGTAGGAAGTATTTTCATTACACACAGGTGTGTGATCATGATGTGCCTACGTCATAGTGTGTGCACTCGCACCATCACCCACAACTAAACACGGTCATTTAGCGTAAGTTTCTCGCTCAACTAACGTTTGTATGTTTCATGTAGATTGTACTGGTCCCTTGTCATCGACATGTGTACATTCCAATATACATCACTTGTGTTCTCAATTTCGCTATATTAGTTCTTGGACTACGTAGTAGTTTGCACTCAAATATTTTCTTTGTATTATATGTTTTGTCAGCGCTGAGTTTACAGTCCATAAATTAAAACGAAAACTAAACACAAAAAATAGTGAAAAAAATATTATTAAATATTAACACTTTGACTGCGGCGCACATACATGTAGTGTTTTTAGGGGCAACGCATGTATTGTTATCACACACAGTATTTTATTATTTAAAACTAAAACGGTGAAGGAAAACATCGTGAGGAAACCTGCATACCATAGCGATTTATAAAAATTATATGGTATGTAAGTCCGCCAACCCGCACTAGGCCAGCGTGGTGGACTATATGGCCTAACCACTCTCAATCGTACTTTCGATTATAGAGGAGGTCCGTGCCCTGCAGTGGGACGCATATGGGCTGATACAGAATTTTATTATTTACCTACTTAATATGAACTTCTGGGATGGACAGTACTTTCGTTTGGCGCCGCAGTCAATATTTTAATAAATATGTAATAATGCGGACTGTATTCACACCGCGGACGAATTTCACATGAAATAAATGAGTAAAATATTGCACATAGTGTCCTAGACCGATTGTAAACAATTGCTTACTGAGACCGGGCACATAATATTTGCATTTTTTATGTTATCTATATAATTTATATATTATTTTAAAATTTGAAAACCTTTAACATCCATATCCGCTATTACTGTAGATAATACACGTCAGACCACGCAACGTCATTTCGTTAAAGTTCCTAAACTTTAATAAATGAAATGTGGTCTTGATAAAAACAATGAGTAGATACCTAACCATTAAGCATATATAGTTTAATTAATTTCCGACGTGGATGTGTTAAAATGGCTTGAAATTTATAAGAAACGAATCTTGTCAAATTCATATTAACTAAAACCTTCTAAAATAATTCTAATGATTGTGATCTCACGTCGATTCTTAATCTACGTATAATTGCCTACCATCATGTGTTACATTACAACTGTATCAGCCCATATACTTCCCACTGCAGTGCACGCGTCTCTACAACCGAAAGTACGATTGTGAAACGTGGCCTACATAGTCAACCACACTGGCCTAGTGTGGGTTGTCATCTATAGCCAGTACAAATTATAATTAATATGCGTCCGGTCTCTAGTAATCATAAAAACGAAAGCTTTAAAAAGTATTTTTCAATCTGTCTACGACATTAAATTCATAATCATATGGAAAACTATTTTGTGATTGTCTCAATATTTTGCTGCTATTTTGAAAGGTTCAGAAATGGCATTATAGCGATTTTTACTCAACTGGCCGTAGACTGAGTCAGGTAAACTAGGTAGCTCGTTTTTAAGTAAAATAAAAAGCATATTTGATTTGTGGCGTCATAAAAACTCGGAACGGATAAATGTTATTATCATTGAGATACTAGAGCGGAGATGGCAAAAAATTACTGTTGCTCTCTCTGTCACTCTTGCGCATTGACTCTATCTTTCCTCTCGCTTCAGTAGTTGCGTGGCTAACACGTGCGTACACGTTCGTTATGTCCGCTTTAGTATATTCCTCAAGGATACCAATTTATGAATCGTACTTACTTCATATCTTTTTTTAATGTAATATCGAAACGCAGCAATTTTTTTCATTACCAGGGATATTATGGAACGCTGTAAACGCGACCCAAGCTATCACATAGATTTCAATATAGGGGCAGAGTTTAAATTAGGGCATAACACGTTATTACTCTCGTGGGTTTTACGTCTAATGTATTTGTATTTTCCTTTTACAATAGGGGACTTTGATTTGACCATTTTTTATTGCATTTATCAAAAGGCATTCAACATCTAGCTAACAATAAAAAATGAATGTAGAATTTAACAAGTTACAAACGTTTTAATTCTCGCAGTGGGAGTAAATGAAAAGAAATGCAAAACAAAACGAATTTATTCTTAATTTTTCAATACTATGTGCATGTGGGAATGAGATGGTAATATGTCTACATGGGTCTCATTCTCTTTGTTTTAAAATACTAAAAGTTACAAGCTAGTTTAATATTGTTTTGACAGAAAAGTTTGTATCAAGTCAAATACCCCGTTAACAAAAAAGCTAATATTATGTATAACTGAAACTCTCAGATAACTAACCGAATCTCTTGTAACATTATTCTTATGATCACATTCTGATCTGAATTTTCACATCCGTAACATCCCTGAAAACTACAATAACTGTGTGTTGGGATATTTTGTTTTCATATAAATGGTTGCTTTGTTTATCCTTGAATTTGTTCTATATTTTGATACACAGATTTTGTTCCAATTTCAAATATATTTTTTGTAACATTTTCTTTGAAAGTGTTGTCATTTTCCTTGAAAATGTTGACATGCTAGTTATGAAATTAATAACAAATTTATTTTTAATAAGTATAAAAATGTTAGGTCGCTTTAGAAAATGATACAATTGATTTTTGGAATTAAGAATATATATTTGTGGTGTCTCGCCGGCGACTAAACATGTACAATATATTGTCGTGCGAGGAAAATGTCTTTAAGAAAATCATAATTGTGTATTTGGCAACTATGCTATTAGATAGTGAAGGCTATCAATAATTCGTCGTATTTGATTTATGTGGAGGAAACGCCGCTTTTAACTCACCTTAGGCATTTCTTTAGTGATATAGCTATATTATAGGTACGTGTAAGACTGTCGCTAAATTTTATATTCTGTTATTGAATGTGTTTTTTTATTATGAACTTTCAAAATTACGTTTAGGCTGTGAGAGTTTTTATTATTTTTATGTGAAAATATGATTAAATAGGTGAATGATTAAATTTGTATTTCTCCACCCTGCTTATGGAAAAGTCTGAACATAGTGAAATGTTAAAAGAATTCGAAGGTATCACCCGTCCAAGGCGCGTACTTTGATTTGCGAACCTTAAATATTAGGCCAGTATGAACGTTAGATACATTACAATCTATCTGCTTATTCCCTCTTTCGACCTTAGTTAAACTCGTTTGCATAATTGTTCATCGGTGTAGCATAATAGAAACACATTTCTATTGAATTTCGACGTTTGGCCGCACGCTCGAACGGTCGATGCTAAGTAAATTCACTGCCCAAGTTGTTAGGTGATATCGTAATTATAAAATACGACAAGTGTAAGTGTGCATGTGGAAATTTATTAGAAGAACTGTATATAATGAGAATTCACTTGGTGATTGTCCGATCCTGTCCATTTTGTATGTTTGTAGCGAGTCGGGCTCGGGGGCACCCCACAGCGTCACGCCATCCATCACAAACACGGGGATATAGGATATGTTGTCGATGTAAACATTTAAATGTTGTTCGTGATTCACACAATAGACTCTAATTGTAATATTTCTCGAATATTCTATTTCGACACGCATGCCACTACGTAGTTTTCAATAATACCATGTGGAATTTCACAATGTAAAAGCAATAATATTAAACTTACTACGAATTTAATCACTAAGGGGACGTTTCAATGTCGTAATGATTTCTACATAATTCGTGTAATTGTTATTGAATAAACATTTGAATTTTGTTTTAAATTTGATAAGTTTAGTTGTGTGTTGAAGTCAGTCACTGGATTTTGTAAAAGGGTTATGGACATAATGTGGTGCTATCAGTATGAAGTGACTGGGTTTGTGAGACAAAAATTGTATTTAATTTTGTCCTGATTTAGAGCTTATTAATATATACCTACATTTTAATATAATTGTGCTGTAATTATCCTTTTGTTAATTTTAAGATATAAGTTTTTTATGAAGTGTGGCGGAGTGTAGCCGCGCGCCGCCGCGTGGCGTCGCGCGTGCCCTTTCAGTGTATGGCTTGTAATAAATATATTTTACTTGTGTATTATAATTACATTTAAGTTACAGAAACTAGAGTTTCGCTCGGATAAAACTGTGTTATTGAATATAATTTGTGAAAAAATTAATTGAAAATACTGTAAATCGGACTGGAAAGCCAAAGTAAACAGTATTTTATAATGCCGAATTTTTATTTACTATCTCCTCAGTGAAAGTTTAATTAAGATAAATGTTAAGAAAAATATCAGTATTACGCTTTCTTTATTTGTGCTATTTTTAATTTAATTTCTACAGGAAACATTTCAATACATTTTTGTACACAGTCCAAACAATACATTTTATTGTAAAATAAACTACAATCTTTGCTGATGCACACTGGTCTGTCACACTCGGAACAGTCTCCACCAAGGACTAGTATCTCTCCTTTGCCCTGAGGACTAAAAGGATCCTTCATCACATAGCTTGGGTACTTAAGCACGAGATTGCGTGAAAATGGCGGCTTTGTCCCTTTATAATG
Organism: Hyles vespertilio; assembly: GCA_009982885.2. NCBI lineage: Eukaryota > Metazoa > Arthropoda > Insecta > Lepidoptera > Sphingidae > Hyles > Hyles vespertilio. Next base: position 11,695,971 of record CM042828.1, read on the forward strand.
AGCTTTTTCGTCTAGGCTGCAAAATGAACATTTAAAATCATAAATTATATGTACAGGCTCCTCTTTTTCTTTTATTACTTCCTTTGGTTTTTGTTCCACTTCTGATTTTGTTTCTTCCATTGTTCACTGAAAAAAAATTTAAGGGAATAAACAACCATTTAGTCAAGGACAAATGTGGTATAGAATTTATTATAAAAAATAGACAACGTTTTTTATAGTGTATCATGATTCCATCAACACATAGGGAGGTAGAATTCATCAAAATTTAACTAAACCGAGAATGTCACTGTGGTAATAATACTGATATTATCACCAAATATTCAGGTTAACATTTTTCTCATATTATTAAAAAACGATTGTTACATACAAATTCAATACCTACACAATATTTTATTCTGCCTTTGCTACAGGCTGTTTATCTTTGGGAGCTTCAATAGGCCACCAATTAGGCTTTATAACTTCTACTGAGTATTTTCCTATGGTCAGTGCTTTTGCTTCCATTGCTTCTTTTATCCTAACTAAACCTAGCCCATAATCATGTACATAGCCCTTTAACTTTCCTAAGTTAGATTTTGGGTTGTCTGGTGCTGATACCACAGAATCTTTCTGTAATCCTCCACTAACTGCATCAGTAAATTTCAGAGGCATAATTCTTTTCCTCACAACACCAGTGTGATGCACTCGGGCAGTCAATTCTTGTCCTATATAGCAGCCTTTGTGGAAACTCACACCATGCAGGTAATCACAATTTACTTCTAAAGGGAAAGTTGTACCAGGAGGTAAATCATCAGCTCCTTCACCAACTCCTAACTTATATCTGAGATATTTGTATTCATCTTCATTTTCTTTGAGTTCTACATCTTGACCAAAAATTTCAGCTATTTTTGCATCAGGAACTGGTGCTGCTGTTATAACTCTACATCCCAGGTCTGTCAGTCGAGGATCTTTGTATAATTTTATATCTTTTTCTAATTCAATAGGTTCGTCAGGAAGGTTTGAGATCAAAACATGCACTTTTAATTCATTGCTCATGTCTACAATATCAATATGTCGTTTCAATTTGTACAATTTGAGATGTTTCTGTAGAGAGGTTATGATGCTTTTATCGCACTCAATTATAAAGGAATCTTCTCGGTCCCATTTATGAATCAAGGTATCATACAATACTCTACCTTTATTATTTAAAAACATAGTGTACATTGACTTGGCACCTTCCTCGAAATGTCGCATGTCGTTGGTAATGAGACCTTGTAAAAATACTTCTGCATCTTCACCAGTAATTTTAAGTAATGCGCGATTTTTTAAAGGAAAAAGAGTCTTCGCTGATGGCTGTTCTGCACTGTGTACATACCGCAGAAATTGATTAATAAAACGATGCTTGAATAAAAATCTTTTTACCTGATATATCATTATTAAAATTTCCTCGAATCTAGCTAATTAATAGGATAATTTATACACATCACAATTTTTTTTCGTTCTGTTTACTCAATCGATACAGCTTTATTGACAGTTGGTATCTGGTATCCTGCACAGACGACTAAAAATACAGACGACCAACTCCATACAAATTTTTTAACACGTTATGAAAACTCACACATCGAAACCAAACATGCTTTTCTACATATATAATTCATTCAATCTTCATCGGATCTTTCTTTCTTTTCATTGATAATTTTGTCACTGACCAATAGTATTAAAGAATTTTGTTCATCGTATTTGAGCCATCTCTTTCGTACGTTATACGTATATATATTAGATGCGTTTCCCACCAGAGCTGATCTGAAATCGGTACTTTACCGAAATTACCGATTTTGAAATATTTAGGGATGTACGTTATACTTTCAGTAATCCGATTTTTACTACCGGAAATTTACCGGTTTTATATTTGGGTTTCATGCTTTTATGTTCAAATTTATGGATTCAAAATGAAAATAACAAATAAAACCAAGTTATAATTCTAAACCTTTAATCAATAATATATTCTTTGATTTATTTGATGTTATATTTTTATATTAAAACACTTTTATTTAAACATTTTTATCCTAATGAATATTATAACCTCCAATACTTTTTTATATATCTTCAGATTAATTTAAACATTTTCAATTTGTTAATATCTCTTAATTTTATCACTTAAAATTCTCTCAATTTTAGGACCAATAAAACAATGCCAAATTTAAGAACATGACTACAGAATTGAAATATGCATTGACAAATAAAATTTTAAATGGAAACATTAATAATTGCAAATTATATTATACAATACCATGAAACAGCACAAGATTACTTTGTTGGCAAATTTTATCTAAGACACAATTGACATTAAGTAAATAACAAAGCGATTTGGCTTACTTTTGGAGAAATTGAAAAGCAAAAACAAGACATACATAATTAAAATAAGCTATCAATTAACAAATAATTAGTCAAATCATGGAACGCATTAAATGCATGATAGCTATACTAAAACTTTTTTGATTAATTATTATAATATATTAAATAGGCAGAACATATGTTTAAAATAAAGTCATTTTAAAGAATATTAATGCTATTACTATTATAGTATGCACAATATAGGTCTATAATATAATCTTATAAACAACTGCATTGCACTGAATTTGAAAATATAACCAAAATCTTTAGCAAATGCATTTTTATGAGAATCTTAATTATATCAAGAAGTATAAATATTATATACAGATTATTAATGAACATAATTACTTCTGTTGTGATTTAACCTTCAACAATATTAACATATAAGTCTCTGAATATTATATACAGATTATTAATGAACATAATTACTTCTGTTGTGATTTAACCTTCAACAATATTAACATATAAGTCTACAAAAAGTGATCCTGCAGACATAGTAGAGACTTTCTTTGTACTTCCAACGATGAACACATTTGCCTAGCACTGCCGGGTCTGCTGTCAAATCTAGAAACCAGAAACAAATTTGTATTATTCTGCAAAAAAATCGCTAAAGCTGTCTGCCGGGAAAATGGGAGCACGGCGAACTGGGACATATAAAACCTGCTATACGTACTATCTCATAAAATTTACCACTTCTGTCAATAAAAATATTCTGTATAAACTGTCACTTGCTATCCTATTTAATGTTTAATTTAATTTTCACTATTTCAATTGTATAATTTTATTATTTAAATTAACCTAGTTCTTAGAATTTCTTAAAAACTTATAATACTATTTATAGCACCTATTTCTTTTCTAATGTTGGTAATAAATGTATAGTAAGGTACCAGGATAAGCCATAGGTAATATGTAACTGACAATAAAAGGGGAAAAAAATAAATAAATAAAAAAAAAATAAATAAAAAAAAAATCATTCAAAAACAAATAAAACGAAAAGAAGGAATAAGATATGTGAAAGGAAGAGAAGCTAACAAAGAAAAAGAAACAACAAGTAATAAGACTTACGTTAACCCGAATATTGTCAGAGGTAAAATGTAAATGTCTTATCCTGGATATAATAAAAGTGTCCAAAATCCCTGAAACTCTCAGGGGAGTCCTAAATCAATTTATATAATAAAAAAAAAAAAAAAAAAAAAAACACATTTGCCTGCAAATTGCTTGGACTGGAAATTTCACCCGAGTCTAGCCTAGAAATTATAAAACAATTAATAAAAAATAAATATTACAAGGGCACAATCTGTTGAAGTTGACTGCTTTCCTGACTTTAGATACATATAACCATAAAAACTGATAATTATACATTAGTATGTTAGGAACTTGGAAATACCTATACCAATAGCTTTAATCTTGCACTGTACTGTGCTGGGTCGACTTATACTTTCCACTGCAGAGCACAAGCTTCCTCTACAGTCGAGAGTACGAATGAGAGGAGTAAGGGTACGTAATCCATCAACTCTAGACACTAACAAAAAGTTAACCTTATCACATGTTCAGAGATCTAATAAATCTGCATTTTAATGGGTATTTATTTCAACTTATTGTTATTTCTTATATTCCTGTAGCAGATTAAACTAGAAATAGGGTCACAGCGGAATAACATATTATTATATTTACCTTAATTATGTCAGATGAGGTTAGATTTATGTTTTTCAATAATTTCAATAATTTGGTATTTCTTGCTCCGCCAACATAGCTGTTCACTTATTAAAGTGTTTGTATATTTTGTTTGTGAAGGCTGCACAGATATTTCTATGTTTTTTTCGTTTGTGCACTCGGGAACAAAACACATAACTAAAATTATTAATTATCACGTAAATCACAAGTTTTTAGATACGATTTACACAAACCAAATTATATCACGTTTGTACTGTTAAATATTTACGTTACTGATTACAAAACAGATGAAATAACATGCAATTAAAATAAAATAAGCAAATCCAAACTAAACAGCAATCGACTGTTGAAAAATATGGCGGCAATATGGCGGCGACAGCGCACGCCGGCACACGCACACATTCATAAAAGTGAAAGAGATGGGGCGAAAACGGCATATGAGAAAGCGAGAAAGAAAATTGGGTTACTTTTTAAGCCCGAGTTAAACGGGCCTGGTATCCTGGGCTGGTATCTGTCAAATTTACAACAGCTGAAACTTGACATTGGCATATTATTCATTAATTGCCATTAAAAAAAATAAGGCAAAGACACCAAACGAAGACCAACAATGCCTGTATGCCATTAAATATGCAATAAATCCATTGACATAATTAAATCATGATATTTTCAACTTTTCTTATTCCTTTTTAAACTTAACCTGCGGAAAAAATATGCGTTATTTTTTTGTAGCTACTAATGGCGATACCAGCGTGCCATTCACTTGCTGGTAAGCGAAACAATTGCTTTAGGACCAGAGGCGTAACTGTCCCATCGGGGGCCCATGGCAAAATTCATCAAATGGGGCCCTTCGTAAACGTAACAAAAATAATTGTAATTTCGTTTTTATGGATCTTTTCTAAGGTACGCGGTGGCCTAATGGTAATCAGACCAGACGCGGCGGCCAACATTTTTCATAGTGGTCGCGGGTTCGAATGCCAGGGGACACCTCTGACTTTTCTACTATTGACAGTCAATCACCACACACTATGACAGTGAAGGAAACACATCGTGAGGAAACCTGAATACCATAGTGATTTGTAAGAATTTCTATGGTACGTTAACTCCGACAGCCCGCACTAGACCAACATGGTGGACTATATGGTCTAACCACTCTATGAACCACTCTCAATCGTACTTTTTACTGTAGGGTAGGCCCGCGCCCCACAGTGAGGCTTGTACGTGCTTTTTGGATTTCGAGAAACCGCACTTTTGACGCAAAAATGCCATAGCGTCCTGTCCATCTATTTGGATTTTATGCTTTTTATGTTAGAGAAATTGAAAAGGTCGTTTTCTTAATTGTAAATATAAAATTATTTAATATATTCCATCTTTAAATACTGTGTCTATTAAAAATATTTTCGGACTTAAGTATTTTATTTGGCCCTTTGACTTATTTAAGAATTTCTCAAATTCAGGATCACATTTTCTTAGGAACTCAGTAATATAGCAAAAAGTTCCTTTATTGCAGCTATCTCTGCCAAAAAAATGTTTATTATTTCTTTATATGAATTGTTGCTCCTCTTCTAAAGTCCAGTGTAACCGCCATTTTTCATACAAAAATCACGATTCCAAGTGAATTTTCGACGTTTCGTGCCTCAATATCGCATTTACAATTTTTCAATCGTCATAAGCAACTCAAATATTTTGTTTATTCATCATCAGCCCTTTGTTGTCCACGGCTGGACATAGACCTCCTCAAAATTGCGACATTTTACCCTGTCTTCGACTTGTCGCATCGTCAACCGTCTTTTTAGGAGACTGTCCCGCCCTTACACCCGCCACTCCAACTCCTGTAAGCCAGGATCAACAGTGGTACACATTTTAATGACACCGAGCATTGAAGTTCGGATAAATAAAAGCCAATGAATGTTAATAACATCGAATTCTTCTTTATTAGTTTACTAAAAATAAAAAAATAATGTCGATTTAACAATATTTAATATAAATCCGATCTTATACACCAATCAAGCATTATAAATTATATTGTAACAGTAAAATCACTATACTTAAGTATTTAAGTAGGTATAATAAACATTGAGAAAGATGTGTTTGAGATAATCCTCATTATATATTTGAGCTTGCAGCAAGTCAGCACATTTTTTTATTACTAATAATAATTGTAGCTAGTAGATGTTCTTTCACAGAACCCACCAATACAAATTGTAGCATCGTTGCAACATTGACACATTAAATATTTGGAGCTTTGATGCTAAGCCTATTCCATATCTCTTAATTGCAAAGTAGATTTGCATTTAGCAAGCAATTGCTAGACGCTTGATTATAGCGATGACAAAATAGAGTCACACGAATCCATGATTCGGAAGCTATGTTTACGAAGAGGACACTTGTTAAATTTTAAAATGTTTATCACTCCTCTTCTTTTATACGTTCTTGCGGATTATATGTCATCTCAATAAGATCCGAATTCCGCTGACTCTTCACTGGAGTGGCCATCAATGATGTGGGAACTGAGTCTTGACCGTGTTCCACTGATACAGTCACCAACTCCGTAGTAATTGTTGGCTCAGATTTTACCGACACGTTGTCCCTCTTCGTTGGCGAACTGGCATTTGAACGTTTTCTGTTCCTCGGCGACTTTTTGAGGTACGGCGTAATTTTCTATAAACAAATTATTTTTAATCATATAAAACAATGGAGTAAAATATAGGTTATCAGTCGCTATCAAGTAAATAAACTGTTGCGCAATACTGTAATACGCAAAAGTAGATAGCGGGAAAATAGGTGCCTATACAATTTGTAAAAAGTTTATCCTCATTCAAATGTATCAATTTGCACAGTAAAGATCATAGGCCCCCGAGAACTACATGTTTTTTTTTTTAATTTGAGTTATAATCATATATTTGAAATGAATCTCACAAGTAGTAAAAGTGGATGTAAAAATTCGCCTTCTACAGTTGAGGCCATCCAAACTACTTATGAGAAAATAAATAAATAGTATTTTGAGCCACAAATCAGCAATTAAGTATAATGGAAAGAACTTCCTAAACTGGCACACAATAAAATATCATCTCCCTTACCTTCTGCGGATCGTAAGTGACGTATACTCCAACACGCTTGACTTGGAAGTCGGGTGCCGCGAGACACCGGGCGAGGAGCAGCGCGGCCGCGCAGGCCCAGCTGGCCCACACTGCCGCGCTGGCGGCTCGCGTGGCTGCTATACGACCACCGATGCCCCACGTGGCGTTCCATCCACGCTCTAAGTACGCATTAGCCGATGAGCAGCTGTGGGATGAAATTTAACAAATGTTTCAAGATGATTTTAATCACAAGGGAATTTAAAATGATAGGTACTGGTAAGTTCTTTATCAGAACATTATGATAAAATGAATAAGTATAACATGTTTTATGGCGTCTACATAAATATAGAGCAATGACAATTTTCGTTAAGGAGATATAAAGTATTCCTTTGGGAAGTTACGTTAAGAGGTACGTAGGTACGTCGGATAGCGTAATGAAATAAAAAAATAAAAGATTGTTGACTAACGTTGTACTATTAGTAAGCTCGAAGAATTGTTCGCAGAATGCGTGGAGTCCTCGGTTTGTTGTGGTGAAGCTGTGTCCCGTCAGGCCGACCATTACTAGCGAAAACAGTAGAGCGGGCGCCAGTATCCGCCACGGTTGAGGAAGTCTGTGGAAAAAAAGAGACTAAATATGAGGAAGTTCAGCTTAAGTACTTTATTCAATTGTTTCATTTATTTAAACATAGTCGATGGTTAGATCCTTTTTCTACTTGTCAGTAAAGTACATTGGGCTAGGGGCCCCAAGCTGGCTTAATAGGGTACCTATTAGACTGTTTTTTGGAAAATATCTCAAATTGTTCATTTTAACACAATACACTTGCAATTTGATTATTTCTTTGTGAACTGCTATATTTTCAATAAAAATCATGATTGAAGTTTGAATGATAAGTAAGACCGCCAAAACGCCATGGATGCCATATATGTGGGTCACGTGATATTATTACGTCACTTTCTTGCAAAACAAAACATTTTGATGCAATATCAAGAATAACATTGATCAGGTTACAGCTAATTTTTAGCTTTATAAATGGTGTTGTTGCGGCATCTCGTCCATTAATTTTATAGTTTAATTTAATTCTTTACTATAATTACGCTCTAGTATATTATTAATATCAATTAAATAAATAAGCATACCTATATTATGATAATTCCTGCAGGCGCTTCGTTATAAGTGTCATTTTTGAAAATTAATTACACTTTGAATCGTTGTCGTTGCTGTTTCATTTGTAAATACTACAGAGCCGCTCCCTCAAAAGGTGCCAAAATTATCCCCATTCTTTAATACAGGTGTCTAGTCTCAAAATGCACGATTAGAATACATATACTAAAACAGCGGATAAAATGTTCGTGAGCATTCCAAAGAACACCAAGATTCGGGTAAAGTGGTTAAAACTCGCTCGTATAATAATGGAATGATATAATAGTGGAATATAATCATTTCTTGTAGTTTTTCATACATTGTTAGCTTAGTATTTTTTTTTATTCTATTGAATGGCGAGACGAACGTGCCGTTCGCCTGATGGTAAGCGATACGACCGCTCCTGAACAGTAGCAAAACCAAACAACACCTTGAAATACAAAGCAATGCTTGGCATTCCACTGCGCTCGCCATCCTGAGACATAAGATGTTAAGTCTCAATATGTCCAGTAGTTATTCTGGCTACAATATCCTTCAATCCGAAACACAACAGTGCATTTAAAATGCTATTTGGCGGGAGAAATAGACATTGCGGTGGTACCTACTCAGGCGGCCTCTCATATAAGAGAGACCTGCCGCTCGAAAAGGCTTGAGTTTATAATAAAACTAATATGTAAGTTTATAAGGTTTGACATTAATAATTTAATTGAGCAGCGTAAAAGACAGAGTTGTTTTAAAAAAATAGTCCGACCACTATCGCGTCTAGTTTTTGAAGTTTCCACTGTCAGCTTTTATATTCTAGTTTCCATCGTACAATTATTACAGATAAATAAATAAATAAATAACACCCAACAGTCACATACATAGTCCTGACCCCACACTAAGATCGAGTCTTGTGTCGTGGGTATCAGGAACTACGAGAGACTTTTCGGTCTCACAAACACCCAGACCCGGAAGAAATATTTGTGGGCCGCACAAACATTTCTCTCGGTGCGGGGATCGAACCCGCGGCCTCTCGTTTCACAGGCGGCAAAAAAAAAAAAAAAAAATAAAGTTCGCAGTGTGCCCTTAGCGGCGCAATGGGATCAATATTTCAAAAATTACTGCGAAAACAAAGGAAAACGCTCATGAAATGTTCTAAAAATCGACTGACAACAAGAAAGTGACGTCACTCTAATTGCAACCAATGGCGTGCGTTTTTAGTCACGTGGTCAAGCTCGAAAATTTATTTAATTTTACAATGATTTCATAAGACAATCCAACATTGTTTTAAATATTTTATCAGTTAATATGGTTTAAAAAATATTTACAGTTAGTCTAGTAACAATATGTTTCATATTTACATCATAGTCAAATACCCTATTCGTCACTTGTCGTGGGCGAAACATCGTGTATTAGCGTTAGTCGCTATTTCTATGTCAAATACACAGGAAATCGATCTCGTGACAGATATAGTTCCCTCCAATAAGTTTACTTCTATTAAACAATCTATGAATTAATGTTTTGGCCGAATTCTTTACACATCGTCACGAGATTTTGTCACGAGGGACTCATGTTTTAAAGCGTATCCGTGCTAAATGTTACTCAACCATACTTTGAAAGAAGCCGTTATGCAATTAAATACGAAGACATTACAAGAAGCATTGAGGCTAAAATCTCAATACTCCAAGATTACAGTCAATGTAAACTGTAGAGCAGAGATTGACGCCTACGTAATAATTCCTGTGATTTTAGTACCTATATTTTATCGTCACATGTTTGCTGATTGATAGTCTTCAATTTCACGGAGATAAAAAGAGCCGTGATGTTTCCAAAAAGTTATGAGCTTACTTTGTACTTACCCGGCCCTAGCATGGCCTCCACCAGGACACATTGTGAACAAGGTAATCCATACGGCAGCGAATATTGTGGACAAGATGGGCATGTACTCCGCAAACTGACAGTTAGTGTTCTCTTCAAAAAGCGACCTCGTTGTGTCCAGCATTAGGTGATGGGTTTTATTACCTGTTCACATTTCAACTAGGTATAATTCGAAAAGCAATAGCAATATATCTTACGTAAAAATAACATATTATGTAGGATTATTATTTGTTATCTCACGTTAATACCAACACAAAAATGAACACATAAAATAGGTTCGGATGATTTTACAAGTATTTAAGATATGCATACACATTAAAACAAAAAGGAGTCCGCTAAATTAAAACAACTCCATGTAGGCATTGCCTTTGTCTATGTTGCTGTTGTTCTAAGGGGTCCACACATAACTAATCTTTTTAAATAAACAAATAAGTATTCTATTTGTTATCACATCGGAAAGAAGTTACTTTTATTCACAATTCACACATAAACATCAGCTAACAACAAACTGTTTTTGTGTGCTCTTCTTATTACGAAAGTAACAGATATGTGTATTGTAGCATCGTCCGGAAAACTTTCCTCTCCTCCTACAGCAATTAACATTCAAATTAATAAATCAAACAGTGACATGAAATATGCAAATTGAATTTATCAGCGCTAATGTAGTCACACTATTTACTTTTTTTACCTACAATAAATAGTAAAATACATCGACATAAATAGTAGATATAGCAATTCTAAAATAGTGTTACTAAATCTATTGTAACCGTTTTTGAAAATAACAATTTTATGGACTTTCTGGTCACTGAGTTTCAAGCGCGGGTAATTTTCAGTAATATAGTAATCTTTAACTAAAATTATATTTGGGAGTTTCATTTAATCGACCGTTCACTGTATTATATATTTGCTTTTCAAAAAAAGAAAAAGAAGGTCCAAACTTACCAGTGGTATTAACGTAAACAGTTGCAACTTCGGGTGCATGTATTTCACCATTTCGTGGTGTTGTATCTCTTTTTGTAACCGTTTTGGCATTGGCATTTTCAATAGAATTGGAAGGGACGGCGTCACTAGCTTGAGCACTTTCAGTCGTAATTGTTGCATTTCCTGCGCTAAATGCGGTCTCGTTTACCTCATTTGCTTGATATCCTGTCAAATCAACCATTCGAAACTCCAGTTCCCTTGGGAAAAGTATGCAGTTGTCGTCAACCAATTCCATAGCATTCTGTAGAAATACATAGTTGGCGATTCCAAATATTGCGGCGAAAATGAATAGTAGCAGATGCCAAACTGAAAAACATAGATCATTATAATATTCGATATACCAATGTATTTATTTAAAATAACATTGCCTTTCCATTCCATTTCATTCGGCTCTCTGACGCCGCAGTGAGTGGACGTGTGTCAGTGTTACTATTAACAGAGTCCTTTTTTGTACAAACTGTAAATGTATGCTGTGATTGGCGATTCCAGTGAGTTTTCAATTCCTTGTCTCTCCTAAAGTGTTTAAAGCCGTGGACCACACCCAGTGGGCGGTTTAAGAAAGAGACATAATAATCTTTGTCAATTGCACTTTTTACAACAATCGAAAAAGTGCCTGTGATTTGCGGGATTTGAACCATCGACGCGTGAAAAAGTGCGGACCCAACAGTGCCGAGCCACCGATCTAGTTGCTACGCTTGGCGAATTAGTGAATCACTAGACTCAACTGACGTCACTCATAGCGACTTGGAATTCTAACACAAGCCAACGAGTTACCGCGCAAAACTTTATAAATATTAATAAGAGAGAAATAAAAATGGCTAATGTGCAGCGCACCCCACCTAAAGGCAGAGTAAACACAGTGAGTGAGACACAATCGGAACCTGATATAAACTCTACCACAAAAAAGAATGATTACGGAAACTCGAACCGAAGTAAACGACTTAGACAAGAACATTCACCACAAAGCACGGTAGAGTTAACATCACAAGTTCTTGAAGATAAGCTAGCTATCTGGAAGAAAGAACAGGACACCTGTATCACCAACATGCTCGCCCAGCAAACAGCTTTGATATCAAAACTGGTATCCGAAATTGGAGAGATTAAGACCCAAAACAATGAAATCCGCAAGTTCAATGAAAACTTTGCTCAATCAATTTTCATGAATAACAAATTTGAGGACATGGAAAAAGAATTTGAACATTTGAGAGAAAAGCGACTTGAACAAGAAGCCCGTATACAGTATCTGGAAAATAAGATAATAGATTTTCAGCAACAATCGCGTACTTCTACCTTAGAAATAAGAAATCTCCCGCAACAAATTTCTGAAAATGCGACCAATCTCTCTGAATCAGTATGCAACATTGGACAAGTGATTGGAATCTCCTTATCCAAGTCAGAGCTACGTGATGTATATCGCCTACCGGGGAAAATATCTAGCCCATTACCCCGTCCCGTAATAGTTGAGCTTACCAGTGTGCAAACAAAACAATTGTTTCTCTCCGGCGTCCGCAACTACAATAAAGGAAAAGCTAAGGAAGAGAAACTAAATACCAGTATTATCGGTATACCAGGAAAATGTCAACCAGTATATATTGCAGACCATCTCCCAGCAAGCTCCAAAAGGTTATTTTTTCAAGCACGTGAATTTGCCAAAAATAACAGTTATCAGTTCTGTTGGACTTCAAATGGAAATATTTTTCTTCGCAAGAAAGAAGGCGACAAACAAATCCTCATTACATCCGAAAAACATTTGCAAGGACTCGCAACAAGTAACAAATGATTATTTTAAGCGTACCAAACTATATACTTTTAAAAATAGGATAAGTTACCTACACTTACACTACTAAACACACCTTACACATACACTCCTAACTACAATTCGCTTTATTATTATTGCATACAGAACTACCACAAATGATAACAATCATATACATCTTCTTACATTCACTTGGATGCATCTCTTTTTGACTTACAACAAAACCTTAAGTTTTAAACTGGACTCGCTTTTGGTTGCCTATGCCTATAATTTAATTTACTGTTACTAATGGCTACTTTCAATAATATTAATAATTAATTAAATCAAATCAATGTGGGCAGCTCTTACAACTGTAATCCAGAAGACTGTTTAAAATATATAGACCAACCAAATAGTAGTATAAAAATCCTACACCTAAATATACGCAGCATAAACAAAAACTTTGATCAACTAATAGTGTTACTAAGCTCCATCAATATGAGTATTGATATACTTATTCTGACCGAGTGCTGGCTAACAAAAACAACAAATCTACCAATCCTAAATGGCTACCAGGTTACCTGTACACAAATAAATAGTAACCAAAACGATGGAATTGTAATTTACACTGCATTAGATATGGTATGCTCAGTGTCGGAACCACAGTTCATAGGTGGTAACTGTCTAGTGTGTCAGATAGAAAACTCCTTGGCTGTAGTAGCTATTTATCGCCCACCCATGTTTAACTCGGCGGAAAATTTTGAACACTTTCTTAATAGTCTAAATGCAGTTTATAATAATCTATCCAGTTTTCGGAATATTGCTCTGGTGGGTGATTTGAATATTGATATTAATCAAACCAATAATAAAGAACGCAGTCTGGAGTACCTCTTTCTGAATGCATCTCATGGGCTCTTACCCTCCCACCTGTTCCCCACACGATTAGACAGTTGCCTGGACCACGCGTTTTTGAGAACTAACCACCCCACCATCACACTCGTATTAGATTCATATATTACCGACCACAAGCCAGTACTACTATTAATTAATAATATCAACCCTTCAGCAAAAAGAGGTCATTTCATAACTCGAATAAATTATGCTGCCATCCAGTCAGAGCTTAGAGTAACAAATTTTGAGCAAATATACCAGGAACCTGATGCAAACGCCGCGTTTAACAAGTTTATCAACATTATATCTGTTGTGACATCCAAATACTCTAAGCTTTCTCCCACCTCTAAGCAAAAAAGGATTCTAAAACCATGGATAACACCTGGGCTCCTACGTTGTATAAGAAACCGTGACAAATTACACATGAAAGCTAGAAAAACACCTAACAATGCTGTCCTCAAAACAACCTACACCCGCTATAGAAATTTCTGTAACACCTTATTGCGTAATTTGAAAATATCCTACGAGAAGAATGAGTTAGACAAAGCCAGTAAGAACCCCAAAACTTTATGGAAAACAATAAAACAAATTACCAACACAACCAAAACTTCTGCAAGTGCTGCAGAGTTGTTGGAGATAAGTAGTTGTCCAAAGTCTGCAGTAAATAAAGTATGTGACTTTTTCTCAAATGTTGGTAAAAACATGGCTACCCAAATTAAACAGTCAACACCTGCAGTAGTCCCAGGTTCCTTATCACAATCCCATCCCCAGATTTCTTTTAATACTCATCCTCCAGTTGACTCACTTGCTCTTCTAGACGTAGATATTTTGGAAATTGACACCTTGATACAAGAATTGCGCAACGACTGCGCGACTGGTTGGGATGGTATTTCTTCAAGATTACTCAAGAATTGTCGTCATATTCTGGTGCCCCATATTACTTTTCTATGTAATAAGTGCCTCCGTGCTGGCGTATTTCCGGATTCCCTAAAAAGAGCAATAGTACACCCCATTCATAAATCAGGAAGCCGGAACTGTGTCACTAACTATAGACCGATATCTATTTTGTCATCTCTATCAAAAATCATGGAAAAAATCTTAAACAATCGCCTTCGTCAATACCTAAATAAATACCATCTCATTTCTAAATATCAGTACGGTTTCAGAACAGGTGTATCAACAGAGGATGCAGTTCTTGATCTCACCCAAATTGTCACCAGGAACCTTGATAATAAAAAAAATGTTTAGGAATCTTCTTAGACCTTTCTAAGGCTTTCGACACAGTTTCTGTCCCTCTCCTTATCTCAAAATTGGAACATATTGGCGTAAGAGGAGTCACGCTAGATATTTTTAAAGACTATCTTACAAACCGAAAGCAACAAGTTGAAATTGAATCATTCCTGAGTGATGATCAACCAGTAACTTTTGGCGTGCCTCAGGGAAGCATTTTAGGTCCCACTCTCTTTTTGATATACATAAATGATCTATGCAATATGAACATACCAAATTGCAAAATCTTTACCTACGCTGACGATACAGCTATTATTGTGCATGGGCCGAAATGGGATTTTGTAAAATCCAAGGCAGAAACAGCACTACATCAAATAATGACATGGCTAAATTTGAATCTCCTTACTCTCAATCTAACCAAAACTGTATACATTCCCTTTACAATTCGGCGGAATTCATCACCGCCACCCTCATACGTCATAACTGCGCACTCGTGTTTTTCCACTGCATCAACATGCATATGCCCTTCAATCTCAAGAACCGACAGCGTAAAGTATCTTGGTGTGCATATTGATGAAGGACTAAAATGGGACAAACAACTTACTACACTTAATACTAGAACTACGCGACTTATACACTTATTTAAGTCCCTAAGAGAGTCAGCGAACCCCGAGACACTAAAAAGGGTTTACTATGCGTTATGCCAATCTGTCATAGGGTATTGCATATGCATATGGGGTGGCGCAGCAAAAACAAGCCTTCTGAAAGTGGAAAGAGCCCAACGAGCTATATTAAAGGTGATGAATAGAAAACCATACCGTTATCCTACCGCTCAATTGTACTCAGAATGTAAAGTACTAACAGTGCGACAATTGTATATACTTCAATTGGTTTTGAGAACTCATGCGGTTACACGCCCCCCTGACCCAAACCAACGCAGACACGTGTTTTCGAAAACAACCCATAAGACCTCATTTGCCAGACACCACTTTCCCATCCTGAGCAATTATATGTATAAAAAGGTTTAAATCGATACTCAGTAAGGCGCAAAGTTACGGAGTGGCTGTTGCAAAATGATTATTACTCCACCGAAAACCTACTAACTTTCATCCCTTAATCTGAAGCGAGCGAGTGATCACACACACACACACACGCACGCACGCACGCACGCACGCACGCACGCACGCACGCACGCACGCACGCACGCACGCACGCACGCACGCACGCACGCATTCACGCACGCACGCACGCACGCACGCAGGCACGCAGGCACGCACGCACGCACGCACGCACGCACGCACGCACGCACGCACGCACGCACGCACGCACGCACGCACGCACGCACGCACGCACGCACGCACGCACGCACGCAGGCACGCACGCACGCACGCACGCACGCACGCACGCACGCACGCACGCACGCACGCACGCACGCACGCACGCACGCACGCACGCACGCACGCACGCACGCACGCACGCACGCACGCACGCACGCACGCACGCACGCACGCACGCACGCACGCACGCACGCACGCACGCACGCACGCACGCACGCACGCACACACACACACACACACACACACAAACACGCGCGCGCGCGCGCGCGCTCGGAATTGATAAAAAATCAGCATCACTACGGTAGCCCACGTATGTAATATTAAAACATGAATTTTCAAGCTGAATCACTGACTCTCAAGATACAGGTTCTTCCTAGTTTGAGAGACAGGGATTAAAAAGAAACATTTGTGAATCTACTTTTGATATTTTTCTCTACCTGTAACACTTTTTATTGTGTCAAAATTTGTCTTTATCTCTGTAAAACCATGTATTTTTATTTTCGCCAATAAATTTTATTTTATTTATTTTTTTATTGCATATCCCCTTTTCCTCTGGTATTTATTTATTTAACATCAATCAGTCGAAAATGTATGTAGGTATGTAGCTTATTAAATTTATCAATCAGTTAACGTGTAATGTTTGTGAAAATCCAGAAACCATATCAGCATGTCTTACTTTTCAAGCAGAGTATAAATAATACGGACTTCATCACTCATTTACTCGATATTAGATGCATTCACAACACAAGTTTTATCGACTATCAGGCACACAGTATGATTAAACACTCCAGCGAAACTTGCTTGGAATACTTTTCTATAAATAACCAAGAATAGAATGCGTCATGTGTTATGAATACAAGGTTTCAACGTAAAACACCATGGTTAAACAGGCATTTCGGAAGTTTTATTATTCAATCAACAAGATGTCGTTTGAGACTCGGGTCGTGCCTTCGGGCCCAATGCCAAATGACGCTTAACGCGTCTGGCCTCTAAAAGGAGTGGTTTTAGCAAACGCCCGACGTTACAATGACACATTACTGATAAACGATGAATTACGGTAACTACCTTCCTGTCCTGACAAGTGCGCATTATGAAGTTAATTAGCTACATTCAATTAATATCCTTCTATTACCCTTGTATAAGTTTTTAATGTATGTTTTCATTATGACGAGTTCATTTCGGAAGACAAATGACAGGTGCCTGATGATGTAGATACGCAAATAACATAACGGTGTAGAACAGGTTCTAATAAGAATTTGTATAACGTATAAACCAGTTAATTGATTATTCTTAGATTTAGCTAAAATTTCGCACTAATATATTATGAACTAAAATAGTCTTCATAATACTAATAAAATGCAATATATCATGCAAAGCTTATCGTGGTAGTTAATGATCTCATTTTGAAGATATGCAATGCTAAAGCCTAAAACTGACAGCTTGTAAAATCCAAAAAATGGGAAAGTAGATTAATGACATCAAGATTAAATTCTAGTCAACTGAAAATAAGTGGCAGCAGACCGACTTGTATGTATGTGTGACAAGATTTATGATATATTTGCATGTTCAGCTGGTTAATTTAGAATTGTGTGAAATTATGAAAGTTAACATCATAATAAAATAGGAACCTTCCTATGGTGTAGATAATGCGAAATGTGTACAGTTATTTCTGATAACATCGTACAGCATAATAAATAAGTTCCTTCGGTTATGTTCCGTGAAGTTGAACAATTTCTCACCTTTCCAAACCTTGAGACGTCGGTTTGTCCTCTCCTCCAACTCACAGTAGTCGTAAAGTAGGATCGTCATTGTTTTATTCCATTGTCTCAGCTGTTCTGTAACCACACAGTTAATAAGCAAAATAAGAATTATTTTACCGGTAAATATTTTAGCGGTGGTAGGTCTCCCATACCGGTGGTAGGTCTCTCATGTGAGAGTCCATCTGGGTGGGTAACACCGCAATATCTATTTCTCCCGCCAAACAGTAGTTTAAATGCACTGTTGTGTTTCATATTGAGACTTAACATCTAATGTCTCAGGATGGCGAGCGCAATGGAATGCCACGCATTGCTTTTTAATTCAAGGTGTTGTTTGGTTTTGCTACTGTTCATGAGCGGTCGAATCGCTTACCATCAGGCGAACGGCATGCTCGTCTCGCCATTCAAGGCAATTAAAAAAAAAGAATGAACTGACTCCATCGAGATAGGCACAGAAAATTAATATAACACCCAAGTATTGTGCTTAGTTTAATTAGTAGGGTCTGGAGTGTCAATAAACCATCACTCCTCGGCCTCTTCAAGTCAACGCATTTTGATGACTAGGTGTCACGGGTGTTTACCTACAGGTGTCAAAATGTGATGACATCAAGAGGCCCTCCAGCACAGGATGCTGTCCTAAGTCCTAACCCCAAATTTGTTGGAGATTTGTGAAACACGTAGGAGAAATAAAAGCCAGCTTAGTCTTAATTGTGATTACAATGAATATAAATTAACTATTCGTATTTTCATAAGGTCTAATAAACTATATCCTATACCTATGTAAGGAACATTAATGATGTAAGAAAGCGTAGGCCTCTATGGCAAAGTCAAAGTAACATATCAATATTAAAAATTCTTTACGTTTTAAATAAATGGATCGACTTGGCCATCGCATGAAAACATAATGTATCGTACAATTTATACATAATGCTGCTGGCCAAGTCGATCTATTTATTTAAAACGTAAAGAATTTTTAATATTGATAACTAACGTAATAACTTTATATAGAAGGTCCCTTAAGGACTAAATAAATTAATCGACTTGGTATTACATGCATCTCACAACTTTTTGCGGTAGAAAACCTGAGCTGCGAGACTTGGAATTTTTTTACAGGATGTTTTTGATGGGATCTCACGTCTTTTTGTAGAGTCCTACTTTTTTCCTTTTCGGTACTTCTTACTTATAGAATATTACTAACGATTTTTCTTAAAGCCTCTGTCTTATGGATTTTTCTTATTTTTGTAGGTATCAATTTATCACAAATATAGCGGATTTGATTATTAATGTTCTTTCTTTCATTGTAATTGATATTTTCGAGTTATTTAATATATTTATTTGCAAGTTTTTCTTCGTCATGTTTTTCTAGAGGAATGTTGTACAGTTTCATGGGTTGAATACACCATTTCCCTCTCTGTATCCCCTCCTGTTATGCCTCATGTATATAGATATCTATCTACAACTATTATTCCATTATATACGGGTACAATGATTCATTAACTGCAAATGTAACTTTGTAATCCTATACATTATTATTCACGCAGTTGGTCTATCTAGAAAACTAGACACAAATTATGAAATGTTTGAATTTTCCCTTACTTTAGACACTAAACACTAATTATATTCTAAATTTGAAGGTTCTATGTCTGCTAGAAGTGCCTTAGACTTTTGATGATCGGTCAGTCAGTGAGTGACAAAATTAAGAAAGTTTGACTAGTTACAATTCTTAAACTACTGGTTCAAATTGAATGAAATTTTAAATATACCGTGTTTACACAATGCCTGCTTAGTAACTGAAAATTCAGGCTTTATGCTTTAGCCACAACGAAGTTAGAGGGGTTGAAAATGGTCTGAATTGCTTCGAGAAAAGGATGTTACGGCCTATAGCTCGACTTGGACGGGGCTCGGCCGCGCCCCCAGATTGTCATTGTCGAGACCTTCATCATTTGATGTTATCTTTAAGTGAACAGTAGCTATACGACATTGTTCCAAAAATGGAATATTTAATATTTAATTTTTAATATTATGCAGAAATATTAACATATATTCGTGGCAAAATTTACATAATATCATTACTCTTTATGTTTTATTGCTCGGAATATTTGCTGCAGCAACTGCAAATTATACATTTCATTTAGTTATGTATCTACATCATCATCTCAACCCAAAGAATTTAATTACCCAACAGGTCTGTTACCAGGTAGTCTTTTTTCCTTTCACGTATTTTTTTTCAGTTTTGTGTCAAAAGTTACAGAAAAACAAATAGTTTCGGCTCGATGAGGTCACCGATTGATTTCTCATAAATTATTAATAACAACTGAATTTTAGGTCACGTTATTTTTCCATTAAGAAATTAATTCTGATCGATCGCTAGTTCCGCCCAAGTCCAAAGTATTTAATTTCCTGAATATTTCGTTGTCCCTGAGCAACAATAAACTACGCGTCAGCTTTGTATTCCTCGCGGACTGAGCTCATGAAATAAATTCACGAAACTGGGACATCGATGTATGTATTTTAGCCTACGATCCGGTGCGCGGAGCTGCTAATTGAATAGTTAAAATGTTTTTTGTTTACACTAAACGTAATAAAATTGCGTTGGTTTATTTAAGTTTTAATATTTGCGAGAAGCCCTGTTAAAATATGTTTGTATGCGCTCAGCGCGGCTAAACTGCATATTTATAGAAGCTCATTCGTTAACCTAAGTTTATACGGAATTAATTAACATTTCAAAAGATAATGCAAGACTAAGTAGTTTATAAATATTGATAAAGTTATATTATGTAGTAACGCCTCGCTTAAAAGGAAAAAAGCAAATGTAATTTACTAAGTTATGGTTCATAATTTCACCATACATAAAGGATTAATTATTTATTTACTGGCCCTTAACTGGGATAATGTTACAGGACAAAACTATCTACGTAATTTCTGATTTGAAACACAGTACCAATTGAAATTTTCACAAGGACACACATCACAGTTTACGGCTGGTCGGTCACCTATAAAATGCCTTAAAATAGCCACAACAAGAATAGACCTAAACACTACCACAGTTAAACGCATGTAGTTCAGCTTAGCATAGAATTAGCGACCGCAATAAAGTGTATCATTTTTTGCAATACAGAAGGTGATAATGATTCATGGTTTTTGATGGTTACTGGTAATAAGCAACATTATACTATAGGTTATGAATTTATTTCCGTCAATTTGATAATGTTGCTGGCATTTAAAGATAAGGGGTGCAAATAGTGGCAATTATTTCACAGACCAACCGAAAGGTGCCAACAAAATCGTTTTATCGCTATTTTCTGACAACTGAAATCGAACTGGCCGACCTGGCCGCTCAAACCCCAAGCAAAGATCACACTGTGACTACACAATATGGCTGTAAGTAGGAGTCGTTTGTAAGAAAATGTAGACCGACATAGATAGAAAAATATCATGCTCCAGCCCTATGTTGAATTCCGTGCATTTAAAGAGTCTTATCTGACGTTTCGTAAGTTAACGATGTCTTTACTTATAGTAGGTGGGTATGTATGTAGATAAGAATGGTGTTAGTTGCGACGCAATGGCGCAGTACGCTAACTCCTAAAGTTATTGTCGTCTTGGTTCAATACTCGCCCCGAGGTCAACCTCTTTGGAATACCTATGTAATTTTTTTGCGTAGTCACTGCTCATTGTTTGATTGCTTTTATATTGTAATTAAGGATCCTATGTACATTGTAACAACGGATCTATGGTTACGACACGCTTCGGCGCTCATGTCGGTAAATGCCGGAGTTCCTCAGGGCTCAGTGCTGTCGCCTACCTTGTTTATTCTGCATATCAATGACATTTTGTCGCTTGGCAACATTCATTGCTATGCAGATGACAGCACGGTTCATGGGCGATACCTCTGCTGGCCTCCAGGTTGCCGAGTCGAAACTGTAAAGGGACGCGAAGATCTTGTCATTGAGCTCAACCAGATCTTGGATCTCATTTCTACATGGGGTTCCAGGAATATGGTTGAGTTCAATGCCAAGAAAACCCAGGTGTGTGCGTTCACGTGCAAAAAATCCCCGTTCTCTCCCCTCCCCATTCTTTAGGGTGCTCCCCTCTCAATGCGAAATGACCTAAGTATCCTTGGTATGGATATCCGCTGTGATCTCAATCCAAGGAATCACATCGAGGGCGTAATAACTGCCACATCACGCAGGGTTGGAGTCCTGAACAGGGTGCGTCGGTTTTTCACGCCCGGTCAGCTTTGTCGTTTATATTAAGCGCAGGTCCGGCCGGGTATGGAGTACTGCTCGCACCTCTGGGATGGATCCGCCCAGTACCTACCTGCTCGATGCCTTGGATGGATTGCAGCGGCGGGCCATCCGCATTGTGAATGGTGCAGACGTTACGAGCAACTTAGAGTCGCTACAACTCTGGAGAGATGTCGCCTCTCTAAGCGTGTTCTACCGCCTGTATCACGGTGAGTGCTCTGAAGAATTGTTCCACTTGATCCCCTCCTCTCCATTCCTAACCAGAACCACGCGTGCTGGCTTGCGAAGCCATAGCTTGACGGTCCACACCATCCCGGCGCGAACCAAACGGTTCTCGAATTCGTTTTTGTGCCGCACCGTCAGGCTGTGGAATTGTTTGCCGTCTCACGTGTTCCCTCCGTCCTACAATCCTGGGTCCTTCCACCGTGGTGTGAAGAGGCACCTTAGCAGGCCGGCATAATTGTTTCCATTGGCATGGGACTGCCGTCCGATGCCAGGCCATTATAAAAAAAATATACGATTATGCACGAGAGTTGAGGTTACTATTATTATTAAATTCCATTGCAACATAATCCAATATTTCCATGGAGTTAACCCGATTTTGGTTTGATGTAAGTTGTAAAAATCTAAGCAGAATAAAAGAAATCAGTCTTGAATTTGGTCTTAAAATAAACCGCAGTAAGACGAAGATTATGAGTTTCGATCGAGCAAATAATAATTCGCCAGAGGTAACTAGAACTGCGAATTTTGATGTCGTTCATTCGTACATCTACCTGGGTGCACACAAACAATGGAGGATGCGTTGATGAGATCAAACGGCGCATGAATGTTTCAAGATCAGCCATGGACAAGCTGAAGAAAATATGGGCTAAGGAAAACATCACGAAAGCCACGAAAATCGGATAAGAGCATTCTCTACGATGGGACTAGACCACGTGGTAGAGCGCCATTATGTTGGACCGATCAAATAAAAGCTGCACTTAACGGTCTACATGAGTGCACAAGGAAAGCGCTACTCAGAGAGGAATGGCGACGGTTTTTAAAACGAGCCGCCACCTGAGAAGGCGATCAAGACCACTCTGCCAAGATTGTTAACGACTGAGAAGAAGAGTTGTACATACACTTTGCTTACGATTGAATCTTCTTTCTTCTTCTTTATCAGCCCATATACGTCCCACTACAGGGCACGGGCCTCCTCTACACTCGAGAGTACGATTGAGAGTGGTTAGGCCATATAGTCCACCACACTCGCCTAATGCGGGTTTGTGGACCTACATACAATAGAAATTACGATACGATTGAATAGGTACCTATATTATTCTAGGTATGTTTCCTAAAATATTTAAATTGCCAACTTGTTATATATTTAAATATTTTCGAAACACCATCGTCACACTAACTAAGTTATACGTCGTTACGCGACAAGAATTGTAAAAATATAGGTACATTCGCTATCGACAATTACTGCGTAGGATGCATCACAATCGTCCGCTGTTTCAAAACACTCTATGGCAAATTGCAAAAGTAAACAGTACCAGGACAGAGCGACGGATAATCGAGAAGTGATGTCATATTCACATCTAATCAAATATTAGTCAATTTTTTCATACTCCTCAGTCTCAACATCGGGTCAATCGTAAAAAACGCTAACTTTGTGTCAAGAAAGATAAGACAGTCGATAGATTTACAATTTAGGACGCTGAATACTGGGCGAAATTGAGGTGACTATGAATGTAGACTGTGTTAACGCCAGATGGAACGAACTAATTGGCACCACAAAGTAGCATATTGAAAACAGACTGGTCAGTGCAATGTAAGTAAGCCTAAACATACGGGACGTTTCGGAAATACTTATGGTCGTTGTCTTAAATTGGACCCAAAACAAAGCCCACTGAGTCTTATTCGCTGGATATACTCAGGATTGGGTCGCGTCGCGTAGTTCCAGTGGTAGTGTAAGCCCACTGAGTTTGTTTCGCCGGGTCTTCTCAGGAAGGGCCGCGTTGGATCCGGTGGTAACAATAAACCGCTACGCACCGTTGTAATAATATTCATGGTCCATTAATTAATTAATTTAATTTAATTTAATTTGACCAACGTACATATTGTATTTCTTTGAAAAATAAATTACCATAAAGTCATAACTAATACTTTAAATAAAATAAGAATAAAAAGGAAACAAATAAATAAAACTAATGCTAAATAAAAATAAAATTAATTTAAAATAAATAAATTATATAAATTAATTAATTAAACCAAGAAATTAAAATAAGTAATACTAAGTATAGGAAATATATTGTTTATAGAGATTAAGTTCTATGTGTATTGACTTGTCATAAGAGCTTTTAAATTGCCTACGTGACCAATAAATACATTTCATTTCAAATACATTTCATTTCATTTCAATGTTGTTCAGACAGAATAGGTATGCATCCCCGAAAAAAAGTAAAATACTTACGTTTTATACGCAGCACGGTTCATAAAAATCTATGCCTATATTAGTCATACTAAAGGCTTTTTTTCATAGACGATTTATCGCTACCGCTGCCTGAGGGAGAGGTGGAGCGGTGATGTTGGTTTAACCGGTCTTATCACTCAACGTTGTACCACCCAGGGAAGATGTTACCATCCGGGCAACCGTTGAAACCCTACCAAATTCCTACACCGGCATACCAACCAAAAACCTCACGGTGTCCTCTTCAGTGCATTGGATTGGTTCAGGAAACATGAGGCAAAACGCCATATCCTCGCCAGAAGCGCTCCTGCGCCATGCCGCACTCGGCCCACTCTATCTATTTACACCTCGTAGTCTGTTTTGCGGCACAGTAGGGGCCTATATTACAGGCTTATTATTATTATTACTGTATTGCATATTATAGTATTTCATTTTAAATTAATTGAATTAAATAACCCTATAAATTGTTTTGGTTGCCCATTAACCTTTTAATTACTTTGTAACATACGACTTTTGTGTACATAATTGAAATAGTAAGTAATTTTAATCTCTCTCGGGAATTAATATATCCCATTTTCTCATACATATTAATTAGAAACCTAACAAATATGGTGTTAAAATTACAGTTAATGTATGTTAAGCAAAACTATTTACAAAATATAAAAATAAAAATATGGGTACCCAGTAATCATCGGGAAAAATTGAAACAGAACATTATTATAGAAAACTACTCGCAGCTGCAATGTTATTTTGCTAAACTTATGTTTTTGCCCAATGAGCGAAATACAGGGTATATCAACTGCTACCGAAAACGAAGCCGGGTGGTAGTTAAAGCGAATTCAGACATAATGCAACAGAAAAAGTTGCGAAAAAAAGCGACAATTTTTTTTTTGGAATTTTTTTCCTATGACCATATTTGGGGGGTAAATGCATTTTTTCCTAAAATAATAGTGTATACCCTTTTATTTATAAATAATCTAAGGTATGAAAGAGTTTAAATTATTACTTAAGCAAAAACTATGGATTTACCACCCAAAAATGACGATATTTAAAAAACCACATAAAATAACTGTCGCGTTTCTTTGCGAAATTTTTAGTTGCATTGTGTTTGTAGTCACTAAAACTACCACCCGGCTTCGTTTTCGGTAGCAGTCTTGAGATACCCGGTATACTATAGGTAGATAATTGACAAGGGAACAAAAATTCTTCTCTTCTGTATTATGTATATGACTTCCTATAATTAGTATGTATGTATCCAAATATATTTTACAGTTCAATTTGTGGAAATTCGTAGTATACTGTAACTACCTCGGTAGCGTAATTGTACTACGGTACGATGATGAAAAACTGAGGTTTCAGGTTCGAATCTCGGGTCAGGCAGTGCTTTTGGATTTTTCTATTTATAACCAGCCCAGTCAGGAATTTGTGCCTGTTATCTATGGCAATAGGATCACGACCTATAACGGAACACCCAAGAAGAAACGTGGCTGTCCGTGTAGCACCACTGCCTATCCCTTCTGGAAAAGACATGAGCTTATTTACGTTTGCATATAATTTGGGAAATCTCGCAATTTATTTCTTTCCTTTTTAATTTTGTATTGCAAAGAAAACTACCTAACTACTCTCAATCGTACTCTCGATTGTAGAGGAGGCCCGTGCCCTGCAGTGGGACGTATATGGGCTGATACAGAAAGAAAACTACACAATCCTCAATCAACAATGTCACGAAAAAGGTTACATATTATTACACATATTACGATTTTATTCTGTTACATTGCTCATTTTCTGAATTTATTTCATGTAGTCAAGTACTTGCTTCGGCAGTACATGTATAATGTGTAGTCAAGAACGAAAATAAAGATCAGTTTGTGAAATCAAACAGAGTTACTTTACTGGTGTTGGGTCTTTCATAGGGAAGAGGTAGCTTGGGTATGGACCACAGCAAACATTATTTCTCCTGCTCAACAGCAGTGTAAACGCACTGTTGTGTTCCGGTTTGAAGGATATTATTATAGCCAGAATAACTACTGGACATACCTATTGAGAATATTTTTAGCCAAATATCATCGGTAGACGATGTCTTTATTTTCTAAGGTTAAGGGCCTGTCAACCTCCGGTTTTCCATTATCCCTTAAGTTCGTCCATGCATTGGGAAATACCTAGTATAAAGTATTATATGGCAGGTATTTTACGAGAATCGCAACGTAACCCGACCTCCAGCCGTGCGAACTGTGTGTGAATTTTGCAACAACTTTGATTCCCATTAACACAAATTAACTGTACTAACGCAAAGCGTCTTTAATCTCGTTATGTGCTGACGCAAGCGCTCAATTAAACACGGCTTTAATAGCACCACTAACATCCGTGGTTTCCTTTAATCAAGCGTAACTTCATTACACACATTATATGACAACTTATTTTGATCTCAGCGATGTGTGCTGTATGCTGTTATTTGTCAGAACTAAAAAAATAATTTAGAGATGACTACTATATCCAAAAACATCGTGAGGAAACCTGCATACCATAGCGATTCATAAGAATTTCTATGGTATGTAAGTCCGCCAACCCGCACTAGGCCAGCGTGGTGGACTATATGGCCTAACCACTCTCAATCGTATTCTCGATTGTAGAGTAGGCCCGTGCCCTGCAGTGAGACGTATATGGGCTGATACAGACAGACTATATCCAACGCACCATCGGACTGGTGGAGCTATGTGCTGCTGTGGTTTGCCAGCTCGTGTTTTCCCTCATTCTTATACTCCTGCTAATACTGGCTACCCTTTTAGGTGAAATTGGAGAAATTGAACAACTTGGCATGTCGATTGGCGGCACACAGTCGCAAGAGAATGAGTGTCAATAGTGCACTGTGCAGTCACTTTAATCGGGCGGAAATAAAAATGTATCACTATAAAAGAGCACTTTCAACTTTGTACAAGGATTTCTATCCCTTACATAGTGGAATAAATGGCAACATGGGCTATGCCATCGTAAAATATTAATCGCGTTTCGGCCGCAAATTGAACACAAAGTTTATCCCTTTAAATTTTGCTTCATTGTATATAATTGATATGCTATATGTTCGTACCTATTATCCTAGGAATAGGTAGATATTTTAATGTTCCCGTAGGTAGTACTGAGTCATACACCTATAACCTAGGCCATGTACACAGCTGCCATATAGGTAATACCAGTTTGAAATAATTTTAACATTCGACAGCCTCCGTGGCGCAGTTGGTTAGACGCTGCCTGTGAAACGAGAGGCCGCGGGTTCGATCCCCGCACCGAGAGAAATGTTTGTGCGGCCCACAAATATTTCTTTCGGGTCTGGGTGTTTGTGAGACCGAAAAGTCTCTCGTAGTTCCTGCTACCCACGACACAAGACTCTATCTTAGTGTGGGGTCAGGACTATGTATGTGACTGTTGGGCGTTAAAAAAATTGTTTTATCAAACAGGAAACGTGTTCTCGATAATAATTGAATTTATTAAATAAAGTTCTCATTATAATATTGGATACTCTATACACATCATAATAATTAACACGAGTTACAATAATGTTACAATTCTTATTTAGGTTGTGGCCATTTGATACCCTCTTGGGAGGCTTTAAACTAGATTATAGGTCAATAAACTCTAGGTTTCCGACACCCTGTTGGGTCAGTGGTGGATAATAAAATGTTTGTATGTTTTCTTTTTGTTTGTTTGTGTCTTAAAGCGTTCAATTGGTCCTGCGATCGAAATAAAAATAAATGCGATATGTCTGTCTGTCTTTTCTTATGTTGAAGGGTTTGGGATTAAGGAATGGGATGAACTAATGCTCTACTATACCTACTCGTCTTGTTATATTATAACATGTTTGATTTTACTATTAGTTACCTTCGTATAAATTACTCCAATAAAATAAAAGCACGGAAATTATTACATATATGTTTCTATTTTTAAATCAACAGAAGATTGACCAAGCTTCAATCTCCGAAATCATTTTATGGATACAGCCGATGATCCTGGCACACAGGAATTCCAGTACTGGGCGTGCAATTGAGATAGCCTCCGATATAGAAATACACGCACGTTAAAAACATGTATGCGAAATGTGCATTTTACCGAGCACTTATGGTTGAGTTTTTTATAGTGTGATTGGCAGCTGACGTGGGCTCGTTTATTGGCGCGGTTTCATTGTTATTATCTGCGTGCATCTGATCGCGCGCTCGCAGATAATGGACAACACACGTGTCTAGCGTTTAAATTGATAAGACATGGAAATCATGACTCAGATACCCGCTAAATAAATGTTTTTTAACCATTTTTAACAGTCTTTTTTTAAATTGCTTGATGCATTTAAATTAGTACGAACATTAAAGGATGTGTTTGGCACCCAAATCGACTTGTCTCAATGATTATTTTATTTCCATAATCATTGACTTGTCTCAACAGTTCCAACTCATATAAATAACTATAGCATATATTCATAGGCGGTAATATGTCAATGTCGCAGAACCAATTTATAATAGTTTTATAATTCTGCTAATTTAGTGCAAAGTATTTGAACATTCATTCATTTGAACATTTTTATAGAAATCTACATTAATGAAATGAGACTTTCTATGTCACATCTTTTTGCTTTAGCTATACAAATGTATGGTGTATATGGATTTATCATACATCGTAAACCCTAATGATGGTTCTAATCTATGAAACATATACACGTCAAAGCGAAGCCACAGAATATTAAACTATACCGGGTATCTCAAGACTGCTACCGAAAACGAAGCCGGGTGGTAGTTTTAGTAGCTACAAACACAATGCAATAATTTTTTTTATAGAATCGCGACAATTATTTTTTATGATTTTTTAAATATCGTCATTTTTGGGTGGTAAATCCATAGTTTTTGCTAGAATAATAATTTAAACTCTTTTATACCTTAGAGTATTTATAAATAGAAGGGTATACACTATTATTTCAGGAAAAAATGTATTTACCACCCAAATAGGGCCCAAGAAAAAAAAAGTCGCTTTTTTTTGCAACTTTTTCTATTGCATTTTGTCTGGAGTCGCTTAAACTACCACCCGGCTTCGTTTTCGGTAGCAGTCTTGATATACCCTGTATAACAGAAGTCAAACTCCATACAAAGCGCGCTAAATCAACTCACACATTGACAGCGTTCACCGACACGATATTTCAAACCAGTCGAGACCAGTGCGAGCGCGAGTGTCACCCGCTTCGCGCACGCAAATAATGAGATGTTTTGTGTAAAGATGGGGCAAATGAATTAAAGTTATTACACTTGTATAAACAACACCAGATTATAATCTATAATATAAAAATGAATCGCAAAATGTGTTGGTAAGCGCATAACTCAACAACGCCTGGACCAATTTGGCCATTTTTTTTTTTAATTTTTTGTGGAAGTCCTAGGATGGTTCTTACGGTGAGAAAAAATCGAATAATTGCCGGAAAAACCCTAAAAACAGCCCTTTTCTTTTTCCCATACAAACGTTTTCTAACTAAAACGTAAAGTCAATTTGAGCTTTATTGCTATTGTATAAAGTTCATATTACATTACAAGCACTCACTGTTGTTTAAACAATGTAGGTATGTTCCTAACGTCAAAGAGTCAATTTGCACTTTATTACCGCTAAACAAAGTTCAAATTCAATCATATCTATCAAAACAGTGTGCGTGATTTTCCCATACAAAATGTTCATGGGTCTTAAACTGTCATTTAATTTTCACCCTGTCGATATGGTAAACTCTTCCCTCGAATTAAAGAACGTATTTAATTAAATGTTTCGAATCGAAAACATATATCCACAATATTCGATTGATGGCGTATTTTAGATTTTATAGATGTAAAATATTGACAGTAGTGACATTTTCACTATTGACATTTTAATTGTTTGTAATTGTTTATGCATGCGTTCAGAAATTTATTTTGTATAAACTAAGGAGAATATATCAAGCTACATTAATATAGGACAATGTTTTAGTTAGAAAACGTTTGAATGGGAAAAAGAAAAGGGCTGTTTTTAGGGTTTTTCCGGCAATTATTCGATTTTTTCTCGCCGTAAGAACCATACTTGGACTTCCACAAACATTTTTAAAAAAAATTGGCCAAATAGGTCCAGGCGTTGTTGAGTTATGCGCTTACCAACACATTTTGCGATTCATTTTTATATTATAGATGTATATGGATGTATATGGAGAGAAGGGACATAAAGTAAAATAGAATGGAAGGTACGGGAGAGGGCTGGGATAGCTGTCAGATTTGTTAGGACTAAATGTAAATGCACGTTATAAAACGGGATGGATAATAAAGAGAAGGGACGGGACAGATTGGGAAGAGACTGAACAGGCGGATGAGACGGGATTGAGCTGGACAGTAAGATAGCTACGTCAAGTTTAGGTTTACAAGAGTTTATACGAAAAACAACATGTATTTGGTGTGGAGTGGAATCAAAAAATATATGCACCCAGACGAAGCTGGGTCGGGCCGCTAGTAATTGAATATAAATTTCATTAAAAAAAAGCATATATTATACAAAAACAATAAAAAAAACTTAAAATTAAACTTAAAATAATGACATACACATTCTCAGCGAGTTCATAAATAAAATTAAAATTCATTTATTGTATTATTGTGTTTTATATATTTTTTTAAAACTTCAATCAAACGATACGAGTGCTATTAACACGATACGTGTTTTCGCATAAGCCAGAGTTAACAACCCTTGCGTGAACGCCGAGCGTAGTGTGAGTGTGGCAACAAAAGTGAAGTACAGTCAGCGACATAAGTCGTTGAACACTTCACATTTTTTGATAAGCTTTTTATGAATTAAAATTTGTACGTACTACTCTGTAGTCGTAAAATATAACCAAGTAAAGTCATCTATGCCGAGATGTGCCATACGATATTGAAAATAATTATTATTTTGGATGATAAGACAATTCCAAATCTCGTGAATGTGTAGCGACTTATGTCGCTGACTGTACATACACAAGCTTGACTTCTGTTAGTATTCTGTGGCGAAGCTTTAGACTACTTTCTATTCATAAACATACATCACTACATTAGGTTTTTTTAATAAAATGCTGATAATGAATATAAAAATCACATATGACTTTGCCCGACCCGGGATTGGAACTCGAGACCTTAGCTTTGCAATCATACGGTAGTAAAACTGCGTCACCAAGGCGGTCGTAAACAAGTAGTAAGAATTTGTTGTACCTACTCTCTATGACTGTGAATGTCGAAGGTCATCAACAAGGACACTTTATTGTCCAGTAAATTGTAGGATTACAAAATTAGCATTAACTCCCGAACAGCAATCAAACCAACACCCCATAATCCATAAATTTTATAACTCAAGGACAGAAAGTCATAAGGGACGTTTTGGATTTATATTGCTTTTTTGTTATCCTATTGTCTTGTTTTTTATTTTACGATATATTTCTCAATAAATACTAAATTTCATAGACATTATTATAGTCGTAGATAGGAGTATAATATCATATTTAGTATTTTCTTATTTTTTCGAGTGATATACCGTAGTACTTCTTCAGAAAGCCTCTTTTTATTGGGTATAGCGTTCTGCGTTATACTTAACATGCATACAACGAATATATTACTTATCAGTGATCACATTGTTTTTTAAACAAAAACATAAAATGCCCATAGCAGCATAAATATTTTCTTACCTATAGACAACCATTTAAATATGCAAGAATTCAAAGAAAAGTTGAGATGGCATAAAACAGGCAATGTTTATTACAAAAATGTGACTTCTAATTTTTTTAGTATTCTGTTTGTGTTATCATATAAATAACGGTTTCATTGTTTTAATAGTTCTGTATTTTAGGTATTGTTCAAAAAAATTAGTAAAATCTGAAAAGATCCATTGAAAAATTTTAAAAACTTTGTATTTTCCCACAAAATATTAGTACACGGTAGGTACCTAATTTGTAATTTGTAAATATTAGGTAAATAAATAAGTATTAGAGGCCAGTTGACATTACGTGAGGTCTATAAACATAGCTTTACAACTTGCAAAAGTTTATTTTTACCAGGAAAATATACGCTTGTACAAATCACAATAATTTATGCATCATTTACCTGTCGAGCTGCGAACAATATTTACGAAAAAATGTTTCCACTACACTCAGTGGATGTGATACCTAAACTTGCATTTTGTTATCAATACGCGCTACGAGTTATTTATTTTTAAACAAACTTAGTTATCTTTTTAAAATTATCAGATACATAAAGCTATAAAATAAATAAAACGCTGTCCTACCTCTCTTTAAAAATATCCAATTGCAGGGATAACACCAATCGTTATCACTAAACAAACAATTCACATTTTCATTGATAAAAATATTTTTTTCATTAAAATATGCACATGAAAAATCGTTATAGCTCCCTTTTGCACGAATTCGCTACCACGCATGCCGCGTTGACCGACTCGAATAGAATTCATTGGTAGATAAGCCTTTTTCGTTATGAGACGACAAGCCGAGCGAGAACGAGATGGTGTGAAAACACGTATATGATATATTGTGTGGGAAAAGGATGGGTATATGTAGATAAGTCCGGCCTCTGCGCGGCCGAGGCTGCGGCGATCTTGTTTACGTGACGTAACCGCATGATGTCATGGTAACGCAGCCACTCGAACATCTCAAAGCTTCGCGAGACTTGTTTTCTATGTTTGTCATGTGGATAACAATAAATAACAATGACACGTATGATTACGTCAAAAAGCCCTAGGTATTAGGTGCCATGTTTCATAAGGGTTGCGGTACCAATGCTTTGTCGATGCCGCACAAGTACGGATTTTAGAATTACATCTCTAGATCTACATCTACATGTCTTTCGTATCACCAAGAGTCTGTACCAGCAATTCCTTTTATGAATTTTCAATATTCATTAACTGTTTTCCTTATTTTCGGGAGTGACGTGCGGTCGTTAGGGTACCATTCAAATAACCTATCAGTCGGTTGTATTTAGGATATTTAAAACAATAAAATCTCAAATAAATGAAGGATTAAGTCTTTGTCGAGAGTGGTTAATGTATATTGTTTTGTTACTAAAATAAAATGAAACACAAATTACAACCTTGAGTTGTACATTTATTTTATTAAACACTTATAGTTACCACACTTGGACCCAAAGAACATGTGGGTAATTTAAATATTCCAATATAAAAGGTACAAAAAACACCTTGCAACGAACTTAATGTAGTAAACATTACTTAATACTTGCGTCGTATTTTTTTAATTATAGATATATTTTTTTGCGTTAACCTCTAATAGGTCTAATTACACAGTTAATCCATAAAGAATTATTTATGAGACGATAGACACTTGCTATTTGTTATATAAAAACATTTATTACATATAAATATAACAGCCTAGATAACAGTCATAAAAAATAAGGTTATCGTTTCCTTACATAAATCATAAAACACGTTCATCACATCGAAATTATTTCAGCGTTCAGTCGAATATATTGAAATGATTCTTTCAAGCGCTTTAAGCAGTCTTATCCGAGTATCCAAGAGCTATCGGTCAGCAAAACACATACGGCCTGACACATATGGGACATCGGTCGGAAGCGGCGAGGCACCGTCTGAGGCAGTCAGCGTGGAAGAAGTGAGCGCATGGAGTCACCCGGGCTGACTTCATCGTGCCTAGACATACTGCACACACATCTTCAAGAGTTGCCAACTCTTCCGCCGTAGCCCGCCTGAACCTCGCCAGTGAGCCACGCGCTTCCCTTATTTTCTGCAACGCCTCACCAAGACGATACTTCCCGTGGACAAACACGCAAATGTACAAAACTAGAACAGACAACCTCCAGCGTTCGTACCACGCTAGAGCTGGTACTAAAGGAACTGCCAATGCTGTGGTGACTCCTCTTGACCAAACACCACAATACAGTACCTCCATACCCTCCAGCCTTTCCAATTTTAACGCTGAAAGGGCTATAGGCCACAACTCTAGGAAAGTTCTTTCTGACAGAAGATAGTATGTTCCTGTGATAGCAGTGTACAATGCTGTAGGTCGGTAATGTTCTAAGCCTTGCTCCAAGCCGAGGGTGAGGAGAACGAATGTGATAGTAACAATGAATGTGACGGCTTTAGTCCACTCGAGGACAATCTTGGTGGCGGACATGGCGAGGTGTTTGACGCGGGAATGTCGTGTGACGTTCACGTACGGGGACCAGTCTTCTTTGGTGCATATTTCTCTAACGTAGCTGACAGAATACGTAATCACGTTGTAGAACATTAGGGAATATAGGGACGTGAGTCGACCCTGCGACACGAACAGCCGGTCGCATGCTGTGAACATCAGCAACTGGAACAAATCAATTCACACATTAAATAAACCGACAGTGCATTACAAATATATTACTAATTTTAATTAATTGGTAAAAATAATATTATTTTCAAAAGAAGTTATATATTTTTCGAATTATTGTAAAAAAGCATAATTTGAGAAATAAAGACATTTAGACATGTATTATCAACATAAAAAGACATGTTCGTATATTTTACCTGACTTATCATAGTCGAAAGATTATTCATTTGTAAAAACAGTTTCTCCGATCTTTCCAAAGGCGCATACGCCGTTTTGAGAATGCTTAATATGAATGCAAACGGCGCCTGCAACCTTCTTGCAGCTTCTGAAAACAAAAAAGAAACGATAAATCAAAATAAAATAGGAGTATGTATAGAGCCACAAACTTATCTGGCCCGGTGGCCAAAAGTGGAAACAACGACGTCTCTTGGAATTGACAGTTTACCTGCCACTCACTGACCGCCATTGGTTGTTTACTCAGTGTATTTATTTTTCCTGCATTATTAAAAATTAGTGAAAAATGCCGAAAACTTAAAAAAGTGACGCTAGGAATGTTAGACTCCAGGTATTAAATCTTACGTAGGAAGAAAAGCGTCTTCAGACACCTATAATACCCTTCGGAAAAATTGTATCAACGCGTAGCGGTCACCAAAGGCTTGTGTTGTCACCTTATCAAAATAAATTCCACGTAAACAGAATTTTGTACGTACTAGTAAAATAGGTGTAAGTACATATCATGAACTAAAATTTTTCGTTACGTGCTTGGTGGCCTGTTGGTAAACGGACTAGACGCGGCTGCCAACATGTTCACGGTGGTAGCGGGCTCGAATCCCAAGGCACAAATCTGAGCTTTCGGAGCCATGTCTGTATTGATAGTCAATAAACACGCACTAAAACAGTGGAGGACAACATAGTGAGGAAACCTGCATACCATAGCGATTTATAAGAATATCTATGGTATGTAAGTCCACTAACCCGCATTAGGCAAACATGGTGGACTATATGGCCTGTGATATGGCCTAACCACCCTCAATACATCAAGTACTCTCGATTGTAGAATAGGCCCGTTCCCAGCAGTGGGACATATAGTATATGGGCTGATACATATACACTTGTTTAAGGGTAGGGGGAGCGATTTGTTAGAATTCTTGGGAAGGAAAAATAACATGCAAATGAAACTGGTCCACTCATTTTCCTGACAATATTAATCGGATTAAAAATCTTGCTTAACACACTTTATTGCTATATCTATTTTTAATGGCAACACCAAATTCGACAACAGCGACTCTCTCACCGGGTCAGATAAGTTTGTGAGACTATAAAGGGCCATTAAATTGCTGATTTAAGGTTAATCAAAAAAATAAACAATAATTTAAATGTATCATATAGTTTTAATATTTGAATTAATCTGTAATTATTATTTTTTACTTTCAAATGTTCATAAACATATATTTTACTTTAATTTAGTAGTGCCTAATAGCATATGTTCGGCAAACGACCTACTTGCTGGTGACGGGTCACCTGATGCTAAGTGATCACTGCCGCCCATGTACATCTTCAACGCTTGGATAATATCCATGATCTGATGGACTGGCTACAGGGATACGTAGCCATCATGAGGGGACCAGAAAGATGAGACAAGGAATGGGGTATTGGTCATCGGACAATCTCAATCACCGAAGAAAACGCAGCAGCAAAGCTGTCGGTACGAGTTCATCTCCTGTCAGACAGTGATGCCTACCGCCTCCGACGAGCCTGCCCATTCATGTTAGGTCATGATTGACAACAACGTGGCTCTACCACTTTTTAGCGACGCGTAAAAGTTTCCTCATATTTTGCAACGACACGGTGAGTATTTCATTCCAATATAATTTTCTTATTTTTATTTTCAACCAACTAACAAAATTATAAATACACTACATTTTTATAAATAACGACAGAGAAGAAATTTAATGGAACTAAATTGAATTTTCAGTGGAGAGTTTAAACTGAATATGGTTTTTTATAAATGAGTATACATTCGCCAAAAATTACTCAATTAATTATTTAAAAAATATTATAATGTGAAAATTTTAAAAATAATGAATTCTTTCCTAATGGTCAGTGGGCGGGCGGCATGTCGCATCGCGTTGACCACGTCCAGTTTCCAGCCTTCAGCCTCAACATTTTTCCTCTCATTTACATATTGTTTCTTCAATAATTAAACGATATTCTTTAATTTTTTAGACAAGCTGGGCTTTCTTACAAAATGAACGATACATGCAAAACGAAACCAGGCAGAAAATTGTTTTATTTTTGGGCTAAACAACCTAATATTAAAAGACGGAAATGTGAACGACTCCTTCGAAAAGTGGTGTTGAAAATTTTGCCTCATATATTCTTTAGTTACGCTTTTGTTTTTATCCATAATTTTAAAGGGTGTATGGCGATACACATGCCAAATACACCGAAGTTGTTCCAAACGAATTTTAAAAAATTACCTACAAGGTAACCACACAAAACACCTTGCCTGATTTTCAAAATCAAGAACAAGAAATAAACGATTCTTTTTCCAATGTTTACTAGCTTTTTACAAAATACCACTAAATAGCTTGATTATTTATTAAATATTTCATGGCAACATTTTGCATTTTTCAGCGGCAGGACGATGTACTCCATGCCCAGCGTCGAAGCCTGTTGGTATAAAAGAGCCACCATGGGGCGAGGAAAGCCAGAGCACAACAGCCCTCCTTCAGTAACAACATCTACTCGATCAACTCTTTTGGTGAGTACAGCATTGGATTCATACATACATATAAGAATTTTAAAAGAATCATCGAAAAATATTCCAGTCTTTACTTTCATCTTTCGTTTTATAATTATGCACACTTTAAGTGTTTGTAATGAGATAGAAGCCTTATTGAATTATGTGGTAAATTTTCGTTTCTTTATGAGGCCTTAAGCTTAGAGGTTTCCAAACTTTTGGTCTTTTCGTCTTGTCGTCTTTTGGTTTTTCATAGACAACTGTTTTGGAAATATGTTTTTACTTTCAATGATTTAATAAAAATAAATAAGACTAATGGTGTGATAAAAATAGAGTTATTGATAATAGTAGAACCTCTATAACATTTGAAACCAACGGAGTTTGAAATAAAGCTCTTATTATTTTAACGGTTTGTAGCTTTCATTGAATAAGCGATGGATACAATTGTGATTTTGAGTTACATATTCTTCCGCTGAAATAAATAACACCCAACAGTCACATACATAGTCCTGACCCCACACTAAGATCGAGTCTTGTGTCGTGGGTATCAGGAACTACGAGAGACTTTTCGGTCTCACAAACACCCAGACTCGGAAGAAATATTTGTGGGCCGCACAAACATTTCTCTCGGTGCGGGGATCGAACCCGCGGCCTCTCGTTCCACAGGCGGCGTCTAACCAACTGCGCTACGAAGGCTGTCAATATAATAATCTAGGCATTTATTTGTAAGAGTACGAAATATCCCGAGATTCCGAATAGATTGTGTTCATTTATTTATTTGAAACAGTTTAAGCCAAGCTTTCCAAATTTACTAAATTATTGTTTCCTTTTACCATTTCATTTCAATTTCAGAGTGCCAATTTGTTTATGAAAAGTTTCCTGTCGAACAACAAAAATATTTACTGAAGACTAAAAATACGAAGTTTGCGCGTACGCGCTGTTGTTAGTTCCAACAAACACTTCGCATTTATATTCTCATGTTTATTTTCCTTTCTTTTGTATATACGTCTAATGCAGTTAAAAGTTGCCAAAAACGCATGTTCATGATATTATAAATTTTTCATGCAACTTTCCACACGAACATGTATATATAATCTCTATATAGTAATATAGTGTATTCTCTTATAATATAATAAACTAGCTTTTTCCCGCGACTTCGTCTGCGTGTTTATGTTATCATATTACGGACGTAAAAGCAATACATTATATGAAAATGTCGTCCCTTATTTCACCCCCATAGTGCTATTTTTCTAAAAGTAGTTCACGCCATTATTTTTCGTTTAAAATAAGTCGTGAAATACGAATTTTGATATCAATAACTTCAGTGTTTCGATTTTGCATACAACACTTCAACCCCTATTTTGAATCATTTAGGGCTAATTATAGGAAAAAAAATATGCAGTTACTCTTGTTCCTAGATGAGTAACCTATGTGTCAAGTTTAATATTTGCAATTTCAACGGTCACAATTTTCTATACAACAGTTATTAACCCTTTTCACTCCCTTAGGGGTTGAATTTCCAAAAAATATTTCTTAGTGCTAATCTACATCATAATAGGAACCCATGTGTAAAATTTCACAATTCTAGCTCCAGTAGTTCCAGCTGTGCGTTGATCCAATAGTTCGGTTCTGCAAAATTTCAACCCTTATTTTTACCCGTTTAGGGTTAATTTTAGAAAAAATAAGTATGCAGTTATATTTGATTTTGATAGGCTAACTAACTTGCAAAGTTTGAGAACTCTAGCTTTAACGGTTTAGATTTTCCATACAACCGTTTTTTACCCTTTTCACCCCTTCAGGGGTTGAATTTCCAAAAATCCCTTCTTAGTGCTACCCTACGTGACAATAGGCATCTTTGCGTAAAATTTCACGTTTCTAGCTCCAGTAGTTTCGGCTGTGCGTTGATTAGACAGGCGTAAAATTACCCTACTCTCGCATCACTTCTACCCTTATTTTAACCCCTTAAAGACTAATTTTAGATAAACAAATTATGCAGTTATTTTTCTTTTTAAATGATTTACTGAAGTGCCAAGTTTGACAATTGTAACTCTAAGGGTTACGATTTTCCATACAACAGTTTTTAACCCTTTTGACCCCCTTAGGGGTTGAATTTCCAAAAATCCCTTCTTAGTGCTACCCTACGTCACAATAGGAACCTCTGTGCAAAATTTCACCTTCCTAGCTCCAGTAGTTTCGGCTGTGCGTTGATACGTCAGTCAGTCAGTCAGTCAGTCAGTCAGTCAGTCAGTCAGTCAGGTTCCTCTTTTATATATATAGATAATTAATAATAAAATAGGAACAATTTATAAATAAACCAAGTTTTGTCAAATCTCCAGTTTTGAAAAATGAAAACCAAAGCTATAACTCTTAAACCTTTTACGTCATTATTTTCCATTCCTGACTGAATAAACAGTGTTACAAATCACGCCAATCATATCGATAAAAATATATATTTTCTCGTCTGATTTGGAATGTGTTCTGATCGAGAACGTTGCCATCGCCCTTCTGGATTGTTCACGGTTTCTGGGAGGCGTGCAGTCGTATACTACATCCGTGTAGTGTTGACGGGCATAAAGTAAAAGCGTATGACGCACGTCGCCTGGCGGAAGGCCAGTTTCCGCCGGCCCATTCAGTTTCGTCTCGACAATGACCCGACTTTTCATAAATATCCATGTTTATCCCACACGCGGTGTATAAACATCGTCGCGGCTCCTTGACGCTATTATAAGGATTAGAAAGTCTTCCGGATTCCTTTGGATCTTTGTTTCACATTCTTTTTGATAGACATATGTAAAATAAAATTTTAGATATGCTGTATTTTTTTAAATTATTGTTCATAAAAATTAATGACTTGTAATTTTTATGAACAATTATGCTTCCAGTCCAGTGGTGATATTTTTAAGAGTAATGTTTATTCGCCTGTAATATTTTATAATATTTAGCTCTATTGTTTTGAACTGTAAAATAAGCCACTGGTGACGGTATAAAACTATGTTTATATCACTTTAAGATCTTTAAATCCTTCTTCACGTGGTAATGGCAAACGAAACAGTAAGCGCGTGGGCGGAGCATAGGTCAGGAGATTGGCACACCCCAATATTTGTGCTGATATACACGCGCCAACGTAGAAACATTGTTGACACTTTGAACTAGGCCTAATGTAAACCGATTAGATATTTGATATGTATGGGAAGACAAATAAAATGCAACTTTCGCAAATAATGCAACACCCATAAACAATACTGGTAACATGAGCAACGTAAAGCTTTTCCGCTGGAAAATGGTGAATAAAATATATGTATGTCTCAATAGAGGGTTGAATAGGCAGCCAATAATTAAACAGTCGAACAACTTTTATCAATAATATACAATTGTAGATCATATAGTAAAGTTTCACGAGGAATTTATTGCAGCCAACCGAAGAAATATCAATTGTAGCTAATGTATATATTTTATATGCTTTGAAATTAATAATTAAATATCTAAATAGTCAATTTAATATAGGTAGAGCCACACCGTAGTTCCCAACTTAAGAGGACGACAACGCACTTACAATCTTGTTGTGTTGTTAAGTATTTGTAAGCTATAGCAATCAGTTATCATCGCGACTCATTCGTCGGACCTATGCAGTAAAATAGAGTAGATACTCACTTCTAGCCATCTTGGCGACCGCGGGGTACCACCGAGCGGGGTACCGGTAGTTAGCGGATATGAGCACGGGCACCACGAGGCAGGTGTAAGCCGCCATGAGCCACGCGCCGCCCAGCGCCACTAGCAGGCCTCGCGGCGCCCAGTACGGCAGCAGAAATACCAGCGATAGCAGCCATACTGGAATATCATGCTAGGGTTTAATAAGAGCGAATTTAATTAGTAAACATTTTCATCATTTAGCAGCAACTTTAAAATTCCTAATGTTTGATGAGTCTTTGGATTGCTTAACCAAAATATTCTTATTGACAGTGATTTACCCAATTAGAACTGTATTGAATCTTTTCAAACAGAATTTTTCATACTTTTCTGATTTATTTGTAATGTTATTTCGTCCAATAAATCAGATTCAATATTTAGCACACACGAGTTGGATAAATGAGTAATATTGAAACCAATCCAGTGCGCGTCATAAAAAGCGCAGTTAGCGACTAAAATAATAAATTTAATGCAACATGCAGTGTCAGTGCACTGCAAACAATTATTAATAACGTTCCCGAAATACATCATGTGTTCACGCCAAATGGAAATAACGTGATTGCAATGAAATACTTTTTCGCATATTTTACTTTTCGTATTATTTGAAGGATACGCAGGACATCGACTCGAAAATTATTGATGATGGCATTCAG
Source organism: Hyles vespertilio (assembly GCA_009982885.2). Classification (NCBI taxonomy): domain Eukaryota; kingdom Metazoa; phylum Arthropoda; class Insecta; order Lepidoptera; family Sphingidae; genus Hyles; species Hyles vespertilio. The sequence goes on from CM042828.1 coordinate 11,738,154, forward strand.
TCAAAATTCACCGTAGATTTATGCTATAGGACAGATATTCTATTTCAAAGACTGAAAATGAATAGCGCGCGAAAATGTACCACAACAATTTGTCTTTGCGGCATAGAATGCAGAAAGCTCAATAACCGATGTCTGACCTACTGAAACAACCTTGTATTTATTTCATATTTGTAACTTCAATATTTATCGTAGAGAATCAGCGTGTTGGAACGATTCAAAATTAGTGTCACCGATGCAAACAACTTTTCATATCAAAGTCATCGCGACCTAAATATTCGAAAATAACAGACGCTTTTTCCATTATTTATTTACAGTTGCATGTGCGTTTATTGTTTTGAAACAGACGCTGCCGTTTTAAAGTGTTGTAAGTATGTCATAAAGGCACTTGTATTGAGTGCATTCGTCAAGCGGAATTTTACTCGTGCTGACCTAATTCTTACGATTGCAAAACCGTGGCAACAGCAATTTATAACTTGAAGAAAGACGCTTTCATTGCCGAGTCGTAAAATCTAAGCAACACTGTAGGTACTGGTAGCTTTAGGCATTCATGGAAAAGAAAGAAAATATGTCACTAAATTGTTTCCTTTTCATATCACAAACCCAGATTATAATCGTAAATTATTCGGCGGGAAGTAGAAATTTAAAATTATACTCGGATGGAAATTGCTTCATTTTGAATTTTACTACCGTTTTTATGATACTGTTTATTTTCACTTTCATCGGACGTCAGTTATACAGACAGGAGCTGATTTAGGGAAGGGAAGGCGGGTCTAACGCCACGAAAAGGCTCCCCAATAGATATAATTTTTATGTTAAATTTCTCTGTCTATAATGTATTTTTTCGCATTTTTACCAACAATACTTATACAAACATTATTCTTGAATATTCATTTAAATTAACTTCAAATATGTGGAACATCGTAAGCCCTTAGTAAGCATCGTAAGCATTTGCCGGAAAAAGCTCTTTGATTTGGAAAATAATCATGGGCTTCCAGAGCTTCGTAGCCCCAGGGCCTCCATACCTCCAAATTCGGCCCAGTACACAGACCAATATAAGTATATTAGTAAAAGGAAAACGAACATCCATGTTTTACAACGATTTCACCTTTAAATAAGTAAATACTAACATGAGAAGCAATTTCATTTTAATCTTGATAGAATAAACAGAGATTTGCGAAACTTTGGATAGAAATATTGGTAATGGTACTTTGTTTACTAATTTGTATTTACAAGTTGGAGATGATGATCGTCGTAGTTTGGTTATAATGCGCAAGTATATGTTACACATGTTCGCAAAACACGTGTATACACAAACAAATGACTCACGGGTGCACAAAAGAAAAACAAACAAAACTAACCCCGATTTATTACAGAACGCAAAACAAATAATTTCATAATATTATACTAAATACGACATCCAAATACTGTAAGCGTTATATTATATCGTTTTGTACACTAACTAATTGTATAAACAGACACTCATACGTACCAATGTTGGCGATTTTATCTTCCGATTTGATTGTGTGAATCTTCGAGAACGAATCACTTCTTATTCTCCCCCGGACTCTTGAGATCATGCCCATTGTCTAAGTGAAGTATAATAAAATAGTCACTATTATTGAACACTATTATAAATATTTAATTTATTGTTCAGTACAGTAAATTGCAAGTTTATACCGAACACCTCTGTGCAGTTCGAATTCTGTAACACGAATGCGCATTAAGCATTTAGCGAACGCCGGGCGGACGCGAAGGCGGGCGGCGCGCGCGCTTCCTCTGCCCAAAACGATTTACTGAAAACTTTTGCGCTGTACATGATCTTTCGTCGTACATTGCCGCTTTTCTTACATAAACAAACGTTATCAATAAATGAAATGCGTAATGGCATCCAAACGGTGGCCGGGTTGCTAGAATCAATGATTGCCATATAGCGTCATTCGAGTGACAATTTATTTTTATAATTAAATTTCATGTCACTGACTTTTCTGACGGAAACATAAATAATAAATATTATTGTAAATGCTATTGGATGATTAAAAACAATACAAAGTTGAATTTCGATTCGATGACGTTTATTTAAATCTATATGGAATCCCGTAGGCATATGTAACTGCCGCGAATCTAAATGACCATTTGTAAAGACCGGTTTCCCTATCTTAAGAGGGGGGTCTATGTGAAATGGCCTTTTTCACAACGTTTTTTCTTGGTGATCTTTATTATTAGGTCTTCAAAAAAAATATATGTTGATCTACACTATATGGAGCATGGGCCCTTCTTTTCAGAATTCTTAAAAGTGTATTAAAAGTACTTGAAATAAAATTGCAAAGTGACCTCTATTTTCGCATTTACAACGTTTTTTCTCTTAAACTACGAGCACTAGGATTATTTTATTATTATCAGGATATTAAGAAATGCAAGGCGGATGGGACCTTCTTTTTATTTTTTCTAATTTATGTCTCATTTATTTTTAACGAATTTTTTCACATTATCGATACTCTAAATCGCGAGCACGTCCCCGCTGTCGCCCAACAAATCAGTGCGGGACGAACCGCCGTGCTAAACGGACCTATGTCGCTTGTCTTCGCAATATCAACGTAAATTTAATATTGCTATTTCGCTCGACACATTCATTGAGAACGGTTACGGCCGGTCTAACCGTAGTAAATCACTATACTACGTCACTGCAACTGTGGCGCTGTTGCTTGATACCAAATAAAAACGTGTGGCCGCGGGTTCGATCCCGCATCGAAACAAATGTTTTTATTTATAAATTCAACTATCTACTATCTAACCCATTATTTTATATAGGAAACATTTTATTTCTTGCATTTTTGTAACATTTATATTTTACATTTTTGTATTTTAGATTTTTGAATATTACGATTTTTGTTTATTATGAATAAACCAAAAATTACTCAACCGATCTTAAAATTCTTTTACCATCCGATTCCAACATTATCCTGGAGTAACATAGGCTGTGTATTTGCCTAAAGGGGTTGACATGAGTTAAAATGGAAAATAAAAATCATTGAAGATATTTTTTTGAAAAATATCTTCTACCATATTTTATAAAATTACTAGCGGCCCGACCCAGCTTCGCCTGGGTGCATATATTTTTTGATTCCACTCCACACCAAATACATGTTATTTTTCGTATTAATCTCTTGTATACCTAAACTTGACATAGCTATCCTACTGTCTGGCTCAATCCCGTCTCATCCGTCTGTTCAGTCTCTTCCCGATCCGTCCCGTCCTTTTTCTTTTATTATCCATCCCGTCTTATAACGTGCATTTACATTTCGTCCTATCAAATCTGTCAGCTATCCCAGCCCTCTCCCGTACCTTCCACTCTATTATATCCCGTCTCTCCATATACATGTACATATAAAGATTGCCTTATGAAATTTTGACATTAAAAACTTTAGCGTTTTTTATTGTCCATCCAATATTACGTCCCTTATTTCAGCACCAAAATGCTGTTTTTCCTAATAATATTGCACGCCATTACTTTTTGTTAGTAATAATAACCATTTAAAAAAGAATTGGCCAAATTGGTCCAGGCGTTGTTGAGTTATGCGCTTACCAACACTTTTTGTGATTCATTTTTATATTATAGAAGAAGATATTATAGTCCACCCTGCTTGCTTAGTGCGAGTTGGCGGATTTTATTTCACGTAGAAATTAATCCGAAAAGTCAGAGGTGTGCCCTGGGATTTGAACCCGTGACCATCGTTAACTTGTTGGCAGTCGCGTCTATTACGTTACCATATACAAATTAATAAAACCTTCATACTGCCTTACCAGGTGACGTAAGTAATAGAACAAATATTTAAAAATATAAAACTGCATATCGTTTCATTATAATGCCTAGATACGGCATCAACGTACCAATATTTTTTTATTCTTGAGTCTGAAAACAATACTAATGCGAAATTTAAATATGTCCCCCAGCGCATCTAAAAGTATAAATTCAAAAAAAAAGTCGTTTATGAAAACGAAAAATTATAATTAGATATATTTTGGTATACTCCGGCAAAACGCTTCGATGTATACTTTGTTTAAAACTGTTGCAATAATCTCAAAAAACAATGGGCGATTTTGGTAGATGTGGACATCGTTTTAATTTACATTTAACAAAATTATGCGCAAGACGCCGTATCTAGATAATATTATATACACGATGTACACATTTTTTGAATTTTGTTCTATTTCGTCAGCCGTCAATGAAAGACAATGGAAAGATAGATCATTTTACGTTGGGTGGTAGTTGAAGCTGGACCGTCTTTTACGTCTCCCGTCAAATAAACAAAGATCATCCTATACTGGCTGGACGCATCACGCTTGAACGATACCCAAAAAAAAGGTTTTTAGTATCTTCCTCAGAAATTTTCCTATTTTACTCACCCCTAAAACCTTCCCAGGACTTCCACGAATATTTCAAGACCAAAATCAGCCAAATTGGTCCAGGCGTTGTTGAATTATGCGGTTACCAACACATTTTGCGATTCATTTTTATATTATAGATTATTTATGCTCTTAGTAGAAAGTAACTGTACTATAATAGTAGATTTATTTTGTTAAAGTTAACGATCATAATATTGTACCTACATAGCAAAATATAAGTAGCGTGCGATGTTTTAATATTTCAATTGAATTTCATGCAACTTATGAGAGACCTACCCAACATATAAATAAATGAATTGTTATGTTCCGATCATATTTGAAATAGTAGGTAACATTTAAACACCAAAATAGGCACTAATATAATAGATAGTTACCGGTAATTTGGTCACCGGGAAGTAAGTATTATTGGCCCGAAGGATTGACCGATCGCTTGATGATTGATGTGGCCGCAGGTTCGATCCCCGCATCGTTACAATTGTTATTGTTTATAAATTCATCTATATGTCTAACCTATAATATTTTATAAAAGAAACATTTCATTTTTTGCATTTTTGTAACATGTGTATTTTTACATTTTTGTATTATAGATTTTTGAATATTTCGATTTTTGTTTATTATGAATAAACAAAAATCCGACGACCTGGTAAAGGTCGCGGGACGTCGCTGGATGCAGGCTGCCTCCAACAGGTCTCTGTGGAAATCATTGGGGGAGGCCTATGTTCAGCAGTGGACTTCCTTTGGCTGATGGATGGATGGATGGATGATGAATAAACCCAAAAATTACTTAACCGACCGACTTAATCTTAAAATTCTTTCACCATTCGAATCCAACATTATCCTGGAGTAACATTGGCTGTATGTTTGGCTAAAGGAGTTGAATATGTGAAATATATGAATAATGTATAAGGGTTGAAATGAAAAATAAAAACCATTCGAGATAAAAAAAATTAAATATTTTTATTTTCCATTTAAACCCTTATTTCAACCTCTTCAGGTAAATATATAGCTTCTGTTAATCGGATAATTACCATTAGAAAATCGAAATATTTTTTTAAATTGGTCCAGTAATTTTTGAGTTTCATTGTAAATAAAAATCCAAAAATATAAATGTATCTATCCTCTTTATAATATTACAAAAGAAAAACAAAAATAAAAATATTAAAATCTAAAATGTAATATTGGTATAGATAGATGAAATAAGTAAACACAAAAATTTAACTACAAGTGCGGGGACCGAACCCGCGTCTTCTCTTTTAACAGTCAGCGTTCGAGCAATTCTGCCACGATAGCTGTGACGTTTGTAAGTGAATTAATCATACACTACGGTCAACCGCTCCTAACTGTACTTGATGGGAACATCGAGTGAAATAACACTACGAATATATCGTTTTGTCCGCAGCGAAATAATGAATGAATAGGTATAAAGCAGCGCGCTCGCTCGCACGTCGTGAGCTGGCGTGCGCCGGTGCGTGAGATTTGGTGCCGCCCGTTCGAGCAAGGTCATCGGCGTCTACCCTCCTCTTAAATATGGACCGTCTTATAACCGCAAAATATGGATTTATACATTTATCTTTCACATTAACTAGGTTACCGTTACAACACAAGCAATACATTATTTTAATTATATTATTAATTTCGAAAATAATAAAGTTCATAATAGCTTAAACTATTGTCTTTGAATTTGTCAATGAAAATCAGTACGTAATTGGTCTTACGTTTTGCGTACCAGTGATCTAAGGCGGGCGGCATTTTGGACTAATCTATGTCACAATTTGTATTGGCAGCAATGACTAAATGAAACATCAAAACTAATACGTTACAAAATAGTTTCTTCTTATAATCACGCGATATTGAAAGAAAGCTAGAGCGTACGTGCGTCCGGTCACGATATGAAATTATCATATTATCATGTTAAAATAAACCCTGACACATGTTTAAGGTATTTTTGAGGATGTTTAAAACAAAATAGTGGAACGTGCGTAAATGCCATACATTTTGTTGTTTACATCATGCGAACACATTATGTCTTTGAATATTGACGTCACTGCGAAAAGTAGATACATATAAGGATATTCTTAGCATAATATCTAGAATGTTATCATATTTTGAATCATTTGATAAAAGTTGGTATACTTCATAATTTACATATTATACTTACTTATACAAAATACTGTACTTTGTCATAATTGCCCAATGAAAACTTGATTCAAACCTACGATCACCGTCTTATCAGATAGCGTCTGTTTCGTTATCAACAGACCTCCACGAACTTTTTACATATACAAAATAGCTAGGTGTACCTATGTGTTAGGCTAACAGGCAACATCTAAGTTATACCTAGAAGTCGTTGATAGACCAATATTGATTTTCCCACACTCCCAAGTCCTAACTACTGCATTAAAACCAGCTCTAAATGAATCTAGGTCAACAACTAAGAGTCCATTCATAGCTTGACCGACGTATCCGTAGGAGGTTTCGGACATACCTTATCTCTATAATTAGAAAATGATTAAAATTCAAGGGAGTAAATTGTACCGTTGCGGTGACACATATATATTATTCAAACTTCTTGGAATATTTTATTATATTGTTTACATTAAAGAATGTTAAGTCGTTTAGTGTGCGAGCCAATTTCTCTCTGTATGACGTATGCATATCATGTAATTTGAACTTTTCTAACTTTCCTTTACCTTGCTCCAGTAATAAAAAGTATCTTTCAACTACTAATAATACTCGTGCGTGAATTAATTTACCTGTTTAGCGCACCACCCCTATCTCAAGTAAACATATGAAAAATATGAGCAATTTGCCCGGAGTCAGGCATTTGTGACCCGCCTCATAGGCTCGCCCCCTATCACATCGTGGGACGGAACGCACAATGCAAAATTTTGGTGTGCTGGCATCTCTGCCGAGGTTCTGTGAAAAAGGCATGAGTTTATGTATTGTATGAAAACAAGAGGAGCGTGATTGTTTAAAAAAACTTTCATACTTGATACTGGAGAAAAAAATATTCTTTAAATATGTAATACATTTTTTATAATAGCTATTTAGTATATATTATAACTTTAACTTTTAATTCATTTTATGCTTTTCCTTGTACGAAACAAAATATTGTAAAGTTAAGCATTTTTGCTTAAAGCTACCACTATAAATCAAAATGTGTATCACATGATTTCTCACAAACAACGAATGACGTTCGATTTGTGAAACAAGTGTCGATCAAGTGGAACTGAACTTTCGTATAAACTAAGTATACTGTATAAAGTATTTCGTATAAAGTACTCTTAGGATAAAATAACAACGCTTATGTTATACCAGTCCACACGCGTCCCACCGAACACCAACCTCTTCTATAGTTGAGAGGGGTTTAGGCCTGTAGGCTGATTTATGAGTATTGCAAGTGGTTATTACAGTTTTATTGCCGCCCAGTACAGACCGCAGTTCGACATCATGACCACTTTTTTTATCGTACTTGGATATACAATTAAATATCCGGTTATGCCCACTGCATTTAATGATTAAGGTATTACTATTTTAGTCCCAAGAAGTCTAATATCTTATTTATATGGGGAGAGTCTCTTGTCTTGAAGATTCGATTATCGTAAGGATATAAAAAAGTTACATCGTGTAAACATTTGTCAAAACACGATAATCTATGGCGTTTATGTCATGCCATGATGGCATAAGATTTTTGGCGCGAGATACTCTCTCTATGTAAATGGGCCTTTATACTGGACCAATTTTCACCTTAACCGTGTCCCGAGTATTGCAAATAACCCATGAGACTGCCTTTGCCTACAGCCTACCGATTACCGACAACTAAAAAAAAATAACGCAAAAAATACTTACTTTATATCGAAATAGAATGCTCGTCAAAATCTTGATTAGAATTGTATACAGGAATCACCAATATACAATGTTACGTAATGATTTCCAGAACGTCCACCATGCATTCCCTGATGTACCTGATGTTGGTGGTTGCCGGCGGCTGCTTCGCGCACTACCGTGTCTACGACACACGCAACGCCATCGAAAAGGAGGAACGCCTGTACGACGGCAACGTGTAAGCTTCCACATTGATGCAATCTCTGTCTGATTAATTATGTAGTCCATATTCCGTACCAAAAAAATGCATATTATTGATTAGTATCTAAAGCATGTTTCTTTAAACCAAGTTGTACTATGGTAAGATACCATTGCTGAGGTCTCAGGTTTGAATCCCGAGTCGGGAAGTTATATTCGATTTCGCTATTATTATTATTATCAGCCGTAGTCAAAACTTTTTGCCCGATATGGCGAAGACATCCCATCCCTATCGCATCGTGAGATGGGACACACAGGGCAAAACGTAAGTGTCCTGGGACCTGGGGGCATGTATGATATTTATGCACTTCTATAGAATATAGTAAGGGAAGCGTGAGTGGCATCTCTACCCATCCCTTCTGGAAAAACGCGTGATATTAATGTTTGAGATAACATCTCCATCGAACTATAATAATACAAAGTCACAATCAATCTTAAGTACTTAACTAAAGGCTATTACACACTGCAGGGAAATAGTTGAATGCCCTGTGTGTGTGGACTCCGGGCACTGGTTGCCTAGCAACGAAGACTGCACCATCATCAAGGACAACAAGCGGTACAAGCGGTGCGAGCTCGGAACCTACATCAACGAGGTGTGCGGCAACCGACGAGACTGCTTCAGGGTATGCTAATTGTTTTTATCATTTCATATTATTAATTTAGATATTTTATTGCTTCGATATAAATAGCATGGTATTTAATAAACTCCCTTTCTCAGGGAAGGTAAAACATGTTATTCTTCCATAGAAATATGTCAAAGCACGCCTAATGTGTCATCTAATATAACCACCGATATTGATGATGATCAAGAGTACTTCCCTACCTTTGCATTTGAAATTATCATTCCTTATAACCTACGAAATCAATCGTTCCGTAATAGCAAAGGTAACTTTCTGCAGTGTTAAACAAATTCCTTAATTCGTACCAATTTTCTAGGGTGCCGAAGAGCAGTGCACAGAGAAAATGGAAGTAGACATCTACGGCCAAAAATGCGGCGCGGGGTACTACTGCAACAAGCTGATGGGTGTCTGCCAGGGTCTGGAGTTCGTTCCCGACAGCAACCAGCAGTTCCTCCTCAACCCTCACCATCGCTACCAGCTGCAGCGCGCTGGAGTCAAGACCCGCGGCCTAAACCACTTCCTCGAAACCATCAGGAATTAAAAACCAACAAAGGACAAGAACCGAATGTGTAAACCTGAAAGTATTATTTATATGGATCTCGATGTATTCTAGTCAAAACTATGTACCTTATTTGTAACAAAACATTCCTTATTGATCTCATATTATAATTTATATTTAATTAAAATATTATTTTGTTATAACTAGAAATGATTTTATTTTCTTTCACCCAATTGTTGGATAAAATATTCTATAAAATTTTGCAATCATTAATTTCATTGCTATACTTTCTCCTATACATACTGTGAAACAGGCTTTGCTGTAATTTAACTTAAAACTATTTCAGTGCATAATGTCACACTGTTGAACACAGAATTCTACAATGGAGGGCTTAGTCCATTGTCCACCATGGTAATCAAAGGAATTCATTTCTCATAAAATATATCCTTATGCATTTCTCACGATGTTTTGAATTTCAAAATATAACGTTAATGTTCGCCCATTAAGATATTATTTTAGCATTGCCTAAAATATTTAAGAAAACTTTTAACTTTAAAAAGCCTTATTAATACACTCAGATGAACGCGGAATGAGGGATTAACTTTAGCCCATCGCTTGTTCTTTTAACTTTTAAAATCAGTTGGTTGTCATAACAGGATTGAACCTCACTATTCAAAATAATCGAGGACATTCTCTAGCCTTGGGTTAATACCTCGCTCATCCAAATTTATCAATAAGACACGTTTCACCATTGCATTTAACACACACGCACTCAATTCATCACGTATTTTAGGATAATATCATCACCAAAGTAGAAAAGCTAAACTTTAAATTGCAAGATATCATTATGAGCTTTATTCAGGACATCAATGGTTTTGTTATATATTTTCATAAATAAAACTTCCGTTATGCGCTTATTTATTTATTAGATCATGGTACAATACTAATACATTCGAAATGGCTTAGTTTAAACAAAGTGCTACACAAGCATAATAAAGGAAAAATTATATAAAAATAATATCACCGCTGAAACAAATAAATGCAGTAATTTAATACTAGCAAAATAGTTTCAATTTACGTAAGCACCATTTGAGGTGCTTATGAAAAATGTCAGAAAGTTATAAAATACTTATGAGCAAAAACATCACCAAAATTTTACATTCATAACTTGATAAAATTTAAATAAAAATAACGACAAACCTTCAACACTTAATTTTTACTTATACGATTACGCTTAAAAATGTAATTTAAAATTAAAAAAAAAACCGTGGTAGGTTGTTTTTCTTTTGCATGCAAATATTCATTATTTCTTAAGCACCTCAATACAATACAATATAGTCTCAAAAAGGGAAAATAATTTCGATATTTAATATATACTCGTGTAGGAGATAGAACGACGAATCGCATTTATATTCGTAAAAAGTCCAAAAGACATACAAGCCTAAGTATAAGATTCTAAAAACATCACAGTTTAAATTAAACACCCTGCATCTTAAATTTTACGATTTCAATGTACGTAATCTTTATAATTATAAAGTAAAAAGCTCGTTCATTTGAGAAACTCAAAAGAATATAAAAATGTATACAAGAAACGCAATAGCATAGGTAACATTTCAAAGATAGTTATTTCTAAGACAATAGAATGGTCTAAACTACTTTTTACAAAAGCATGTCCACAGATATCTAAGTCTTAGGTATTAATATATCTTACAAACTACAAAAGTAGAGGCAGAACAAAATGCCTCTTTTGACACTGCATTGTATTCGAAGGGTACACTGCAATAACGATGAATGTCTTCTGTTTTTAGTTTTGCGATAATTGGGTTTTAAACAGTGAAAATACTGGGTATCTCAAGACTGCTACCGAAAACAAAGCCGGGTGGTAGTTTTAGTGGCTACAAACACAATGCAATTAAAATTTCGCATAGAAACGCGACAATAATTTTTTATTATTTTTTAAATATCGTAATTTTTGGGTGGTAAATCCATAGTTTTTGCTAAAATAATAATTTAAACTCTTTTATACCTTAGATTACTTATAAATAAAAGGGTATACACTATTATTTTAGGAAAAAATGTATTTACCACCCAAATATGGCCATAGGAAAAAAACAACAAAAAAAAATTGTCGCTTTTTTTTGCAACTTTTTCTGTTGCATTGTGTCTGAAGTCGTTTAAACTACCACCCGGCTTCGTTTTCGGTAGCAGTCTTGATATACCCTGTATACTTAGACTTAAAGATACAAAAATACATATACGAGTACAATACATAGAGATAGGGCGTAAATCATAAATAAGGATTCCAGACTTAATACTAAAATGAATAGAACTTTTTCGTATCATTTATATCGCCTAGGAACCTGTCACTGTGCATTATTTGCATATAAATTAACTAAACCAGATTTTAATATTTTCGGACTTTCATCATTATTGTAGTTGACCCTCCATTTGGTACTTGTCAAACTAAATTCAAGTCAATTGTCAGTACTAATATAAAAAAAAAAACATTAACATTACAATAGGTATAGATGTATATAAATTCTATAGTAAACATTGTTCCTCACTGATTTCAATAAATATTTATAAAATCTTTGAGCTTGTGTCAAAATTTTCCCTTATTTATGAAACAAATTAAGGGATAAATAATTAAAAAAAGAACATAATATATTTTAATAGTACATTATAAAAATATAATTTAATAATCATTAAAAGCTCTGAACCTATTAGAACCTTATTTGGGCATTTAAATCAATAGAAACTATCATGGCGGTAAGTTAAGACCGCGGTTATTGGTCTATTCTTTGGACCGCAGTCTTATGTTGGTAGTAAGTATAAATGCTTAGAGCACGCCTTTATGAGATGTCAAAAAAGGCGTTCCAAAATGTCTCTACTAACCTAATTCTAACGAGAAACAAATGAGTAATAACAAGAGGCGTCCGAAATCTAAATGTAACCTTACACGTAACAGTTAACATTCATAATATGGGAAAAACTACGTCAACAGATGTGACTATATCGGAAAATTTTAAAAGTTTTGCGCTAAATCTTTTGTCAATTGAGACGTTATACTAAAACGCACAACACTAGTAAAAATATTTTGTTAATTAAATTATGGACTGCAGTTCGCAACTTCTTTAGTATCTCTATTATTCCCACGTGTATCGTGCCTCACGCATGCTACCTCCCCGCGAATCGCGCCCGTACTTGCGTACGCATTTTGTTCGAGTTGTCCGCTCTAGTATGCGTTCATTTTGATCAATACGGATAGAAATGTTTCAACCTTATACTATACTACACACAACACTGAAATGGTACAACATCAAGTACTTCATGCCTACAACAGTGATAATAATAATGATGATTATATCTACTTATATTTTTAAATAGTCTTTAATACTTTGACTGCAGAAAGTAAAAGTTTTCGTACATTTACATCGGCTCCCTCAATTATTGCGCTAATGAATTAGTCTCAAAGTTTTATAATTTTAATTTTTACCTTATTTCCAATAAGAATACATTATATAAAATTGGTATATATTTTTAGCGTAATAGGAAGAGTAAATATTATAAAATATAATTTTTAAGCCATACATTAGTACAGCCATGTAGTAAATAATTGCAATTAGGAGGTTATTGTTATCCTAGAAAGAGCTTGGTACGGACGACTCAAACAAATAAAGATGTTTTTAGCAATTGTAACCATTTTCAAAATAATTACAGAATACCAAGTAGGTGTAGAGTAATAAACTCTCTACTTCTAGAACTCGTGGGAAATAGGTTGGTTTGTTTAGCTATAGAATAGAAGTGCATTCGCATGCATATGCATATGTTTGACAAAATGTTTGAAGTGAAACTTTATTACAAGAAAAGTTATTATTATTTTTAGACTTGCTTAAGAACATTTAATAGTAAAACAATATACCTTTGTTAGAATGTGTCAAGGCCCCGTACTGGTTTGAATCAGTACTAGAATCATATCTCTCAGACAAGGTAACAACACTTTAAAACGGATTTTGGTAAGATTCAACTCGTGCTATTAACTATTTGGGCACATTGTTTAACTTTTGACATTAACTCTTCCACAAAATATATATATTTTTTTTTTTTTGCAAGGAATGACGAGACGAGCAAGCCGTTCGCCTGATGGTAAGCGATACGACCGCTCATGAACAGTAGCAACATTCCACTGCGCTCGCCATCCTGAGACATAAGATGTTAAGTCTCAATATGTCCAGTAGTTACTCTGGCTACAATGTCCTTCAATCCGAAACACAACATCTAATGAGGGTTATTAAAATACTGTTCGTAAGAAGAACCAAAACAGATGATTGGGAATTTAACCCATGACCTTATGGTGTAGAGACCCATGTGTAATGCTATTAGACCAATGAGTAATAAGTTAAGATGGAGGTTAAGATTAATGACTTCAATATACAGGTGAATTTTCAAGTGGACGTGCATGATCAAATCCAAAACTATTAGGAATAGCGAAAAATACTGAAAGGCGCCACGATCACGATTTTGATTAAAACTAAAACTACATACATGGATCGATCAATTTTAATCATGGATCATGCAATAATGTTCTTTATGTCTCCTATTCTTTATTGTTATTTTAGTTCGCAAATTACAAACAGACTGAATGAGTTCCAATAAAGTTGCAATATACCAATATTCTATTAAAATAAATCACAGAAGTTTGTATTAAATGTAATGTTTACAATATTACGAATTAACTTCAGTTTGTTAGTGTAGATTAGTGAGTTAATTAGGTTAGTTAAATTAGTAAACCACTGAAAATCTGATAATATTGTAAAAATAACATTATATCGTTTTACATTTCGACAAGAAGCAAACAGAATTGGAACTCATCAGAGTGTAAAAAATATGACGAATTATCCTGATATATTTTTAAAGCCATTACAATGTGTTATAACGGGTCAAGCCGTTGGTCCACTACCATCATGCATGGGTATGTATAGGTTTGATTCCCAGAATTTATGTTGTATTCCCAGTAAATATGTACCGTTTAGGCATTGACTTAAATACAGGCGCAGGGCGGAAAGCGCGAGAAGTTTTCTGACGTAAGTGGTGCCGGCGCTCCAGTACATCTCTAGTGGAGAGTTACTGAAATTAGTCGTCTCTCGAAAACGAAAACGCATAGTTGTATTATGACAGAAAGTTACGTTGATTTTATATTAATCGTCATATTTTTCAAACTCCAAATGTACTGAAGAGCCTGTCATTCGTTTTTAAATCAATGCGTTTAGGTAACAGTTATAATGTTTGAAATATTGTTGTATATTACGCGACTATTTTCTACAAGAAATAATGTCAAATAGTTGATCGATTACAAAAATCTTTCAAATCCATTAGCTCGACAATAAGCCAAGTTTATTAGTTGATGATATTGAAAAACTACTAATGGACTAGTATCTTAGTCGGGTCTGTCTTGAAGTTAATGAACTAGTTAATCTGTATATTATAAAAACCGTCGTAATTGGCTACAGTCAGTGAAATCAAATCAGTAATACCAATATTGATGTTAATCTGGTATATATTTTCTCAATTCACATTTTCGATAATTTACAGATTAACTAATTTTTCTAATCTATATAATGTTCATAGCTGATCCAAATATTCCTGTGTTTGAAACATTTATCTATTTATCCTACTCTATTGTTATGCCTGAAAGATGTTATTTTACATCCTATATTATTCCGATTTTAGTGTACCGTAATTATAATGAATATGACTTTGATGTCATTTTCTTTATTTGTTTGCAACCACGCGTACCAATTTAGCGGACATTGTATACCACAATAACCAAGTATTTGCAATAATCCTACCTCATTTCAAGTGCATAAATGCACGAATTTTTAAATCACTAATAAGTGATTGTATATTGTCTATAATACTTGATTACATAACGTTTGCCAATTAAAATGGGGCTGAGTGTATCTTATACCTCAACCCCTTTATAATATCAGTCACATTGACTTGAAAAATCTAGTTTGACTAGACGTTTACATCACATCTACCCTACAATAAAATTTCATTACGCGACAATAATTGAAAAAGCCGATGTAAATTATGATTTAGTTTTTGGAAAATTAAACTGACTTTAGGACAGTCGATTGAACAGAGGCGTTAAGGTAAGGCGACTTTTGAAGATAATATGAAAAATAAAGCTAATTTATATAAACCATTGAGAGAAGATTTCGTACGAAGTAATAGATTGAAGAAAATAATTAGATGACAGATAGTTTTAGAAACTCAGCTTATGTTCTACAGTCAAAGTATTAAAGTTTAAGACCAAGTACATAGGCCGTATATTAAGCTCATTAAAATTATATTCTACTTGAGATCGTATTAGAACGACATAGAAGTCACGTAGTAAATCTTATATACTATAAATATTTTAAAACTAGATTTTTGCGCGTTGTCACCACGAAGCTTATACCACAGAATACTAACAGAAGTCAAGCTTGTGTATGTACTTCACTTTTGTTGCCACACTCACACTACGGTTGGAGTTCGCGCAAAGGTTGAAACTCGCTCTCGCAGTGGTTTCGACTGGTTTCGAATATCGTGTCGGTGAACGCTGTCTATGTGTGCGTTGATTTAGCGCGCTTTATATGAAGCTTGACTTCTGTTAGTTTAGTATTCTGTGCTTATACCCAAATGGAGATTGCATTCCGTATAAAACACTGAAGCACAAAAATTTGACCTTGAATGCAGTCGCTGTTGCCTGCTATCCTTTTCTTTCGAGTGACAATGAATGAACAAAAAGTCATTTTCATTCATTGTCACTCTAAAGAAAAGCATAGCAGGCAACAGCAACGTCATTCAAGGTCAAATTTATATACGGAATGCAATCTCCATTTGGGTATCAGCTTCTTGGTTCTCAGCAACTAAAAGATGTCATAAATAAACAATAAAGTTAGAATTAAAAACTTAATATGTGTCAATATGGCATAATAACATAACCCAGTTTGTGAATCTATAAGAATTGTCTTTTTTAACCATAAAGCCTTCTTGAGAACAAATAAAAATTTAAAATAATATTAATTTAATAATTCGATATCGTTTAAGTGACACTTAACAATAAGTCTGTTTCCAAAAATAGATTATTTTATATTCAAAGTTAGTTTAATTTGGATTATCTTGCTATTGTTACAATGGAAGGTTTTGATATCCAAGAACAATGTTTCCTTCAGTGGTGTTAATCATTTCAATTTAATTACGAATTAACTGCGCAAATAGTTTTGACTAAAGAAAACTTTAATTTAAAGTTTGGGAATTACATAAGACTTGTACTAGGTGGTGAAAACGCGCATCCACAATATAAAGATAAGAAATACTGGAAAAACGCTTCATATAAAGTTGATATGTCGCTCTGTATTCTATTGTGTAGATATTATCGTTTTGGGTAACTGCAAGGCTACATGAGGTATTTTATAAACATTGTACTTTGTATAGAAAGACGGCATAGTCACCAGTCCCATAATATGTTCACTTGTACAGTATTAAAATATATTCGTTTCACTCTATTTGGATAATAGACAGGTAGTAAAGGGACTAAATATAAATATCATTTCAAAAGCAATGACTATCGTAACAAAATATATGTTTTTTTCTTGTAAAATGTAGATCAACATAATATTATACACTTCGGTATGTCGTATAAAAGTACGTGTATGAACTTAAAAGCAATAAGGTACTTTTTAGACGCAACAAGTATTCAAATTAAAGTCTTCTTAATAATATAATTACTTGCCTAAAAATTAAAGCTTTCGTATCTCTTCAATATGGCAATAAAAATAGTATATTTCTAATAAAAAATCGTCACCAATTAATAAAATATAGTGTGTAAAAGGACGTTTTCATATTCGAATGTATTTGAAAGAATATTTCGTTTAAAATAACTAGTCGATAGAAACTTACCCAATAGAATAATATCTAATTGGCGTGTGTTACGCCCCTTGTTATTACTCGCTAATTGATGTAGAACACGTAAAAGCACATATATCTAACATCTATTGGCACTTGTGCCTGTCATTTGGTATTTATGGCATGGGCTCGGCAGTAGTGGGGGCAGAAGACCCACATTACAATTTTAGATATTTTGGTGACCAGTGCCTTATTTGCCCATTGATACGTCACCCACTTTAGAAAACGGACGGGGAAAGGAGGGATTATGGAATGAGAGGGAGGGATAATGGACGGTTCAGAGGGGAAAGAGGGAAGAGGGGAAGAGGGGAAAGGGGGAAGAGGGGTAGGGGGAAGTAAGGAAGGCGAAAGGGGGAAAGGGTGAAAGGGGAAAGCCGAAGGAGGAAGGGGGAAGCGCGGAAAGGGGGAACAGGGGAAGGGAGAAGAGGGGAAGGGTAAGAGTGGAAAGGGGAAGAGGGGAAGGGTGAAAAGGTGAAGGGGGGAACGAGGAAGATAAGGTTAGACGGGTTATTAGTGTGGGCTGGTGGTAGAACATTATCTGTGTTTATAACGACCACCGGATAAATGTCAGCCCGT
The DNA here is from genome assembly GCA_009982885.2 of Hyles vespertilio. Classification (NCBI taxonomy): domain Eukaryota; kingdom Metazoa; phylum Arthropoda; class Insecta; order Lepidoptera; family Sphingidae; genus Hyles; species Hyles vespertilio. The sequence continues at coordinate 11,756,289 of CM042828.1, forward strand.
CGCAATGACCACGCAGTGCTGCGTGTACACATTAATATCAGATCTTGAGATTCCTCGACCGTTACATTCTTAAATACGTCGTCAAATTGTACGCATCTTGGTTAATTCACAATAATCATCTCTAATTTGCTATTTGGTCTACACTACGCGAGATGATGTATGCAGTGTAGTTTCTTTTAAAAATCATTAATATGGTTAAGAAAGTAACTACATATATCCAACTCAATTCAGTTAGCGATGAAAAATTTTAAATATTACGCGCATTTATTACGCGCAAACAGCTTTGAAGGCGGCAAAAACAGTGCTGAGACTCATTTATATGTGCAAAAATATCAATGATAAAAACACACATGCCGTTTTCTTGTTTTTGTTAGTCGAACAGATGCGTGCGCTGAAGTTGAGCGGATGCGTCCGCTGAAAGTTAAACGGATGCGTATGCGTTCATACATATTTGGTGTATCAAAAGCTGAATTGAGTTGAACAAACGCAGTTACCTTAAACATCAAAATGCACCTTCTTATTCTTCTTGCTGTTATTGGCTCGCTTGTCGACGTGTTGGTGCAGCGCGTCGGACAGGCGGCAGCGGTCGAACCGCGTGCGCGCCACGTCCTGCAGCAGCGCCGCGGTGCGCTCCAGCTGCTGGTTCTCGCCGCCCAGGTACGTGCCCAGCTTGCGACACTGGCCCATGTAGATGCGCCACTTCAGATCACGGTTCAGGCAGCTGTAGTTCCCGATGATCACCAGCTTGGCCTTGGCTCGGGTTATGGCTACGTTGAAGCGCTGGAAATTAATTAATATTTTTTACAGGTTTCTGCTGGGGTATATGGGGATTACATTTACAAACACATATAGCTATAAATTTTTGCTGCTTTTAAAATATATTGTATTATCCAGTCAACGTTCAAATTTGAGACGCTTCACCGAAAGCAAGCCGACCGATAATATTGATATCGAACACTATTACACCGACTTCTGAAAGATGGTTAATTCATCTTAATTGGGTTAAGATCTTTATTTCTCATAAAAGAATTATAATTCACTTACATGAGAAACTTCACTATCAAGGTAATCATTTTAAACAGACGCTAGATCGCGAGCAATTTACATTACATATTGAGGGTATATCTATAATTTGTTGCAAACTCAGTTCAACAAAAAAAAAAAAAAATCACAAGTAAACAAACTTTCAAAGCAATATGTGCAACTGGATGTGACAAGGAGCATAAGAGCGTAGTTTGACTAAGTGTCGAGAGTGGTAGAATTATTGATTTAAATAATGATTCTTTAGCAGTTTTTTAAAGGTTGGCATAGTTTTAGATTCTTTAATGTAATCGGGTAATTTATTGTAATAATTTACACCTTCATACAAGATACATTTCTTGCCGTAGTTTGTTCGCGGGGAATACAACGTAAGATTATTTGTGTTTCTGAGTTTAATTTTTTGCATTTGTAATTTTTTTCTGAGGGATATTTGTGTGTTTATATTGTTATTTAAAATTTTTCTTATTAGTATACAACTTTGGTACATATATGAATTGTTGATATCCAATATCTTAGTGTCTTTATAAATTTTTTGTGTAGGTGTTAAATAGTCATAATGAAAAAGTGTTTTTATAAGTCTATTTTGTGCTATTTGTATGGGTTTTATGTTTGTTTTAGCGGCGCTGCCCCATGTTTCGATTAGGTAATCTATATGAGGTCTTGCAAGTGAATTATATATTGTGTATCGTACGTGTGGTGGGAAACAACGCACTGAGCCACGCAAAGCACCCGTTAATGATATTAATTTGCTTTTTATTTTCATAATATGTGGTTTCCATGATAAATTACTATCTAAAATTAGACCTAGATATTTTTCCTTTTCTACTTTGTTGATATTCTGATTATTAATGGACAAGGGATCAAAATCTGGGATCTTTTTATTTTTAGCTTTAAAAATAATGTAACTTGTTTTCGCAATATTTAAAGTTAGTAGGTTTGCTTGGAACCAATTATTAAGCTTAACAAGATCGTTTTGAGCATCAGCTACTATATCTTTAATTGAATTTCCAAAATAAAAAAGACTTGTATCATCTGCATACAGCGTGATATCGCCTTTAAGGCCAATATCATTGATACTGTTGATGTAAATTAAAAACAATAGTGGCCCCAATATGGATCCCTGAGGTACACCACATTTTACGGTTTTAGAACTACTTTGTATATTTCCTAATTTTACTATCTGTTTACGATTTGTGAGGTATGATTTAAGAATTTGAAGCGGTGTCCCTTCTATACCCATGTTTGATAATTTATTTATAAGTAAGTCATGGCTAACTGTATCGAATGCTTTTTTTAAATCAATGAAGATCCCTAATACTATATTTTTTTTATCTATATTCAATTTTATTTTTGTAACAATATCCGTGGATGCAGATAGTGTACTATATTTCTTTCTAAAGCCGTATTGGTTATTGTGAAGAATGCTTTCAGAGGTTAAAAATGTGTCTAATCTATTGTACAATACCCTTTCAAATAGTTTCGATATTATTGGCAATACGGAAATCGGTCGGTAATTACCAGGACTTGATTTGTCTCCAGATTTAAAGATTGGTGTGACTTTAGCTACTTTTAGGCTATCAGGAAAAATACCGTGTGTTAAACATTTGTTAATGCATCGTGTCAGCTCATCAAGAATTAATTCCTTGAGGCATTTGATTGATTTAGATGTTATTCCATCGATTCCGGAGCTTGTGTTACTATTTAAGTTATTTATTAATTTACCTACTTCGTCCTTTGTACAAGGTGTAAATTTTGTTAGTTTTGGTTTAGTGATTGCACATATTGCCTCGTTACAGTCTGGATTTTTAGGGATTTGTTGAGCTAAGTCATAACCTATATTGATAAAATAATTATTAAAGCATTCACATATTTCTTGGCAGTCAGTTATCGGTCCAGTCGGTGAATTTAGTTGACGTGGAGTAACAGTTTCGTTGAATTTGTTATTAGATAAGTTTTGGATTAATTTCCACATCTTTCGAGGTTTATGTTTATTCTCATTGAATATATTTTGATAATATTTACTCTTTGCTGATTGTATTTTTACAGTAACTTCGTTTCTTTTCTTCAGAAAGCTCTCTTTTTTTGTAATATTTTCTGGGTCCTTTTTATACTCTCTCCATAGTGTGTTTCTGTTATTTATGTCTTTTAATATATTTGCGTTTATCCAGTCCTGCTTTGGTTTGTTTAGTATTTTAGTTTTACTTATCTTACTTAAGTTAATACTCGTTAGGAAACTGTTTTCAAAGTTATTGTATTCATCATTTTTATTCTGTATATATGTATTTTTTGATGTCTTATACTGTTGACACAATTTAATGTAGTCAATTGCCTCATAATTTATTTTCTTAGGAATTATAGGTTCATATCTTTTAATTTCCAAGTATACTTGTTTGTGATCTGATAAAGGTGAATTTATAATTGTAAGACAGTATTTTTCTTCTTTCAAATTTGTGCAGATGTGATCAATAATAGTTTGTGTAGTTGAAGATTCCCGAGTGCAGTATTTTTTCTCAATTTTGTTGATTATTTTATAGCCATGTGTGTAAAGGGTTTCTTGATACATTTTAGTGTTTCGATCGGGTTTCAATAATATAATCAATATTGAAATGATAGATAATCTATGTATATACGTAGTATACCTTATCGTCGACGAGGAACCCGAGGCTGTAGGTGGCGTCGTAGTCGAGCAGCTTACAGTTGGCGCGCACGGTGGACACGAGCACGACGCGCTTCTCCTTACCCTGGAAGGCCTCCACTGTGCCCACGTCGATGCTGCCGTACTGCATCTCCTTCAACCACGCCTTCATCTTGTACACCTGCAAACGTTTTAACACATTTCAAGATATAGTGTAAAACCCAATATGGTATAAGTGTCACATTTAATTTCAAATTGAAGTCATGTACATCCGGGTCCTTTTTAAATAGTCAAAAGCCATAACATATAGTGCATTCACCGTAAACACATAAGACTTTTTAAAATAAATTAGAAATAAAAAATACTATGAAATTATGTTTTGGCATGATCATATTTCTATGGTATGGTATGTAAAGTTCGCTAATCCTCAGTAGGCCAGCGCGGTGCACTATTTGACCTACCCACTCTTAATCGTACTCTCGATTGTAAAGGAGGCCCGTGCTCTACAGTGGGAAGTTTAGGGGCTGTTACAGATATTTTTGACCTCAGACTTGGACTCAATATGTTACTTAAATATACTTAACGCATGTATGCGTTGTATATCTTTGTATCAACCTTTCTGTCCTCTTATTTCAATTCAGAACGTTAAGGTACTAAAACGACAAGTCAATAACTCAAACCATTTTTTGTGTGACTGTATATAAAACCCACCTGTCTGATGTACGGTGCGATGATGCCGATGTCTCGCTCTTCGACCTTGTGCACGTCGATCAACGCTCGCACGTAGCGTTTGAGCATCTCCAACTCTTTCTCGTTGAAGTAGCTGGAAATAAGTACCCTTAATTACCTTAAATATCCTGAGTAACTGATTCCGATGAAGGGTTATGGTTGCGCAGCGTTATAATACAGTGTTGGATGCTTATCGGCTCCAAATTACACTTTTAGTACAAAACAACGACATACTCTATTCAGAAAATTGTAATGACCGAAGCTAGAAGTGATCTATCATTCGTTCAACACTAACAAATCAACATAGACCTTAAGTTGAACACCCATTTACTATCAGTTTTCGAACTCACTTTACAAAATCCATTCAAAATATTTTCTGTGCCATTTTTATTATTATTCTATCTCGTCAAATTTTGCACTGCACCTCCTTGTAAGTAGATTGAAGTTATAGAGTATCATATACAGTATATACCTGGGCGCCTTGCCCATCCTCTGTTCCCTGGACTGCAGCGCGTGGAACACGATGGCCTTGTCGCCTCCCGCCGTGCCCAGGATGCTCACGTTACTCAGCTCGTCTTTAGGAGCCAGCGCCTGTAAACACTTCTTGATTCAGGCTCAGTTGCACAAACTTTGTCAATACCTTTGACCTGGTAAATATCAATCGCATATACTTAGCAAAGTCAAATATGTCTCAAATGTATGGCGATGACATTTTCAAAGGCAAACGTATTGGCAAAGTTAGTTTGGGCAACTCAGCCTAAGGGACTTTTCCCTTGATCTATCAGCCGTATTCAGTTTGCGATTCCATTTCCCGAAGTCCATTTTGTTTTATTGACAAGACAAGCATATTTGTGTCAACTGTCTTATAAATTGATATCAACACATCTGATATCACGCCCGTATCCCATAGGGATTAACACAAACTATTACATACATACATACATAAACTCACGCCTTGTTCCCAGAAGGGGTAGGCAGAGGTGCGAGGGCACCCACATTTCGCCTTGTATGTTCCGTCCCACGATGTGATAGGTGGCGAGCCTATCGCCATATCGGGCACAAATTCCTGACTCTGGGCTGATACTGAATAGAAAAATCCAATATCACTTTGCCCAATCCGGGATTCGAACCCGAGACCTTAGCTTTATAACTGTACCGTAGTACAACTACGCCACCGAGGCAGTAACACAAACTATTGATCACTAATTTACTCGATCCCGTGATACAATTTTCGCTTCATCCACTTTTATCAACCTCTTCGTGCTTTCTCGTCGTTTCAGGTTGTTTTAATCTGGCCCTTGTTTCGGATGTAACTGATATCGAAGATTAAGTGATTTCAGCCATATTAAACATAACGTAAACATGTCCGTATTTTTTAAAATGTTATAACAAATTATTAATGACCTGCTCTGATTGAAACCACTTGTAACTTTTGTAATAATCACCAAATTGTAAAATGGTTTTGAAAAGAGCAACATTAGAGTTTCTTGCCCGTTCTTCTCTAGTGAAAACCGCTTTCCGAATCGGGTAGTAGATAAAAAAATGACTGAATCTAAATGAGTTCTACATCATTTAATGAACTCAATAAATTACTTTCATTTCATTGCATTTTCGTTACCTGAAGTTCGCCGCGATAGAACAGCTGGTTGGGAATGTTGAGTATGTCAGGATGCGATCGGAAGTTGTTTACAAGCGTCGTGATGTAGTTCGAGTTCTCATCGTACAGCTCCGGGTACGTCATGTACAGACGCTCCATTAGGGATGTGCCTGTAACAAAATCATGTTTTAGTAGCATAATAGAACTTCAGATCGTTTCTTCTAAGATGTATGTAGGTAAAAGTAGAAGTGAAAATATTCTCATCTACAGAGAGAACTTAGTTTTGTCGCAAATGGGCTTTTAAAGTAGGTAGGCTAATTCGATCAAAATCAATGAAATCATTCCAACAGGGGAGGTGTGTGCGACGGTCCCCTGGATAGCAATGTAATTCTTGGGAGGACTTATGACTAATATTGTGTAGTAAGAGCGGTGAAATAATAAACACTCCGGCATCCACAAGAAGGGTAGTAGTGGTACCTATTCTGGTATTCCAAGATCAACATAAAAATGTATGGAATGCCCACTTTGAAATACATTATGAGTAAAACTTGCAAAAGTTAGCTTGTGTAAGTTGATTACACTAAGTAAACACTCGTAGCAACTACATATATCGGATATGTACATATTTATAACTTGCGCATATGAGTCCACTTCTGCAAGTTTGAATACTGGCTACTTCACAGGATAGTGATCGACAGCTTCCGTAGCGCAGTTGATTAGACATCAGCTATGAAGCGAGGGGCCACGAAACAAATGTTTGTATGAACCACAACTTTCTTTTTCGGGATCTGGGTGTATGTAAGTTTTAAGTTAAGCATAAGTCTCTCGTGGTTCCGAGTACCCACGACACAAGACGCGTAGACAGTGTGGGGTCAGGACTGCGTGTATGCGTGCGTATGTGCGTGCGTGCGTGTGCGTGCGTGTGCGTGCGTGTGCGTGCGTACCGAGCCCGCGTCGCGCGGCGTCGCGCGCCATGCAGACGGGCCCGAGCTGCTGCGGGTCGCCGGCGAGCACGAGCTGGCCGGCGCGCTGCAGCAGCCCGCTGATGGGGATCAGCGCGGCCGGCTCCGACGCCTGCGCCGCCTCGTCGATGAACAGGTGGCTCACCACTAGCTTTTTGGTCTTGTCGTCCGTGCGTCTGCACGACACATGCACATGTTACATAACTTCAGAGGAACATTTTGCAGAGCAGCCTCGTATAATCCAATTTATCGGATAACAATCTACTTTAGATTGGGGATGGATAACCATCTCGTATCATAATTGTTATTTGAAAAAACATCGACTCCGCCACTCCCAGACACTTTTCGAAATCTCATGCTACATCTAACAAATCAATCACTTTTATCCAACAATCCATCATAAAAACAAGTTATTACAGATTTTTTTCGGAAATACAAATCTCTTAGAAATCTAAAAGTTATTATTATTATTATTTGCACAAAATTAATCTATAATGGAAATCTGTATCATCCAAACTGCGACTCCCATAACTGGAGACCCAGGTATATTCAATCTAAACTTATAAATAAATGCTTTCATAAATGGTATAAAGCTGCAATTTGATATAAAAGTATATAGGGTAAGAAACAAACAAATATGCAAAACTAAAGAAACCTAAAAAAAAATTGAGATCAAAAAAACACATTAAATACGAGACTCAATTTTTTGACTCAGGACTATGCTGGTAACTTATGTCTTGGCCTCAATATTGCTCAGCCAAAAGTGCCAGAAATCGAATAATGAAGCGCCGGCTTGATGTCATTAAGCAATATTAAAGCCAATGATCTTACAACCGAGGAGGCCAAAGATCAACCGCAATGGCGAAGATTAAGTAGATAACTGCTGGCACTGGTCGATAACGCTACGAAGAAAACTAATGGGAGTATTTACATAAAGCGACAAAGCCATCGTTTGTTTTAAAAATTAAGTGTTTTATTGCAGTGTGCGCGTGCGAAAGAGACGGTAAGATATCTTCACTACACTATTACTCATTATTTTAAAATAGTAAGGGCCTGTACAGAATACAGAACACCAAGTTTAGTATTATATCTGCCAAATGGGTGCCAGATAGCTATCCGAGACTTTATCAGGAACTAGTGAAATTGACTCTAACATTCGCCATATTATACGAGTACAAGCTACTTTAATACTTTGACGGATAGTCAAATACAATATTATACAATGTCATCATCAATGAATTATATCAATAGCAAAAAAATATAATATGAAGCCATTGTACGTAATCATAGGAAATAATCTAACAAAGCCCATACCTAGCAACAAATACCTAACAAATAAAAAAAAAACAGCTACGCCATGCAAAGTTAATAAATTACCTGTTACACATGGGTTGGTAGGGCATTACCCTTGGCGGACCCTTAATCCCAATCTGTCCCTTTAACTCATCCGTCTGTGCTTTAGTGCTAGAAACATACATAACAACAACAATACATATAATGAAGGGTTAGGTATATAAAATATAAATATTATTCAAATAGGTACATAAATATATTTGTTATGAATAGACTGCCATATAATATCGAGCTTTAAATGTATTAGTCATGTTAAAATCAATTTTTATAATATCGAGCTTTAAATGTATTAGTCATGTTAAAATCAATTTTATGTTGAATATATTATACTTAGCGCGACAATAATTGTAAGTTAGTACACCATATATTATAGCTATCACAAAAATATAGAGGAGCCCCTACCAAAAACGATATTCGATATCGATATATCGAATATCGTACATATGTATGGAATAACGGCACGAGTACCGTTCCGTTTTCACTCAAACCGAAGTTCCAAAAACAAAATCGCTTAGACAATATTCATCGCTAACATAATAAAAACGAAGTCACGGTTGCCCACCATCTGAGTACATAATATATTGATATATACTCACAGTATGTACTTAGCGGAGTGCAGCAGCGTGGTGACGACAATACGGTAGGTACTGACACGATGGTTGCTCAACGGCACGAACGTTTCGTAACTCGTACCGTTCGACACCGGGGCGAGCTCGCTTGGCATTACACTCCTGCGATCAATAACAAGCTTTATTCACTTGATATAAAGAATATATTTCAATGGCATGATTGAATAGACCCTAAAATACATACATACATAATTGTCACGCCTATATCCCATAGAGGGACAGAGTCTATAGACCCTAAAATATATGCAACAAATAGCATTCACATACATGTCTTGACTTTAAAATGGAAATAATAAATGACTTTTATTATGTGTATAATATTTTCTGCCATGCCATAATATTTTCATTATAATTATGCGTTATATGGCTAATGTTGCAGGAAGTCGCTGGGTGGAGGCCGCTTCCAACAGGTCAATGTGGAGATCCTCGGGGGAGGCCTATGTTCAGCAGTGAGTTCCTGTAGCTAAATTGATAATGATGATGTTATAACTATACTCATGATTTAATAAAATGTGCAGTCTTTGAAAAATAAACCTATGTAGTCGATTTTTTTACGTATGGACTAGGTATGATAGTAACAAGCATACAAACGTGTCCACTGCATCATTATTTAAATAATGTTATCAAAAGCGTTAATTTTGGTGTTATTAACATTTATCATTTTACTGGAATGATATAGAAAATGTTGAATGAAGATTATCGATAACATTCTTATAAAGGACGGAAAATAATAAGCTATTTACATTTATTTTATTCCGAACTAGCAGCCCGGCCCAGCTTCGCCCGGGTACAAATAGATTTCTGTACAATAATATGTACGTATTATAAATATAAACCTTCCTCTTGAATCACTCTATTAAAAAAAACCGCATCAAAATCTGTTGCGTAGTTTTAAAGATTTAAGCATACAAAGGGAGATAGGGACAGAGAAAGCGACTTTGTTTTGTGTAGTGATGCAATATAAAATGTTAATTTATGATTTATGAAAATAAATTAACTTTTAATAATAAAATAATATTCGTTTCATCGTTATAAACGACATATCTTAAGTAAAATTATAATTTCATTTATATAATAAAATTAAAGTCAATAAACACGTATACATACATCAGGTGGGTAAAATAAATAAACCCATGTACCTTTATTATTGCTATTTTACAAAAGGATCTGCAAATGACCAAGGCATATAACTATTTTTAGTAAGGCGATTTAATGTTAATGGCGTTATAGACAACAAAATGGCAAAATTCCTTACCATTCACGCATCTGTGAATTGGCACGGAGGATGAAGTTTTTAATATTCAACACACTGTTATACTTGTACAGGGCCAGGGCTATATGGTCGGCGGCCATGTTGGAATCGGTGCAGACAAGCACGCGGTTTTTAGCATTGCGCACAACAAGCTGAAAATATTAAGAGCTTCAGTACACATGTTAGCGTTGGGACGAGACATCAGCTCTGATGTTTAGTAATCTGTATGAGCAATGCATTGAGAATGATGATGAGGCACCGACAAGACTGAAGTAATGCGTTTTACAATATTTTTCTACTTTATACAAGTTGTTAAGTCACTTGTATATAAGTATGTATAGTATTCGACAGGTCGATATGGCAATTTTCTAGTGATGTAGTATCACGTTCCAAGTATTTTATATCGATATTTTTTGCATCGCTGTCACCTAAGAGTGAGAATATTTAAGTCAAGTTATGTATTATTACAGTTATAAGAAATGATGTTATCCGAGAGAGAGCGACGGTAATCGACATAGCCCAACGGATCAGCAAATTGAAATGGCAGTGGGCTGGTCCCATTTGTCCTGACGCTGGGATGAAGATCGAGCCCAGTGGCGTGCCATAGGAGAGGCCTATATCCAGCAGTGGACACGGATTGGTTGCTGATGATGATGATGTATTAGTATGTTTGAGCTGTGACTGTGAGACGTGAGGCCAAACGCCGTTTTTAATTTTTTTTGATACAAAAATCTTGTATAAATTGGCCAAGACTAGGGAGCCAAGAGAATTGCAATTGTGGCTTAATGATAGGCCCATAACAATAGCAATTTTCTTTATTGCATAGCTCCAATAAAAGAGCAAACATTTCACCAGATGGTAAGTAATCACTGCCGCCCATTGACATCCACATCGATTGGATCATAGGTGTGTTGCCGGCTAATCGAGAGGGGACCGTTAACGAAAACGTTTGAGATGAGCTAAGGGATATTGGGTAATCGGCGATCTCACTCACCGAACGAAACGCGACACCAAAGCTGTCACTTCACGTTAATTTCATGTGAGACAATGGTACGGCGATGAGCGAGCCTGTACATTCATTAGACATTCTTGTCGGTGTCTCATCAAAGTAAGCTGTTCACGTCACTTCACCTTACAATAGCCTTAATACTAAAAAAAATTTGTTACTAAGCAGGAGGACTACCACGAAAAACTATATTTGATATTATGCATGTTAAAATTTAAATATAAATGAATAAATTTAAACATTAACTTCTCGTTTTCACTCAAATCAACTGTTGAACAACTCAACAATGTTAACATGTATCGCATAGAGAATATTCACCGTCATTATATGAAAAACAAATGCTTTAGGAGTAGATTTCAATAGGAAAAGATTCCGAGAGTTAAAATTAAAATTTACTACTAGTGCCTTCGTTTTCTTTCATACCGAATGTTGAACAGTGTTAACAAATGTCGCATAGATAATTTTCATTATTGTAAAAAGGAAGTCATTAGGGGTAGATTCTAATAAGAAAATCGCACAATATATTGAATATCATTTTCCTTAGTAGCCCCCCTGGTTGCGACAACCAAACTTTGTGAACCTACAACCAGGTATTCCTTCACCAATGTGTTTGCCAAGTCAGGCGTGAAGATGAAAATACAGAAAAATGTGTGAATATATAAGTCAATCAATGTACAGTGTAGTATCAATATGAACTGGCAACAATACAAAGCTCATTTTTGAATCTGTAATTTATACAGGTAATAAAGGTTAGAATATGAGCTGGACTTGCCAACGCTCATGAGTAGTGACATAGTAAATCTTTCTCTTTCTTTTAAATCCGTCCCATGGGTATCTGTAAGGCATTGCTTTAAGCAATAAGACCGCCATTGGTACTTTATACTTTTTCTTTTTGTTTCTGTATATTGTATGTTCTTGTGTGCATAGAGGCTTAAATTAATTATTTTTTCTTTTTAATCAGTTACGAAAGAAGCTAATAGTATTAGTTACAATTGTTGTTTGAATGACTCTATTTAGATTGTATTATTGTTATTATTTTACCATCAAGTCGCATACATATTTTAGTAACTTGAAACAAAAATATAAAAAGACGTGTTTAGCTGCGGACCTTGCAGACCCCACACTAATTTATTATAACATCATATCATAATTCATAATAAAAATTACTATAACATCATATCATAACAAAAAAATTACTACATCACTGCTCATGTATTACGCATTACTCATGTTTGAAATTAAAACAGCAACCCTACTACACAAACCTGTATAATAGCCTCTACAATGGTCATTGTCTTGCCAGTGCCGGGCGGTCCGAACACGATGTAGGGCGCGAGGCCCGACGTGCCCGCCACTATGTGCTCCACCGCTGACTTCTGCTGCCTGTTCTGACTGATGTGAGGGTTGTAGAACCTGGAACAAATCCTCGAGTATATGCTAATGTACCAGCCCTTGATCCTACTCCATTTGACTGGCGGTAGGTCTATATATGAGAAGCAGCCTGGGTAGGTACCATTGCAATGTCTATATCCCCCGCTAAACAGCAGTGTAAACGTATGTTCCGGTTTGAAGGACATTGTAGCCAGAGTAGTTGTTGGACATACGTCTGACGTGTCGTTATTCAAATACTAGAGGAACTTCTAAGTCCATCAGTGGAATTGCTTTGGCTTCAGATGATTATGATCAGCTTCGTGATAAAGTGTGGTACAAGTGTGTGATTACCAGGGGCCCTACTATATAAATCCGAAATTCGAATCTTCGTGACGTTTTTCGTTTCGAAACCTACTCTGTAATACGAAATTCGAATCTTCGGATCGAAGAATTAATGATTCGAATATATCGGCAATCCGAACATTTACATTTTTATTTACTATATTCATCCGAAACGAAGTTCGAAACTTAGGACGAACGAAGTTTGTGACGATACGTATGTACCTACTCTGCAAATGTTTGTATTGCCGATATATTGGAATAATTCATTCTTCGATCCGAAGATTCGAACTTCGTGTTACAGAGTAGGTTTCGAAACGAAAAACGTCACGAAGTTTCGAACTTCGTTTCGAATTTATATAGTAGGGCCCCAGTTTCTAATCTAATAGTTTGTAAATTTTGTAGCGCTACAAATATCCTTGTCTCTATTTGTGACGTGACATTGTATATTTTTCTTTTTATGCAACTAATGTAATAGCATAAGCGTTAAGAGCGTATACACCTTGCGCGCAAAGTCAACTATAGGTATTTATTCGTTAATTTCACGCACACATAAGCGACCAAAGCTGTGTGCGTAGAGCTGCCGCGTCGGCTCGCTATACAATCGGCTCAAACAACTTTGATCCGTGCGCTTCAAATATTCAATTGAACAAAAACTGTAATATAATATCATAAAAATATTTTATTTGCATTATAAGTAGACAAATATTACTGTGCAAGCAAAGAATAATACAAATTTAGATACTAATCATATTTTCGTTATTATTACATTGTTAAGTTGCATTCAAATCAGTGTTCAATCAGTAGATACTACGGACGTTTTATTAATCATTTCGTGTTCGAACACATAAATAGTGTTAGGGGCTTTACAACCCCTTACAATTACGAAATATATTTAATTTTATATTACAATACATAACATAATTTAGCCTCGGAATTACATCCCATTATATTACCTGAAACATAATTTATGCTCACTACAAAATCATTGTAGGTAATAAAAATAATTAAATATTTTACTACCAAAGTACTAAGATGTGGTAATCGCAGTCCGCGCGTGGTTATTTTTACTACGTACGGCAAAAATCGACTGCAGCCAGGCCGGAGCGACGAGCGATACGTCCTCCCTCTAGAAGGCCTTGCGGCGGTCTGATTTGATCCACGTCGGACAGCGTGTTTTATAGTGGTTTTTAAAATATTTGTAGAAAACATAAAAACTAATTTTGTTGAAATATAAAAATGGTAATTTATTGATAAGATGTTTTTCTATTATAATATGCAATTGCTATAAAAAATTATGTACGATAAGTTGGTGAAAAAAAATATGTTCTTGACGAGAGTTTCTGAATAATTTCGCATTGTTTAAATTTTTATTTTTCAGGAACTAAACACAAAAAGATTATTTTTCTCAGCAAAATCCCTCCATAAGGGTCTTATTAGACTGATAATATTTTTATTTTCATCTTATATTTAGTGGTTTCGGATATCTTAAGCTTCTAAATTGCCATTTAAAGCCTAAATAACGAAACTTGTGTTCAGTAATCCTTATAGTACTCACAAATTATAAATCAATCTATAATGTTTTCCACCAAAATCCCTAGATGACAACCTTTTCTAAAATTAGTAATAATTATTTTTCCTTTAAATTGTTTATTGGTGGCTATTAACTCATTTGAAAAGTCCTGTTTTTAAGCCAAAAAGCGCGTGCAGGGTATAAACGCTCTTAACAGTTTTACAAATTGCTTGCTTTATCATACTTATAGCAATAAGGAGTTTTATTGCTACGCTTAAATGTACAAAAGTTTTCATTGAATGATGTAGCTAGTCAACTACATTATCATATGCCTTTTTCGAAGCTTCAAGCTTTAGCAAAGTACTTTGCTATGTGCTTATGATTAAATAGCAGGTATAAATGTTTGAAAACGTGCTAATCCTTGGAATCTACTTTAAAAGGCAAAATATGGCATAAATAATGGTATGGTAATGAAATGTCTACTTTAATTTTGACATTAGGCAATATCTTACTATTCGTAATTAGGGGTGGTACGTCACATTATTATGAATTTACGAATTTACCTATTATTTGTATTTATAACCCTATATAGTAAATGTAACGTTACTAGACCTGCAGTGGCGGGTGTGATGTTTCCATAAAATATATATTTTTTTACAAATCTCTGTAGCCATATCAGCCCATAGACATCTTACTGCACAGGCCTCCTCTACAATCAAAATTACGATTAAGAGAAGTTACGAGATAGTTTCTCATACTGACTTAGAGCGGGTTGACGTACATTTCATAGAAATTTACAGTCGCTACAGTATGAAAGTTTCTTCACATTTTCCATCGTTATAATGCATGATAATCAACTATCAATACCCCATTCGTCCTGAAATTCATATAGCCTGGTAATGTACAGATGGTATAGCAAAATATAGAAGCGAAGCATACTTCGTGATGGGCCTGACCGGTATGGCACACTTGACTGGCTCCGGGAACACGCGCGTCTGCTGGTGCGACTCGAACACGTGGTACACGCCGTCGTGGCAGCGCTCGATGGGGATGCGCGACACTATGAACCGCACGTCGAAACGAGCGTCCGGACGGTAGTAGCCTTCGAACCTGCAAACGTACTTGAGCTTTATGTCTGTAGCATTATAAGTACATACATAATCGTCACACCTGTATCCCATAGGGGTAGGCAGAGACTATAGAACGCCACTTTGCTCAATCCTGACATATTACTTTTTTTTCTTTATTACAGTGAATAGCGAGACGAGCATGCCGTTCGCCTGGTGGTAAGCGATGCGACCGCTCATGAACAGTAGCAAAACCAAACAACACCTTGAATTACAAAGCAATACTTGGCATTCCACTGCGCTCACCATCCTAAGACATAAGATGTTAAGTCTCAATATGTTCAGTAGTTACTCTGGCTACAATGTCCTTCAATCAGAAACACAACAGTGCATTTAAACTGCTGTTTGACGGGAGAAATAGACATTGCGGTGGTACCCACCCAGGCAGCCTCTCACATATGAGAGACCTACCACCAGTTAAACTTTCACTTCATCCACTTTCATCAACCTTTTCATACATTCTCGTCGGTTCAGACTACTTTTGACCTGACCCTTGTTAAGGGTATCACCGATTTGGATGGTGTATTTTCGGTGAGGTCGACCCCTACCGACTCTTCCATCCACACTCGTCTTGTAAATTTGCTTCGTTATTCTCCTTTCATCCATTCTCTCTACATGGCCAAAGCATCGTAAAATTACTTTATCAATTCTTGTCACTACATCCTCTTTCACTCCACAAGTTTTCATCACTATGCTATTTCACATTATAAGTAACGGCCTAAAAAACGGCAAGAGAAATAAGAGCACATAAGCGTGTGGTTTTAATTTATTTTAGTATGGTCCAACCATAGCCAACGAGCGGACGTGTCCAAATGCCTCCTGTGTGCATTCAATAAATGTGAAAATATCCATCGGGACAGTAGGGTTTTAGAAAGAGTGTTTTCTTCTTCGTCGCTTTATACGCACGTAGAAAAGAAAATAACAGAAACACTCCTATATACTTACATATGGTCCATGTGTAAGAGATGCACGTATGTGTCGTCAATATTTCTGATCACACCTTCAAATAATATTTTCAGGTTCTCGTGGGGTTGTAGGCAGACTTTATCACCTAAGTAGAAACAATAACATATTAATGACATACTGGCTGACATACTATTAGGTCGCAAACACAGCTTCAGACCAGACTGCGACCGAAAGCGAAGTCAGATGTTAGTTTTAGTGACTTCAGACAATTATGCAACTAAAATTTTTGCAAAAAGGGTGAAGAATTATTTTGTATTTTTTCATTTAGATAGTGTTTCCTAAAATACGAGGTATATCAAGACTGCTACAGAAAACGAAGCCGGGTGGTAGTTTAAGTAACTACACACACAATGTAACTAAAAATTTCGCACAGAAACGCGACAATTTTTTTTATTATATTTTAAATATCGTCGAGTTTGGGTGATAAATCCATAGTTTTTGCTAAAATAATCAATTAAAGACTTGCGTACCATAGCGTCGTTAAAAATAAAAGGGTGTATACTATTATTTAAGAAAAACCTATGTATTTACCATCCTAATACGAAGATAGAAAAAAAATAACAAAAAAAAAATCGTCACATTTTTTTGCACAAAATTTAGTTGCATTGTGTCTGAAGTCACTAAAACTACCACCCAGCTGCGTTTTCGGTAGCAGTCTTGATATACCCTGTATAATGTACACCATTTTATTTTTAGAGATACTATGGTACGCAATGGGTTTAAATTATTAATCTATTATAGCACAAACTATGGATTTAACACCCAAACACGATGGTAATGTTTAAAATATCCCAAAAAATGGATGCGATTTTTTTTTTGCTGAATTTTATTTGCCTTGTGTCTATAGTCATTAAAATCACCATCCTCATTCGTTTTCAGTCGCAGTCTTGATATATTTTTATATATCATATATTTTTGTTTTCATAGTAACCATTATTATATTTTTAAATTAAATTACGATATAGTTCGTAAAAAATATGATGTTAAATGACTCACCGCGTATCAGAGATGGACGTTTTTCGGCTAATCCGGGGACTTCCAACAAATACACATTATCCCTTTTTAATATAGTGACTCCATGCATGTTGTATTTCTACGAATTTAATTAATAATTACATTAGATTAGATAAGGCATAATAACTCTTTGTTCCGGACAAGGGCGAAAACATCTTTCGTTGTTTCTGAACCCATACATAATCTGTATCAGCCCATATACGTCCCACTGCAGGGCACGGGCCTCCTCTACAATCGAGAGTACGATTGAGTGGTTAGGCCATATAGTCCACCACGCTGGCCTAGTGCGCGTTGGCGGACTTACATACCATAGAATTTTTTATAAATCGCTATGGTATGCAGGTTTCCTCACGATGTTTTCCTTCACCGTTTGAGTGCGTGGTGATTGACTATCAATACACACATGACTCCGAAAAGTCAGAGGTGTGCCCTGGGATTCGAACCCGCGACCACCGTGAACATGTTGGCAGTCGCGTCTAGTCCGTTTACCATTTTTTTTTTTCATGTGGAAAATCCTCTTGGATTCCCTCGCTAGGAGGGATGCCGGATTTTTACCGACTAAAAACCCCATCTTGCTCCATCAGCACTTTGGAGAAACTCCGGGACCTCACAAAGAACACGCCGAAGTTCCTCCAGTGCGTAGCTTCTAAAAGCACTACTCTGAGAAGTTGTTCTTGATTTACTCCCCCTTGCCTTTAGCCAGGGCACTTTGTCTGGCACCACCTCGGCGACTTCGTCTCCGAGCAGGATCGGCTCTCTCCCGATCCCGCTCTGCTGCCTCCTTCTTCGCCATTACAGTTTCACAGAAGGAGGCTACGGCATTCCACTGGCGTTCTCCCTCCAGCATTGCCACAATGACAGCTGGCAGAGAGAGATTTTGGCCAATCGCATTTGTTAGGACTCGCCTCTCCACCTCCCAGGCAGAACTAGTCCGTTTACCAACAGGCCACCACTAACTTCGCATACATAATACACTGAAGTTATTGTGGTGTTATAAATGATAACCAATATAAAGATTACTGTATTATGCGACGAACTCCAGTCTTTAATTCGGACAGTTTTTAATTTTAGACATGGTTATGAATTGGACAAAAAATCGGATATTATGTTCCATTGTACCTATATGGTTGGATAGTGGATACAAATTACTAATGCTTATTCCATTACTGGGGGGTTAATCTATAAAAACGATACGAACTTCGAATATTCGGATGTTCAACGTCCGGAGTAAGATATAAGATTTCCATTTATTTAAATCATAACTATTCTAGAGAATAGTATTTATAAAAATAAATAAGTATTATAGACTATACCAATCATTTTCTACGAACTTAGTCTATGGTTGCGACATTCGATAAAACATTCCGACATTTTGCGGAGTATCTGGACACATTAGTGAAGTTTTACGTGCGATGTCCGAACATTCGAGGTTCGTATCGTTTTTATACAGTAACCCACCTGGCCAAGTTCGAGAAACATAATGTAGTGAGACATGCTAATGAACCATCAATGGGTACTTTAAGTAGAAAGAACATTTTATGCAGTTTGCACATTAGCTTATAATTCCATCCATCCATCCATCAGCCAAAGGAAGTCCACTGCTGAACATAGGCCTCCCCCAATGATTTTCACAGCTTATAATTAATATAAATAAATAATAAATTACCTTGATGTTAATCTTAGCAATGACTTCCTCCCACCAGAGCAGGTGGTGGAAATAGTTCATGTAGTTATTTATCGTCATTCCTTCCTCAAAGACGGATCTATAAAAAATAAAACGTTACACTTACATATAAAAACATCCTAGTATTAAAAAAAAACATTATTTCTATCATTTTTATATATAAAATTTAAAAAAATAATAAAAAAGATTATTCCACTCCAAGCAATGGGTTTTCTCGAAGTGAAAATAATACTTCTTAAAATATGCCTGCTCAGATTATGGGCTAGTACAAAATAGTGGATAGATTAATGGCACTGTGGCAGTAATATCATTAAAGAACGAGATCAAATTTGAAATTATTCCAAACAAATAAAATATAAATCAAATATATTTATAAAAACTGACGATATATAAATAAGTAACCAGGCATATTCCACACCAATAAAATACATATTTATTTTCCACAATGAGCCAATGTATGAAAAAGAAATTACCTTGTGTTCGAAAGTATTTGAGCCATGTCTTTCTTGACATTCTCGTCGATATTGCGAGGAAGAGAGTCCAAAGCGTCGTCACCCAAACCCCTCGGCAGAAGATATTTCAGTACTTTAGGAATTTTAAACACTTCCTGATGCCTATAAACGAACATTATTTTCAATTATTATAAATCGCACGGTTGTTAAGTTCTAATTTACAAAAAATAATTTAAGTACTTTCGCGTTTTCAGTGTCTCTGTTCGGCTGCAAAATAGTTTAGATTATGCATTGCTTTAAAAATACAACATTAAGACGTGTAAAACGCAAACATTTACTTTACAACTGGCGACTTTTACATAATTTTATTAAAGGATTAAGCGAAAAAAAAAGCATTGTATTTGTATTAGAAGCACAAAAATGAAAGGCATCGCATTTCGCCCACATTATAAAATGGAAAAAATTATGAATTTAATTAATGCCCTAAGTAAAGTCGTGAAATGATTTAAGAAGTAGAGAAAAAAAAACAGTTTTTAAAGAAAATGACGCATTGCATTTTGTGCAATTTATCTGGTTACGCATTTATGTACATGCAGGAAAAGCTATAATGACTCATCCGTGTTAAAAAAAGACCAACAACAATAAAACAAAATTCAAAAATGATCGCCACTACAAACTGTTAAATTATATTTATATGATTGACTTAGACATGTTCTGAAGTTCAGCGGAGCATATACACTTATGCAAAGCAGTTTAGTATGAAAATCCCAATATTTATGACATGTTAGAATCCAAAATTAACATAAAAATTAGGATTTTTATTTCTACCAAACACAACATCTACCCGTCTCCGCAAAAATGCCCCAAGCTGCATTTTTATCCTTTTTTTATTAAAATAACATTCGCAAAGTTTTATGAGCTCAGCAAAGTACATATGATATGAATGGTCAAAGGGTTAATGGACGACGCTTATTTATAAATTTTAGTATGTCACAATCCCTGGTTCAATGACATATTTCCTATTGTTTTTATAGCTACTTATTCGTAGTGTCCGTACTTGCAAAACAAAAGATAATTATAATATAACTCCCTTTTATGTTTATTGCAGTAATGTATTATAATTAACCATTTGTAATAAAGTAATGTATTATTTAAAAGTAAAATTACAATTGATGCGGAATACATGCATATTTATACATAGCAGTTCAAATCTGATCCACACATTTACGCCCTTCGTATCAAACCAGATAGACAAAAGCTGAACCTGAAAGACGACACGTTTCCGTGAATTAATAATCATTATGAAAAGCTTTCTACTATGTTTAATATTTTTTTAATTGCATTGAATAGCGAGACGAGCATGCCTTTCGCCTGACGGTAAGCTATACGACCGCTCATGGACAGTAGCGGAACCAAACACCGTGAATTACAAATCAATGCTTGGCAATCTACTGCGGTCGCCATCTTGAGATATAAGATGTTAAGTCTCAATCCCATCAAAAACATCCTGTAAAAAAATTCCAAGTCTCGCAGCTCAGGTTTTCTACCGCAAAAAGTTGTGAGGTGCATGTAATACCAAGTCGATTAATTTATTTAGTCCTTAAGGGACCTTCTATATAAAGTTATTACGTTAGTTATTACCATATCAATATTAAAAATTCTTTACGTTTTAAATAAATGGATCGACTTGGCCATCGCATGAAAACATAATGTATCGTACAATTTATACATAATGCTGCTGGCCAAGTCGATCTATTTATTTAAAACGTAAAGAATTTTTAATATTGATATGGTAATAACTAACGTAATAACTTTATATAGAAGGTCCCTTAAGGACTAAATAAATTAATCGACTTGGTATTACATGCACCTCACAACTTTTTGCGGTAGAAAACCTGAGCTGCGAGACTTGGAATTTTTTTACAGGATGTTTTTGATGGGATCTCACGTCTTTTTGTAGAGTCCTACTTTTTTCCTTTTCGGTACTTCTTACTTCTAGAATATCACTAACGATTTTTCTTAAAGCCTCTGTCTTATGGATTTTTCTTATTTTTGTAGGTATCAATTTATCACAAATATAGCGAATTTGATTATTAATGTTCTTTCTTTCATTGTAATTGATATTTTCGAGTAATTTAATCTATTTATTTGCAAGTTTTTCTTCGTCATGTTTTTCTAGAGGAATGTTGTACAGTTTCATGGGCTGAATACACCATTTCCCTCCCTATATCCCTTCCTGTTATGCCTCATGTATATAGATATCTATCTACAACTATTATTCCATTATATACGGGTACAATGATTCATTAACTGCAAATGTAACTTTGTAATCCTATACATTTATATGGGATTACAAAGTTATTCACGCAGTTGGTCTATCTAGAAAACTAGACACAAATTATGAAATGTTTGAATTTTTCCTTACTTTAGACACTAAACACTAATTATATTCTAAATTTGAAGGTTCTATGTCTGCTAGAAGTGCCTTAGACTTTTGATGATCGGTCAGTCAGTCAGTGAGTGACAAAATTAAGAAAGTTTGACTAGTTATAATTCTTAAACTACTGGTTCAAATTGGATGAAATTTTAAATATACCGTGTTTACACAATGCCTGCTTAGTAACTGAAAATTCAGGCTTCATGCTTTAGCCACAACGAAGTTATAGGGGGTTGAAAATGGTCTGAATTGCTTCGAGAAAAGGATGTTACGGCCTATAGCTCGACTTGGAGGGGGCTCGGCCGCGCCCCCAGATATATCCAACAGTTACTCTGGCTATAATGTCTTTCAAACTGGACACAACAGTGCATATACACTGCTGTTTGGCGGGAGAAATAGTCATTTCGGTGGTACCTAACCAGGCGGTCTTTCTCATAAGAGAGAACTGTCTGTATCGGCCCATATACGTCCCACTACAGGGTACGCGCCTACTCTACAATCGTAAGTACAATTGAGAGTGGTTAAGCCATATAGTCCACCACGCTGGCCTAATGCGGGTTGGCAAGAGAGAACTACCACCAGAAAATATCCTATTATTTTTAAATGAATTATTAATAGGTTAAAGGTAAAATGGAAGTTAGGTTATTTTCACGCGGACGGCTGCATAATTAGTAGTGTTACCCGTTGTTGTGCCGGTTATATTGCCGCCGATAGCGTTTGATAGAGTGTGGCCAGGTGGTTACTAACTTTTCTACAACGGCGGGTAGGTAGTTCTCGGCTGGATGTAGTGGCTCGTCCGTATACGGATGCTTGACGTACACGTGTTTGGTCGGACACTCTTCCACCAACACCACCTGTATACAAATACGTATAATCTTATGAAAATATTTCTTACATGTAAAAATTATATGGTACGTTTGACAGGAACACGAAAGGTTTGACAGCATCCGTGGTACAGTGGGTTGGACGCCGGCTGTGAAACGAGAGGAAGCGGCTTCGATCCCCGCACTGAGACAAATATTTGTGTGATCCAGAGGTATTTGTTCCGGATCTGGGTGTTTGTGAGACAGAAAAGTCTATCGTAGTGTCTGATATCCAAGTCACTAGACTCGATCTTAATGTGGGGTCAGGACTGTGTATGTGACTTTTGGGTATATTTATTTATTTACGTCTAATTATTTTGCATCGCACAAAATTGCTGAATGGATTTTAATAATTTTATAAACTTTCGAAATCTAGCCATAAGAGCGACAAATTATGTACTTCGGAGTAAACTTATCATTTGTGACGAGAATTCAAAATATACCATGTAACTATCTGTCTACAGCCACAGGAAGTCTACTGATGAACATAGACCTCTTCCAAGGATTTTCACAGGGACACACATAATATACATAAATCCATTTTAAACTTCCGCGCGTAAATGTAAGAAAACGAGTTCGAGTGATCATTTTATTCGACTGTCCAACTTTTAATATTTGTGTCCCACGTAAATCACGATGCTATACTTTGTAACGCGTGAATTATTGCAACAAACATGAGTTAATCTCTTATAATCTGTATCAGCCCATATACGTCCCACTGCAGGGCACGGGCCTCCTCTACAATCGACAGTACTATTGAGAGTGGTTAGGCCATATAGTCCACCACGCTGGCCCAGTGCGGGTTGGCGGACTTACATACGACAGAAATTCTTATAAATCGCTATGGTATGCAGGTTTCCTCACGATGTTTTCCTTCACCGTTTTAGTGCGTGGTGATTGACTATCAATACACACATGACTCCGAAAAGTCAGAGGTGTGCCCTGGGATTCGAACCCGCGACCACCATGAACATGTTGGTAGTCGCGTCTAGTCCGTTTACCAACAGGCCACCACGCACTTAGTTACATTATTTGCATATAATGTCTTGTAATACTTTATTGAAAATATTGCATTGAAAGAATAGTGTTCGAACTTTATTATTTACTAGCGGTCGGGCCTGGCTCCGCCCGGGTGCATACACGTTTTAAAATGGCGGTCAAAATGTTTAATTCTGACTATCAGTTTAGAATAACGACCAATCGGACCACGAAAAACGAACAAAATTTCCTCGTTATTTGCTAGAAGTATCAGTACTGCTTTCCTCCTATAGGTCATAGCGTGATGATATATAGCTTATACCCTTCCTCGATAAATGGACTACCCAACACTGAAAGAATCATTCAAATCGGACCAGTAGTTCTAGAGATTAGCGCATTCAAACAAACAAACTCTGCAGCTTTATAATATTAATTAGTATAGATTATTTATACACGGAAAGACGGCATATTGCTTCATGGCTGCTTCCGTTCCGCATATTTGTAGGACAGATAAAAAGTATGAACTTTTTATTTTGTTTTATGTTATTGTAAGTTGAAATTAACATATTGTTATTGGCTAATGCTGTATTATATAGATTTATTGCTTTAAGATTTTTACTCAGTTTTAGTAAAATACTCTATTGCCTAAACTGTATGTAGTACATATCTCACCATTTCTCTTATAAATATGATGTCCCTCTTGACGCTTCTTGCATGGAATGTGAACATTATAGGCATCTCATACTGTCCAATATCTTCCGCTTTAAATGTCACACATATTTCCTCCTTTATAGATGACTCTGTAATTAAAATTATTTTATAGTAAAAAGCCTCCGCGAGAAAAATACATTTGAGATCAGGGAAAAAGTTTCAAAAGTTTTCACGAAAGAACATTATCAGCGCCAAAATTCTTGATATATGTTTTTAAGGAAATATTAACAACATAATATATTATTAAAAATATATTAAAACACTGCAACAAATATTGGACTGTTTCTGTACGTAGTTCCACCAGCTCACGCAATGACATTAAATAATTATAGAGGCTTCAGCCTCAATCAACTGATTCACCAAAGGACGCTAACACAATAGCAAGACATTATACAAAAAAAAACTGTGTTTATGTGTAATTTTAACGTAATTTTTTCAATTCAGCGCTCATTAACTTATTTTTATAGAAACATCTATATTCAGTTAATTGTTAAAATTAACTTAAATAACTGTAAACACTTACTCCTAGGCAAGAATCTCGGCTCCTCATTAAAATTATATGGATGTTTGTTCATCATAAAGTGCGGTTGTGGGTGGGCCAGCTGAATCCCGAGGACCAATAAATCTTCAGATTTAGTTTCATTGCTTATGTGAAAATTAAATTTGCAAGATTCTTTTGGCTTAACCTAAAGCAATAAAATGAAAAACATGAAATTATTAAACATTCAATTTTATAACTATGTACTACACTAACGCCCGAATACTGGAACGCCATTCAAATAATAAGTTGCTCTTAACAGCGCTCGTCCCATTTAGCCAGTACATTTAATCGGGATTAACGTAGTTAAGTGCAACTTATTTTTAAGTTGCGTTCCAGTATTTGGGCGATAGTTTCAAATAATTGCAATATTACAGCCAAGACCGACGATGATTAATAGTTTAGCTTATCAACTATCAAGCTATTTTATACTGATTGAAATCTATAAAACAATATCATTTTAGCTATGTTAATACACGCATTAGAATACATAGTTGTGGATACCAACGTGCACAATAATGTTGACGTGAGCTGTTTTCTCCTCAATAAGGTTTGATTGCGCCGACACAGCTGTGGCGAATATGTTGATGCCATCTCGATTTTTGCTTAGCTCGGATCTGAAGGAACATGATACACATAAAAACAATACCAGAAACCTGGTGGCAGGTCTCTCATATGTGGGAGGCCGCCTGGATAGGTATCACCGCAATATCTACTTCTTCCGCCAAACAGCAGTGCAAATGCCCTGTTGTGTTTCGATTTGAAGAAAATTATAACCAGCATAAATACTGGAAATATTGAGACTTAACATCTTATGCCTCAGGATGACGAGCGCAGTGGAATGCCAATCATTGCTCTGTAATTGTTGTTTAGTTTTGCTACTGTCCATGAGCAGTGGTATCGCTTACCATCAGGCGAACGACATGGTCGTCTCGCCATTTATTGTAATAAAAAGAACACAGGAATCAGAAGCCGAGACTTTTAATCCCATAACGTTCAGACATAGGTCGAGATCCAAAACAAATATGTGCAGATGCAGATACATAATATTTTTTATTTATTGCTAAATTAACTTGGCACGTCTCGCTTCTCAGGATCGTGACGAACTACAATAATATATTTGCTATTTGTTAGAAAACAGCTAAGAACTTTTTTATAACTGGTGTGCAATAAACTTTTTAAATTGTTGTGTTTAGTGAAAGACTCTTTTTTTCTTTAGCCACAGGTAGTCCACTGGTCTTCGCATACGCATAAATTAATATAAATAGTAATACAACAGAAGGACATCATAGATACTGGCCACTTGCAACATGTCCGATTGGAAATCCTTTATGGAGGGTTAAGTTTTGTTACAGCAAAGTTTAGCAGCAGAACTTATGTGGCCTTAAAATTATAAGTAATACGTCGGCCCGTCCGTATTTCGCCTGGGCGCATATATTTTTTAATTTACTTCACGCCAGATACATGTAATTTTTTGTACAAACTCTGGTATACCCTATACTCTACGTAGCTACTCCAACCATCCTTTTACTTCGCATAATACCCGCCCGGCTAAAATCCTGTCACGTCCCGTCTGTCCCGCCACTTTAAACTCCATCCCATCCTTTCTCTTCATATAAGCTTCCATCTCAACCCGTACCTTCACATTCCGTCTTATGTCATCAAATATTTTTTGTCAGCTATCCCAGTCCTATCCTGTCCCTCATGCTAACTCTATTCTACCCCAGCTGTCATTGTCATGATCTGCCAGAGCCCAGCATGCAAACAAGAGCGCGGACCAAGTAGAGAGGTACGATCGTATCCACGGAATTCTTCTATCTTTCGTTAGAGCATCTATCTCTTCCAGTCCACGTTCACTGCATCCAAGTAGAAGAGAAACAGCATAATTCAATGTCCATTCAATTCATAAAAGTATGCAATGTTCCATCAATGTTTTCTTATGACAATATCGCGTTAAATTATCGACCGTAAACTGACTTTACACACAACCATTTAGAGAGCATTTTATTTCATTTGATGTAAATCTTTTAATTTAAATACATTGGCTCACTTGAAGCTATAAACTCATGAATATCACAGTCTATGAAAAAAAAACAGTTGTACTATACACACTCGAAACAAATATTTTTTTCAGGGAATCTTTTGTAAATTATCCTAAATCATAAATGACACTATCTATCATCACTTTAAATGCGTATCAAAGGATGTGCAGAAAGAGCACAAACACAATACTATTTTGCATATTTAAACATGTTCTATTATTTGTAATATAGAGATTAAATATAAATGTTCAAAGGGTCAAGTGGTTTCAATTATATAACATTTCAAGCCTTATTTTAACCCCTAAGGATAAATAAAGCCTATGTTATGTTCATCAGGGACGACAGAGCTTTCAAAAAAAAAATGAATTGGTTCAGTCATACTGAGGCTTCAGCAGTTTAAATTTTCCAAACAATATTTCATATTTTTTTTTTTATTCCAATGAATGGTGAGACGAGCATGCCGTACGCCTGATGGAAAGCAATACGACAGCTCATAAACAGTAGCAGAACCAAACAACACCTCGAATCACAAAGCAATGCTTGGCATTCCACTGCGCTCGCCATCCTGAGACATAAGATGTTAAGTCTCAATATGTCCAGTAGTTGCTCTGGCTACAATGTCCTTCACTCCGAAACACAACAGTGCTTCTACACTGCTGTTTGACGAGAGAAATAGACAATGCGGTGGTACCCACCCAGGAGGCCTCTCACATATGAGAGACCTACCACCGGTAAAGTTTCATCCCTTATTTCACCACAATAATGGTGTTTTTCGTCAAAATAGAAATAGCTTCAGCGGTTTTATTTTCAATATATCATATCAACCTTCATGTCAATCTCTATATATTAATCAATATGGTCTATGGCGATCAAGAATATTATATCTTCTTAATGGTGAAAGAATTTTTAAAATTATATTCGTTTCAGAGATTACTGCGTATAAACACTTCAGCTATAAAATAGTATCATAGTCTTTATAGCCATTGATATGTAAATGAACTATCCAACACAAACAAACTTACAAACTAAGTAGTTCCTGAGATTAGAGATCAGACCGAAGTCAGGAATAGGCCCCTGGTATGGCGATACACTCATCCCCTATCACAAAGTGGGATGAAATAACCTACTCATTTAGAGAGGAAGTTTCTCTTTTAAACAAAAAACAAGCATAGAGCTTAATGTGGGAACCTTGGTTATCTTAGCAGCAATTACAAGTTTTTAATAATATTGCAAGTATTTATGTATGAGAATTTGTTAAGCAATAAAGATTTTAGTATTGTTAGTAATTGTATTAGTATTTTGAACAGTAGAAGAACCAAAGAACACTATGTAATACAAAAAAATCAGCAGCTCAGCTCAGCATTTCACTACACTCACCATCCTGAGACAACATTTTAAGTCTCAATATGTCCAGTAGTTACTCTGGCTACAATGTTTTTAAATTGGAACACACCAGTGTATTTAAACTGGCATTTGGCAGGAGAAATAGCTCATATATGAGACACCTACCATAAGTTAAATACCTATTTAAAGTATGTAAATAAAATTCTTTGATCTTATTTCCTTGCATTGTTTTTTAATTCCGTATTGTTCCATGGGCAAGATTATAGATAAATAATTCGACATAATATTTTTTTCTGCAAGATACAACAATAAATATATCAGTTTATGACTTAGAGTTTCCTCCATACAATATTCCAATAGGATTCTAACTAGATTAGATGTTTCACAACAGATGTATAATATCATATTTCATTTTATTTTACTGGAGAAGTATTAAGTATGTTATTTTCAAAAGGACAGAAATAGTTTATGTATTTTATTAATAGTTTACAAACAGTGTTATCATCTTTTGTCAATAATTTTTACAGCCACAAGTCCACAGTAAGTTGAAATAAATCTTAATAAACCCAAATAAGTTATATTTACTTCCATTCAATAATACACTGAACTATGTATGCCCTTTATCTAATACTATCAAAACTGAAAATAAATCTAATTGTTTAACTTCAATTACAATTAATTATATCCTTATTGATTTAATAAGATTGTTGTCTATTACACAGAAGCGCGCAACAAACGAAAAATCAATAATTTCCGATCGGAAAAGGTTTAAATACAGAAACAAATAAGTACATGTCAATTTAAACCGCTTTTAAAAAGAAGAATAGTTTTAAATAATGCAGCTTGAAATAGATTCATTATGAAATAAAGACAAAAGAAAATTTCGACTTACTTGTAAAGCTTGTACTGGTACAGGATCCTATTACAGTTATGTTTGGAAGTGGCTTCGTGCAAGCCCATCGAGTTTTCATCGTAATCCTTGTCTATCCAGCCGCAGTATTTGCAGAAATGTTTGTCATTAGGCTGATTAAAAGCCATTTTTTCCTAAAAACAATAACAATAGCACACTCTACTACGACCACAGACTAATAAACAAGACAGACAGCCGAGTCCATACAAATTTTTTAACACGATAAGGGAACTCACACAGTGAAAGCCCAAACATGTACTTTATGTCTATATTATGTTATACAATTCATTCATAATTAATCGTCCATCTCTTTCTATCCAGTACATATTTTGACAGAGTGTTCTTCTTTACTTTTCGTTCGGTGGTTATATACATGTGTAGCAGTGCTGTGACAATCGGTACTTTATCGAGATACCGATCTTTAATTTAATTAGGGATGGCTTTATTTTCCGGTTGACATCTGTGCCTCAAACTTACCGGTTTTTTTTACCGATTTAGGTAGTTGTATATTCATATATTGGTTTTAAAGAAATAAATAAAATAAACTTCAAAAATAAATAACTTTATTTATAAACAATGAAAATTAAATTAATTTGTTATTCTGAAAATACCATAAACAATCCTTATTTAGATTGTCACTTTTTTTCTTTACCACCCGGTTCACAAGGCTGTATTCGCTAGAGAAGAACGGGCAAGAAACTCTAGCGTTGCTCTTTTATAATATATTTACAATACAGTGATTATGCATTAGTTAAATTCAGAAAAGTTCACAATTCATGTATAAAAATCAATTGATCACAATATTACAGGTCATTTTATACAGCTGAGATACGTGAAGTCAACCAGAACGCACAATTGGTCTACACTGTTCCGGTAAAGCAATGATTGGCAATGGCAATAGTAGTTTCAAAGTAATTAAAAGTTATGATATTATAAATACATTAGGTTTCGTTCATTTTACCTTCTGATTGACCCTAACATACATATTTTAAAATTCGTTATGAGGTTTTTGTTTGTTAAATCGGGATAATCTTAGGAAACTACCACTAAGATAAGAAAAAATCTGCGTTTGATAGCGATTCATGACAATTTAGAATATTTCTCTCCTCAATCAAGAGATGTAAGGTTGTATGGAAGTAAATAATGTGAAAGTAAGAAGCACAACAAATTATTTATCACATTTACCTGTTTCTGAAAAGAAAAAATGTTACATATATTACTTATAAATCTTATTATCACATATTTTACTTCTAAGACCCCTCGTAACTAGAAATTTTACAATTAACGCCCAACGCTCTATAAGATATAAGCATAATATTAATATGTTTTTTTTTAATATCTTAAGCTTTATGAATGTTAAGTTATGTTAGCAACTACAGTTACAGTTTCTTTATGTTAGTAACTACAGGGTT
The DNA here is from genome assembly GCA_009982885.2 of Hyles vespertilio. NCBI lineage: Eukaryota > Metazoa > Arthropoda > Insecta > Lepidoptera > Sphingidae > Hyles > Hyles vespertilio. Next base: position 11,787,194 of record CM042828.1, read on the forward strand.
GGCATGGATCATAGTAGTTGGCGATATAAATTTACCCAAATTAGTTCAGGCTTCTAGTAAATTAATGAAATGTTTTCATTATGGTTAACTTTAGATACATTAAATGAATAGCGTGCTAAAAACTTAATAGTGTAAATTTACAAATTATTACACCATGGAAGCCATTCCATGTGTAACATTACAAATGTATTATTAAATCGAATACAAAATAAGTTAAATACAAGTCTGAATACAATATAATGTTAGTATCTTGAAACCATATATGTATATAGATTAAACATAATATTTTTTTAATCACGAAGATAGTTTCTTAAACATTCTGCATAAAAAAACGAAAATGTTGGATTCAATAATTTGAGGAAATTCAATAATTTATATTTATCCATACACTCCTATACGTGGGCCCCCTCAATAAACGATTGAGATTGAGATAGGTCATGGTCCACTAGATCATCATTTAAAGATATGATCGAAATTGCTCTTCCATTACATTGCAAATCAATAAAAATATATGAAAGGTGCAAAAGCATGATTCATATAAACAGTTTAAAACAACATATTATGCTTTTCAATTAGCAAAATGATAAACATATTGAAGATTACTTTGTTTTTAAACCATGTAAAGGAGAGTAGAGATACAATAGTCAAACTATTATATGATTCTACTATGCAATATTTCAAAGCATAAAATTAAATTAATTACATTTTCCGGCAAAGTATTGCTATGGACATGATTACAATGAAGAGTATTGCGAAAAATGTCTGCTTACAAATATACTATTTGTATTAATTAAAAACAAGTCATTATGAAATTTAATACATCATTGCAGACTTTCATTCTAATGTACCAAAATAATACATTTCAAATTGGTTAATATAAAATACAATTAAATAATACAACCCTTGAATACAATATAAATAAAACTACAAAATAAGTTTATAAATATTGCAACTTGTGAGACATTCCATGCATAATAATATAATTGGTACTACTATATAAAGGCACATTTACAAGCAAAATGAATATAAAAATACTGGACGCAATATGATTAAGAAACAAACAAATTTCTATTTCAGGATTCTACATTTAAATTACATGTAAGATTTGGCATTCAGTTTCGTATATATAAATATTTTGAAAACCATCAGGTAGGTTCATATTAAGGTGTAATAGAATGTTTGGCAACATAGGTCTATTTTAAAGAAAACCTTGAATTTAAATTAAAATGATTATACACCCTAAAAGGATACTTGAGCATCAACAATCAAATTTAATAAAATAATTTTAAATGTAATACAATATTTAAATGAATTAACAAAAGTTATTACAAATATTGCAACTTGTGAGACATTCCATGCATAATAATATAATTGGTAATACTATATAAAGGCACATTTACAAGCAAAATGAATATAAAAATACTGGACGCAATATGATTAAGAAACAAACAAATTTCTATTTCAGGATTCTACATTTAAATTACATGTAAGATTTGGCATTCAGTTTAATATATATAAATATTTTGAAAACCATCAGGTAGGTTCATATTAAGGTGTAATAGAATGTTTGGCAACATAGGTCTATTTTAAAGAAAACCTTGAATTTAAATTAAAATGATTATACACCCTAAAAGGATACTTGAGCATCAACAATCAAATTTAATAAAATAATTTTAAATGTAATACAATATTTAAATGAATTAACAAAAGTTATTACAAATATTGCAACTTGTGAGACATTCCATGCATAATAATATAATTGGTAATACTATATAAAGGCACATTTACAAGCAAAATGAATATAAAAATACTGGACGCAATATGATTAAGAAACAAACAAATTTCTATTTCAGGATTCTACATTTAAATTACATGTAAGATTTGGCATTCAGTTTAATATATATAAATATTTGAAAACCATCAGGTAGGTTCATATTAAGGTGTAATAGAATGTTTGGCAACATAGGTCTATTTTAAAGAAAACCTTGAATTTAAATTAAAATGATTATACACCCTAAAAGGATACTTGAGCATCAACAATCAAATTTAATAAAATAATTTTAAATGTAATACAATATTTAAATGAATTAACAAAAGTTATTACAAATATTGCAACTTGTGAAGCATTCCATGCATAATAATATAATTGGTAATACCATATAAAGGCACATTTACATGTAAAATGATTATGAAAATACTGGATGCAATATTATGATTAAGAAACAAACAAATTTCTATTTCAGGATTCTACATTTCAATCATATATATATATATATATATATATATATATATAAACATTCAATTTAATATATATAAATATTTTGACAACGATCAAACAGGTTCATATTAACGTATAAGAAAATGTTTGGCAACATAGGTCTATTTTAAAGAAAACCTTGAATTGAAACTAAAATGATTTTACACCCTGAAAGTAGACTTGAGCGACACTCAAATTTAATTTAAGAATTTTAAATTTAAGATAATATTTAAATCAATTAACAAATTTATTCTATATAACAAAGCTAAGGATTGAGTTTGACAACATACAGTTGAGACTGCTGTGAGCTGAGGATGATGATGATGACTATTAGCTATTATTATGTACTACGTCTCCTTACTTTTCTATAACTCAATCCTTTTGTAACTTTTTCACGGATTAGAGTTTCCATTTCTACATCTTTAGGCCTGTGATCGACATTATTAATTCTATTATTAAAATTATAACACCATTGTTTAACCTGCATTCTAATTACATACAACCAAAAAGATTCCATAAAAGACTCTTTATGATTATTACAATTATACCATGTAGTATCAATATTTTTCTTTAATGAACTTACTATTTCGGAATAAACGTAAACACTGCAAATGGATGGTAAAATCTTATCAATAATATATATACTCTGCCATACAATTTTACTCAAGTTCTTGGAAGGATAATACAACCTATCTACATCAGTACTATACTCTCTTAAACGAATTAATTGGTGAGATGACTCACTCTTACTTAATAGGGAGTTTATACAGTTACTACAATCATTACATTTTAAATTTGACATTAAAGAGCGACAAATTGCGCCAGCAATATATGGTATAGATTTGTGTTGATATATATTTTCATTAGGGATGGAGTTTTCTATAAGATTACTTTCCTCAGGATTAAGATGTTCAGGGTAGGAACTAAATTTTTGTTGATTAATTAAGTTATTTAATGTACCTAACATTTTATCGTCATCATCCGAACAATTAGTATATAATGATTTTCCAGTTGTAATATTATTAATCAATAATGTTTTGAAGGCTGACACAAAATGAGTACAGTCAGGATTGGTATTAAAAGTACCATGTGCCCTTATCTGTCCAAAAAAATTTTCTATCGGATCTTGATTAAGACGTCGGAGACTTAGAAACTTTACACCTTCAACAGAGCGCAAATCTGACCACAAATGTTTTATTGAGTTGACATTATGCACAAAATGCTTCAGTGATAGAGGTTTTGCTTCCCTTGGATTGGGAGAGTCAAAACGCATAGACATTAATTTTTTTACAGCTTCATTCCAGAAATCTATGTGTTCAGAGTTACAAGACAATGCATGTGTCAATTTGTTACCATAGCGGCCAAAACCATTTAAACTATCAAACAAATCATTTATGAAGGTAATTATTTCTGCTGTGAAAAAATTATTATCAAAATTAGGATTAAAAGTAGAATAATCATGTTCTTGGAGATGTTGGATACTCTTCGTATAAGCTTGTAGTGATGTAGCCACTTGCCGGCTAAAAACTTGGGCTGCAAGTTTGACCTGTAATGTATGAGCATTTTAATTATTGTGTAGCAATAATCAATATAAAGTCTATACTAATATATAACTTTTGACATCAGTTGCGCGCGGTGCCGCTTAACGAGTGCACGTATCGTGTTTATTTATCGGTGACGCGTCAATTAAATTCGTTTAATAATAATGTGATGGACGAGGTCCATCGCGGGCCGTCGTCTATTGGAAGCGATGCAATGAGTGAGGAAGAGATACGTGAAGATTGTGACCAATTAATTTCAGGGCACGATGAACGTAACGATAGATGTCAGACACCGATCTCGGGCATACTTATGAGTACTCAACGGACGGCGAAGCGGTTGCGTTATAGTAGCGAGGAAGGCGAATCGGATGGTTTTACATTAGTACAAAGAAAGGGAAAGAAGAATTATTTAATGAATACAAACATTAATATGAATGAGAATGAACAATATGAAGTATGTATGGCATCCCATCAACTACTTCCTAAGCAAATTGGTTTGGCGAAGATTTTGAAATCGGAAAACATTCAAAATATAACAAGAATAAAATATAAAAATCCATGCCGAGTGTTAATTACTTTTGAAGTGAAACAAGATGCAGATAAGTTAATTAATAATAAAAATATTATGGAGGAATTAGGTTACCGCTGTCATTCAACTAGCGAAGTAAGCACAACATATGGCGTCGTAAAATACTTAGAAATGGACGTAAGTGATGATGAATTACTCAAAGCATTTAAATGTGAACATAAGATAGTAGCTGCAAAAAGATTAAAACGTATGTCAGAAAATGGTGAATGGGTGGACAGTGAATCGGTGCGTTTCAGTTTTAATGGCCCGACTTTACCATTTTATATCTACGGATATGACTGCAGATTTAAGGTGGAACCGTATACCTTTCCAGTGACTCAATGCTCAAAGTGCTGGAAATATGGTCATTTGGCAAGACTTTGTCCAAGTAAGAAAAAAAATTGCCCTAAATGTGGAGCAGAACATGAAAACTGTGCGACAACGAAATTCAGATGTATAAACTGTAGGGGTGAGCATATTGCATTTAATAAGAGATGTCCTGTTTTCCTTAAAGAAAAAGAAATTCGTTCAATTATGAGCCGAAATAATTGCACATACAAGGTAGCTCTAACCAAATATATAAGAAGCAAAGCTAATGTTCAGAAACAACAACACAACTTTGTGGAAGTTAGTAATGACGGTAGCTACCCACATTTAGTTGATAACGAAATAATAAGAACAAAATATAGTCAAACAGGAACTACAACCAAACAAATTAATGAAGAGCTTACAGATGATAGTGAAGTGGAATCTGACGATAAAGTAAATAATAATACACTAGGAAAAGAGTAATCAAGAAGAAATAGATACCCAAAAAAGAAACAGAAAAGGAACATTGATGTCTGCGACAGAAACAAAAATGTGAAGACACCAGAAGACAGTAACCAACCATATGCAGGAGAATGTCATAAGAAGACAAAAATTGACTTTTGGCACATACTATGGAAATTGAAAGAAGTTGTACTGTCTAAAGAAAGTTGAGAAGTGAAATTGCAGCAAATATTAAAAATATTTTTTGAAGAAATAATATCATACCTTGTAGAATTAGTCAAACGTGAAGATTTTTTAAATAAGATTGTAAACACTATCTATAATGGATAATAATGCCCTACTCTTAAATGTTACTGGGACATCGGGCGCTGACTTTTCATTTGAGCAAGTTCTTAATATTGCTCAATGGAACTCTCAGAGCCTGATGCCCAAAAAGTATGATTTAGAGTTGTTTCTTTCACAAGAAAAAATCAGTATTTGTATAATTAGTGAAACGTGGCTAAATTCAGAGACTAGTATCAAAATAAAAGACTACAATATTTTTAGGAAAGACAGATTAGATTCGTATGGCGGAGTAGCTATAATTACACATAGGTCAGTCAAAGCTCATATACTTACATCCTATAAGTGTAAATAATTCAGGAATTGAAATAATATGCATTAAAATTTGTAATTGTAAGAATTTAGATTATATAACGTCCGTATATTGCTCCTCATCTGTTAGAACTACTCGAAATGACTGGGAGCATATATTTTCTCAGTTTTCAACAAAAACTATTATAGCCGGTGATTTTAATGCACACCATGCAAGTTGGTCATGTAAAACAGATCAAAGAGGATTGCAAATTCTTGATGTATCTTTTGAATACAATTATGTGCCACTTAATAACGGAGACAGTACCAGAATTAACTCTTTAAGTTAACTCTTTTTTGCAAGAATCTTCACCAGATATTACTTTTGTTTCCTCCGATTTAGTGATTTATTGGAAATGGCAGGTAACAAGAGAATCCTTAGGCAGTGATCATATGTTAATTAAGTACTCCATGCAATATATAGCTTCTGCCAGAAGAGGAAATCGCCGAAATTTTAAACTGGCGAATTGGCAATTATATCAGGAAATCCTAAAAAGTCAGGTTGATTATTCTATAATAGTTGATGTTAATAATATTCAAACCACATACAATTTATTTATGGGGGAAATTAGCTGTGCGGCTAACTGGAGTATTCCTACATTTAAGGGTTGTAGTGGACTTATACACAAGTTTAGTCCTAAGCCTTATTGGACTCCATCACTATCTGCGGCTATTGCTGAACGTAGTTTTGCACTTAAAAATTTTAGGCGCAATCCTACACCTAATAACTTTATATTATTAAAACAAAAAATAGCGAACGCACAGCGAATCCACAGACAGGCAAAAACAAAAAGTTGGCAACAATTCTGTAATAGTTTAGACGAGACGGTAAACACGTCAGAGATTTGGCGACGTATGCGTTGGTTGAAAGGTGTAAAAAACGAATATGTTGAAGCTCCTAAACACAAAAAAGAAGAACTTTTACGTAGCCTTGCTCCTGACACCGTTGAGCCTCATATGCCATTATTTTTTTCTACAAACAGTTCTTTAGAAAGCAACTTTTCGATTAATTAATTAAATAATAGTATTAAAAAAAAAAGATACGGCCCCAGGAAGTGATCAAATTAGTTATTCCATGATATACTACCTACCAACTGAAGCAAAACTATTGCTACTCAAGATACTTAACATGATTTTTAAACACTCCATAATACCAGACCAATGGCGTAATATAAAAGTAGTCCCTATACCAAAGCCGAATTGTGATAATGAGTTCAGGCCTATTTCATTAATGTCCTGCATATGTAAAATTTTTCATCATATGTTATGTAAGCGTATAGAGTGGTTCGTAGAAACCAATAAAATCTTAGCGCCTACCACAAGCGGTTTTAGAAAAGGTCAATCGTGTATTGACTGCTTAGTGCGATTAACTTCCCAAATTCGAAAAATATTTCAACTTTGACGGTTTTTCTAGATGTTCAAAGTGCTTACAATAATGTTTCCATAGAAAAATTAGTTTCAACACTAGATACTTTAAAAGTAGGAACTCAAATTTGTAAATATATTTGGTCTTTTTTAACCCGAAGACGGTTATTAATTAAAGATTCCATGGATAAGGACGAAATGTTTAGATGGACAGCGAGGGGTTTAGCTCAAGGTGATCCTCTCTCACCTTTATTATTTAATTTAGTTACTTATAAAATAGGTTTGGGGTATCAAAATGTTCAGACACTGCAATATGCGGATGATTTTGCTTTCTATACACAAAATAAAAATGTAGTTAATAGTGCACACGATATTCAAAATTGTTTAAACTCAGTTGTAGAGGACTTAAGAGAAATAGGACTAGAAGTATCCCCACATAAAACACAATGTTGTTTGTTTCGAAGAGGAAGGCAAAGTAATCAGTTAAATTTAACAATCAATAACATCCAAATAAAACCAGTAGATAATGTTAAATACTTAGGTATGTGGTTAGATAAATCTTTACTATGGCGAATGCATATTAATCAAACTCATGTTAAAGCTACAAAAATGGTGAACATTCTTAAAGTATTAGCAGGTGCATCTTGGGGCTTGCATCCCATTCATCTTAGAATATTATATAATGCTTTAATTCGAAGTAGGCTAGATTTTGGAAGCTTTATTTATGACACTAAAACACATTTAGAAAAAATTGACCGAATTCAAAACATTGCACTACGTACTATAGGCGGTTTTATTAGAACAACACCCATTCATGTCATGGAATATGAACTCTGCGTTCAGCCACTTTCCATTAGACGTCAAAATCTAGCCACGAAATATATTTCAAAAACCCAATCATTATTTGGTAATTTAACTGTTTCTCTCTTGGAAAAACTTTCATTAAACTGTCGAACAAGATATTGGAAAAACAAAAAGAAGCCATTGCATGTATCAGTTTTCGCAGAAACAAGAAGAGAAAGGTGCAATAAAAGTCAAACCCTTCAAATGTTTCAATTAAATACCTGGATGTCTAATATTAACACAGAGTTTATAAAGATAGATGTAGATGAAGCTCATGTACCTAAAAATCAATGCAATAGCTCACTATTAAAACACAATGTTATAGAAATGATTAATTGTAATTATAAAAACTGTTATAGGATATTCACGGATGGATCCAAAATAAATAACATGTCTGGGGCAGCTTTCTATGATCCCAATTGTAATGTCAAAGAGCTATATACAATTGTATCCCCTCATAATACAATAATGGCGGTGGAACTCTTTGCAATCTCAGAAGCAATATCGTATATCGCCACTTCGGATATTAAAGAGGTAGTCATATTAACAGATAGCCGAAGTGCTTTACAGCATATTGCTCGATGTGTCTCTGTAGGAAGAGGTGCTTCGGTAGCATATGCCATAATTAAAAAAGTATTACTTTTGCAGAGTAAAGGTGTTAATCTGAGGTTGCAATGGATCCCATCGCATATAGGTATTCGAGGAAACTAGATTGTTGATAGGCTAGCGAAAGAATCCTTGTGTAATGGCACCGAAATTTACATAAGGCTAGAAAATACAGAAATTTTAAATAAATATAGATACAAAATATTTGAAAAATGGAAAATACATAGTGATAAGATATTTACTCAAAAAGGAATCTGATACCGAACAATCCAACAAGAACCTCCTCGAATACCTTTTTGTATGTTAAGTAATATGAGAAGACAGTTTGTCGTCGTAGCGCATAGACTCAGATCGGGGCACTTGCCTCTCAATAAATTCAAACATCTAATGAAACATACTGACTCTCCCAATTGTTCACTTTGTGGAGTGATAGAAGATGTCCACCACCTTCTACTTAATTGCACCCGAACTGAGTCTATGAGAGCAAATATGATAGATAAATTTTATGTAAATCCAATGGATACAGGAGTATTTCAGAGTATTTTGGCAGAACCGACGAGTATAATGGCTAAATATTGGTGTTCTACAATTTTTGATAAAATAATGTAGCTAGTTTCAATAATTATATGTACAATAGGTCTGACATAGTCGCAGAGCTACTCAAAGATCTTATATTAAATAAATAGAAAAAAAAAAAACTTTTGACATATTGATAACTTTTTGTGATTAGTGACCACATCAAAACAGAATCTTGATAGAAATTGTATACTTTAATTTACCTTCATTTTGTCATATGAAGTTGGATTAATGTGTTTCTCTGTAAGTTTGGTGCTTCTTGCTCGGCCACCAAAGCCATCCCATTTGTATAGACTTTCTATACATTCCCACTTTGCTCTTCGATAACCAATAAGGAGATGCTTTTTCTGAAAATTATTACGAAAACATTTTAACAAATGAGGTACATCATAGATATGATATAATTGGTAAGGGCCAATTTTGTAGCAAATGTCATTGGTGCAATTATTACTTCGTAAAAGTTCAGCATTGGAATCTGATATTAATGACTTAATAGCAGCAACATTAGCAGAGCCTTGATCACTAACTGTAGCTCTAACTATAAAACCAGATTTAAAAACTGCTAACACTATTTCTTTTATTATATTCTTTAAAACAAATGTTTTAACCCCATCTCGTGCAAAATAAAACGCTATCGGAATTTTCCAAGGAGAAAATAACCCTCTTAACATAAAGACTAAAGCTTTATCAGCTACATTATTTGTTCGTTTACCAGAACCCATATCTTCAAAACCCTCAATAACCCCAGTAAAATAATTAAAATTTAAGTTCTTTTTAATACTCATTTCATCAAACATTAAAGTGCATTGCCTGTCTATTGTAGGTTTATTTAATGCAGCATCTGCCAAATGTTTAAATATAAAGTCATTAATACCAGGCCTCAAAGGAATATTAGTAAGCAGGGAATTAATTCGCGACTTGCAAGGTAATGCTATATATTTTCGCAAAAATCCATAGCACTTAGGGCTTAACTTATATAACGACAAAGCAAATACTTTTTCGTCATTAGTATAGCGCCGACCTTTTAATGAAGTACCAGTCAAACGTAACTGTGAATCTACTAATAACTTTCCAAATTTACTTAATATGTTATATTTCTTTAAAAACAACTTAGTTTTAGGAGCATTAAGGGTTACTTTCGTCTTAAGCCTTGTTTTTTGCAATTGTGCAAGACGTAACTTATTTCTTAATCTGTTAATTGATGCACGTAAAATCTGCTTACGAGGGGTAGATTTATTTGGATCTAGTCTAATACGCTTAATTAACTGACATTTTACTTGACTACTACAGTTTCGTTTTTTTACATTAGACACAGCAAGGGTAGATGATGTGGATGGGGTAACACATATTTCTAGCTGTTCTCTATTAGGTGGTATGTAAGGGTCAACATGAGATATAGCACTACTACTAGGTTCATTACATTTAGATTGAAATGTATTTGAAACAACAGGTAACTCAGCAGAGTCAGAACTAATATCTGCTTTTACACTATTAAAGCATTCATAGTTTATAGTCGGTTGATTTACTATATCAGAAGGGACAACTACTTTAAAAATAAAAGGTTCTATATGGTCATTAGTGGGCGTTATTTCTAAATGTTTCTCTAAATTTATATTCAAGTTCAAACACGGAATTGCACAAGGTTTTAATTTTAATTTTTCATTAATATGTTCGGCAAGAAAATGTTTATGACAAAAACGAATACGGCTACGTTTAACAAAAGGTATGTTTTGTAAATATGGACAAACCCCTAACCACATTTCCCACCTTGCTTGGTTTGTGAAGGGTACACAAAAATATTTATTATTTGGTCCCCGAGTTTTACACCCGGGAACAATGCACTTATTTACCATAGTTCTTACAAAAATAACAAGTATTTTAACACAAATTCAATAATAAACTATTACTCGTTTGAGCCGGTAAACACTAAGGTCACTTAAGGCTATTTTATCTTTTACGAAAACATAAGCACACAAAATCAATAAAAAGGAAAAAAACCGCCTTTGATTGCAAACTGTAGCACCAGAATCCGTGATTAGAAAGTTATTAAATTCCAATTATAAGATTCGTTGTACTATGACTTGATCAAGGCACAAGAGAAAATGGCGGATGGCGGCAAACGAGACGAGATACGTTTGACATATCTTTCAATCCTAGTGACATAAAATACTACGTCACACACACACTAATATAAATATGAGTAAGATGAACGCCATCCATATTAAAATAGTGAGATAGCTAGCATAGCTTAACGTGCAACTTTTTTTATTCGGAGTTGGACGGGCCTGACTACGACATTGTGCTCAAAAGTCAAAACACATTGTAGGTTTTTGTCTTACGCATAGAGTAAAGAAGCGGCCATAAATACTAGAGCAACGCGTCTTACAGCGATCTGAACTAGATATGGGTCGTTCGCGATTAAACGGGTCAAATAAACCAGCTCGCAAGAACCACGCGATCGATTCGATCTTTATGTACAATAAAACTCGTTCATTCGATCGATCGCGATAGGAGAATCGCGTCGGTTGAAACGAACCGAGAACTGAAAACCGAGAGCCGAGAGCCGAGAACCAAAACCCGTGAACAACGGTTCGCGAGCCGTTAACGTCCTGTGAAGTGCGACCCGACCCGAGTCGAGCCGAATCAAGCCAAACAAACGTTCGGATGTCATCGGTTTTAGAGACGAATACAGACACTAAATCGTTAGAATGTAAATGACAAGGTTAATATATGCTTTGAGTGGTAGGCTTTAAAGTTTATTTTGCGTTACAATTTTATAGTTTTGTCTTTTTGAGTGAGTTCAAGTTAGTTACGTCTTGATTTATGATTACTTGCGAATTGCGTTTGAAAATATTGTCATCAAGTTATAACTCCTTCTTGTTCGTTTTTCGTAATTAGTATCCCATTGTCCTAATATTTTGGCTATTACGTTTGTTGTAAAATTGTTTTTCACGTGTTTCAGTTGTAAAAGTGATATTTTTGTGTAAAATAATAGGTAATATGAACATTAAAACGTGTTTACCTACCTATACTTCTACTAAGGGCCTATTCATTTATATCAATGACTTAAACGGAACCAATCGTTCGAATGATCGAGTCATTTGAACCGGTTCATTTTATAGTTGCATCAGTATTGATCCGGGTCTTAAAAATTGAACGAATTGCACATTGCTAATCTGAACAATGGATTCTTTTGTTGTGTGCACACTGTCGGTCGAAATTCGAGGGCATGACCTTCAAAAACAAAAACGTCTGAGACATACAGCGTAACCAACATAAATTGACAAGTGGTGAAATTAGGAACTAGAAATGAAAGTAAAAATATCTTCAACGCTTTCATTAAAAATATTCTTTCATAATTTATACAATGTACATTTATACTAGTAGTCCAATAGTAGTAATGATAATAATGTTCAATGTAATGAAATTTGAAGAGAGAAAAAAAATAATAATTTCTCCGTGCACCACAGCGCTTTTGGGCGATTTGCGATCGTGGACAATCTTGAGTTTACACAACAATAGGTTTTGTAAATATGGCTATCAGCTTTTTAAGCCAAACAAAATTGTTGAATACAATTTGGACATTTTTAATTATTTACATGAGGTGTTGCTGGGAATCTAACTTGACTTAAAAATTAATAGAAATAAACACCGCAGTTCTTTGACCAGTTATTTGTAAATACTAGACTGGCCGTAATTGACAGCCTACGTGGCGCATTCGGTTAGACGCCGCCTGTGAAACGAGGGGCCGCAGGTTCGATTCCCGCGCCGAGAGAAATGTTTGTGAGGCCCACAAGTATTTGTCTCGGGTCTGGGTGTTTGTGAGACCGACAAGTCTCTCGTAGTTCCCGATACCCACGACACAACACTTAATTGATCTTAATGTGGGGTCAGGACTATGTATGTGACTGTAGGGTGTATTTATTTATTTAATTATCAGTAATTAGCCAAAAGTTCGTCTGTGCATTCCTTTAAAAAAATGGAAGTAAAACGATTAGAATATGTGCGTTAAAGTGAAATTATTTATAATGTTAAATGTAAAGAATACAAATATGCTCACTTAAAGTAAGAAGTATGGGAACAAATAGGTACTGAACTGAAGATAACCGAGTAATTTTTTATACAATCAAATATTAAGTTATTGATGTTAAAATTTCAGAGTACACGCTCTGTTTTAGGAATTATAATAGGAAAAAAGGTTATCTTGTTATTTGTCTTCAGGTAGTCTCTTTTTTGTTTTCTTTTAAACTGACACTGTTAGTAGTAATATCAAGACGTGTGCTCGAAACACGATCTTGCCTACTTTGGAATTCACACATTTTATACATAAGTATTTCTAATATGTGTACACGGCATTGTTGCTAAACATTTTTCCACAGTAAATTTATTCTCAATGTGTAATGAGTAATCTATGTTTGCGTACAGAATTTAATCAATCATAGTATTATATAATTGATTGATGTGTGATTTAATATTGATTGAATCATTGATTATGACAATAAAACCGTTGCAAACTCAAATGTGATAGTACCACAGGTTATCACAGACTTAGAACTGTTTATAATAAGCGCCAACTAGGATTGATTTCATTTAAAAATATATATTATTTATTTGTTTATATAGAGATGAAATAAAGAGTACATAAAAATCGACTCTTCCATCCCTAAAAGCTTAGTCATTGGCAGACGAGAAAACCGTCCTTTGTCAATGAAATTAAAAGAAATAAAAACGACAATGACAACCTACAATGTGTTTTCAGCTTAAAGCTGAAAACACATTGTAGGTTTTTGTCTTACGCATAGAGTAAAGAGTACAAAACTATGGTAAAGAGCGCGACTGATATGATTCGTACGGGTCGTCAGAGGGCCCGCGTACGTTTTTATTTCTTTTAATTTATAATATTTACATGAGGTGTGGCTGGGAATCTAACTTGACTTAATAGAAATAAACACCGCAGTTCTTTGACCAGTTGTTTGTAAATACTAGACTGGACGTAATTGACAGCCTCCGTGACGCAGTTGGTTAGACGCCGCCTGTGAAACGAGAGGCCACGGGTTCGATCCCCGCACCGAGACAAATGTTTGTGAGGCCCACAAGTATTTGTCTCGGGTCTGGATGTTTGAGAGACCGAAAAGTCTCTCGTAGTTCCCGATACCTACGACACAACACTTAATTGATCTTAATGTGGGGTCAGGACTATGTATGTGATTGTTGAGTGTATTTATTTATTTAATTATCAGTAATTAGCCAAAAGTTCGTCTGTGCGTTCATTTAAAAAATGGAAGAAAAACGATTAGAGTATGTGCGTAATAGATAAATTATTTATAATGTTAAATGTAAAGAATACAAATATGCTTACTTAAAGTATGAAGTATGGGAACAAATAGTCAGTACCTATTTGTACTAAAGATAATAAAGTATCATACTAAAGATAACGGAGTAATTTTTTAAACAATCAAATATTAAGTTATTGATGTTAAAATTTCAAAATACACGCGCTCTTTTAGGAATTATAATAGGAAAAAGTTTACTTTGTTATTTGTCTTCAGGTAGCCTCTTTTTTGTTTTCTTTTAAAATGACACTGGTAGTAGAAATATATAAAAAAAGACAACAAGAACAAGACGTGTGCACGAAACACGATCTTGCCTACTTTGGAATTCACACATTTTATACATAAGTATTTCTAATATGTGGACACGGCATTGTTGCTTAACATTTTTCCACAGTAAATTTATTCTCAATGTGTAATCTATGTTTGCGTACAGAATTTAATCAATCATCTATATACATAAAAATGAAACCCGTTTCGCGTTGTCACGGCATCACGTGTGAACGGCTGAACCGATTTCGATAATTCTTTTTTTACAATGTTTGTGGAAGTCCAAGGATGGTTCTTACGGCGAGAAAAAATCGAATAATTGCCGGAAAAACCCTAAAAACAGCCCTTTTCTTTTTCCCATACAAACGTTTTCTAACTAAAACGTAAAGTCAATTTGAGCTTTATTGCTATTGTATAAAGTTCATATAACATTACAAGCACTCACTGTTGTTTAAACAATGTAGGTATGTTCCTAACGTCAAAGAGTCAATTTGCACTTTATTACCGCTAAACAAAGTTCAAATTCAATCATATCTATCAAAACAGTGTGCGTGATTTTCCCATACAAAATGTTCATGGGTTTGTAACTGTCAAACATTTAATTTTCACCCTGTCGATATGGTAAACTCTTCCCTCAAATTAAATAACGTATTTAAATAAAGGTTTCGAATCGACAACACAATATTCGATTAATGGCGTATTTTAGATTTTAAAGTTGGGAAAAATATATTATACCTAAAGGGGGTAAAAAAGGGTTGAAATGTTATGTCTAAGAAAATCGAAACCACTGAAGTTATGTCTATGAAATTTTATATTTCAACTCTTTATTACTAACAAAAAGTAATGGCGTGCAATATTTTTTGGAAAAACAGCATTTTGGTGCTGAAGTAAGGGAAGGAATATTGGATGGACAATAAAAAACGCAAAAGTTTTTAATGTCAATAATTCATAAGGCAATCTTTATATGTATATAGATGTATATGGAGAGAAGGGACATAAAGTAAAATAAAATGGAAGGTACGGGAGAGGGCTGGGATAGATGACAGATTTGTTAGGACGAAATGTAAATGCAGGTTATAAAACGGGATGGATAATAAAGAGAAGGGATGGTACGGATTGGGAAGAGACTGAACAGGCGGATGAGACGGGATTGTGCCGGACAGTAGGATAGCTACGTCAAGTTTAGGTATACAAGAGTTTATACGAAAAACAACATGTTTTTGGTGTGGAGTGGAATCAAGAAATATATGCACCCAGGTGAAGCTGGGTCGGGCCGCTAGTAGTATTATATAATTGATTGATGTGTGATTTAATATTAATTGAATCATTGATTTTGACAATAAAACAGTTGCAAACTCGAATGTTCTAGTACCACAGGTTATCACAGACTTAGGACTGTTTATAATAAGCGCCAACTAGGATTAATTTCATTTTATAAAATATATTATTTATTTATTTATATAGAGATGAGATAAAGAGTACATTAAAATCGACTCTTTCATCCCTAAAAGCTTAGTCATTGGCAAACAAGATATAAAAACAAGATATAAGATATAAAAACGTACGCGGGCCCCTCAGACTAAATACTATCTTAGTCTGAGGCGGGCCCTCTCACGACCCGTACGAACCATATCAGTCGCGCTCTTTACCATAGTTTTGTACTCTTTACTCTATGCGTAAGACAAAAACCTACAATGTGTTTTCAGCTTAACCCATGCCTGTACAACTCCGTATTGAACATTTTTCCATGGTATAATCTGTGGCGCAATTTGATTGCAAAACAAAGTTGACAGTTGCATTCAGCTTGAACCCCCCCGCACAGACGACTAAAAATACAGACGGCCAACTCCATTCAAAATTTTTAACACGTTATGAAAACTCACACATCGAAACCAAACATGCTTTTCTACATATATAATTCATTCTATCTTCATCGGATCTTTCTTTCATTTCATTGATAATTTTGTCACTGACCAATAGTATTAAAGAATTTTGTTCATCGTATTTGAGCCATCTCTTTCGTACGTTATACGTATATATATTAGATGCGTTTCCCACCAGAGCTGATCTGAAATCGGTACTTTACCGAAATTACCGATTTTGAAATATTTAGGGATGTACGTTATACTTTCAGCATACCGATTTTTACTACCGGAAATTTACCGGTTTTATATTTGGATTTCATGCTTATATATTCAAATTTATGGATTTAAAATAAAAATAACAAATAAAACCAAGTTATAATTCTAAACCTTTACTCAACAATATATTCTTTGATTTATTTGATGTTATATTTTTATATTACAACACTTTTATTTTAACATTTTTATCCTAATGAGTATTATAACCTACAATACTTTTTTATACATCTTCAGATTAATTTAAACATTTTCAATTTGTTAATATCGCTTAATTTTATCTCTTAAAATTCTCTTAATTTTAGGACCAATAAAACAATGCCAAAAGGCTATTTGACTGTATAAAAAATATTGACTTATTTGTTTCCATCCGTGTACATAATTTAATTTTGAAACATATTTCATTATCATACATTAAAAATATTGTTTATTTTGGCTAAAAAAACACAATTATAATTTAATTTATTTTGAGTTCGCGCCACGTGATCGTAAACGATTTTGATTGGCTATGACGTCATGCGTTTGTATGAACTACTCACCTACAGGAAATGAATGGGATTGATAACGGCATAGATGTAAATTAAATATTAAAAATACCTTTAAAACGAGTTATTTGACATTAATACCCGTGAATTAATAATATTATCATGTCCAATGTAATAAAATGTGAAGAAAGAAATATCATTCTATTTTTTTTGACAAAAACTCGTTGAGGTATACAACTGGAGGGGATCTAAACCAAATAATTTGGAACATTTGCAAGGGTACATGTACCCTTACGCTGACAGTTGGCTATGACAGTTGTCATTTATGCTATTTATTCTAATTGCTTTAAAAATACCGTACTCCCAACTGAAGACATATAAAAACCATTCCAGTTCACTTGAAAAAAAATATAGAATTTAATTCCATACGTAAATTAACGATAATTTGAATAAAGTAGCAAAAATATTAATAAATTAGATTATGTACCAAAGCCGTTTTGACAAATGTCATATTTTAACAAAATTATAGAATAAGATTAATGTTACGGACAAATAGGTAAATATTGAAAAATTCGTTTATTTATTTTATTTAATATATTTATTATCAGATACATTGGATATTGTAAATATATTTTTTCACTATCCATATTTTTGACACATAAGTATTTTTTAGTAGGATAACTCAATACGCTATTTGACTATTTTCTGAAAACCATAACACATTACGAAGTGGAGTCTATAGACCTTACAGATAAAGGTTATTTTTAATTACTATATATATATATCATTTAAAAATAAATTTACAAAATACACTGAATAATTACATTGTCAAAACGCTCTGTCTGGCAATGTGGCATTCAGTTCGTAAACATCCATTCCAGAGATTCGTTCGCATGTCACCCACTCTCTAATCAACCCTTAGAGTATGTACCGCTTATTGGAACAGGTTGTGCAACATACACAAATTATTTGAAAAAATAATTAAAAATAAATAGTTTAGGTCTATTTAATTCCACTCAAACTCGTTTTAAAAGGATAATAGTTAAATATAATTTCGGCTAATAAAGGAATTTATAGAAATTTATTGCTACATTGTTAATTCAATTTTTACTAATATAGGTGCGCTACCAACATTACGAACAAGAAAATATCTACGTTTTTCAAATCGCGAATGTATGACAGCGCTCCCTCTATATATAAATACTCTAAGAATCAACCATAGATCAATCAATCAATCAATAGTCCGAATGAGGTTTTGTTAAAAAAATTAGTTTTTTTTTCTTTCTTCACATTTTATTACATTGGACATGATAATATTATTAATTCACGGGTACAAATGACAAATAACGCGTTTTAAAGGTATTTTTAATATTTAATTTGCATCTATGCCGTTATCAATCCCATTCATTTCCTGTACGTGAGTAGTTCATACTAATGCATGACGTCATAGCCAATCAAAATCGTTTACGATCACGTGGCGCGAACTCAAAATAAATTAAATTATTATTGTGGTTTTTAGACAAAATATACAATATTTTTAATGTATGATAATGAAATATGTTTAAAATTAAATTATTTACACGGATGGAAACAAATAAGTCAATATTTTTATACAGTCAAATAGCCTATTATAGGTTTTGTTGTTTTTAAAATCTATATAATAATGTAGCTTTATAAGTTATTAAAAATGTATGATTATATTGGGCTTTTATATTTCGTTTTACTTTATTCTGAAACATTAGGTAAAAAATGTAACAAATATATGAAGTGTCGTATCTGCAGCAATGCTGACTTGATCTATAATATAATCCGCTCCAGTTGTAATACCTCAATGCAAAAACTCATTCGGACGATTGACTGATTGATTGATCTATGGATGATTTAAGAATGAGTGATATATGCGAACGAATCTGTGGAACGGATGTTTACGAACTAAACGCCACATTGTCAGACAGAGCGTTTTGACAGTGTAATTTTTCAGTGTATTTTGTAAATTTATTTTCAAATGATATAGATATAGTAATTAAAAATAACCTTCATTTGTAAGGTCTATAGACCCCGCTTCATAATGTGGTATGGTTTTCAGAAATTAGTCAAATAGCCTAATGTAAGAACATGACTACAGAATTGAAATATGCATTGACACATAAAAATTTAAATGGAAACATTAATTGTTGCAAATTATATTTTACAATACCATGAACCAGCACAAGATTGCTTTGATTGTAAATGTTATCTAAGAGACAATTAACATAAAGTAAATAACAAACAAAACGATTTAGCTTACTTTTGGAGAAATTGAAAAGCAAAAAAATAAAAATAAAATAAAATAAAAATATCTTTATTACTTTTACAAACATTTCATCTTATTCTCTAGGTGTGGTAGTCTCCTTTTAGGCATATAAATGCCTGTGTTAGGAGCCTACGCTCTTCCATAACTTGATACAGATATATAAAAGTAATCGCGCAAGGTATTGTGCAAACGCGCGAATGCTCTTGTAAGTGAGCACGCGCGAATGTGTATGCGTGTGTGTATGTGTGGGTGTGTATTGTGTGTATGTGTGTGTGTGTGTGTGTGTGTGTGTGTGTGTGTGTGTGTGTGTGTGTGTGTGTGTGTGTGTGTGTGTGTGTGTGTGTGTGTGTGTGTGTGTGTGTGTGTGTGCGTGTGTGTGTGTGTGTGTATGTGTGTGTGCGTGTGCGTGTGCGTGTGTGTGAATTCATGTTATTAAAATAAACTCATATTTTATAGGATGGACTCTGTCTCTTTATAATTTAATTGTTTTAGCCAAGTAGTTAAATCACATTTACAGTCACGGTAAGTTTTAATATATAGATTTATCTCTTTGTTTATTTTATTATAAAGTTGCGCCGAACGTTTTTTAAACTGGATGTTGGCGAAAGCGGTTTTAGTTTTAGGGACAGGTACAACGTCCGGTTTCCTTCTTCTTTTTGAGGAGTCAACAGGACTGAAGGTAAGTGACTTATGAAGTTTCAGAATAGTTTGTAGTATGTATAGTTTTCGAACTGACATTAGGTCACTGATTTGATATAAGTTTTCCGTAGGATACAGGCGCTTCTTAAAGTACATGATTTTAAGCAAACCTCTTTGGGCCCGCTCAACTTCCAGGAATCGCGTTTTTAACGCTCCCCCCCATACCGGTATACAATATATTATAACGGATTGGACTAATGCAATATATATCCTATTTAGGAGGGTATTTGGGCTAGATTTATTCTGCGGTACGACATGTCTAAGTGTAGAGAACATCCAATTGAATTTTCTTATTCTCATTGAAACCAGCTCAACTTGAGGGTACCAGGATAACCTCTGGTCAATTATAACGCCTAGATATTTCGTTTGATTGACTTTTGTTAAAATGGGACAGGTGCATTGGTTTTCAGTGGCGCAAGTTTGGTAATGTATTTTGACATTAAAGTCTGTATCAGGTTGAGTGCGGTTGTTTATGCTGAAACTAATGTAGTTTGTTTTATTTATGTTTAAAGTGAGGAGGTTATTTGTAAGCCACTTTGCAACCTGGGTCATACCATTTTCGGCACTGCTTTTAATAGCTTTCCAAGATGAGCCATAAAACACGATGGCAGTGTCATCGGCATAGGAAAAGATTTTTGCATGTGGAATAGCCATGTTGCATAGATCGTTAATATAGATTAAAAATAATGTCGGCCCAAGGATGCTGCCCTGGGGAACCCCAAAAGTAATCTCTACTTCATCACTTACATGCTCACTTATTTTTACTTTCTGAGTTCTACTTGAAAGATAGTCTTTGAAGATATCTAATTGAATATCTCTAATTCCAATTTTCTGTAACTTGTGTTGGAGAATGGGCACACAAACAGTATCAAAGGCTTTCTTTAGATCTAAAAAGATAGTTAGGCATTTATGACCCTTGTCAAGTTGTTCGGTAATTGTAGAACTTAGGGATATTACCGCGTCCTCTGTAGAAACACCTTGTCTGAAGCCAAACTGGTAAGGTGACAATAAATTATGTTTATTAATATATTTTAAGAGTCTAGAATTTAATAGTTTTTCTAATATTTTAGATAAAGCCGGTAGAACCGATATAGGCCTATAGTTGTTTATGTCTTCCTTAGCCCCACCCTTAAACACGGGGGTAATTAAAGATTTTTTTAACGAATTGGGAAAGACACCTACTTTAAAACACAGGTTCGCCAAGTGGACTATAATTGGGGTAACTTCATGTTTTATGTATTTTAGGTATTTAGTAGAGATGTTGTCCCAACCCGGGGCACTGTCTACTTTTAGGCTGTTTATGATGTCATTTATTTCATTGGGATCAGTATCTAGAAGAACAAAGGAGTGCGGCTGACTTGCTAAACCGTTTAGGTATATTCTGTTGTCGTCATCTGTTACAGTGCTTTGGATGGTTTTAGCTAGTTGTGGACCGATATCAGCAAAAAAACTATTTACATAAGTCGCCGACTCAATTGGAGAAGGTTTTATATTCATAAGTTCATTATTTAAATTATTTGATTTTTCAGTGTAAGTAATATGTTTTATATTTTTCCAGAGTAATTTATTGTTCTTTATAGAGTTAGCAAGTAGCGTTCTATCATATTTTCGTTTAATTTTTTTTATAAGATTATTGCAAAAGTTCCTGTATCGAATATAAGTGATTTTTTTAATATCATTATGAGGTTCATTACGCGATTGTTTTTGAAGTTTATTCCTATTTCTAATACACTTTAATATTCCAGAGGTGATCCAGGGTTTGATTATACGTTTACTGTTTGGCATATGTGCAATAGTCGTATTTTGAGTTATCGATGTAGAAATATAATTAATCAGAAGATCGGTAATACGATTTGGATCGTTACAAAAAAGTAGCTCAGTTAATTTCGCCTTCTCTAGATTTTTTAGCGCGCTTTGAAAGTCTATTTTAGGATGGGATTTTTTAATATAAGTAACCTTTTTTTTTACTTTTGAGACTGATAAGAAAGTGGTGTAGTGATCTGTAATTGTTGTGTGTAAGACAGCAATGAACGCAGAAGCTTTTTTGGTGTTGATTTTTAACATCATATGATCGAGGCAGTTTTTTTCTCTAGTAGCCAAGTTGTGTCCTGGCAGGACGCCATAGGTTGAAAGGGAATTAAGATAAAATGTCCTATTTTTAAAGTCAGTTGAAACCTCATTGGGTTTAGATATGATATTGATGTTGATGTCTCCAGTAATTATGATATTTTTTTGCATACTTATGGTATTTAAATGTGCGCATAATGAATTTGTAAAGCATTCCACATTACTGTTAGACGGGGAGCGATATATACATATAACAATATTGTTTAAAATGTCAAGTTGCAAGCACGACGCTTGTAATAATTTTACTTCCGTAATACAACATTTTAAATGTTTCTTAATGTAAACTACTACACCATCGTTTTGGTTCATATGTCTCGACGTTACATGGCTATTATAATTTTCTAAAGTAGGTACAGGTTTATTTGGGCTTAAGCGACATTCAGTCAGAACGATAATATCGCATTCAAACCTAAGATTATGCAGGTTTACAACAAAGTCGTCAAAGTTGCAGTAAATGCTTCTTATATTCTGGGAAATAATTGTAAGGTCCGTATTGGAATAATTATAATGATTAGCCAAAACAAGACATACATAATTAAAATAAGCTATCAATTAACAAATAATTATTTAAATCATTGAAAACATTAAATGCATCATGCATTACTAAATACTAAAACTTTTTTGATTCATAACTAAAATTAATAATTATCACGTAAATCACAAGTCTTTAGATACGATTTACACAAACAAAACTATATCATGTTTGTACTGCTAAATATTTACATTACTGATTACAAAACAGATGAAATAACATGCAATTAAAAGTAAAATAAGCAAATCAAAACTAAACAACAATCGACTGTTGAAAAATATGGCTGCAATAACGAGCCTTTACCGCCATTTTAGCGCAACCGGCAAAAAACAAATTTTACAGGAGAAGGTTTTTGTTAAATATTTTTAGAAAGAAATGTGTAATTAAATTGAAATTTTATATACATTAATTATTTTTATACATTTAAATATCTAATTTATTAAAAATCAAAAATATTAAGTATTTCTTCCTTTTATGTCGCTTACATTAATTTTGCTATCATAATCTACGGTTATTTTGGCGTTTACGATAAAAATATATCTTAAAATTACCTTAACTAAGAAACGATATTTGATAAGTAAAAAAATATTTTCGAAGATTTATAAATTAAATAGTCGTATTATATTTAAAAATTATTACCAATTTATATTTTTTTCGTATTAATATTTGAAGTAATGAGATTAATCAGCTTAGTTAAACTTAAACGAGGTATATAAAATGAAATAAAGTTTTTCTACTGGTACCAATTATCTTCGTCAGTTTTCACTTAAGACCAGATATTGTTCCATCTAGGTTTTTAAAACAAAATGCTAAAATTAAGTAATAAAATATTAAACAAGAGACCAATTAGATTATGTTGCTGTCTGTTAATATGAATGGATCTAAAACTAACGCTCTGTATCTTCTTGTTCTTGTTCTGGGAAAAAAACTGTTTCAGGTTGATTCTCTTCTGGTATGTGGAGTGGTGATATCACCTGTATAATTTTGTTCATTCGTGACTATAATTAACAAATAATAACTTACAAAGAGGTCCGTCGAATACAACTCGGATGGGTAGCTTTCAGGAAACTACATCACGTCTTCTCGTCAAACGTTCCTCAGTGACTAAAGATGAAAGTCTTCAACAGTTGTGTGTTACCAGTGATGATCTACGGCACCGAGACGTAGCCGCTAACGAGGCGGCTCAAAGTCACTCAACGCGTTATAGAGCGGGCTATGCTAGGTATTTCCCTAAGAGATGGAATCAGAAATGAGGAGATCCGCAGGAGAACAAAGGTTACCAACACAGCCCATACGATTAGTAAGTTGAAGTGGCAGTGGGCTGGGCAGATGGCGCGAAGAACTAATGGCAATTTGGGCCAAAAGGTTCTAGAGTGGAGGCCACGTACAGGCAAGTGAAATGTCAGACGCCTGCCTATAAGGTGGACGGACGACCTGGCTAAAGTTGCAGGAAGTCGCTGGATGCAGGCCGCTTCCAACAGGTTGATGTGGAGATCTTTGGGGGAGGCCTATATTCAGCAGTGGACTTCCAGTAGCTGAGATTATGATGATGATGAACTTAAAAATAATCACATAATTTAATAAAGCTGGCTAAGAAGCCGCATGAAAAAGCTGCCTTACTGGCAAATCTCTTTGCAGCTTATTCCCGCCTCCCCGGACCCTGGTTCCCAGACGCCGCCTACACTGTCTGATTGCGGTTTGTCAACGGCGGTTATTCGCATCAGGCAGTATGATGTGCGGCGTGAGCTACGGTCCTCTCGATGTGCGGAAAGCCAGTTGTCCGGATGGGATACCAGCGATGGTTTTAAGAGCTTGTGCAGCGGAATAGTCTCCTGCACTGACGCGCCTCTATCGAGCGTCCTGCCGCACAGGAGTTGTGCCTGAATCTTGGAGGGAAGCCAATGTGCAACCGATCCCCAAAAAGGGTGATCGGACAGACCCTACCAATACCCGTCCTGTCGCTATCACCTCAGTGATGTGTAAGGTCATGGTGCGGATTATAAACGAGCAAATTATCCGCTACCTGGAGGATCACTCGTTGATCAGTGATAGATAATACGGATTCCGTCAAAATTGATCAACGGATGATCTGCTAGCGTTTGACCTGCATCGCGGGGTGAGGTGATTGACCAGCGTGGCGAGACTCTTGCTGTGAGCCTCGACATAGACAAGGCGTTTGATAGGGTCTGGCACCGTGGTGTTCTTTCCAAACTTTAGGCATACAGACTGCCCGACAACCTGTGTTCGTGGATTTCCGGCTTTCTGCATGGGCGAGGAATGCGTGTCGTCATTGACGGACACGCTTCGGCGCTCATGTCGATAAATGCCGGAGTTCCTCAGGGCTCGGTGTGGTCGCCCACCTTGTTTATTCTGCATATCAATGACATGTTGTCGCTTGGCAACATTCATTGCTATGCATGGGCCTTCGGCTTGCCAAGTCGACACTGTGAGGGGATGCAAAGATCTTGTGATTCAGCTCAACCGGACCTTAGATCTCATTTCTACATGGGATTCCAGGAAGATGGTTGAGTTCAATGCCAAGAAAACCCATGTGTATGCGTTCACGTGCAAAAAATCCCCGTTCTCTCCCCTCCCCATTCTTCAGGGTGCTCCCCTCTCAGTGCGGAATGACCTAACTATCCTTGGTGTGGATATCCGCTGTGATCTCAATCCAAGGAATCACATCGAGGGATAACTGCCACATTACGCAGGGTTGGGAGTCCTGAACATGGTGCGACGGTTTTTCACGCCCGGTCAACTTTATCGCTTGTATAAAGCGCAGGTCCGGCAGGGTACGGAATAATCGCAACTCTGGGATGGATCCGCCCAGTACCTTTTTGTCGCTTACGTTATGGCTTTAAAAATATATGTATTCACGATAATTTTAGCAGTTGCTATAACTTTATAACGGTTTTTTTTTGGAGGGAAACTTCCACAGGTTTTGGGTCCGTTGTGGCTTAAAATACTACTTTTC